>CM032340.1:3238685-4476777 GCA_019022885.1 Schlechtendalia chinensis
TATTCTCGAAGCGAATGAAATTAATTTGACGGAAAAAATAAATTAATAATATCGCACGCGTCACACATTTGAAACGCGTCTATACATGTACATCGTTTGTATCGCGATGTCTGCAAATGATGGTCGTTAGAAATCCATAGTTTTACCCGCGTGGTTCGATGATTGACGAGTGGATTTTTGCGAAAAAGTCAAATACCATATCATTAGAATATAAGTGTTGAATGATTATGTCTAGATAGTTTCTTCTTTTTTTTATTTTCTTACACACCCACACGTTTGTAATGTATTACGCGTCTGGGAATCCGCCGAAAAATGCGACAGCTGAATAATGTACCGGACGATTCAAGTCTTCGTCAGACTTAAAAAATGCATATTAATTTTTAAACGAAGGTAGTACAGTCATTTTTAAGGAATAGATAAAACATTCGCAGTCGGGTTGCATTTCAATTTCATGACTCACAAAAATAATAATGTTTTTATTATTTTTAAGAAGTTAAAATTCACAAGTTACAACAATCTAAAACGATTATTTTTTTTATTTATGTATTTTAATATTCTGAATTTAAATTTTTGTTAATAATGACTTAACTAATGACTTTATAGCTTTACGTCGTAAAATGTAATAAAAAATAAAACAAACCTAAAACAAGGAACACGTATATGATTCGAATTTTATATTAATAGAAATTTATTTCTAACAACGAGCAACAAATTAGGCACTGCTTTAATTACAAACTCACAAGCCTAATGAGATAAATTTTTACTACACAAAATGTATTGCCAATAATACAATGAAAAATAATACACGATGTCAAATGTGTCCGTTTGATGGATTTATCTTCTAATTTACAAAGTTAAAAAATTTAAACAGTTTTCGTCTCATGAAATGGTTATTTGTTCACGATAAGAACGATTTCCTTTGGTAAAATTACGATACACTTCTCAACGGTATAATATATGAAACCGAAAACATATATTATGTATTTTTTTGCTATCTTAATATTTACGTTAGGAGGAGATTTCATCGTCTGTTATTCATAACGTGAGCAATTTCGAAATTTATAAAAGCTGACAATTTCAGACAAGATTAAAGTTATATTTTACTACGTATATATTATAAATTATGAAATTCATAAAATGTCAACTAATAGACAAATAAATGTTATAAACGTTTTTAAATTTAATTTACGACAAAATGCATAAATATGTCTTCATGTGTTACGCCGATATTATAATAAAATTCCCATACGTTACATAATTTGGTATTAAAAAAATATATATTCAATAAGTATGAATATTTTATTGGAAAAGAACACGTCAAGTTCTACAATGATATTAACTGTGTATTCGTCTATTTTACTTGTGAGACGTTCAAACACAATAAAAACAAATAATTTTCAAAACAATTGATTTCTGGCGTGGAACGAATTTTTCTTCTCGCCAAATACCGATTACCACTATCCCAACTTAAACTACAGTTTCTAAAATATTCCAATTTCATATTCTTTTTCTCATAATTCATCAAAAAATATAATTTTCTAAAATGTTGTTAGATAATCAAAACTTAGGAGACCGTAAGATATGCTTTAAACTTGTTTAAAAAATACCGAAATTTTATGTAAAAAATTTGTGTATTTTAACTGAGAACGTTATGAAACGTATTATATAATTGACAAACAATACGATAAACTAGATAAAATCTATGAAAACCCTTACAAATGCGAACCCTAATATTATAAACAACAGTACAATATATTTGTTTGTGCGAAAATCGTCTGTCAAACCGGCTTACGTACCAAAGTTTTGAATAAATCAAAATACCTAGGAAACTCGAACAGTTTGAATTCAACTGTATTAGATCATTGTGTAATGATTGTTACAACACTTGACCACATATTTTTTTCAACGAAAGCGTTTTTTTTAAACGTCAATCTTCGAAAAAATTTTCATTCTATGCGTATCAGTGATCAATTTTCGCCACCGAATCGTTAATATTCCACTTATAATATTATATAATAAAATAAAGCGTGTTTTTACCTGAAAATATTCTCTTATCGCAGTCACCACATTTGTATAACGTATAATTATATTATATTATAATAATAATTAAGTTTTTGAATTATATGGACTTACCTGAAAAAGAAAAAGAAAATATTATTAAAAACTGATAAAGGCAATATTATATTCGTGTGATTTTATAAACGCAAATATCAATAACTGTTAAGCGATATTAACAACGCGACTATGAAGTGGACATTTTCAATAAGAAAAGGAAACGTTTCGCGAGCGTGTTGTACGAATTTTATTATAATGAACATGACGAGTTCAAAATAACAATTGTATTTACGTATATTGTGTCTTTTAAAACATTTAAAATAATGACTTTCAAAATTAAAATAAACGTTTTCGTAGTAGATATTCGAATATTGTTCTATTTATATAGGCAATATAATGTAAATATTCGAATAACACTCGTAAATATCAAATGATTTCAATGATTATGATCAAAAACGCATGTTTTCGACTACAAGTCCCTCACCTTTTTTTTTGTCGGGGGTATTCTAACATCCAACCCCAATATAAGTTGTCTAACGTATAAATTCGACCGGTTATCGTTTTTGTCCATACACAGTATATATATATATATATATTATACAATATTGCGCGTGTACACGACCACCGCACAAATAACTATTAAATATATAGATATATATATAGCGCCACGACCAATACGCGCGTTATGGCTCACCGAATGGCGAGTTTCCATTCTATAATATTATAGCAGCGACTATCTGCCGAATACTATTTACGTCGTATATGTTTATCTATATATGGTGACCTCCATTATCGTAAATCGCGTACACACACGTACATATATATATACTGGAGAAGAAATTTTTGTGCAAAAATCCGTATAAACAGCTAAAAAAAAAAAATAGAAATAGTTTCCGTATATATATATAAATAAACGGATATACACACCCGTCGAAGAACGATATGAATTGCACTGTATATCTCCGCGAGTCTCTCGCTCTTTCTCTACACACAAACACGCGCACACACACACATACATATATGTATTTATATAAATATATATATATGTATAATAGCGTATAGTCTACCGTCGACGAACCGAAGAGTTGGGTGAAAAAAAAAACGGCTGTAATAAAAAAAAAGAAGAAAAAATACGACGAAAAATAATCTGATAACAAATCCGAGAGTTTAAAACAGGCTGCCGTCGACCTTTGTGTGCCGTCGTCGTTTTCGTCTGCACCGCGAACGGCATTATATTGTTTTATTGCCCCGTAGAGAAAGATAAACGCCTCCGTTTTTTATTTAAACCGCGAGCACGCACAATATACGACACTGATACGCACGCAGCCGCCGCCTTTCACGTAGGGCGATTACCCCGAGGCGACAAATTTTTAAACGTAATAATAAAACGAATATATCGTTTCTCGCGAACGACAACATTTTGTAATCTCACGTGATCATAAATCCATAACGTTTGCCTATTATAAATGGAATTACTCCGAGCTGTCCGATAACGTCATCACCAATACATCTAAATTAAATATCATTGTCATGGCGATATTTCAAATGACTTTCTGATTCTCCGCTTCTGTTTGCTTTCCCCGATGTCGAAATAGCAATCCATATATATTATATTGTTGTGTGTCATCGAACACGTAAAAGGAATATTATCGGGTTTAAAGTGAATTAAGTCGTAAAAAAATTTTTTTTTACAAAAAGCATCTAAACAGATCCAAAAGAAAAAATTAACATGATTTTGACGAGGCGTTAGAATATTTTATTATTTTAGGGGACTCAGTCATCACCTATCCTAGCCATGAGAAACCGTTTTTTACTCTTCTTGGCATCCAGCTTTCAATCTAAACCACACTATGGCGTATAACTAAAACAATGTAATAACAGAACGGATGGAAAAGAAAAATCTTTTTCGCGGCGTAAATTGTAATAGTAAAACGCCTGTGGTTCGGCGCGTTAGTTGTTTCGCGAAAGTAATTAATTTAGTGTACGAAAAACAAGACAATTACTATTTGTACACATTATATCTCAAATCTAGTTTGTATATATATATATGTTTGCACTATAGCTGCAGGGTACCAGAAGATTAATTTTTGTAACTTAACATGCGCGCATTTTGTCTCTTCCACTCTTATATTCAACACCTGCACGATCAGTAAGAGATTATACTTAACTAAAACGAAATTCAACAATTCATTTACAAAATACGCTTATTATTTGTTCATGTATATATAGGATATTTGTTACTCGGATATAATTCGAATTCAAATCTTTAATAATTAATTATTATCATTTGTTTGCCTTTTGTTTTTAATTTGTATATCTATATCGAACGCGTACGTTCATCTATGGAAGGAACGCTCCGACAGTCCAGCCTATAGTCGTATGGTTTCCCATTGTTTCGAAGTACCGGAAGATAAAACACATCGTGTGCATTTTATAGTTTGAGTAACAGTTTAACGCACACCTTAAGAACAATTAGTCCAACTTACGCCCCACGTGACCCGTAATTATAGTAATCGACTATTTTGTGCGGGACAACAACAAAGTACGCAGTTTTCGAAAACAATCTTCAAGATTAGTTTCCATAATATTAACTTCGGTGGGATTTCGTTGGAATCGCATGGTTTTTATATTGCGCAGTAATAGCTGAAATCGCCGAAATCACCGAAATCGCGTGCCGAACGAAATGTTATCACCTCGCGTGAATAAATATATGTATATTGTATATAAGTTGAACGTACGCGCGAAACGACAAACTTTGGGTACGTTGTACTGTGTGGAAATACGTATATACGTACCGAGATAGAAGGGATACCTAATAGGGCGAAACTAATGTGTTAAACCCGTACAGACATAGTACGAACGAGATTTTCGTTTATATATATATATACTAGATACAGGGTGTAGCGAGGACAAAAAAACCCCGAGAAAATGAGAAATAAACGTGGGTAAAAATGTAACGTCGGAAATTCGTACTACGTGATAGACAGCATTTATCAATATTAACCAAAACATAATATTTCGTAAAAATTAAACGTGCGGCCGAAAAGTACTTATTAACACCGTCAGATATCTTACGAACAATTATCCCACTCCACGTTTAGGAAAAGGACGGCATTCGTCACGACATCATGACATTTCTCAACAAAAAAAAAAAAATGTGTAAATAACACGAAAACAAAACAAAAGAATTGTGAAAATCAACACTGAAATTGAAACAAGCGGCAAAACAAAATTTACTTTAAGACGACGTGTTTTATAATTAAATAGCCGTCGGATTTTTAACGCGAGTAACATCGCCATGAAAATATATCGTTAAAGGATTAATAACTAAAATCATAGGCGGCCGTGGGAAAATCAAATCGCTAGGGGAAAAAAAAACGTAAACCGTTTCTACTATTTTTCCGAGACGTAGTTTGACTTGTGATAAGAACGCCCTGTACGTGTATATATATGTGTGTGTGTGTGTGTGTGTGTGTGTACTGCGCGTTTCTCGGCCGAAAAGAAAACGCGCGTGGTCAGAATATTAAATATATTAATAACACACGGGCGCACGAGGAGGTTAGATTAAAATATCTGAATACGTTGTGTCCCCGCGCCAGGGGCAACGCGCTAATAACGCGCATAATAAAACAACGCGTTTTCATCACGCGCGCCGCACACGCCTAACCGCGGGCGGCGGACAGGAAGCGTTCATTTACTACGGTGCACGCGGCGCGGTGCGAAATCTAATTTGAAAAACTCGACGGGCGAAAAACGACGTAACGACGGCGCGTAATGGGATTTCGTTAGCAAGACCGCGGGAGGGGGCCCGAAAAGGATTTATGAAAATAAAAATAAACGAACAAAAGGATTTCGGAAACACCAGTATACGATTTTGCGTGCTGCACGCTGCGCGCGCGACAACGCGATAACGTGTCGCGACGGATCTGACTAAATACTAATTCCGTTTTACCGCGCTTAGGCTCACGTACCACGGGCCCGGAACGGGGTCGTAAGTCGGTAAGTCGTACGCCTCGCAAGCAAGTGGCGGTCGGCGTTGTCGTCGACCGAACGGACACAGACATCACACGTTTTAAAGAACCTCGCGCATTCAGTTTTTTTAGGCGTTCGGCCATTCGAATGTTATTCGTCCCCCGTCCCGAATCCGTTGAATCCGGTACGTTGGGAATGGCGACCATTCTAACGTTCGTGACGTTAACTTGTTAACTGTCACTTGTCAGTCAATATTTTTATATGTATTTTAATTTTTTTGAGGGTTTTGAATTGGGATAAAAATCTCATGAGAGTGTTTGAAAAGGATTTAGACGTTAGCCCCCTCCCCAAATCTCAAACACTATTTGCGCCTATGATCGACACCACTCCGTCGAATTTCGGTGGCGACGGCCGCATAATTAACATGGAAAGTCGGATATAAAGAGATACGCGTACGTTTTCGACAGCACACGACATAATTAGTAAATTAAACAAGCAATTTCGTCGCGTCTGGCACGACACGATCAGAACGGTTTCGCCAAACGATATTATCAACTTTCATTCGAATATCAAGTCGAATAAACGTTTTAATAAACTGGCGGACGAATCGCGCGAATATACGTACAACATACTTTGTTAATTTAATGATTAAGAGGGAAACGGCCGAGAATAGGCGTCGTCGCGGCCGTCTTCTGATATATTGTTATTATTATAATTTTCCACACGCTTCTGGCGGCGAACCAAAATAAATTATTTATAGTTACACGCGCGTGTCACCGCCGAGCGTACGTACACTTAATAACGATGACGATGACGTTCCGTTCCGGACGAAAATCCAAGAAGGGTAATTAAAGAAAAAGCCGAACAACAGATCCGAAAACAGTTACGTACGCGCGAGACGTTGCCGGTGAAAAACAAATAAATACGTATCCGTACATCAGTTCCTACGTGAGCATAATTTAAAAAAATATACGCTTACGTTACACGCTAATTATTACGAGAAAGAACAATTAATTTCTCCGCGCAAAACATTTGACAATCCGAAGTCTGAATGAAGAGAGAAAGATAATGTTTGTAATATTTCAAAACGAAAAGTTCACGTGATACGGATATTCTATAAACCTCACATATCGATGAAAAAAATTGTATTATTTTTTTTTTTAGATCTCAATATTTGACGTCACGTAGGAACTTTTACACTCGCCCGTGTAACGTACGAGGACTTAAAAGTCCAAAACATAGTCTGAAGTGCGATCACACACATTGCACGTAGTCGAAAAAACTACTATTACGTGATCGAACTTCGGTTTTTGAATTGTTAAAAGATATCGTTTTTAAATAACCAATATAGGTTTATTGTTTGTCGTTCGGTTGAAAAACTAACTGTTATACACGCGTACTGTTTCAATGGTGTCACATTTATATACACAAAATTATATATGTACATTTTACTAACCATAAATTTGGATGCATTTCATCATCGACGGTAATACGTTGTTTTAATTAATTTTTTTTGGGTCGAGTGATGATTTGGACATTCGGTTCAAGACGCCGGTAAACTGTGTGAAAAATAAGTAAGTTAAGGAAACGTTTTAAAACTTCTAAACCCTGCGTATTTCTATCAAGGACGGGCAGTAGCTTAAACACATTTGTAATTATAATTATTTTTATTTAAAGATACGCGAGACACGTTTTTTTTTCATTTTATTATTATCTACGATATTTTTTTTTTGCGCATTTTTTTCGTATAAAAATAACGCTAGAAAATGACATCCACGTAACGATTTATTAAAACAAATTTTTATTACGATTCTCCACAAATGTTTAACGAAATGATTAACGTATAATTACGACTATGAATATCGCTGAATTACTATCTGGTGTCTTGTTAACAAATTTCAATGTAACTTGTACGTTGTATTTTTGGTAAATCAATGTCAAAACAAAGATATAAGAAAAATATGTTCGCGTTTCGAAATTAGAACACACGGTTATTAATTTTGTTTATTTTATGACGAAAAACGGATGATACGGTCGATGTCCGTTTGTCACAATACTGTACAGTGAAAAATACGCGCGTTTGCCAACATTGCTAAGACCGCGACTATAAGTGACCAATTTCGAACATTACCGTTTACCGAATGATTTAAAATAACGAAAAATAATAATTATTATTATTGTTATTATTATTTCACGCGGTTGTAATACTAATACTATACGTTAGTGTTTGAAATACTCTACACTGGTAATACATAAATATAAAAGACACGAAAAAGACGTGTTTTCGAATTATATAATGGAAATATTATTCAAAAATTTCATAAAATATTTATAACCGTATCGCATAGTAATACTCGTGTATACTGCTAAACATGGATTTGAAAATTGAGAAGTTTTAAAACTATAAACAGTTTTTCAAAAAAAATTTTTTTTTTGACCAATCATAAAACATGATTTTAATATTATCCTTTATAATGCTAATAAAACGATGTTTGTTTATTTACATTTGTGAATTATTTATGTAAAATACGTAGCTGGCTGTGAATGTGATGTGCTATAAAATCTATTAAAACATAATGTATTGAAAATTCCAAAAACATATAGTAAAAATGTGTTTTTAAACTCGAGTAAAATGAATACCTATCGAAAGATATTTTGAAATATTTTACAATGAATTTTAACAACAACACAAAAATTATAATAGTAAACTATTTAATATTCAATGTTTTAAAAAGACGAAAATTAATGAAAAGTCTAAAAAATGTATTTAAATATTGTAAAACAAAATGCAAATCAATGTTTCGAAACTGATTACTTTATCAATAATCGCGTGATTTGTGCATTGCAATGAAAAAGCCATACGTCTTACAAACAACAAAAAGCGGTCCTATTGAAAATAATAAAATTAATGATCTGACTATCAGATGATACGTCGAGTTTCTACTTTTATACTACACGTTTTTAATATTAAAGACACGTGAAGGAAAAAAAATTATATAATTTAAAACAAAACTTCTGTAAAATCGTTATTTTTGAAATTTCGACGAAAAACGTTCAAAGTTGTAAAATGTACGTCGAATCGTAAACAATTAAAACTATACTCTATTGACGAAAAAAATCAATTTACACGCACCGAGAAACCATATTATACATGTTTGTATGTTATAGTACCCGGAGAAATTCGTTTTTAAGACACACTTGAGGGATTTTTCGTTTTTTATACTCGTTTTAATCAAGTGAAGAAATAGACGCACCGCAATCGATATACTTGATAATATTATGATTTTCAGTATTTATTTAAATATATATGTATATGTATATACATGAACAATAATTTCAAGATAACCTATTGTGAAAAGCAAAACGTAAAACCGTTCTCTGTGATCAATAATTTATCGAATATTGTTTTCGCGTTGTTGCGGTCTATTAATAATATAGTGACGCAAATGATTGCGTTGTATCAAAACATATCGTTTTGCGCTCATGAAAATATACAAAATATAACACGCGTGCACTTCAACGATATGTCTATTTTACATTTTTTTCCCCAGCAAATAACAAAAACCGGTATGTACCTCGCAATATATTTATGAGAATTGAAAATTTAATAGTGTACACACATATCATATATATATATATTGAAAAATTCGTTATATTTATAAAATGTAATTATATGTATATCGATCCAATAAATAGTGCGTACAGGTACTTATATATAGATATACACATATGCACAAATACTAGACAGAGAATTTTTAAAATACGAAATACTCCATTTTTAACAACTAGCTAATGGATATTTTTTAATATCTTTTAATATTTATTATATAATCCATTAAATATAAATGTATTATTGCAATAAGGATACAGACATTACTATTTCACTGAAACACGCAAAAACAAACCAACTCCTGCGATCCAATATTTAAGTACCAATTAATAAAATTATAAATCGTCATAAGCGAAACGAAATATTGTGGGCAAAAATAAGAAGGTTAACGTTTGAAAATCAAAAGTTTAATTCTATTTAAGATATATAATTTTTAAAATAGCCTTTAAATACTCTTTAAAATATTTCATATAATGAATATAAAAATAAAATAAACACCGAACTCGTTCAAATTATTTTGGCTCATAATCACTACTGGCCCATGTTAAAATTATCATTCTGTATATATGTACATATATTTCCTTCGATTTTCTTCGCCTCGCAAAATGGCATTCTCGAAGATTATTTCATCATAGATGGACGGTCATGTTTCTCATTGTTCTTATTGTTATACAATGTACTGACTATAAGGTCAGAACTCGTATATTTATGTGTAACTTTCTAATCGTGTCATGCACATACCTACATATATATATACACTTTTCGACTACCGCAAACACAATAAAAATAAACTTACTCATTTTTCGCGTATATTGAATACTTTTCATAGACAATTACATATTATCTCTTATAACCGTCTAATAAGCCAAAAACATTGAGTAAAATTTAATACGAAAAGTTTTAGCGAACCGCAACCGGGTGCTGTATAGATTTCGGTTCAAATAGATCGAGTGTTTTAATCGAATTATTATTATATTCTGAATTTGAAAGCGATGACAAAACGGTGCATTAGAAAAACGGTTCTAAGCAAGAATCCATTTATAGGTTTTTGAAATTCAATCTTTAAAAAATATGTATCAAATGTTTGGAATACTGTTTAAATATTATTGACGTTAAACGTTTCGCGTCAGATTTTCCGCTCTAATAATACGAAAATTGACTATTTCGAAATCGGAACGTGTCATCAACTGTACACAAAGGGGTTTTATCAACGACATTTCGACAGTTTTTTCCTTATTCTCCAAAAAACTATTACCGGAATAATCGGAAAACCCGTTAAAAATAAAGTGCCAATCTGTACATGAATTGCTACCGGAAATGAGTGAACGCACGTGCGTGTAAACAGATCAACAAAGTACTTCTTCGTTGCTATCCGAAAAAGTGTTCTTCGCAGACAATAATAAAAACGAAACGCATCGTTGCGGAACCAATACGCATAAACCGATCGCGATAACGTTTTGAGAAGAAAAAAACGAATATTTAGGTATACCGCTATAATAAATCTCTTTGCTTTTTTGTTTTTTGTTTTTTTTATTTTTTTGTTTTCATTTTTAATCTATATATTTATACATTAAAAGTGATATATTACAAGACAAATAGTGACGTCATGGTTGTAATATATTGGTTTAAGTATATTTACGAGAGTTAAGTGATTACGGAACTGCTTTTTTTTTATCTTCTATTCTTGTCTTATCGATATAACGTGATTTAAACACGCATTTTACGGTATATACATATACAACGAAAATAATTGATTAAATAAACTGATATACACGTTAAATATTATAGTTGATAGATGAGTTAAGATATCGTCGAAACGGTTTGGACACATTACGAATCGGTATTGTGTCAGACGTGTATATCTTATTTACACGCAAACTTGTTCTAAATCTTTATGAAAAATTTTTTTAGTATATATTACGAAACAAATCCAAAAAACAAATATATAATTATATGTAACCTACTACTATGCATAGACTACATCAATTTTTTTTTGGTTTTTTTTTTTTGGCTTGTTCTAATAGGCATATATGAATTTTTGATAAGTGCAATGTTTGAATGATGATTTAAACTTTGTAATTATCAACAATCCATCATAATATTTAATTTTGAATATTTCGACATTTTCGATTTTCAAGTATACTTTTTATTTTTTTAGGGTTTTTATGTGAGATTAAAAAAATAGTATATATATATATATATAAATGTATATACAAATATATGCATAAATAAATTGTTTTAATTTTAGGTTATGTTATTGATTAAATTTGGGAAATTTGCAATTAAAACAATTAATTTTATTTATTGGTTATGTTAACGTGGCGGTTTCATTTATTCGTTTAAGATAAAATAGTAAATTTAAAATTACTTAATATAAAAGAAAAATAAGTATTATTTATTAATTTCGTATCATCAGGCGTAATAACCATTTACTTATTTTGTTTTTATATTTAAATTTAATCTTAAATCACAAAAATATATTATTGTTATATTATAACATTTATTATATAATAACATATTTAAGATTATATTTTCATGTTTGTATTTGTTGTTTTATTTTTTTTTTTTTATTTTTTTTTTTTTTTGTAGAGCATATAAGCCTATAGACTAACAAAATCGTTTTAAAATTTCATATAAATCCTAACTAACCATTAAACTTTTAAAATGTTGCTTCTTCGATGAATATTTGGGATATTTTAAATTCCTTTCTTTAAAGTTTTTTTTTAGTGAATCAAATTCACAGCCCAATACCCACGAGATATGTTTAATTACGTTTCGACCCAAAACAATTTAACACTTTCCCGCTGATGTGTGTACATTGAGTGTTTTTCTTTTTTCAAAATAGTTTATATGTTTATATTATATATATTAAGTGGCGTGCATATATCTCGCAGTTTTTATAAGTAATGAAATTGTTTTGAAAACTTTTTCGATCACAACTATTTCCCAAGAGCCCACCGAGTTTAATGACGTATAATTTTCGGCATTTCTACAACGCATACTCGTCTCACTCTTTCTCCTCTTAAACGTTAAGAACTTGACGATCTTTATTCGAACATGAAAAAGAATAATAATAATAATACAAATTTAGTTTAATTATATCCAATAACTTGATGAAAAATACTCGAAAATAACTTTAATATATTAGTTTTTATTAAGAAAAAAAAGAAGAAGTAATATTTTACGCAAAGAGATTGGATAGAGGTGCGACATTATTAAACGCGAAAATACGTAAGTCTAAAAAAAAAATTCTAGATGAAATATTGTAATAACGAAATAACATGCATATAATAGTAATATGATGAGACTTTTTATAAGAAATATATTGTTATCCATAAATGAAAAAATTCCTAAAAAATATTTGCTCGCGTTTTAAAGTGAACATATTTAAATTGGTATGTATACAAAAATAAAACGTCCAACAAAAAAAGTATATTCGTTATACACATTTAAGCATATTTAACAAGTAGATCAAAAAAATATTAACTAATATTAAGTTTTGAGTTATATTCAAATACGGAAATAAAATTGGTGTTCATTACGAAAATTCAAATTTTTTTCAACCAAAAATTCACCTCGATAACGTAAATGCAAGTTTTTTATTAACTATACATGAAATTAATATTATATTTGTATTTAGAAAAATAAAAAATAAAAAAATTGGAAAAGTTAATTTATTTTCTCTATATTATACATTTTATAATAGTAAATTTATGTAGAGTGACCGATATTTTCATACATCTTCCAATAAACTCAAAACAATAGAACATCGAATGTCGCAACTCGTTTGGACTTTGAAATCATTTTAAAATGTCGATACAACATTATTTCAATGTAAACTTTGCTTGACACACGAATTATAAATGATGATTATGCATAAAAAAAAAAAAACATACGACACTATCAGAATGTTATAAGCGAAATATCTGTTAAAATGTCATCGAACCCAATTCAGCAAGTTTTATGTTTGTCAGCGGCCGCGAACCATCACAGAGTCGTCCCGTCGTATTGTCGTCGGAACTATTATTAGTCAGGATTGCGCGTAAAAAGATTTTGTTTTTGGTTTTCGGGACCGTGTATTGGTAATATATACCGCGAAGCAACGGTTCTTGACATTTTCGCGTACCGTCTGCAAGTTCTCAAAACAGTCACGGATCACTCGATAAAAAATTGTTTTGAGAACCGTTGCCGTAGGGCATTACGCACAATATATCGTTTACGCGATACGAGAAATTGGACTGAAAACTTTCGAAAACGTTGTCCCGAACATTAGAGACTGCATTAGAAACGACTTAAAGCACTGTACGCGACGAGCATATTGTACACGTTAAATATACACATATATACTAATACGTACGACATATACAGTTGCATGTTGTTTTAGAGTTGCCATCACGCGGATTATTTCGCGAAAGTTTCTACTGGAAAAGTGTATGTGTGCTTCGATGCTAAAGCCAACACGTATAATTCTACGGTTTACGCGCCGGCCCGTAAGTCGCCAGCCGTCGGTTTGTGTGATCGCGCGAATTGTCGTCATTCGGCTTGACGTTATAACGTTAAAATCTGTATACTTATCCGAACACGAATTCAATCGGAAAAGGAAAATCCGCGCGATTTTATACGGTGGCATTGCATTGTACACAGGCTGCCAGCAACGTTATTCTAGTCATAGTATTTTGAGTAAAACAATAAGTTTACTGCACATATATATACATAGCGATGTAGTAGTGTGAGATTGGTGCATTTTAAACGCTTATAAAAAAATATTTGTCAAATTAATAAAATATGTCTTTATTTTCTATTGAGAGTTCTTAAATACCTTGGTTGTTCATGTTATGAATGTCAACAAAAAATAAATCGTCATTTTAAACGAAAATTATTCGTTTCAACCAAAGTTTAGATGCGTAAAAAATTTAGACTAAAAAAAAAAGAATTTAATTAAATTCTGGGACAAGTGGGTGTGTTGATGATATTTTTTTTTCTTGTAATTTATCGAAAGTCAAATTTGAAAAACTTTCCGTTATTATTTTTTGAATTACAAAAAAAAAAAATAGGTAATATAAAAATAGAAATACAAAATAAAGAATACGTGCGTAAATTTCCTATGCGTACGAAACTGACCGGTAAAAAAGACACTAAAAAAACTTACAGATATAGTTACTTAAAAACAAATGAAACATTGGGTATATCAAACCGAAGCCTAAATGCAATATAATTTATAAATTTCACCACGCCTATATATGTATATGTATGAAAATGTAGTCGTTTGCAGGCGAATAAAAAATTTCGACATAGTCGCGTCGTCGGCGGTGCACGTAAGTCGTCGCCCCGTTATAGCTGGCTTTCTTTAGTATCGAAATATAAATATATTTTGCAAGAACCGGAAAAGCAATAAAACGCGATGACCACCGAAAATGTATGTGCGTGTATATAGCATGATCGCAACGTTTCTTTCTTTTCGTCTTTATTCAGTGGCGACTTGTATAAACTACGCGCGCCTTGGCTAGAGACCGAATATTTATGTGAAACATCCTCTTTTTTGTTTGTTTTTTATTCGACACGTTGATACAAATAAAAACGAAAAATAAGAACCGAAAAGATAAATATTATACTTACGACACCAAATAAAAAGGTAGGTGTAGATAGATACTATTTTTTTTTTTTTAAGTTTTCGACGCGCAAATTCACACAATATATTTGAAGTGTATGAATATAGCAATAAAACGAACAGAATATATGTATTAGCACGGATTACGAAGACATATAGAGATTGCAAAAGCCAAAAGAGCAAAATTAAAAACGATTTCGGGAAAAAATTTACTTAAAAATGGTGATTAACGAACGAATAAAGCGTACGCGTACGTGAAGTTTGCCCGTCCGCACTGTGACAACTACTTTTAAAATACCCGCGTTTTACTGGGTTTTTAAAACGTATAATAACATATACGTCGTATTCTTTCGATTTTTATTACGAAATTTACAAGGTAATTCCCTACTCACCGACAAACGTTTTTTGGAAAAACACAAATTCTATCGACTTTTAGAAAGTTGTACGAAACGAAAGTTTCGCATTGTTTTGCGAGAATTTGCGAATTGATTTACAAAATTTGTAAATCGGCCGTTTTCGAAATTTTAATGTTGGGAGTAAGAAGTGACTTCACGTAGCGAATTCCGAAGCATTTAACAACTTTAACCAAAATGTTATCAATCGTAATTTGCGAGTAATTGTGATCTTTGTTACGAAATTTGTGAGTTGCGTTACTCCTTTGGTACAGTTTTCCGACACAATCGACGAAGTTCTATTTGTAAAACGTTTACTGAAATAATACAACATAAATACATTTTAACGAATTCAAGTTTTACAAACTATCGTTAAAGACAAAACTCATCCGTAATGGAAATCGATAACGGAAAACAAGCGAAATGCCACTCAAACTTCTTTAAGTCTGCATAATTAAATTTTAATAGAAAACAAAGTAGGTCATGATATTAGAATCAAATCTAGAGAATAATTTTTTGTATTTTGTATAATAAAATAATTACTTTATAAAACATATAATTGTGTACATATTATGGGTGTTTTTTTTTTTTTTTTTGAGAATTCTAAAATTTTTCGAGACACTCGTCTGCCTTGTACTATGATTGTAAAAATAAAAATGATTTAAAAGTACGAGGTGTCATTTGGTTCATCAATGAGATAGATCGTACTTTTATTTAGGTTTTTTTTTTTTTTTTATTTATTAAAGACATATTATAATTATTTAGGTATTTAAAGAAAGTTATGATATTAATGAGTATATATATATATATTATAAACGGAAAATAATTTTATGTTCGTAACTATATAAATCATTTTTTTAAAAGAGTATAGCTATTGATATTTGTTAAATTCGCGACTTTAAATCGTCTGAAAATGACAAATACAGCAGTTTGCCATTGTGAAATATTAATTGTCAAGGCACATTAAAATAAAATTATGTCTATACGTGTAGCATACGAAACGGCTTGTGCAATCGTATTTACAGAAATCTATGTAAACGGCAGATTCAACAGCAAACGATTTAAAGAAAAGCAAGAAATGCGAATAATGAGAAATGAATACCGAATGAAAATAATGGACATGCTGCTCAAAACATGAAGAAACAATGACACATTGTGCATTACAAAAACAATCTCCAAAAAAACCATTACCATCTGAGGCTGGATGAATAATAAAGTACAACCCGATCGTACAACCCACAGTCGATGTGTATATATATATATATATATTAATAAACGCAATATCCCACGACCCTATACGCGAACAGGACTGTTGAGCCGACGAACTTAAATTCTCAAAATGCAATTTCTACCCGAATGACGTTCGCGGGCAGCAAATAACGCAGTTACGCGTTCCTGTTAACTATATTACATCCGGAACGTGTCGACCGGGTGCGTGCAGCGAACACATACCAAATGGGGATCCAAATGGCCTCAGAAAAGATTCTTGCACGCGGCGCGGAAAGAAGCGTACGGAAAGATTGTTGAGGAGTCGCACAGTCCCCTGCTGGCGTTCGCGCGCACGCGAAAAGCGATGAACAACTGTGTACAGTGTACACCGCTAACAATAATACGTGCAAGTGTCCTTATAAGGCGAAACGGATGTAAACCGGTATAGCCGCGCGCACACACCACGACTACGTATCTAATAATATTATTATATTTTCACACGTCCCCGACGCCACGGAGACAATCTAGTTTTCCGAAACGGAATCGATCCCGACACGCGTATATTACACTAAACACTAAATAATTTTCTATAATATATAATATACAGTCGACTAAAGTCCCCCCCCTCCGCGTTAGTTTTTCTAGCCCCCACGGTTACACGTTTTCTCGTTATAAGCTTGGACACTTCTACGGATGAAAACAGCGCCGAAATGAATATTTTCGATTTAACGAATTGTCATCATATTGATCGTAAATTTACGATTTTTCATTCGTTCTTCAGATATATACTTGAAAAAATAATCGTATTGTTATAATGTGTGTCACAGTTAGAGAATAGAACATTGTCGGCCTAAATAACATCCGAAAATAAATGCGAGAATGCTTTAAAAAGAATCCGTCAAAAACGTATATAAGAAAAGAACAACATTAAATTATTATCTATGCGAACGGACAGGTCGAATACGACAAAAAAAGTTCCAAGAAATTAAAATTTTTATAAAAAAAAACACTAAAATAGAAAACGATAAAGTAGTACATTAAATGATGAAGAATGTAATTCTTTTTATTACAAAACGAAAATTACATATTCTAAAACATTGTACAATAAAACAAATTTATAGCATGATTACAATTTCAAAGAACGTACTGGAAAAAAATTCAAGTCATCAATATCCTTTCTCTATTTATAATTAATAGTAATAGTAATTTAGTTATTAAACAAATTATTTTAATTATTAGTATTCAACATTTTATTTTATATTATCATTGGACACATAGTTCCTGATGGCAAATAAGTTATCCGCGACTTTTAATCTAACCACTATGTCCTCCTATAAATCGTACACAAAAAATATATATAAAGTATATATACCCTAATTGACACTTTCTGATTTTTCTGAGAAAACCTGTACCGCAACTTATATGTATTTATTAGTATTCATAAGTACACTAAGACAAATTTAAAACATTCCGATCGACAATCATTTTTCATTGTTTATAGTTTGATTTTCGAAAAATTATTACGAAGAAATAATAATCTGAGGCTACCACGTGACTCGTTACGTTTTGGAACCATATTTTCATTTGTCACTATTCGCTATATTATTTGTATAACAGTATATTACATAGAACGTTTTATTATTCAAAACCATTTTTAGGTTCTGTGTCGTTGAACTACTGTAATAGGTATAATATATATATATATGATTTCCTAATTATTGTAAATGACTAAAATACACGCGATTATTTTTTTTTTATATTTACATCGTCACAGCAGCGGTAACCTATTTTGAATCGAACGCAGAGTAAACGCACAGTGGACGTGAATTATATGAAATATAGTTTCGAAAAAAGTCGACCTTTCGATAAATCTTACGACACTTTTTAACTCGTCTGGCAGTCAGTCCAAAATGTGACTAAAATTCGATAAGTGACTAACGTATAACGAAATTTGACGTCAAGTACAAAACCATATGTAATTAAAATTACAATTAAAATTATAATTTATGCGAAATTTGAGACAAAAAACTACATTTTTTTAAATTCCGAGCGAAACGACAAAAATAATTTTTGACAAAGTATCGATTAAGTCAAGCAATTGTTTTGTAGAACAATTAGTTTTTAATTTTTTTTAATTTTGTTAATTTATATTATTATTTAGAACTAGTGATATAGTTATTAATCATTTTTTTAAATCTACATGGAAAAATGGGAGGGTATTTTAAAAATATTATGTATATTTGTATATTTTGTATTTTAAATAGACGATATGCTTAAATGATTCCCAAGGAATCGTCGGCGACCCGTTAAAAAAAATGTAATTGTTTTCTTTTACATATATATATATATATATATATATATATATACTGTGAACACATTTTCGTATATATCAAATTATATTTAGTTGGTATTTTATTATTTGACACGGCTTTTCGATTTCTCAGTAGTTTACTTAAGCGTACAACAATGAAAAACTATGGAAAAATTTTAAAAACAAAACCTGGTAAAATTATTCTAATATCAAAAATCAAATTTTAAAAATATAATTTCAAAAATGATTACTCACAACACTTTACAAGTTTTTTATTAAAATATTGTACGTATACGCGCAAACGAAACAATTTTCGAAATAATTCTATCAATTTTAGGCTAAATATAACGTTTTGAAAACTTTGCAAATTTCCCATTATTTTTATGTTTGAATATTAATAAAATGTTTATATTCTTAGACATCGAAGGCTTGAAAATTTGATACAAAATTTATTATTATATGACATTCTATCAATATTTTAAAATATTCAAAATCTATTTAACATAATATTTCATTTTAATAAATTCAAATTTTTGCTAAAACGGAAGATTTTCCGGTGAAATAACTACATATTATAATTTAATAAAATTCATAACATATTCAAGTTTTGTAATTAATTATGAACTGAATATGTAATATGAGACTAAAGATATGTTTTCCATCATATATTCAAGAATATTTAAAGAATGCTATTTTATGTCTCTTACATCACGTTATATTTTGATAAAGCCACCGAATGTCAGCATGATGAGTTTATACCATATATTTGATTGGAATTTAATGTGTCATTCCACTTTATTTGAATATGACATGAAGAAACATTTTTTTTTTCTAGTATTTTATAAACTTTTTTGTGTATAATCTTTTCAACGGATGATGCTTTTTTTAAAATTAGACTATTTATTATTCATAGATGTATAATCACAGCGTGGCTAGGCAAATCGACTAATTTTTTTAACTCATCAAGTAATAATTCAGTAAATATAAAAATATATAAGTTAAAAATTAATTGTATTTTTTTTTTTTTAGTTATTTAACTTAGATATTAAAATTTTCTAATTAACAATAAATACCATGAAGAATGAGAAAATACCTCGATGCTTCTTATTCTCATATATTATTTATCATTATTAATTATAATGTCATCAAACATTAAAAACAGTTCTAGTTATTATTTGATAGTACTTATGTCGTTGATAATATTTAACTTGATTTAAATAAATTTTTGTAAAAAGCTAACTAAAAGTTGACACGAATTTAATTTTTTTTAAAAACTTGTTAAATTATAAGTAAGTTTAAAAAAAAAAAAAAGTAACACGTTAAAATTAAGAGTTGACTTTTTTATTTGTAACTCATTCATGGCCAGCCATGATAATCATTCATTCATGTAAAATTATTTCTTTACCTATGCAACTACCGTATATATTCAAAAGTATGAAATGTATTGGTTAAAAACGTAAACGACATATAATTATAATAATATAATTATTAAATAAATATAAAATTTAAAAATTTAAAAATTGTGATACTCTTTAAAAAATAAAATAATAATAAGCATAAAAAATTATTATAAATTATAAAAATTATAAAATTATATATATTATATATATATAAAATATGCTTAGAATATTTAATAAATGTTTAGAAAAGTAACAACTGATTACAATCAATCAATTTGATTACATCAAATTACATAATAATGATTTTTTATACATTATTATTATTTTAAATATATATTATTTTATTTATATAATTATTTACGTTTACGCGGGTACGTCGAATTGATATTTATCGTGCTCGTCGTGTATATCAGTAATATATACATGATTTGTTCGTTAAGGAGATCTGAATTTTTAAAATGTATTTAGAACGACAGTAATATAATAGTAGCGTTCGCATTATATACAAACACGTATAGTAATTATAGTAATTGGCTCGACCGTAAAATAATATATAAATATATATAGTGTTTACCGACGATTGACGAGCGAACGACTCGACGTGTATAATGATCTCGTTATAATTCGGTTTTAAACATTATAACACGGCTTTTGTTTTTTTACCGAGTCACTTATATTTATATTGTAATGGTCGGTGTCCGTTTACGTCCGATGCGGATATGACGATGAGTACTGTATACTCGTATAAAACGAAAGCGCAGTTTTTTCTTTCTTTAAATACGTTAAATCTCAAAAACAGAGTGTGACAGCTAGTATTTATAACAATTTAATTAATTTTAATTAGTATTTATAACACAATATTTTTACGACGAAAAAGTCTCAAAATATTTTTAAAAATAAGTGTATAAAAGTCATGTAGAATTTTTTGAGATATCATAATACCCAACACAGTCTGAAAATTAATTCGAACACCAAATATTATTAATTATTTCTGCGACAATGAAATGGAAAAATATAAAAGAAAATAATTTTAAAAAAAAGTGTTTAAATCGTCTGAAGAGCAACAACATGGATAATATCTGCAAAAAACTCGATTTTTAAGGTTTTTGTCATTTTAAAAGAATATTTATCATACGTATGTTTGATCTTATATTATATTTTCATTTAAAGCTCGATACAGTCTTGCGGTTCGTAAAAATTGTCGTAAAAAAAATTAATACAAACAGTAAAATCGTATATCGATGAGAAATCGATTTTCTCGTAAAAATTGAGAACTGAAATATTACGCAGTTCCGCCGGCTGGCGAAAGATATTTAAAATGCGACATTTGTACAATGTGTAATCTACTGCACTATTTAAAATGTTATGTGTTCTACCGTATTGTAATTTTAATCGCTGGATGAGTTTATCCCTGGGATTTTTCTTAACTGCCTTTTATATCACGTATTACCAGTATGAAAGGATAAATATTTCACTAATGATACCTTAATCAGTGTGTTCACTGTTCAATGTTGCACGAAACGTGAATGAGGTGCCGAAGTGACGAAATCGGGCAATTGAATTTTATTCAATCACTTGGATACAACCATGATACTGTAAATCACTCGAAAAATGTTGTAAACCCATCTATTTACAGAAGTGAATACTCAGACTGAGTTTTTATCGTCAATTTTAAAAATTAAAATTTTGAGAAAAATGAATGAGACAAATCGATAAATGTTAAATGATCACTTAATTGAAGCTTGGTACAGATCAACACACAAATCTGATGATTTTTTTTATCAATTTCACAGAGAATATTTGTAAAGTGTATAGTTAGACTGTATGTGTTTAGTAAATTATATTACTTTAATAATGCTATTTAATAATAATTTGCATTTATATTATACAATAACCGTTTAATATTATACTACTAAATATTGACGATTTATTGAATTATTAGTTTGTGAAATATAACATACGGTAGATCATAAGTTATTTGTCATGCGGAAGATCACATATTGCACGAATGCTTAAAATGCACCCAATCGTTCGGAAATAAATCTTTCAGATGTCGGAAATCGGGTACCGTGTACCGCAGGATTATCATTAGAATGCCTACGCTTCGAGTAATGCGATGATTCGCGCGGAAGGCTTGTCAATATATAATGTGTAAACACCGTAAAGCATTACACTAATCTGACCCGGTAACCTAACCTGCATTTTATGATACCTACAACAGTTATCGTGACGGGGAAAAATCGAGCGCGAGGACGTGCGGTCGCCGGTGGTGGTGGTCGTCGTCGTCGTCACCGCAGTAAGGGTCGCGCGCGAAATGGATGTCGTTTGAAATTCGCGTACGAAATGCAATTAAAATGATTCAACTGGAGCGTGTACGTGAGACGACGAAACGTTTTCCGACTCGGCGGTTTCGCCCCCGCCGATGCGAGATGCAATTTAGCGATTTCGACGCAACAGCAGTTATGTACACTCCGAAAACCAAGCCAAAACCGAAAAAATATCCGAGCTGAAAGGTCGCGTTAAAAGTCTGCAGGAAACGTTTGAAAACCGATTTTGTACGCGCTCTTCCGTGTAGAAACCCGTGTTTATTTGTTTCGGCAAATTCGGAATATATGATTTTGAAAACGAACGACGGCACGTGCGAGTTGATATTTTCGAGTTTACGTTACATATACGATACTGACGACTTCGTGACCACCCTCGGAGAATCGTCAGCACGACGTACGTACGCAAATATACGTTCCGACGGCGCTTTATGCATTCCGTCCCTTCGGCATCGCCCCGACGACCAGTTCGAGACTCATGTCCGTTTAACGAATACGGGTTACAAAGTGCGAGCGACAGCACGCGGCGTTTTCCGCATTAACCGCGTCTCGCGCCACCCCGTCCGACGCTCTTCTGATCGTCGCTCCAACGTCTAACCCTTGTCCGAACAGCGTTTGTGTTCGTCCACCCACCTCTATCATCGTAGTCGTATTTATACCGTAACAAATCGCGTGCTGATGAACTGTTTGGAATTATGAGAAAACCCCCGAGTCGCCGTGTAGTTGTCGGCGAGACGTCCGTGAAGTTGGCACCCCGACTTTGTCCTAGAAACTTCAAACCGGTGCCAATATTTAGCAACTTTTTAGCAACTAATTGCAACCAAGTTTTTATAATTTGCAACCGATTATTTTCGCCGTAATCGCTATTCAAATGAGGGGGGGTCAGCCCCCCGACTTTGTCCTAGGAACCTCGGACCGGTGCCATTATTTAGCAACTTTTTAGCAACTAATTGCAACCAAGTTTTTATAATTTGCAACCGATTATTTTCGCCGTAATTGCTATTCAAATGAGGGCGGGTCAGCCCCCTACTTTGTCCGATCGACATAAAGCATGTGGCCAATATTTTGCAACTTATATGTAATAATTTGCAACGAAGGTTTCAAAATTTTTAACTCAATATTTTTTAAGTTACCGCAATTATTCATTAAGAAGGCCAACTTTATATTATGTGTTCTGTATTTAATTCACCATACGAAGTAGCATCCTCAGCAGCCGTGGAAAATGATTTTAAACAACTTAAAATGCAAATTTTAAAATTTATTAATCATCATTTTACTCCTACATTTGTGTAAGAGAAAAAAAATACCCACAAGGAAATATTTAATAAAATGTTTGAAAAATCCTACACTAGACGAAATCCTGCGCACAAGCATGTGTATAAATGTTTAGTAAATTTAATATTAACAAATTTACTGTATACCATAAAAGTTTCTTTGTAAACCTCCTTCCCATAGAAAAAAATCTTATCTATGCCATTGGGCTTATTCTACATTATAATAAACATGTAGGTATAAAATAATAGCCTAATGATCTAAATAAAATACTTACCATTTTTCGTCAAAAATCTGAACACTAACCTAACCATAAACAAATTACAACCTTAAAATTATCCCCAAACCATATGAATAAAATAAATAAAATACAATTGTATACCGCCAAGGATCTTGTGGTAATGAAACAATTTTACAGGTAGTCGATGATCGTTTTATTTAATTTTCTTAATATTCTAACAAATTAGAAAAACCCTGAAAATCTATTTAAATCCACATCACCACATCCTGTCATGGCAGGATGTATGGTATTATGTATATTATACTATACGCGACATTTATACATGAAAACGCATAACAATCTTTTGCGTGCAATAAACATTGTCGATCGATACAAAAATAATTTTATATAATTAAATATTATTAATAATAATTTATATAATTATATATATATTATTATTATTATTATTATATATATATAATATATATATATATATATATATATATATATATATATATTATACAATATAATAATTTATTATATTGTAATAATATTTTAGTAATTATTATTATAAAATATAATAAGATAAATACGAGTAGCTAATATTAATTGTGGAAAACAACTACACAAGTCATAAAAATGTTTACACATTCTCAATATAGCTATTATAGTAGAAATAATCATAGATACATAACAAAAATTAACTAATTTATTTATTTAATTTGTAATTTATATATTATCTTAGCAACTTGTTTTTAAGCTAAATAATTCACAAATTTTTTAAATTATAAAATATAAGTACTATTTCCAACAAAATAAAAATTGATCACAACACGTAAATAAAAGGTTAAAAATTGCAAAAACTTGGTTTTACATAACAGAATAAAAATAATAAAACATGTTTAGAACAATTCGGTTACCTTCAAGGGCCATTTTTATATATCGTAGCAAATAACAGAAAATATTAGCTGCATAATTCTATAAATGTATATCTATAAGCTACCTAATAGGACAATGAGCCGGCTCTCCAATATAAAAATATTGACTGCCCCCTAAATATTGAGTTACAAATTATAAAAACTTGGTTGCAATTAGTTGCTAAAAAGTTGCTAAATAATGGCACCGGTTTGAAGTTTCTAGGACAAAGTCGGGGGGCTGACCCCCCCTCATTTGAATAACGATTACGGCGAAAATAATCGGTTGCAAATTATAAAAACTTGGTTGCAATTAGTTGCTAAAAAGTTGCTAAATAATGGCACCGGTCCGAGGTTCCTAGAACAAAGTCGGGGGGCTGCGTGAAGTTAGCCCCCCGAATATATTTTCCTATGTTTCTCAAGTTTAAAGCTGGTTGCAAATTTTTTTAATTTGGTTGCAATTAGTTGCTAAAAAGTTGCTAAATATTGGCACCGGTTTGAAGTTTCTACGACGAAGTCGGGGTGCCAATTTCACGGACGTGTCGGCGAGAGTGACGAGTTGATTGTTTGAAATCGATTTCACGATAGGCATACGCGATCGCAACCGGTGGCGAGATGCGATAAACGTCGCTCAAAATTGTTTGCTAATAATTCTATATGGACGATTTCCGAAAAAAAAAACATTTTGAATTTGAAACGAATAAATGGTTGTATTTGAAAAACGATTCAGAACGACGTTGGCATGTTATTTTAAATAATGTAACAAATTATTAAAATACTAAATATATATATATATGTCTAAGCTCATATTACATTTTGAACTCTTGAAAAATACACAAATACAAATATGTCGACAATTTTATCGAGTTTTTTATTTTTTATTTTTACAAATTTGTTTGTAATTACGCATAAGGAAACTATTGGGAAAATCTAAAAACGTTTCAAACAGAGTACTGACTAGATACGATTCGGTACCAAAGAATAACACACGTCAAAATTATCCGAGCAATCCTTTTATATAAGAAAAACTGTTAAATTTAAAAAAATACACATCATTGTAAAACTGATACACACTTCGTTTCGCTCAAAATTTAAAAAAAAACGATACATAATGCAATATGTAAATTCATATAAACTACATTACGTGAATATGTGTCATGTGAGCGATATGGTTTTCTCGTATAAGGGACTCGGCTAAAGAAATATCGCGAGATCAGTTAGGTTATACGTATATTATACTTAAATTTATAAACCCAAAATCACAAAATATTATACACTTTGACCGCGTATACGTATTTCATCAACTACCTTGTCATCATCAGCGCGAACTACTATACTATACTACACTGAAATAGTCGTTTCTAATCTTGTTAATAACACGAATAATAAAGTCGAAGGACAAAATACGAATCGGTTTTACGTAATTAATTGTATAATTAGAACAACGTGATCGTATTGTTTGTTATTGTATATCTGAATTATACGCCGGCATAATAAAAAATTAATAAACAAACCGTTAAACACTATTACAGAACCGTTTCGATAATGACGTCGAAGGCCTTTTACCCTTACTACTATTATAATATTAGTTGAAACTCCTTTCAACATAATATCACAGAAGTATTTATTCGTTTTAAATTCCATATATTTTTATAGGATATGTATGTGTCTGGGTATATGTGAATGTGTGTAGTGGAAGACTTAAAATATACGCCAAGAGGTTTCCCAACATGAACATTTCCAACGTGGATTACATAATATTCTACTTAGAATTTGAACCTTATAATCGCGCCTGTCGGTATTATAAATGTTTTCACACAAACATGGGACTGACAGCACAAACGGAAATTAAATTTTTAGCGATTTATCGCAATTTTCTTTTTTAATTTTTTTTTTTTAATACTGAATTTTCTAAAACTTCTGAACTAGTGAGTTAACCTACTCTAATAGACCAATATTTTTCAACTAAATACATCGTTGTTAATGGTGTGATTAAAACGTGTATAAACGCTTATGTATAGAATTCACAGCTAATCGAAAGATGTATTTTTTTAATGCTTATGAGTTCTAACAATCGCTCGCAAAGAGTCACTAACAAGTACGCTCAAAGTACTACTGGAAATAGAAAATCGAATTGCATTGATTCCGTAAAGTTTATTAAAGACCTGACAAGTATGTCATTGGACAATGTGTAAATCGAAATTCCAGATATAAAAATAAATATTCGGGTGTAAATACTATACGACCTCTACTTGTATAATCGCGATATATATATATAATTTATAGACGTGTTTTTGCTTTTTAACCGATGACAAACATATTGGTTATATGGGAATATCCAGAAAATTAAAAACGATCCATGTTTTTCATATATATATTTATACTCGTTTTTTCTACAGTTCAGTCGAGGTAGGACAGGGGAGGGAAGTATAATGCGTAGATCCTACACATGTTTTATTCGCTCCTTTTACCGATCCTTCGGGAAATTATTCGAGTATAAACTTTATATTATATTTTACCGGTCAAGACTCTCGAAATCATAACTCACGGCGTTAATCTTAATTAAAATACCCGCTATACGTTATAATAATAATAACGTTGTTGTGTAATTCATGAACATATACATATAATATATACAGAACCCTATTTATTAATATGTTAAATATGATTCGCTTATAATCTCTATAAATATATGTATATTTATTTATTTATTTATATTATGTATTTAAGAGAGTAAAAAAGAGTGAAAAAAAGAAACACGATTTTATGTAACATTACATTATTTCATACTCGCCAATACTCAATTTATCACATATATTATTTATGTAATAATAATTAAAATGATAATTTTTTTGATAAATATAAAATAAAATAATTAAGTACTACATCGACATAGTTAGATAATTGTTCCGAATGTTCGTACATAATATATAATTATAGGTACATCAATTCATGTTTACCTTTTTTGAAAAAAATCGATTATACGAATTTTGATATAAGTTACAATTTACCTATTTTTCCAGGAAAGCTAAAAATACTATATTTATTGATGTTAATTATGTTTATCAAAATCAAAATTTTATGAAAAATTAGATGATAAAAAATTCTTATAAATACAATAATATGCATTGATTATATAGTTCAAATAAGTATACGAAACATTATGTGACGTAAACAACTAAATGAAAATCAGTCATTGGCAATTAAAACAAATTGTAGGTCGTTAACAAAAAAAAACAGCATTACCTTCAAAAATTCATCGTATCGATATTGGAGAATCGTGTCACTATTATACCATTGCCTCCTGACCACCAAGTAGAACGTATGTTAACGTTGTAATTTTAATTCAAAAACTCATATAATTACTATCAAATTATTCAATATAAATAACTGATAAGTTTATTCTATTTCACAGGACTATGTACATACGTACATAAATTATATAAAATGGTCATAAATTATTTACTACGTACATATAACTGTATAACTGTTATTGTGTACTCGCGTGTACTACGATCATAAAAATATGTTATAATAATAACAATTAAAAATTGTAGTAAGTGCCGACCGTTTTTTTCTATTTCTCTAGAGAAAACTTGAACTATACAAATGTGTTAAGTGGTTTTCGGGTAGTTCATTTATAAATATTATTTTATTCGATTATTTACGAATATGCATGTGGTGCATTCGACTAAACGTTAAATGTATGAATATAATAATCTTTTTTTACAATATTAAATGATTCCATGAAATAATAATAATGATAAGTATTTACGAGCGTTACGCGAATTTTACTATTTATAATCGTTTTAACAACACGATATAGAACCGATAAAATATGATTTACGTTTTGTTAAGCCATCAATATAATATGAAAAAAACATTATCCAATTCTTGTATTCACGATTATAGACGCGGTTATTGGCGTCTCGGTGACTATATATTCGCCATAATTTGATTGCGATCGAATAAACTTTGTTCTTCTGTATATATATAACAAATATTATAGCGGCAATTATATATATATATTGTACACCATGAAATAAAATAAAGCTACAACTGTACTATATAAAATATACAATAGTTATATAATTTTATTTGTGTAAAACTATAACATTCATAAACCGGGGAAACTTTTAATTTTTTAATAATTATTTATATTATACATAATGACGATAAATATGAAATACAATTTTGATAAATAACGACTAAATGATGATTGATATACAACAATAAGTGCGTTGAATCTTGTGCTTTAGCGTACGTATAATATGTAAACGTATTCCATAAGTTTCTCCTATACCTACATGTTCAATTGCATTTTATTTCAATGTGATTTGTACCAGTGAGATGAAAAAAGTTAATTTCTTAACGAAATGTTTACCGTATGTATTCAAATACGACACGATAGGAGGGAACGATGTCCCCAAACACAGATTTCCGCGTGACGCATCAAAAAATCGTTTTAAACATCTTTGTGAATATGAGGCACTATACATATAAACTTCCAAACTACAAACGAAAATTGAATATTTTATACGTTTTTTGTACCTGCTGAAAATACGCAAATCCGAATACGTGGTGACGAGATCCTGAGAACACGTCTCAGTCTCGCATGTTTACGACTGTCGAGACGAATCCCACGCGCGCGTATCTACACGTTTCTGCGCGACGCGCACGTTTCTTTCGATACAATTCAGCGCGACGTCTTTTCGGGTCGACGATTTTTAGGGTTTCCGTTATGATAAACAAAGCATCTATACCATAACTCGGACACGATAAGAAGAAGGGTTTCCGTTGTTTACGATAACAAGGAGTGACGCCCGCGTCGTGACGACAATTAAATACACCGCGGGCGAACGGCGGCCGGGGGACAGTAGTGCGTGATTATTAAAAAATGACGCCGCCGCGACGTCGTCCGGTACCGGTGCCGAAATTTAATCTGCGAGCGGATTTCGCCGGGAGTAAAAAAAGAAACTTTTCGTCGTCCCGCGATTAATTCACTGTCGTCGTCACGCAACCTTTCATCGAAAACCTTTTGAAATTTCGCAATAGTATACAGATTACGAGTAAGTTTCAGCGATGCATTTCGAATTTTATGCGAAATATCCATCAAAAATATAATCTAGAAGACGAAAAATTAAAATGATACGCTGTCCATTTCGACTACTGGATTTAAACAATTTCCGGTAACTCTATACAACACGCGAAATAATAAACCCAGAGATAAAATCATCCTTTTAATCGAAGAAAAAAAATTACACTTTATATATACTCGTATATTTCTCGCTGTTGTCGAAAAAAAGTAGTTTTTCGTTTATCCATTAAGCTGCGTAGTATATACTTCAAAACGCATAACTTTTTCGAATAAAATTCAGTTGCTTCCGTTTCTCGTAAAACCATAAAACATTCTTTTAAAAAGTCAAAACGAGATATAATATAAATCTGCGTAGGTATACAGCATATCATTTATATAATACTATTTATTTACGTATAATTTGTGTAATCTTGCGATACTGCGATAACTTTATATTATATTATACTAAAACACATCATGCGCATATATAGTGTTCGTGCTCGTTATATTAAATATATACGAGTGTAAAACATTTTTAAATTAACAACTTTCTAAAGGCAAAAAAAAACTTTTCCTACGAGCACCGCAATGATATACAGAGAAAAAAGCTGTGTTTGATTTTTTCCCCCTTTTTCTTACGCGCGGCCGATTAAACAAGGAAATAATAATGTAATGTTAAAATCAAAGGAGCGTGCGCATAAAAGCGCACATTGTAATACGCGTGCGATGGTTATCTTATGGGATTTAATTTAGCCACGACTAAACGCAGCGGCATGAGAGAAGGTAATAAAAAGTGTACGTAATTTTTAAATATAATAATACTTATAATGTATGGGTCGTTATTACGTAACTCAATTTGAACGAAAAAATAAACATAAAACATATACATTTATTTCGTGTTATTATATTCAAGAGGACGGATTTTTAATTGTTTGGCTAAAAAGCTTGAGTCCGAGTTTTATATTTAAAAACGAAAAATTCTGCTAACGCTTAAAACGCAAACAGATAAAATGAGTGTATGGTAATTGAACATTAAAACCTTTATTCATATATTGTTTTTTAAATGCATAATATTTCATACCGACGGGGAAAAAATGAACTAGTTCAGCTAGAAATATATTTTGTTGAAAATTAAATAATTTTTCCGTATTACATGTTTCGCTATTAACCACACGTTTATATGCAAAACGTCCTGTAATAATTGAATTTGATACACCAAACTGTATTTATTTCTTGTTAATTAGGCAAAACGGGTTTCGGAAGACCTACACGATAATTAGCTTAAGTAACTCTAATCAAGAAATAATAATACAAACATTGATCTAAATTAGGGTTCTGACTTGTGGCGCTTACGACAACGAAATTACGTTTAAAATGTTAATGGTTTCCATGTATATATGCGACACTTTTTCTGACGTATACAACAACAAAAAACAAAATGTGGGTATTAACAGCTAATTAATTTGCGAAAATCGTAGCGATATTTTGAATATAGCAATCGATCGTGTCACTTACGACGCGCAAACGGATTATATCGATATATCACATTCCGTTATATAACAGTGTATATAAATATATATATAATATTGCGGCACGTTTTTTTGCTCAAAACCAAGTCAAACTTGGTACTTTTGTATATGACACGAGTAAAAAGTTTTTTATTAAAAAATAAATAAACGTTTATCTATACCGAGTGTAACGTTACAGTACACGATCGTAAACGTACGTTGACATACATGTTGGACCGAAACGATATTTCGGTAGAAATATATATATATCGCATATAGAACCTTGGCTTTGTCATAATTAATGGCCCACATAGTGCGAGCTCCGCGTGATGTTAACCTCGACTTTTTTACCTTGCTCGAGGTAAAAAAAATAAATACCGAAAATACGCGCATCGAACACGTTACGCCGTACGTACCGATACACGTCTTCTGTCAACAAATGAAAAATATACCGTCCGACGTGCGCCCCGTCGTTGACGTAATATGACAAAACTGTAGACCAAAAAAGAGGAGAAATAGGGGCTTTCGTGTTTTTTTCGTCCTGTATATAACGTCGCGTATTTCTGATGCCGGACGTCTGTCAGGAGCAACGGTGCGGAAAAAAAATAGTAAACGGCCCTGTAACGAACACATACATAACGGAAAAGGAATCTCTCTCTCTCTTTCTTTCTAAGAGCAAGATAAATAGTAGCCGAAAACACACACACATGCGCGCGCGAGTTTGTTTCCCCGAGATGATTTATTAACGCTCGTTATTCCCCATAACGGCGTTTTCTTTATCACTGCTCATGCCGTACGGCATCATTTCGATCTATATATTATTATTATTATTATTATTTCGAGAGAATTTACGTTCTTTGACAGTATTTGTATAGTTTCGCGATGCAGACGTACATGTACTTCAAAATGTATAATTTATCGATTGTTTCATTTACTTATACATTATGTTTTTTATTTTCGAAAAAAAAAACTAGAGTTATTTTTCAAAGTTTATAAAATACGCGATCCGCATAAAAATAAATCGAGAAATTTCAAAATTCCAATCGCTTTATGTTACTATAAAGAACAATACCTTAACCCATTAATCAATTACAAATCAAAGTATATGCCGTAAATAATAACAAGTGAACTATCGTTAAACATAATGTTTGAAATATGAAATCGAAATTTTCAATACAAGCGAAAAACCGCGCGTGTAAATATTACATTATAATACATATCATTTATAATGTTTAGTTTCCACCCCGTAAACGTTTAGGCAGTCGATCGACCTAATAAAACGGGAGTTAATAACATTAGCGCAAGAACATCTTTTGCAGATGTTATAACATGAAACTTAGAAAAAAAAACTGAATCATTAAATCGGTTTCGAAAATAAAAGAAGTACACTATGTTAATAAACTTTAACGTGAGATGCGCTAAAATACAATTATATATAATAGTTATACGTTTAATTGATTAATGTACGAAGCACAATGCTGGCTACTAAGAAAGACCGAAGGATTTAGACTACAAATAATCAACAGAAAGATAAATCTACGGGCAATGATCGGCGTACAAAATAATGGAGAAAAAACATAGTCCAAAATCTGACGAACTGTTCAAAAGTTGTGAACATAATAAAATTAAAAAAAGCTAGAATTGACAGGCCATGCGTCTAGGAAACAAGATCAAAAGAGTACCGCTAAAAAACCTAAGATGCAAAAGACCGATTGGTAGGGCACGACTTCGTCGAGGAGATTGCATTGAGAAGGATTTCACAGTGTTTTCAGAATCGAAACAGAAGAATTTATATTGGTGAGAGATAGCAGATAATCGAGACGAATGGAGGATTATAGCAGAATGGTCTCAACAGCACTAACCTCCAAAAAAAAAATGCTTATAAGTTGTATAAAAACACTTGAGTCCGAACGAATAATTTTTTTTTTGAGACCAGACAAAAAAAAGGAATGCATAATATTAGCTTTACAAACAATTATTACGATTATCAGGAAAATTATGATAGTATGGATTAAAGCGAAGAACTCCGTTCGTAGATGATTATATCGTTAAATCGCGTTCAACACACAATAACCGATGACGTTCTGCAACAACCGCTGGTATACCACTCGTATACGACTATATAGAGATACGCGTTATATAACTTTCTTGCAATGTCGGGATATCAAATACGCAAAGTAGGCACTAGAGCCCGTAGGCCTCGTAACAATCGATCGAAATATCAAAAGTTTCATGTATCTCAAAATGACTCGATAATTCGACTAGTGATTTTCGGGACACTGTTTCAGCGAAACGTTTACTTTTCAATGTGTAAATTTCGACTTTGTTTTCGACAACGTGAAATTTTTATTGCGAGATTACAATGTACACATATATTGTAAATGCACCACACATAATTCGAAAATAATTATTCAATTTAGTATATTATATTATAAAATATGCAAATAATATTTTTTATACGTGACACTATTTTCTAGTAGGAAATTGCTTCGAGTTTGTACTTTCTACTATAATTATACGAAAAACGTGAATTTACGCCGGTTATTAACTATAATCCTAAACGTATACGAAAACAATTAATTATAAACATAATCCGATCAATTTTGACCCAATTTAGTCACCATTTTTTGTAGTGCAACGTTTAGGCAAATGGAACTGTTGAAGATTTGTGCATAAAATGACAATTTTTCTTTTTTATTTAAATTCAAAACATGAGAAGTTTGATATTTAAGAATTAAAAATCGTATACGAGATTAACGGTATACCTGCTACACCACAATTCATTAAAATCGAGTCAGACAAATATTTTTTTTAATCGTTTAAAATATAATTCAGAGCAGAACTCATTGATTTCGCGTGATAATTACAATCAATTATATATATAATAGTTAGTCATAATTAACTGATTTAATATAGTTGGTATAGATTTTTTTTTCAATCCAAAAATTATTTTAATGATTGATGTTTCCTCGTTCCGTCTATGCCTATCACTTATAATTCATTTAAACTCGGCATACGTATCCATTCCATTATTTTCTATCACTTGTTTCATGAATTATTAATTAAAAAATTATTATTTTTGTGACTGTAACATCTCTAACTTTAAAAAAATATATATATATTAGGATGAGAAAAATGTTAGTGCCTCAAATACGTATTATTCACGTGCCATCAAATTATAGCCAGTGCGGACTTGAGGAAAACGCGTACGTTTTAATTAAATTTTCTTTATACAATTGTATGATATGTATACGAAAAATATATAATAATATCGTTAACTCTCGAGGCTCGAAATATATGCGAACGTAATATAGTTTCGTGAAATAAACGCGATACAAGTCCCAATATAATTGAATATTTAAACTAAAATATACATTCATATTATGTACGAAACGGTCAATTTTAGTTAGCATTCACCGAATTTCCATTCATAAAACACTATACATGTCATGGTATGTTTCTATATATAGGTAGGCACGCATGCGGTCCATTGAAATTTGGAACACGAGCGCTATGTTATAATACGCGAAACAGTAAATAATATAGCGTGGAATTCGAGTGTCTTTTTTTCTTTATCGTTGTGATATTACAGCGAAACCATACGCTTTTAACGGCGTCGTTAAAAAGGTCCGCTCAAATCCGATTTCATATCGTCTCACCGCCTGTCTGCAACTACGCGTGGACGCATGTATGACGAAGTCGATGACTGTCGTTTATGATACCGATTATACACTGAAATATAGGTGGTTAGGGAGAACCCGAAGGATATATTGTTATTTACGACCGACGTGAAAACTTTTCCCGAAGGAAATATGAATTTCGGTCCCGTCATCAAGTGCCTTTCACGTGATGCCGTTTTTCATAGAGATGCCAAAAAAAAAACGAAAAAACGAAAATTTATAGTTAAGTTTTCACACTGATAAAAAATAATTTATATATTAAATAATTTCGATTTCGAACGCGTTGTTCTCTTACCCGAAGAATACACATCTAATGAACGAATACTTGATTAACGGTATTTATTGTTATAATATTATGTACCACGTCAAAAATGTCGCAAAATATTTTGTTTGTATAAAAATTTCAATTATTTTTTTTTCGTATCTATCCCTCGAGTCCGTCATACATTATACGTGTATATAAGCCATTCCTCGAGGCATTACAATCGTATTTAAGTGCCAAATAAAACAAGACGATAGGTTTTTTTTTATGATATTCTTGGCACAGATAATGTGTTGTCCGTTCATGAAAAACTAATATACGTCCGGCAGTATACGATCCTGTCGTCCAAATACCTAAATGGAGTTTACCAGAAACATATCGAAGGAACTCGTGCCGAACTTATTGAAAAACCAAACGTTTTAAGCTCCGTATATATATATATATATATATATATATATATACATATTTTATTTTCACAGCATTTGATTTCTTATCACGCGTACGACTACTAGTGTATTATATACGATAAATCGCCTTCAAAATGTATTATATAAAAAAAAAATTAAAGAAAACGCAGTTAGGAACGAGATAAATTCATTTTCAAAATAAATGTATTTTGATTTTTTTTAATTGTTATGAAAACTGTTATGTGTGTATAGCACATGAATAAATAATATCGCTTTGATATAAATCAAACGTTTAAAGGAAATACTGATGTGACGTTCAAATATTCGTCGTGATCAAAGAGTAAATTATAAATTATTATACTCGAAAAATGTATATGATTTGCGGCCTTAAGATTTGGACAAGACTGAAATGTATACAAGGATAAATACGAAGATGTTTTTAAATAAAATCAAAATATAGATGCCTATATTAAAAAAATTCAAAAAACATTATATTGATATTAAATAATCATTTCGATATTTTTGAAAGGATAAAGGTAAAATATAATTATTATCACTTTAATAAATTGCTATAATGCTATAATAATTAAGGCATTTTTAACATATTTTTTAAAAAATTAAAACACTTATACCATATTACTTGAGCAAAATTCAATGAAAATATATCTTTTATTATTTTTCCTTTTAAAGTACGTTAAAACAATTATGAAATATATAATTAATCATTAATCAGTATGGCTCCTTACATTAAAATATTAAACGTTTTACACAGATGCGTCTAAACCCATTAAATGCTTTATTTAAATTCTAAGACAAGACTTAACATATCATTTCGATTATCAAAGGTAAATTGTTGTACGCGACGATCTCATTAAATATTCATTAATTTCAAAACCTATTAAGTTATTACGTTTTACAAAATCAATTTTATGGTAAAATAGTTTCAAGTGACACCAATGAATTCAGAAAATACTTTTTAATATAGTAATAACAGTACACATTAATTGTATAATATGAAATACTTAAATATTTTTTTAGTTTGAATAAAGCAAACGTTTCTGAAAAGTGGCACTTACAACAAAAACATTATTATGAATAATTGTTATTAAACAATGATATATTTTTCATGTATGTATGTTGTGACATATTTATTGTGGCGTATACAACAATTTAAAAGCTGGTGGTGACGATAATTTTAAAATATTTTGTCGAACAAAAAAACAAAAATTATTACCTACTAACAAATTTCCTAAAACGACTATTATAAAAAAAAGTAAAAAATTCTTACAGAATAAAAATAAACGTAATATAGAAAAAATTGTCACTTACGACAATTATAATTATAGAAAGTGTACATAATTTATAATTCGATCGATACCTATAAAAAAAATTTCACTCGTAAAAGATAAAATAGGAAAAATACGAATAATCTAAAAACCTCAACACATCGCAGTTATTTATTGATTTACTTATCGAATATATAGTGCTATTATATGCCTTTATAACACCGTGTAATATTCTTAACTTTAACTTGGGTTCAAATTTAACAATTGTTCACGGGTGATAATAAATAATAATAATAATAATCATAATAATGATAATAGCCTTTACGGTATTTATACATACACACATATATATATAATATTCAAAGAGTTTCGGTTTAAGCATTTCGTATAAATTTATATATATCCGCACACATTAAACGAAAGTCTGTGGCAACGGTGGCGTACAGGGATAATGGGAATATGACGACAACGACGACGACAACGGCAGAGTCCTCTTTCCATAACATTCCAAAACCCTCAAGCGTGTGATATTTATTGTTTTGGGGGTTCCAGAATAATTTTAAGGGTTCCCGACTACAGGCAGACGCGTTTATTGCTAATTAAATCGAAAGGTCGCTCGATCGATTTTTTTCCCGCTTTTTTCACTTTTGCTCGAAAACCTCTATGCGCGTAATAAACGCTATATACAGCTCACGACAACAACGGTCTACAAACTATATATATATATATACATACAAAGGTATATAGTACGCAGTCCAGTACGCACTTAAATTTCATTCGTACAACAACAATACAGAAAACAAAAACGAATTCATAAAACGTTTTGTGAAAAGTCAAAAATTCCACGACTGATATAAACGATATGTATATATAAGTATATGGGCGCACATCAAATCGTTCGGCTATTTTAGTGAGAAATATTTTGCTCGACGCGTATTATAGACACGTACCTATCTATCTAATAGTCGAGACCGATCACGTTACAAAATATTAATAATTCAAGAACAAAATTATTACTTTTTTTTTATATAAATGTTTTAATATCCGCACTTTAGTACAAGCATTGCAACTATATTGTATATATTATTTTGATTATATTGAAAAAAGTTCAATGTAAAACTATATATATTAGGTCCGGTTTGACGGGAATTTATTTAATCGCGACTATATTTTATATTTTTCAATTGATTTTTAATAATAAAGATTTTTTAAAAAAAAAAACAAATTTTCAAATACTTGTTATACTTAAAGAATGGTGAAAATGTCGGTTAGAAGGAAACTCAATTTATTATAAATTCATACCAAATAAATACGATTCAAAAGTATTTTTTTCGAGAATGAAGAAATGCGCCACTCAAAATTAATTTCATTACGCAAATGTTATGGTTAATTACACGTCATCTATAAGTGAGATTTATAAAAAACGCATAGCAAATATGATATCTGAGACTCTTAACAGATTTGCATTCCTCATTTATTTTCGTGTTAGCACAAATTAGCAGTAAACTACGAGATGCAACTGACCTATACATGTTCATGTGATCTGTTGATCTATATTTGAAAAAAAAAAATGTTTTTACGATAACTCATCACATCGCACATTGTAAATATTAATAATTATTGTATGTTAAGTAATTCATTTATTATCTTTATTGTAATTTCATAGTCACAATGACGTTCGTTCGAATAAAACGTATAAACATTTTCCTCTTATATAGAACTATTTAAAAAATATTCGAATGAATAGTATGTTTAATGGTATATTTATATTGTATATAATAATCGTTACACTGACTGACACATTTCGTTGAAAAGGATTAGCCGTTTGTCGCGCGCTAAGTAATGGATGACATTGTAAAGATACATACATATATGTATATAGTTTAAACGCGATTTTCCTGGTTTTGTATTTTACTTGGCGTGATTTTGATAAACGAGAAACTAGAAACTGCGAAATTAAACGAGCTGAAAATAAACTCAATGTACTGCGAGAGTGAATAGAAGTAACGTGATCGCAGTCGTTCGTTATACGCTGAAGAAAAAACGGATTTTTTTAATACGCGACCGACTACAGTTTCGAGTCTGCACCAGTTGTGCATAAAAAAATAGATGATGGAATATGTTTAGAATGAATAGAAGGACAATATTTTTATATTATATGCGCGTTACGATTATATTTTTAAATTATTATGAAACGTGTCAAAATCGTGTATCAAACTTCTTAAGTTATTCAAAAAGGATATTTCTTAATCGCGGACATATATACCCGATAATATCCCCGACGAGATTATACATATAATTATTATCATTATTATTATTATTATTATTATTATTATTATTATTATTATTATTATTATTATTATAAATTCATTGCGATTTAGCGAAATTTGAATTTATAATGTTAATATTTCCGACCGAATGTCTACTCGTATCTATCTGTACACAGCCTAAAAAACCGTATGCCAAATGTTTAACTTTCCCCTCGTTTTTAATTTGTTTTTTTGCCAAAATCGACGTCATTCAACACACACTCGTTATTTCCGTGCCTATATTGTACTTCGTTTTCTCCGGCATTAATCAATCATGTTCATTTAGATTGTCTCCTAACGACACGCAATGTGTTTATATATATATTTATACCCAGTAGAAAATCAAAAAATATAACAACAACAGGTAATGTAAGTTACAAACGAAAACAAAAACAAAACGGTTCGTAATATCACAGCGATAACCTTTAAATATCAAAATAAAAAACCATAACTTTAATATTATATATAGCATTTAAAGACGTCGTTAAATAGACATCTAACGGGTAATAAAGCGAAATCACATTCCCGTGGAACATTTAAAGTTTAAACACCTTTAACCGTACTCGAAGAAGATAATGTTTCCGAGGGGATTGACGTGTAACATTCCTTTTCGTAAATTATTGTCGAACGAAGAAGTCGTTATTTCGATAAATAAAAACTTAAAACGTCCTTCGTTCCAGACGATAATTTACAATAGGGGATATGTCTATCGAAAACGTATCTTGTACCGATCCCGTGCACTTGTAGCGCGATCTAAACAAAGATTGAACAATAATTTTAAAGCATCGTTTTTCCGCGCGCAACGCGTTGATAAAATTTAAAAAATAAAAAAAAATAAAAAAATGTAAATCATTACACTAGGAACGTGTTGACCGCCGTGTGACTATCGCGATTGTTTCAAAACGCCGTCCCGTAATCTTGTACGATATAAATACAATAATAATACGTGCATGTTTTACACTTAACGTCCACTAGACACGACGGCCATCAATTTTTCGGAGCCGCCCTCGCTCACGCCGCGTACCGTGGGCACAATGGCCGCGTAATACGGTCCGCGTCGTACAAACGTATTATTATTATTGCGCCGCGACGATATTTATTGAAACGCGTTACGTCGTATGACGCGCGCGGGGGTCACTATTTTAAATAATTCGTAATATCGTAACGCGCTAGCCGCGGCGCGTATAGATTTACGGACGTCGTGCAATATTAATATCAACGCTAAACGCGAACCGAACCGTGCGAGATACGTTCGAGTGTCATAAACACGATCCCGGCGAGCGAGTTCGGTAATCATATTAATGCGCGCGCATGTGACATAATCGACTGTTAAAATCTACGTAGCGCTCGAAAACAAAACGAAAACGTCGTTAACACGTCCGAAATGTACGATGATATCCCGTCGTCGTCGTCGAATAAAACTTAAGTCGGTTATATTATGTGTGTGTATTTATTTACGAGATATCTCGTCCGGAGAGTCGGTATTATTAGGTCATACCGCCGGGGACGAAGGTCGCCGGCGACAGAGTTACGTCTGTTACAACGGCCGTTTCCTAGTTTCCATCCGTCTCTCGAACGCGTCTTATTTTACGCACGTCGTCGTAATTATTATTACTGATGTACGTACATGTATACATATACATATATATATATACCCGCGAAAACAAACCAAATGTCGCGCTTTTGTAACTAACAACTACTATCATCATTACGTAGATCTGATAAATTGTACATTAAACCGTCAGTACTCCGATTGTCACTGTGTGGCAGGAAGAGAGGCGAACAGAGGCTAACCTGGCCGGACCGCGAGGGCACGATTTCAAGCTTACTGACTCGAGTTTATAACGGTCATACGTGCAATTTTTCGTTTCGTTTTTGTCAATATCCCACGGAACGTATTTGGAGATTTTAAATATGTTTCGAAATTCCCTTTCAACAAACACGCCAAGTACAGTCATTGCTTACGCACACAGTATGTCTGAAAAATTCTCGAACTGAATTGAATAAAAACACAGATTTAGAGATTTAATACGCTCTTTGCAGCGTCGGTAAAGCTGTTCAAACACTCTAGAGAAATCATTTTGTGGCATTGCCTTTAACTGCTCTGTACAAGCTCTTTGGTTCGCCGGAATATCGTTGAAATAGTGGCCTTTCGTATTTAACTTGAATTTCGGAAACAGAAAATAGTCTGCTGGAGCCAAATCGGATGAGTAGGGCGGGTGGGATAAAACGATGATCTGATTTTTAGCGTAATAACACGTTAAAAGTGTTGCCGTGTGAGCTGGAGCATTGTCATGCAAGATAGTTCTACTGCCCGGATCGTGGTACTCGGGTCGGATTCGATGAATATAATACTCTAATTTTTTTAAACTTAAAAAAGAAACAAATTGTAATAAAAATAAAACGTCATCAAATATATACGTTTTTAATTGATATTTGAATCGAGTTTTGGTGACTGCAGAATATTACTATGATCGATAGACGACCTACTGAAAATAAGCAAACTGCTATGAAATCCGAGTTCTAGAACGACGATTGATCATTCGAAATAAATCGCATTTGTTTGGTGATGTGTGATAGCGTGAATTCGGATAGTTGATACGCGACACCGACCGTTATGGATGCAAATTATAACCTGTCTACGCGCATTCGATTTCGTATAGAAAAATCATTTCTAATTTACTGGTTTCGAATACGTCTCACTATTATAACTAAAGCGATAATTTCGACTTATTTGTATTGTTCGTTAATGCTATAATATTGATCGTAATTTTCACTCACAGTTTGGTGATGTTCACGGGTATGTCGTCTGGTATTCTGGTGAAGCCCAAATTCCGACACGACACTTCTGCCGCTTCGCGACCGTCGCACCGACATTGCGCTGGAGACTCGCAGAGTTGCGTGTAGGTTACGTCCGCGGACGCGGCAGACAACGACACCGTCAGAGACAATAAAACCGTCAGCAGCGCGGACGTCATCGTTCGGTTACGTCGGCTGCAGACGGCGTCGGGTCCGACGTGCGGTAATAGTTATAACGCGATATAATACGATCGGTCTCTCAGGTGAACGTCGACGACGCCACCGTTCTGGCCGCACAACGCTTCTTCAATCTCAGCCGACACTTCCAAACCTCCGGATAAGGAGGCCGGTCGTTCGTCTCGATGTAATTCGTCATTTTGTTAACGCATCGATAAAACCTAGAAAAAAAAAATTTCCGCGTGTGTTACGAGTACGCGCGGATGAAATGAAACGTCTTTCAGGGTCGTTCGACCGTGAGAGCATCAGTTCTGTACTGGAATGAAATAAACAAGCGTTTGTATGGAAGTTTCTGAATATCGTCTATTCCGCCAGGTAAATAAATATAGGAACCGTACGAGCGAAGGGCGTCTGTCAATAAAATGCTTACTCGGTCACCACTGTTAGATACTTTGAAACCGGTTACTTGGTCTATCAATCCAGCCTAGTATGCGGTAATGTAAATTAAACAAAGAAAATAAAAGAACAGACGAAAAGCGGTTAACACGGATGAAGACGGCGGCGGCACTTTCGTTCACACTATTCGGCCCGGTGCGTGTACGTGTGCGTACAAACGGCAAATGACTTGATCACGGCGCGTGCACGAGAGTCCTAGACGCGGCGAAATCGGTGGGGAACCGGCAAAGCGGTTCGCTCGCACGCTTATTGGCTGCAATAGGAACGTTACGCGGCGCATGCGCAACTAATTTCAAAAAAAAAAACTGGTGGGGACAGTCGAAGCGCAAAAAACCTTTTTTTTTTGTACCCTCTACAAAGAAGTTTCACTTCAAAAACTCAACGGTTACGCGTGATCACGGCGACTGATTTCCTGGCCGACGAGTTACGACGAGTTCACGCACGGCGCACGTTCAGGTTGCCGTTAACAACGAGAGCGCGGCCCGGACGGTCGGACGCATGAACTCGCTGCCGGCTCGTTCGTTCCGGTTCGTATCACGTGCATCGTGAAGTAGACCGAACGCGAACATCGTACCGTTAACCTCAATAATGTAAAAGTAGTTTTTGAAAGGAAGAGTGAATATAAAAACAATTAAATACGCGGCGTGGGCACGGTCGGCAGTGACGTGCCGGACGGTACGATGACGTTTTCGCGATCGTTTTCGTGAGGATTTCACGCGCCGAAACGAAACGTACCAAACAACGGCACGCGGCGACGCCGTACCACGAGACACGCACAAGACGCTGCTGAAATCACGCGGTCGACGTTTCGGAGCAGACGCCGCGCGTGCGGTGTTTATCGTCGTCTACGCGTTACGTCATTATATCGCCATTGAAAGAGAAAAAACCGATACAGGTGAAAGTTGATTTGCCGGCAAACGGCCACCAGTACGTCGTAGCGTTCGGTCTATGATCATAATTCGATTCGTCTGAATATATATATACGTATACGTGTGTACGTGTATACGTGTGTTACATACGGTCGACACGGCGATGACGCATTGATGCGTTGACGTTTTTTAAATAATGCGTACGTTTTTAGAAACACGTGGACTCGCGTCCAGGTTTGGAAAAATAAATTCACACGAAATTCGTATTGAATTCTGGAATCCGGATCCGACACCACGCGATTTGTTAACGTTGCCGGTCTCCTTATACGCGTACACTCAACACTTACGCTCGCGTTCTCTAAAACTATTGACGGGACCGTGAGTTGTAAGAAAATTAATAATAAATAAAAACCAACGGTGGGCGGATATATCTTGATGATAATCGCTGTCAGTGGGTCAATACGGCGCAGTCTGTCTATTGTTTCGGTAATTCCGGCCTTCGAAAAAATAATACTAAAGAATTTCACCTTATTTAATTACTATCTCGTTTTTTGAGGTTATTGTTTTGGAGAATTATTTGGTGTTTTTATAAACAAGCTAAGCAAAACAAAAACCATAATAAATAATTTAATATCCTTCAATCGTATTCAAAAACGTATACTATATAAACGTATATATACCGTCCAGACAATGAACAATTTAATAACCAAACAATATAGTTTTTTTTTATTACATTAATGCGATATTATATCTACGGATTGAATAATGTTTTAAAAATATTAATTAATAACAATAATTAAATGATAGTCAATAGTATTTCATCTTATTTATTTATGTTTATATACACATGGATACAAAATTTGGTGTGTTATTTATGGTCGAACGATTCTGATATTATTTCGATGAAGACTTTTAATGGACTTTTATAAAAAAAGAAAAATCGATATTTTAAACTGTACCATATAAACGCTATGATCAATTTTTTCACGTGGAAATTTCGTAAAAATATGAAACCATACGCAATTGAACACACAAATCGAATCATAAGACCGTATCGATAAAATGACCAAGACCAAATATTATGTAGGTTAATATCAACTTTTATAATCATAAGGAAATCGTAGTGTAACGTACGTACGTAATGTGTGATAACGTCTGAACAAACGAGGTTATTGGTATAAACACGTTTAAGCAATATATATATATAATATTATATTATAGATTTTATATACGTGTTATGTTTTATCGTGTTATCATTTTCTTTTTTGTTATCTTTTTTTTTGTTTATCATAATAATAAATTGCTTGTTAACAATACTCTATTCCGTATAAGTTATTGTTTTGTAATGAGACGGATTAATAAATAATACACTATATCTTATTGTATTTATGTACCTATTGATGGATTTCGCAAAAATAAAACAATATGATTTCTACGCTAATTCAAATACATAAATATCTAATTAAAATTATTATTATTATTGTCATGGTTATTGTTATGGTTATCGTTATGATTACAATTGTTAATTATTTATACTTGAGGCCACTGGCACTTCCATAAATAACCGAAAGAAGACAAACTCGGTTTAAGGATATTATAAAGTTAAAAATACTTTAATCTCGGACGATGATAATGTAGTCGAATAAATGTCATGATTTATATTTCTATCACAATAGGAGAAATTAACACATTTCATAAATTGTATTCGCGAAAACTTTTCTTTCTAAATAGAATACTCTCAACTCGCTGAACAACATTAAGAAAGACCGACCCTTGTATTTATATACATTTGACACGTCTTGTTCCGTCTGGACGTTATTGTCGGTTTGAACACAAACACAAACGCGCAAGATAAATGGCTATAACGATCACGGTTTATCATCGCCAGTCGCCGGGACATTTGTAAAAGAAGACTACTGTTAGAAAACATTATGTGCAAAAAAATACACCGACAATGTCTAACCATCAGTTAGGCGATGTGCTGGCCAGACGACCCCATTGAAATAACACCTAATAAAACTCTGCAACTGACGCGGTAACGAATTATTCTGGATGTGTGTATAACGAACTACTCGAAATCTTAACATCGACCGACGCGTCGAAATGAACGGTGTGTACATTTGCGTGTAAAATAATATAATAATTATTATTATTATTATGTTGTTTAATTTGTTTTTAATTATTTTACGACGACTTCAAAAATTAAACATAATAATAATAGTTTAAAAATACGTAGGCCGTCGATTAATCGTGTACTAAAAAAATGTTGTACTCGTCTAGACAAAACTATTCAGATGAAATAGATGTAAAATGGAACTCGCCTGGACGGATTTGTATTAATAACTTTAATAAAATATGATTTTCCACTATGTGACAATGCTTTATGCTCATATATGATAAACATTACGAAGCTAATCAATGTATAATTACCGTGCCCTTTGTTTAATTTAATCGTTCGTCGCGCCACGAGATTAATACGTAATTGTTTAATCGATAAAGCTAGAGCTTTCGCACAGTGAATAATTTAAAGTGAACAAAACTATACGATGACAATCGACTTACAATAAGATTCGAAGCGTTGGTTTTTTTGCCGTTCCACGCGACAGCAGAAGTGTTCACAATAAAAAAAAAAATCACAAAATCACAAAATCACAAAGACGACGCCGGCGCGCGTTATAAAATCACATCGGACAACGTCATAAACACTGAGAAACGAAAAACGCGTTTGTTAAAGTAGCCGGTTTCAACGGTATTTCGAACGACAGAAACGATTTCGACGACACGTTAGGGGGGAAAACGCGAAAAAAGGAAAGAAAACGCGAAAAAACGTTAAACGGAAAAACCCGACGAAAACCGAGCGGACAACGAGACGGTGACGAGACGCGACGCGGATCGCGAAAAATGCGTTTCGAAGAAATAAAAAATAAACTTTCACCGCGACACGGGCACCGCGACCGGAGAGACCATAGCGAAGGGCACGCGGCGTACTGCCGTTCACTGAGCAACGGTTTTTTTTTTTCTTTACGGTTATCCCGTTATTGAAGCCAATCGCCGCCGGAAGCGGTCGTGGACGGTCGGCCGCGGTCGGCGACAGCTTTCGAGCGGCCCGCCGACGGCGATCTGCGTTTTCGACGCTGTCGCGCCGTCCGCCGGACCGCCGTCCGCGAAGAAACCGATCCGGCGGCGGCGGCGGCGGCGACGACTTCGGTCGCGCTCGACGCGATGGCGTTTTTTCCCGTTCCGTCGGAGCGTTCGACTAAAGACCGTCGGCAATCGCCGCCAATGACTTCTACGATGTGTACTCGTTTTTCGCATGACCTACGCGTTAATCAAACGTCGTCCGCGATTCCGCGGGCAACGTAGTTTACCAATCCACCAACGCCGTTTGTCTATTGGCGGCTCGACGTGCTCGTGCGTACGCACAGACGAAATAACGGTCGGTGGCGGACGGGATGGGACGCTTAGGAGGGCTTAGCCCTGTCTGAGATATTCAAACGAATTTAGTCTTCAACAATTACGTTTCATTAATTTTACACGTTATATTGGCACGTTGAATCGTCGTTGGTTACCTTACTTTTATCTAAAAACTAAAAAAGCGGTCACACCCTATGGTTGGACATACCGATATCATGAATATTATTATAATGATTATTATTATCGTATCTAAAAATAGATTTTCGAAGGTGATTTCCCGTGATCTATCAATGTTGAAAGAAACGCGGTCTGGGAACTAAAAATTTATTTAATTTTACTGAAGCGTCACACCGTGATGTGCGAAATAAATGTTATTGTGCGACTACGTGTTTTTAAACTGTTGTGTGTTCGTGACTAGTACAAAGTGATGATTTATGTACATTAAATGATCAAATCGTCTATAATAATCATTATGTTTAGTATATTTAATTTTAAAAGTTCCAAAAAAAACTATGATTATTTTTTAGTATTTATTAAATGCTTTATTAATTTACTTATGAAAATACGGTACTTATTAGTTAGTACACGATATGTAATTGTTTTACGTTTGGACATGGATAAAATTATATATATATACAAAGAGGGAGGGTGCCATGTCCAACATCTATTTTTACTCTAAAACCTGTTGGGCTCGGAGTCGTATGTGTTTTCAGACTCTATTTACGTCTACGAGTATACGTGTTATCTATCGTGTCGTTGAACTTTAGATACCCGCGTTTCAGGTGCCGCAACGGTCCTTATCAGATAATTGGGAAAACGACGACAGGACATAACGCGCCCGAGGAACTCGATTTCGAGAATAAAAACCGCTAAACTTTATAAAGATTTATATTGTTTAGTAGACGTGTCGTCGTTTAGATTTATTAACGGGCGAGACCGTGCGGATCCTGCGCGAGCTATACGAAATTACATAATTGTATAAGGTAAAAAAACGCAATCGTTACGTACGACACTGTATAATATAAACGATAAAACCGTTTTTGGAGACGTGCGGAATAAAAACAACACGCGTTTTCGAACCGAACATGCATAGACGTTTATATAAATAAAAGCGTGCGAGTACTTATAAAACGTGTAATGTGTATACGTGAAACTTTTTTTATATGTTTACACTGTCCTAAAAAGTGTTGACTGAATAAAGTAAACCGAAATTATTTACGATTGGAAAACAAATATACATTAGCCACTGGCTCTAAATCTAAAACATAATCGTCGTGAGTTAAAACGATTTTAACGATTTTAACAAATGTTTGAAATAGTTGAAATAATATTTATACAATACCTGCAAAACTATTATTCTTCTCGATGAACACCGTGTGAAAATGTGAAGTCATTTTGTCTGTAAAGCCAACACTAAAAACTCAAAACGTCTCAATACGAGTCGCATTTGAACTCGTATTAATCCGAGATAAAAATATAAAATTTAAAAGCAACACATTTTGAAAACGCTTTAGAATTTGTATAGTTTAATATAATTTAATGCTCTGCCAAAATCTTCGAAAACGCGAAATCTTCGATTTTATTATATTTCGAATTACACTAAAATAAACCAAGTCGACTTGTTTTCTTAAAAACATGTATTAAATTTTATCGTTTTTTTTTTCTCCTCCGCGGTTTTTGAACTATTTTTATCGTCGGATAAGTTAAAAACATTATTACATTTCTAAACTACCACACTGACATGTGTGAAAATCAAATGCATATAGATTTAATGTTCGATATTTATAGCGCCCGCGGATCTACACGAACCATTCGGACTTTTTTATAAACTGGAAAAACTGGATGCGCAGAAAGCATGCAGTGGCCGAAGTGGGGGAGAATACATCGCTCCACTTATTATAATTTACATTTTTCATCCCTCTACTTATTTTGTCCAAAACAATACATTCCCCTTATAATTATGTACAAAGGTTATCGAATTATATTGGTATTTTTCATAAAAATTGTATTTTTTTACGATGAATTTTCAATTAGTTTTACAAGAATATAATGATATTTATTTATTTATTTTTTATATGAAACAAGTATTTTTACTCCATTTAAATTGAACCACTTGACTAATAAACCTAAACGTCATTTTATTATAATTGTATGTTTATAAGAATATGTAAATACGAATACAATAATTCTGGTGATTGAGTTATTTATAGACTTGTTTTATGGTATTGCTCGATGACGGTAAACTATATCGTGAGTCTTGACCAAAACAATAAATATACAATTTATAACGCTATGACTTATCACTTACGAATAATTCTGATAACCTATTTTTTTCTTCCATTATTTTTAGTACGTTTATTAATGCACTTTGTTACTTTTATTAGTATTTAATTTACCAAGATATAAATAGGTAAGTAATATATAAATAGATATATACATATATACGTAGTTATTAGTGATTTATTTACGAGAATATTACGAATATTTAGTGTATCTTGCATAATACGATTATTTACTGTTTATACAGTTTTACAGGCTTAAAGTTACAGTATTAGTAAACATGTCTTTATTAAATTGGTTCACTAAATCGAATTCAAGTACAAATAATATTACGACTTCAGAATAAAAATGTAGGTAACCCTCTACTTATTTTGAGCCACTACGACCGCTGTGCGTGCGTGAATGTCTTCGGAGAAAAGGAAAATTGAAAACATGGATATTTCCGAAAAACATAATAAAATGAATAGTTTAATCCATGAAAGTTTCGATAAATTCAGCATGAATTGTTGTAAAACAATAAATATGGGTCGGCCGAAAATTTAAAATCCAAAATATAATTTCGTTGATAAATTTCTAATGACTTTAATTGCAAACATCTAAAGATTATAACTCATTCAGTACATATTTTACAGACGTTTATTTGTGGCTGAATTGAACGTGTACGCCGTATACGATTTTCTAAATCATTAACTAATTATACATACATATCATTTATGCACGAAAATAATTTCATATTTTAATTGAACAATTTAATTAGATGACCATTAAACAGATAAACGGTTACACTCGGACGATATTATCTACAAATGAATAATTATATAAAACGCAAGAAAAAAACTAAAATTAAATATATATACACTTGTAATAAAAAAATAGGTATATATATTTAGTTCAATGATGTTTACACCGGCATTTCATCCAAACGGTTTTACAGAGCGCTTTCAATTACCTACCCGATCAGTTGGAAATATTTTTTTAACAAACGACAAAAAACTTACTGAATCCTCCTCGGTCGAAAATCTAGTCCGTGTGTTTATATCGCCGTACAAACCGAAACATATTAAATAACACACGACGTTATCGTTAAATATTTTGCCTTTATGACTCGAGACTTTAGCGCGCGTGTGTAAATTCAATTTCCACCACAGGAAATTCCTCGAGAGTTTTTATTTCTCGAAAAGCGTCCCTGTAGCAAATGCTCCTCGCCTTGGTGGGATTCGCGCGACACGACTACACCGTAAACTTCACCGGTGACCTTAAACAATACGTCGGAAAAAAAAAAAAAAAGGAAAAAAAAGGATCCATCTGACTAATACAACGTGATCTCGTCGTCACCCTCGTCGTCGCTATAATGTCATCGTACGGGTATTTTATAATTTAATCACGGTCCGCCGGTGCGTATCACATACATCCGGTCATACACGCGACTCGTTCGTCACACGTACTTGGAGGTTTGACAAAACACATAAATTAAAAACATTTAGTGTACACAATAACGTTGTTTTTCCAACGGCGACGTGCCGAAAAACCATCCGTAAACGTTATGTATAATGATTACGTCGCGATCGTATATTGTTATCGTAATTGTACTCGGATCGCAACCCTCCCGTTCGTCAACGAGCAATCGGTGTTTCGTACGTTAATTGGTATATACTTTTGTAGTGGTGACAGTTCTAATTATTGTCTCTTTTTTTTTTTTTTTTAAATAAGTCGCTCGGACGGAAAATTTCCAGTTGCGTCTATTATAGTGTATTGATTTTACAACGTAGCGAATTTCTGTTAGTTAAAACGAGCGCTACGTTGATCTTTGCGTCAAGTCAGTCCTCTCTTTGATACGTTTTTTTTTTTACATTTTCTCAATGGTTTTCTGAAGCGTAAGGAAAAATTACGAGAAAATTTTCATTAAATTACACCAACAAACAAACTCCTATACATATCCTACTCGGATATGTGTTTTTTCTCTGTTTACGTCTGAAAATATATTACAGACCTAGACGTATAGTATTTTTAACAGTATTTAAAAAATCATTTTACCATAACTCGTTATGTGTGTAATGCTGTGCATTTCAAAAGACTTCAATGAACAATTACAGAATTTCGATTTTCGAATACGATGATTTATCGTTGCTTTCAAACGTAATACAACTCTGACGAAACCCGATCAAGTGATCCACTCTAACAGACATCCACAGCACCCGCGGCTGCTACCTTTTATCATGTTGAATTTGAAAACAATGATAAATAATTGTATTCGAAAAACGATTATGAGCGACGCTAGTAGTTTATTATTATTATTATTTTTGTTATATGATAAATGTTGTTGAGACACTATATATTTATTATGTTGTATTACTTTATCGGTGTTTGCCATTTCGGGGTAAATTTCCGGGTCGAATATAGTACCAACTAGATACAATTTTCTATCGAACGTAAAGCTTCGTCCGAGTACTCCTTTTACACGAAAAATTGTTCACAGACAAAAACACATCATTCTCTCAGAATCTAACACCAACATGCGTTTAGCACAGGTTAGGACAGGTTATGACACCTTATACTGTATGTGCAAAAAAAATAAAAAAATAAAAATTTATAAAAACCTGCGAATATTATTATCGAAAGCCCAATTTCGGATTACGATTCGAATACATGTTTCGAATTTTGGTACTTCGAGTACCTAAGCGCTCAATAAATCGTATTTGAATCGATATCGTCATTTGCTGTCTAGCGAACCGGATTTCGTTCCGAGCGTTATGTGCCTAATAAATTAAGCTTTTTTACAAATATTTTCCGAATGCATAACTTTTATCTGATAACTGCGCGCGTACACGCGTAAATACACACAATAAAACGTATACATCTGCTGTGCTTTGTACATGAATATAGTGTATGCATAATTCATAATAAAAACGGTTATTCCTACGAAATAATGGTCTAATTTTGTATCACGTATTACGTATATACATATAAGTACGATTGTGCGGTGCGCGTTAAAATTTATATTTGTTTTTTATTACGTTATACCATCGCAGTATCTTGTAAACCGGAATTAAATTCGCTATATGCTATATATATTATATTATTTTTTTGTTTTATGCGCAGAGATTATTTTTATAATCAGACACGTGTTTTATTTATTTGTTCGTTTCTTTTTTTTAAAAATTAAATCGTATAAAGATTAAACATTTTTTTGTTTTTATAAAAAATGACTGAAAAGTTTGTACTATTATAATAATCTTCCTTGTGAATATGTTTATATATATTACATTTACGTTTCATTTTTTCATATACACTTTACGCCCGATTATATCGAAATGTTGACAAATCGGTTTGTGCGGGCAGCCAGAGCGCTATTGTGACATGACAAAAAACATTTTTGATGGATTGCCAAACATATTATATTAACAAAATATTTTTCCTGATCACTAACTATAATCCGGTTCGGTAATTTTCATTGAAACTACAACACATTTTTCTTCTTTTTTTTTTGTGTTTACCAGACACGTATATTGAACATTATATTGATTGCCTTTTTAATGAATTTATGAAACCAGTCAACATTTATTAGAACATAAACATATATTGTTATTTTTACCACAATTTTCACATGTGAAAATTAATATTGCATATATATATTTATTTATTGTATACAACGTTTATATTTCATCAAGTGATTTGGATCACTAATTATCCGTATAATGTTACAAAGTTTTAAATATTGTTTTTTGAAATTACCGAACTCTGATTAAGCGTATAAAATAATTAAACGAAACAAAACTGATAAAGCTTCGTAAAACGTTAACGACGATTTAAATTACCAACAGCAATTAGGAGATAAAAAACATGCCTTACACTCTATTTAAAGTTTATAATGTACGTATACTTATTTTTGCGCATAGCGAAATTTAATTATTTCATTATAAAAGGCAGTAAAAAATTAAAATACGGCCAACACGTCAGAATTCGTTTTCGAAAAGAAATGAAATTGAACTGCGCCAAAAAAACAACGCTCGAACGAGAATGACCGTCGCCTAGAATTTCGGTAAACTTTATCCCATGTAACATAAGCCACACTCAATGAAAATAAATTGAGTTTAAAGGACATAATAACAGTCTTTAGAAAAATATATCTCGTATTATTATCACATTTTTTTTCCTTCCAAAGAATTAAACACGAATACACGTTTAACTCACGTAACCTACGTTATAACCTATAACTTCATAATTAAGTGTCCGTATGTAGTATTGGAAAAATTAGAATTTCGAAACATTATATTGTTAAAGTAAAATAGTACATATGTTCATAAATGTTATTGTACTGTATTGTATAGTCATTTATGGCCACCGGTGTATTTGTTTTAGTAAACGTTATTTTAAGCTAATTTGGAAACATAATGAATGACCTTCGTACAGACTCTCATATTTTAGGAAAATATATTTCAAAACGCTGTTAAACGCCAGTTATACTTATAACTTCCGTTATCGATGGTTCGTTTTTATAAATTAATTGAGAAATGAAGTTAGACTACGGTTTTATAATACAATTCTGAATTTCTTTATTACCCCTCCCCGTACTCCCATTAGTGTATTTGGTAAATTAAATAATAAAAGGTATGCTATGGTTATCGACTCAATTGAATTGCTTCGAAAAAGATTTTAGAAAGCATTTTGTTTTGATCAATGAATAATGTTGTATATGTATTACATTTCTAAATTTGTAATAAAATTTCAAACCTTAAATACGAAAATTGATTTAAATACGAAATCCGAAACTCATATGTAGAAAATTTTAACGGTTCTTTTTTCTGTAACTCTTTGAACGTTTTCCATAATTTTTCTTTACGCTTAAGAAAAGTTTTGAGATAATGAAAAAACGTGTCAAATAAAATACCAAATACAATTCTATTTAAAAATCTATTGGAAAATAACGCGTTTAGAGATCAACGGAACGCTCATTTTACACATAAATCTGTTCACAGGCAAAAAAATAAATAAATCGATAATATGTCATTGTACGACCCATACATTATTCAATTCCCTCAGACTCTAAAATATAATATACCATTATAAGTAATTTTATTTCAATGAAAATAAATAAATACCGCAAAATATATTTATATAACAATATGTATCAAATTCAGTTATTTTTTTTTAAAAAGAGTTATCTAAAGTTATAGAATATTGACTGCACACAGAATAGATTGTATGCTTTAGACATAATTTTGCACCAGGCTTAAATCTTCAATTTAATAAATTAAATGTTTAATGAAACATCTTTAAACTCTTCGGGATTCAGAGTTATAATTTTCATAATTTTTATTTGATATAGTTTATATATATACATGTATAAAGGGTGTTTAAAAAACACGTTATTTTCACATCCAGAATTTGCATTTCACAATTTAAAAATATAAAAGGTGAGAATAAATTTAATTTTTTAAAAACTTAAACGGTTTTTAAAGCAATCTGTAAATCTGCATTAAATGTTATATGTATTTCATAATGATTGGTTTACTTCTCATTTAGAATTTTGAATCTTAGTTTAAGGTATATTAAAATTGTGCTATTGGTTTATGACACGAGATGATAGTCACTAAGCTATTAACTTATGAATTTATTAAAATACCGATATTATAGGATAAATTATATGTTATACTACACAACATACATATGACTGTTTCAAATATTTCAATACAATTATTTTTCATAAAGTACGAAAGACAGTTTATACCATACATAGCTTACAGTGTACGCCAATGATTTGTAGAATAAGAATGTTTAATTGTATGAATGTATGTATAATGTAATGATTAAAAAATTCAAGTATTTTATCGCACGTTTTTTTTTGGTAAGTTTACACTAAATTAGAAAGTTGCATTTTATTCGTTTTATTTATGTTCTCCAGTCATTACTCATAGCACGATTTCATAATATTATATTATATAAATACACTTAAGCTATGTACATTCATTACTCGTTAATATTTTTTTGTTTTTAATCATTAATGTATACCAATAAAACCTGATAGAATCAACGAAATAAAGCTTTAAACAAAAATGGCGAATCTAAAACGTGTACTTACCAAAAAACATTAAATTGTAATATTTTCAAAACATTTTTTTTATTAAACAATAAAAAACAGTAAAAAAATCGTTTCGGTATATTTGTATAAAAATGTACTTTGCTATCATTCGTCTGGGCAGTTTACGACAATTATATATTATGTACCAGTCAGATGTATGTTTTTACAATAAACATATTGTTATGAAACGTTTGAGTAGGTACTTATAATTTGATTAAATATATTTTCTTTGTGCGAGATAGTTTCTGAAAAAAATCCAATAATCTTTAACTGACCTTGTTGCACTATGACGGTTCAACTATTCGATATTTTTAGTTTAGTCACTAAAAAGTACGTGGATGTATAATAACGCGTAGTCCGGTTGTTGACGTAATTTAGTTATAACTTTGTTAAAACGCAAATCCATTTGGAGGGCAAAAATTCCATAAATAAAACTGATATTTAAAATGATAAAATGTAACGTAGAGATTTTTCTCTAATTCCTCTTGCGAACTACGCCATGGGGTCTAGTTAAATAAAAATGACATAGTTATCATATCAACTGACTATATTATGAATTTCAATTGTCAATTTGTTTTAATTGTTTGGTATGTGTGCGAACTCTAAAAAAACGAAAAAAAATTTTTTTTTAGCACGACGAGTCTTTCTTAACAGCTACTAATGAAATATGTTTTGAAACAAACGACATGTTTGTATCTTTAGTTTTAATCTGACGGAAAATCTAATTTTTTATTATAATTTGCCGTAAAAAAATCTGGCGCGTCATAGAAGAAACAAAAGTATCATACACTTAATGTCCTGTAGAAATCAACAAACTTCTATCGTTTTCAAGATCCGCATAAATACAGAAATAGATCGAATCGCTTAGTACTTGTCGTACACTGCTATACGTCATTATACATGTCGCAATGTGCGTTTTGTTGGGGAACTCATCAAGAGTGTATTTTTGTTCATTGATCTAATCGCTGTTCGCATTAATCATAATAACATCCAAAGACATTAGCGTTTTAAACAATTCAACAGTATAATTATATTACGCGTAATTTTTTAATAGCAGCGAAAACGCTAAACCGTACACAATACAACGTTATGAAGTAGGTCGCGTACAGGACAATGATAATATCATCTATACTTTTACCCGAATACGTATCATAAATTTTGTATTTGACCGTATAATGTAATAAGAAAATTGGACTTTATGAAAAAACCGTGTCGCAGTATATATCTACGCTATCTGTCAACGCGATAATAATACTACGCGTTGTGTTGGAAATATCAAAAGGAAGTCGAGTTTCAGTATGATGTTGTAATGTTTTTACACAGACAAATAGTGTACATTACGTGTTGGTACGTTGTATATTTTCATCCGGAACAATTTCTATACAGTTTCGAAATATAAAAATATAAACGTTTATAGTTGTATGACATTAATTTATTGGGCAGAACCATTCTCGATTAGAAACGAGTGTGAAAAAAAAATGTATATATGGCGAGTTTCGAGTTAAATAAAATTTATATCAACTGTTTTCTATAAGTACTCGTATGTATGTACCTATTACTACGTACAATATAATTATTATCATAGCATTCGTTTTAAGTTATCTATTTTTCTAACGGTTCTATTTATTTTATTCCTATCAATTACGACTTACAGATATGACGAACAATTATTTGAAAATTGTTTAAACGCACAAAAATGAACGAGATTTAGATTTAATTTCATACCGTCGTAACGTGTTCGCTGTTCGTGTTGAGATCCAACCGATGGATTGTTTACAGTCTTCCACTCCAGTTTTTATACCCTTAATATATATATATATATATATATACATATATATTTATAAGAGATTCTTTCAATTTATTGAATCAAGCCAGAGCCATGTTAACAACAATGCGTTCAAATGAACGACGACAAACGTATGGAATACCATCGATACGGTATACTATTATAACACTTGATAATAACAATAATCAGTATTCCGCTCGCGCACACCACGAGAACTAGAGTTCATTTCTAACGCCAATATTTCGAACACGGATGCGACAAAATGGAAAAGGCACAAAAGGTTCCATTTACACGCTGTCGACCAGAAAAAAAATGTATTTTCGGTCACAAATATCTTCATCGATTTTGTACGCATGGTGTCGCAAGACGATTAATAATTCTTTCTCGGGTGTTCTTTAATTTAATGTATAACAATAAGTTTATATAATATATATAAAAAAATATATAATTATATATAATATTATAAAAAAATCAAAAAAATAAAACAGTATATCGATAGACCGATATATAGTCAACCCGTCGTAATATAATAGCTACGGCCGTATAGTGTACGATTTTGATTTAAAATATATTTTATTATTTACTTTGACTCGATCGTTTACCGCTTTTCCCTATTCGAATATTCTGAAAACTATTCAAAAGTATTTGTTTACAAGACCGACTAAACAATGTTCAAAAGTCATAATTTATAAAATCTGACACGAGAAGTGTTCTTTCGTGATTGTTTTTTATATCCTTTTACATTTATAATACCTCAATTATTATTCATAAACAATTACACGGGACGTCTGGCATGACAACCATTCTTTTCTACTCAAAGTGTAAAGGAGTGTACTTATTTCCTTGGACGTGGTTTTTGTTTGATTAATTGATTCCACGTTACGTTTAACGGTGATAATACAATCTAATATAGTCGGGTTTAGTTTGTAATATGACTTAGATTACAGTTACGCATATGTTAGTAAAACGTTATTGTTAACGAATTTTAATTTTAATTTTTACTTAAAATATCAACCATTATTATTCAATATATATATATACAATTCCTTTAATTATAATTAATTCGATTTTAACCAAATAATTGAAATAAATCGACAAGTACTCGCGCGGCGTTAAAAATATATAGACACACGTACAGATTAAACGTTCGTAATTATACTGCGGTCGGATGGAGGACGTAGGTTAAGCTTTATAACGTATATCGTATAACTACCATTGTAACAATATATATAGCATATCACTTGACCGTCGTGTCAGTATCGCATTCATAAACAGACGGTTTCGTGTTAATTAATGGGATATTTTCTCTCATCTGGTGCAGCAGTCAACGAACATTAAATCTTTATATTAGCCCGACTTTTTAAATTACGTATTTATATATATATATACACACACGAGTATAATATATATGGTCTTGAACGAAATCATATTCAAGTACCTACACATACAAGTGTACAGATTCGGTATAATATATTATTAAGGCGATATCGTTAAGTCGATTTCAATTTGAATTTGCTCATTCACAATCAAGTTTTTGTTAATGTTTTTTATTTTCAAATTCTATTTATATATATGTGTGTGTGTGTATAACACGCGGTAATTTATGATATAATTGAGCCGGAAATTATAATTAAGCTTTTTTTTTATATATATACAACACGTTTTACATACACCGGCGGTCGTTAATCATTCATATATTTATAAAATTATATAATCCTAAATATCATATAATGCAACCGCGTTATCGATATACGTTACGGTAATAAGTACCTGTCGTATATTTATGTATGCTCATATGATTAAATGTGTTTAACGAACGTTTACACAATTTTCAATTAACAGTTCGTTTTGTCTGAAGTACACGTCTTCGTTTTAAGAGTAAATCAGAAAACGATCAAGGCATAATAATAAACACGTGATTATCCGTATACGTAAACGAACAGGCGTCTTGAACTCAGGTTCCGATTTTATGACGGAACCGTTGATTAAATTATTTAAAATTTTTTTTTTTTACAAAGTTCGTCCGAATACTTTCACGAATGTCACTACGCTACATTTTTTTTTTTTGCCTAAGGAAGAGTTGGGCACGTAAAAGAATGAACGGCACGTGAAATGAAAAATAACCCCCTACGATTACGGCCCTATCCGCGAGCTTTTTCGTCCAAGATTAAAACTGTAGAATTTAATTTGACTCGGCGATACGTGTTTTTCCGGGGAAAAATACATTTCATCCGACCGACTTCGTTTCCACCACGTGTATGAAAAACAAGAAATAATCGACTCGACATTAGATTATCACATTTTCCATGAGTACGATGTACACGTTACATAATATTGATAAATAAATATTTACATCTAACGGTTTAAACGTGGTCAAACGATAAAATCGCGCACGGTTTTACTATGAATAGGAAAACCAGTAAATAAATCAATACGAAATAAATGCGAGACTCCCGAGTGCGTCCAAAAATAATCCATTCCATTACGTAGTCCGAACGCGTGCCAGTTCATTTGGCGTCACCAATTGTACACCGCAAGAAGGCAAACTGGATTACATCGCAAACGGTTTTTTTTCTCGTTTTTTTTTTTTTGGATTTTACCGAGAAAACGGTTAGAGTGCCCGCTTTGGAAATTAATACGAATTGAAAACTGACGAAATATATGAATAAATAACTAGTAAAACTCATTTCTTAAGTTTGTACTTAAACCATATATATATATATATATATATAAAGGTTTTTTTACTGTCTTAACTTTTCGAAACACTTAAATATATTACATCAATAACAGTATTTTCTAATTAATGTATTATATTTGTTGAATATATCAACAACGGCATATAAGTATGCTACGTAATATACACTCCGTATTTTCATAATATATACGAATATGTTACTAAAGGTAAATGCTGTCATCATAAAATGTTGAAACAAAACATATTTTCAAAGAAATAGCTTGTGTATACTTACACTTAAGTAAATCATTTTTTTTATGTAGTTCTTATTTTTATATATGTTTATGTTCATATTTTAAATATACGTGTTGTTTTAATAAAAAATTTTATATAATAATATGACGAATTATTTAGGGTCCGGATTTATATGAAATATTCTCTATAAAATACGCGTTTATGCGTCAAAAATGTTCAAATATACCGTTCATGTTTAACGTAAAGAAAACGTAATTTTTTTATGAATTTTTCACAACAACGTTTTGTTATGAATATTTTCATAGACAATTAATAACAATTATTATATTCGATATTTATTAGATGATTAAAAGTTAAATAGTCACTAAAGAAATAAATTATTACTGTAATATTTTGAAAATATTTCATTTTTTGCATTAAGTATGTGGCTGGCGCGATTTGATGTTTTTTTTCTCTTGAAATTTGTCCATCAAAACGTTATGAAAATTCTAAATCACCAAAATATGCGCTCGAAATAACCGAATATTATATTAAATGTTATAATAAACGACCCTAAAATCGTATAAAATATGCTTTACAAACTAAAAAATAAAAAACGCCTAAATATGCGAAAATATGTTTTAACACTATTACATTTTAAATGCAGAACATCGTGAAACCTATTCTACACGTCATAAAATATTATAAATACGATAAACTAGAAAAAATTATTGATTTCTGTACTTTTCTATATTATATGTTGTAGTACACTTTATCACTTGCGTATATTTATACAACCAAAGTCATTTTTGTATTGTTTATCATCGTCGGGGCTCGGTGTCCGTTGATCCCCTGCTGCCACATATAATAATAATAATAATAATAATATTATATACGACTTTCATAGAAAACGTTGTTGGTTCGCAATACTCTTATAGTAGATTTCCCTGAAGTGTATTACCGCGCTTTATATATATATAGACACACACACACACACATTTGGACAATGCTTTGAGCTGCGCGCACTAAATGTTGATCTTTTTTTTCATTTAATAAAACGGTTTTTTTTCTCCCCCTAACGCTAGTTCTTTTATTATTTTTCATGATATATCCCGAATACGCCGCCGCTGTCCGAAAAAATATATTATACTATGGTACTTTTACATTGATTTTCAATCACTATTATCGATTTATATTCCGTATTATCAGTATATATATATACGAGTATATGAAGGGACAAAGTCGTACGTCTGTAATGGCAAACATCAGAAACTACCGAAACGATTTTCATGAAATCTTAACAAACGTTTTGATTATGATCTACCGAGTGATACAAGTAGAATATCACAGGGTTTGTGACCACGGGCTGTTTCTCATTTCATTATTTCGTCGTCGTCGGACAGAAGAAAATAGTAGTTTTTCGACAGCGCCGACCGATTGTAGCAACAGGTGTTCTGAAATAGAAATAAAATCTCTTTTGGATAGTTCAATAGTTACGATTTATAATTCGTACACGTTCGGGCAGCGTTTAAACACTTTTCGGAACAGCGAACGTATTTTTAATTTGTTGGACGGTAAATTGTTTTATTTATAGACGTTTTGTAATAAGTTTGAAAACGTTGCCTGTTTATTTTTCAAAACCATATATATATATATATATGCATACTGTAATATAACGTCGTTTTCGGCGGAAAAACAATAATAAATAAAACCATCCCCCGCAAAACTTACGACAACCCGGAAAGCTCGAACCGCACGTACACGTCGCATTATCACGTAGCGGCGAAATGCGAATAATGCGAATATAGATAGGTACGGCGCGAATAACAGCGAGACTCTCGGGAAGTTTTTGGTCTCGCGCGCATTCGTGCCACCGATAAAATATATATTGTAACGTAATGCATTTGTAGCGACAAATTTGTCTCTACAAACAATGCATATATGTGTGTGTATATATATATATATATGGCAGCGTATGTGCGACAAATTCCGAGGTCCAACAAAGCGTCGATGGCAATGACGGTTTTGACAATGATTTTCTGAGGAGGCGACGCATGATTGCATAAAACATAAACAAAAACATGCATTGATTAATTCAATATGAGTAATTAAGTATTCAGAAATACATGTAATCAAATCGTTTTGTACGGTTTTTGATATACCAGAAAACTTATTTCGAATATTTTTGTATAATGGATTTTACGGTAAAACGCATACCCTTTTTACAGGTGAAATTAGAATTTGTTTTTTTTTTTTTTTTTAATTAGAATTGTCCACAGAATTCCTTACTTTCGACGTTTGTTCAAATAATAATATTTGTTCGTAGGCATCGGCATCGTTCTGACGACTCGTGTTCGTCCGTTTCGGACGCGTCGTCAATGGTCTTCCGGCAGGCTGCGGCGGACCGTTTTTCCCTGTCGTGGATTTGCTCGTGTTTCGATAGGGTCGTTGGTAAACCACGTTCGGAACAGTCGCTGTCCTCGGACAACACTCGGATTCGATCGGTTTCCCTCCGGTGTTGATCCGCTCATCCGCGCAGCACAGAGAGTTCTGACCGCCAACAAGAGTCCTGGGAGTTTCCTCATAAGCTCCTTATGACCGCGTTTTAATCCCCTCATTAGGAGTAATTCAGAAATACCAGTAGGAAAAAGTAGTATCAATTGTTTAATGTTTGTTATCTATGTAATTTGAAAATTACAATAATTACAGTACAACCTCACAAACCATAGTCCAATGGAATGGAAAGCAAAAACACAAAAAAACTGGTCAGAATTGCAACAAAAATAATATATTACATCAATTACATATTGATAATGGCATTATTCATTATCGATCTTATAATCGATCTGTAAGATTATATAACTAAAATCGGATAGTTAGGAAGCCTAACGTTGTTTTATAGGACTCCTATATTGAGAATTATTCTCAAAAGTAATTTTATTCCTAAATCCAGACTCCTACATAGAAGACTGTTGGACACCCTGGTTTATTCCTAGGACTCTCTGTGCTATGAGGCACGCCTGATGACATTCTCGAAACAATGACATCATTGCAATAAACGTCACGCCCATTTCGTACCACGAACAAACATTGAGTGAAAAACATCGTGTCGCGTGGTTTAATATAAATATATACACACGAATTTCGGACTGACAAGATTGGTCATCGATTAGTCAAAAATTAAATTGTTTGTTTTATCAGTTAGTTTTGAGTATGAGTAACGCGTTGACTTTTTAACTCGATTCGACTTGTTAACGAGTTGATTTTTTGGATAAAAATGTCAACGGTTAGTGTTTTTGATTTTTATTTTAACCCGAAAAGAAATTTCACGCCAACAAGTGACGTTGCTTTTGACGATAATTTAGCGCGTATTCGATTTTTCCTTGTATTTAACATTCACACATCAAATTAAATTCATTGTAATTACAGAAAACGATTAGTTTCAAATAATTGAATTGAAAATATTCAAGAAAAGAGTAATTACCCAATTAATTAATTTACATTCTGTTCACCACATAACTGAACATAACAACATAACGCACATGTACCTTAACCGCTGGTGCCATATGGCGCGTTTTACCTTTTTGGGTAATAGTAATTGCGCGTGATAGGAGAATAACAAAGAACATGATTTTGACCCTTCAACGGCTACACGCGACTGCACGCGAAATTGGAAGCGACGTTGCCAAGTTTATTATTATAAATATTATAACAATGTTTTGATTTTGTAAGGGTAAATTTACAGTAAAAAAGTAGATAATACAAATTTTCTTTACGAGAAAATGAATTAAAATTAAATGTAATTAAATTTTAAAGCCCCGATATCTATTTCCAATTACGGCTAAATACTCAAGTAAGTTTTCTTTTTTAATTTTCTTCTCTTCTTCTTTAGGTCTCGGTTTATTCATTCCTTTGGAAATGGTTGATAATTTGGTTATTGTTTCTGCCCAAGTTTCCATGACAATAGTCATAACAATAAATGTCGGTGGATGAGTACTAACTGCTATACTGTGCGTAAAATAATGTGGCTGTACATTGTTTTTTACAGTACCTCCATCTGACAAAACCATCAGCAACTAACACAGCAAATTTCATTTTCCGTTTTATAAAATCAATTTTACAAATATTATTATCGGCCAAATCACGGACACTGACTGACAACGAACACGACTGGAGGTATACCGTATACACATCACGCACGATTACGGTATATCCGTGCCTATACGGGAGTTTTCAAAAACAAAAGAAGATAATTCCGATTCAACATAAAAGTTTGTTATCAGCAATAATAAGTAATAAACAAACGTTACTGTATGTAGTAGGTCATTTACGTACGAGTCACCAAAATCCACGAAAATGGCAACGTTGCATTAAAATACCAATTATGAATCACGCGCTATCGTACATCTAAAAAGGTACAATAATATCCTTTTTCTGTGTACCACATGGCGACCGACACTCCAGATGCGTGTATCCTGTATATATATATATACTGTATTCGTGTTTAGAAGCGACCGGTTTTTTGTCGTCGTCGGCGGCGGCGGTGGGGATCAATTCCCCCACTGTATCAACCACCTGTTCTACATTCCGATTCAACGTACAGCGCGGCGAGCGGTCGTGCGGACGAAACACGTCACACGACACCGCGCCCGCGTCGTCTACCGAATAATAACCAATACACTTCAGATTATTTGTATACGTGGACCGTCGATACTACGGAATGACGCGTCGCTCCCGTCGACCGGGTCATTACGAGATAAATGCGTTACGACGTCACGCCCACAAGTCGGTCGCCTTGGTCACATCTAAACGCAAATGGGGTATATGTTGTTTAAAGTAACTAATTTTCAAAATAAAATAACACTTTATTTTTTGACAACATCATTTCTATTTGTTTTTTTTGTTTTTTTTTTTTGACAATTCATGTAAACACGTATGTATTACAATAAAAATCAAATTTTACATACTAATAATAGTATAAAATTTAAAATAGAGATTTCATATAACATCTTCTGATGCATCAGTTGTTTCATCTGTAAAAGTGATAAACAAGGACTGTTGTTCTTTTAACATGTTGTCTATAATGAAGTCCATGTCCCAAAACTTCTTTTCTTCTTCAACGACAATGTTTATAAAATCTTTCCACACATAGCTGTTTACCTTGTCTACGGCTTTATCAATCAGTTTTAGGCCATCGTCGAGTTTGTAAGTGGTGTTGTTAATATTGACATAGTTTTTCACCATCGACCAAGCCATTTTGATCGGGTTGAGTTCACAATGATAAGGAGGTAAACGTAGAACATTCATATTGTGTTCTTTTAAAAAGTCGTCTACAACATATGTGTCATACGACGGTTTAATTCTCTCAACCATGGCCATAAGTTGAGCTACAACCATAGGTCTGTCAATAATTTCTCCTTTGCTGCGGAGCCATTCGATAATAATTGACTTTTCTGTTGCACTAGTCGGTACATCGTCATGTTTTAAAGAATGGTATGGAGCATTCTCCATTATGATTACAGCATAGTCATTTAAACACGGCACAATAAATTTCAACCAATCTAAAATGATGTTACCGTTCATTTCAACACGGTAATCGTTTGTGTTTTTCTTAGCTTCAAAACAAAAAAGACCATTATCCACGAAACCGTCTTCACTTCCGATGTGAACAACAACCAACCATTTGTCTTTATCATTGGGTTTTGTTGGACGGGTCGAAAGGTCTTTAGAAAAACAATCCTTACCAGCATTTTCTCCAATATTTATACATGTCTCGTCCATATAATAAATTGGACGACCTTCAGATCGGTACTTCATTATTGACTCCAGATAATTTCTACGACATAAAATAGTATCATTCTTTTCAACCACAGCATTAGTACCTTTCGCACGCTCAAAACCCATGTGCTTTCGTATTAGTGAATATAAAGTAGACTTGGTAAAATTGGGCAGTTCTTTATATGCTTTTACATTCAAATAAATTTTATCAAAAGTAGGAATTTGATTTTCAAACCAAAAACTGTGAATTATTCTTCTAATTGCACTTTTTTCAGATTCATCAATCTTGTCGTTGATGTTACCTCTAATTTTCTTCTTATTTTTTTTCAACTTTTCGTATTTAGATATAGTCGTTGATATTGTCCTTTGACTAATTTCAAGTTCTTTGGACAGTATAATCTGTAGTTCATCTCTTTTAAGCGTTGGATATTGGTCAATTTTAGTTTTGTAACCATTTATTATTAATTGTTTTTGAGACAACGTAAACAACTGAAACAATAAACATGTACTGTATTAGAAATTAAATTATATTATGAAAACGATTACAATAGGAATTGTTAATAAAAACATTATACAAACAAAACAATATAACAAAGCAAACCAGTCACGAATAAGAATATGAAAACTAATTTACAATAAGTGTAACTGACCTTTCCTTTTAGGTTCATTTTCTCTGGTGAAGCGATTTCCATTTTCAAAATAAATTACCAACTGTAAAAAAAAAACCAACAAAAAACAATGTCATTACAAAGCATAAACAAACACATATCGATACGGTCGCATCATATAGATAATTCAAACACAACGTAAACCGATCGACGGCGTTCGACCGTTAGTGTTATTCACCGAGTAATACTAGCACAATTGGGTGTAGATGAGAAACAGTTTTAAAAATGAGGTGCCCATTCGTTCTCTCGTCAAACGGGGTGTATAGTTGATATACACGAAGTGTAACAAAATCAAAAACAACCGAACATTTGGGTAATTTTATTGAAATAATTGGCTTCGTTTTGATAACTTACTCGCCGTCGGTATGTTCACGCGTTAGACGCTAACAAGTTGGCAGGCGGAACGTCGAATTTTGAAGCGACGAGAACGAAATTCTAATCGAAACCACCGTGCACCGCGCCTCACTTTAAACTCAGAACACTGGATCTTCTCACCGAACTCGTATACGTCCGATCGAATCGGCGACGTCGTTCACGCGAAAACACAATTTCGAACAGAAGATATATTCAGACGGCCGAAAGCAAACGACGCGGACAAATAAGGACGGGCGCGAGATAATGTGGAAAACGACGCCATTAACGTACGTACGTACACACACACACACACAAACGTAAACAAAGGAATGGGACAACTCGCGCGTAATGTTTTCGGACCGCCGCCATCAGCGCTCTGGTGTTAGCGTGGTGAACTAATTATCTGCCACGTAAGACATAATTTATAATTTCTTTCTTTTTACACACACACACACATATATATATATATTTATTATTACCAGCAGTGGCGTAGATACGATTTTTTTCTAGGGGGGGGTTTTTCAAAGGAACATTTAAAAATTAGAATATTATTGAATAAACGAAATTTTTAATAAATAAATAGTAAATATTTTATAATTACAATAAATGTATTTATGAATATTAAATTTTAGCTTCGTGTGCACAAAATCAATGAAATGATATTTCAAAATTTTAAAGGAAGAGAACAAGCTTTTTTAGAGTGCTGGGGAGGGAGTGTAAACTCCTTGCACCCCCCCCCATCCAAAAAAGTATCTACGCCACTGATTACCAGTAATACACGATAATGGTTTTGGTTGATATTTTCAAACGTGTTTATTTACACGAGCATAATAACAATTGTTGTTTTGGATTTATTTATTGTTTACCAATAAAAATGAAAATAAATAATTTAATGCCCTAAAAACCATTTTAAAACCCAATGCCATTAAGAACCGACACATTTTTAAAATTGAATAGACACTAGGTAAATAACATATTGATAAAAAATAATAAATGTGTAACATGTCTGTTTTTCAATATCAATAAACATATTTTTTAAACAATTGATAATACAAAACAAACCATAACAAATGATAATATGACAAAACTTCAATATTAATAATGTTTATATATATATATGAAGGGTCCAGGGGAAAAATGGTAGTAGTCCATTTCTATAAATTTTTCAGGAGAGCAAAAATAAAGTTCATAAACTTCTATCCCCTTAATAGTAAGACAGAAAAGACACATTATATATTTTTATTAAATGAATATTGATTAACTTCGAAAATAAATTGAAATAAATTAAAAATTTTGTTGATCATTATGAAAAAAAATCATGTGGACTTTAATCTTTTTTCTCCAGTAAATCTTTTTTTACGTCATAATATCAACATTGTTTTTGATTAGATATCTAATTAATTAAAATGTTTGTGCAGTTTGAGTGTAGTTTCACTTATTAGTGTAGGTTCACTTATTTAAAAAAAATTAATACGTCAAAATACCACAGTATTCTGTATTATTATTATACTCGTATAACAGATAGTGAAATATAAGTAGGTATCAGAGTTGGACTTCAACCTGTTTTCCCCACAACCGCATGGACTACGATCTTTTTTCACCTGTATACCTAATCTTTTCCCTTCAATATTAGCAAATTGAAAACTTTTTTCACCGAATGGACTTCAACACTCGATTCTACTGCAAATGTGCTATCGAATTAAACCATAAAATCAATATCGAAAAAAATGGACTACTACCGTTTTTCCCCTGGACACTTCATATGTTTACAAACATTACAATTTATATTATGCAATAATAATAAAAATAAATACTACAAACACATACATACATATAAACTTAACATTTTTAAACAATCTTTGACATGCAAAAAATAATGAATACAATTTTAAACACATTTAAACTTGTTTTCTGAGTCAATATTTGAGTAAATTAATATCATTTTAATTGTATAAGCTATAATGTATAATAATTTTTCACTTAAATGTCCAACGTTTTAGAAAAATGAAATGAAAACCATAGTCCGACTAGTATGAAGTAATCAGTATATTATATACTGATTGTAAAGTCAATGGCAATGGATTCTAGACATACAACACACCGTATAGAATGTATAGGCTTTCTAAAATTAAAATTGTTTCGCATTTTTTTTTTTTTGATAAGAGGATACTTTTAATATCAATAACATAGTCTGTACTGTAGAGTAAGTTAATCTCTATACCTACTCATACATAGCGATTTCATTGATGAAGTTTAAATGTTTTTTATATATTAAATATTATATATTCTTTATTTTTTTTTTTATTTAAATGTTAGGTGGGGTTTTTTACATTCGATGTAAAACATAAATGTGTACAAATATGATTTAATGGTACTCTTAATTTCTCTTCTAAAGGATCCTAAGTAATTGACAAATCAGTTTTTTTTAAACTCATCTAAGTTTTGAGGAATGCTATTATAGGGGGCATAAAAGGAAAATACAACGCACACACAAATTTGCTCTAATTATTAAATTTATCAACATATTGATTTCTTTGGTTTTACTTACGGTTTGTCAGTTATTAATTGTTCCAGAGGATATATGATAATAATTATTGCATTTTGACTGACTGTTATGTTCATATTTATTATTGAAATGAGTGGCTTACAAAAAAAATTGAGTGGTTCTGTTTCTAAAAATAAATCACAAGAAAAATTTGAGGAAAAACCACATGTTATTAATAAAAACAAAAAAATTAGTGTATATTTTCAAATTCTTTTCGGCTATCAAAAATAGATGAAACTGAAAAATCACTTTTACATAAATTAATAAATAACATTGACATTTTTGATAAGAATGAAACTATTCAAATGGAAAATCTGAATTACTATGTATTGATTTTAAAAACAATGACAAAATATTAGACAAAAATACTGAAATTGAATTTTAAATCATTAACCAAACTGTTATACAAAATAATGAGTTAGTTATTGACAATGATTGTGTTGAAAATAAACTTATGGGAACTGATAGCGCTAATAATATAGTTTTGGTTATAATTAATTGTAATGAACCTGCAGATTGGCAACCAATAAATTTGTATAGATAATACAGAACAAAAAGTGTTTTCAATCAAAATATCAATGCAAATTTTAAGCTTTTAGTCGAAAATTATAAAGATTTTAATAGATAGTGTAGTAAATCATATATTTTTAATACACTTCCAAACAGCGAAAAAGTGGAAAGAAAATACCTTATGTATTCCTTATTATATTATTCTATATATTCCTTTAAAAAAATGCATTGTTTTGTGTACCATGTAAATTATATGGCGATGATAGTCATTTTGGATGGGACAATGAATTTAATGATTTTTTTTTTTCATATGAAATTACTCAGAGACCAAGAACCACATGAGCATTACTTCCGACCAATAGATTTAATGATTGGAAGAATGGATTTAAACACATTAAATTTGCATTTAAATTTGACTGAACATAAAAAAAATATTTTGGCTATAAAAATTCTTCAAAAAGGTATCAGTTCAGTAGATAAAGATTTAGCGAAACAAGTGGAAAATGAAATACTATATTGGAGAGATATTTTAATTCGAGTGATTGAAATCATAAAGTACCTTGTTTCAAGATGGTTAGCTTTTTGTGGTATTAATGAGCATTTTGATAATAAACGTAATGGTAATTTTTCAGGAGTTGTTGAATTGTTAATGAGATTCCATCCTTTTTTTGCTAATCATGTTGAACGTTTTGGTAACACTGGAAAAGGTGTACCATCATATATATCTGAAAACATTTATGAAGAATTTATCAAAATGCACAAATATTTAATAAATGACATATTAGAAGAACTTAAAAGAGGTAAGTATTATTTGATAATCGTTGATTCTACTCCTGATGTGTTACATATAGATTAATTAGTTTTTGCTATTAGATATGTATGTTCAAATGGTGAACCTGTTGAACGATTTCTAATGTTTATGTCTAAGATTGGACATAAGTCTAACAAGCTTAAAAATACAATTGTCTGATTTTAAAATTTCCATAGAAGATTGTCATGGTCAAAGTTATGACAACGCTACTAATATAATAAACTAGTGAAAATAAAAGAGAAAACAAATAAAAAGTAAAAAGGATATGCAAAAAAAAAAAAAAAATAGTGAAATAAAAGAATTAATGAATAGAAATAAAATAAAAGTTATAAGCTAATACTCATAAATAAAATAAATAAATAAATAAATAAAAATGTAAATATATATATATAAATATATGTATTAGATGTATACTTAAATATACAAAAAAGCCAATGAGTATTACCTTGATTAAAGAAAAAAGAAAATATAAAAGTTGTATATGTGTGTTTATTACTACCGGTTTCGACGACAAAATGTCATCAGGTTTAATACAAAAAAAATACAACTGAGGAATAAATTAAGAATAAAATTAATTAGAAAAAAATGCATAGAGAAATTAGATAGAAATTACATAGAGAATATTATGAATATTATAATAAAAAGACATGGAGTTAAAGAAAAAAAAAATTTTATAATAAAAATATATCGAAAAGCAAAGAAATTGTGTATATAATGAAAGCAACTATGGTGTGATACTAATATTATCTAATATATATTGGTATAGAATGTTATTTTTAAAATCTGTTTGTATATTTAAAATATTTTTAAATTTATTGTGTTTAATTTCTTTATAAATATGTAATTCTTCCAAAACAGAATTGATACAAATATTATGTTGTATATTTAAAATTTCCAAGTCATTATCTATATTAAAAGTAATGAGATGATTATTTTATAAAATATGTTTTACAAAATTTGAATTTGGATTAGTTTTTTTAAATCTTATTTCAGAGATGTGTTTTTATTCTTTATATCTTGTATTAAAATTTCTATTTGTTTTATCAACATAAAACTTATTACAACTACATTTAAGTTTGTAAATACCAGGAAAATTAAATTTATTAAAATTATTATTGGAAATTGTTTTATTTTATAATTTATTTGTTTGATTAGATTATTATTAGTATTGAATGCAATTTTAATATTATTTACATTATTATTTAAATTTTTTTCGAATTTTTCTGATAATAAATTTTGATATTTCATACTACAATAATTAATTGCATTATTTATTTGTTTAGGATTTTTTATGTTTTCATTAATTTTTTATGTATTCTATTGATTGTGTTTAAATTATATTTATTTTTAAGTGCGATATTATATATAATATTAAGCTCATGTTTATAATTATTTAAAGGAAGCGTTCAAGTCTATAAAAGAATTGAGTTAAAAAATTCAATTTTTTGTGAAAAAGGATGATTGGAATCATAAAGAATAATAGAATCAATTTGTGTAGGTTTTCTGTAAATATTAAATTCAAATTTATAATTAGCTAAGCTAACCATACGATTTAAGAAATTAATCTTATTGTTTAATTGTTTTTAGGGTAAATTAAATATGTCCATTAATTTTATTTAAACTATTAACCATAATTTCTGCTTGTCTATTTGTACCTCTGAATAAAATGAATGTATTGTCTACATATCTGAAATAAGCTTTAATAAATGAACTATATAATTTGTTGGAAAGTATATTATTTGTTTCATAATCTATCAAGTAAAATTCCAATAAAAGTGCATTTAAAGAACCACCCATTACTAGACCTTCTTTTTGTGTATATAATATATTATATTGGAAATAATTTTGGTTAATAATAACGTTAATTGATTGTATAATTTCATGAATTCCATTTGGATTAAAATAACTATTAAAAATAAGCTTATTTTTGAGTATATTTAATGCATTGAATTGAATTTAGGAGTAGAATGTATATACATTTTTTACATCAAGAGAAATCATTCTACAACCAGGTATAATATTAACATTTATATCAGAATATCATATTGATGTTTCATTAATAAATTTTAATTTTTGTATAATATAATGATTTACACATGGAACTCAATTTATAAGGTTTGAGTTTGCTTATAATTGCTTTATTTTAATTTTTTAAATTATTAAGTATCTTAAATTGTATGTTATTATTAAAGTTATGGACTAATATAATTATAATTATTTTAATTTTAAAATGTATTCAAATAAGTTATATCTTTAAATTTAAGTATGATTTTTAATATTTTTATTATCCAGTATTTGGTATGGTTTTTCAGATATTTTTATATTTATTGAATAACTGTTTATATTTAAATTATTAGTAATACCTTAAAAAAAAAAAATTTAAGTTACTAAGAACCTACTTAATACATTAAGTTAAAAGTACACTATTGAAAATTTTGTTTGTAAATAATTTTATATTTAAGTTTTCAAAATAAAAATTAACATTTTTTTTAGCTACAAATATTGAAATTAAAATAGCTCAACAATTACAAATTAGAAATTATAAGTAAATAGAATAAAGAAAAAAATGCATAAAATAGAAAACAAAAAAATGCAATACAACAAAAAACATACAAGTTACTGCGAGATAAACTATACTAAGAATTCAGCAGTATTAATAAATTTAAGTGTTTTGTTAATTACTGAAGGAGATTTGCTGTTTAATATACTTAACGGATTTATTATCTGGAAATTATTATTATGGCAAAAATGGAAAAATTGACAGCGTAAGGTCGCGAGAGAAAGACAGTCCATGATAATATGAGTAAAGTCACATATGGTTTCACCTTCATGACGAGTACATAATGGAGAATTATTTAGTGAGAGGCAAAATGCATGTACTGGGAGCAAATTATGACCAGACCTAAGTCTTGAAAACGATATAATTTGAGACCTGGAAAGAGGTAGATTATAAAACCAAAGACGAACTGGAATTACCGGCTATATTTTCCTAAGCCAGGAAGCAAAATCTCCATCTAACGATGTCCATTTGTTTTGTCACATTTTATTGTAGTTTTTTTTAATTAAAGTAAGAAAATTGGAAGAAGGAATTTTAAGCGTAGAAGTTCTTATACTGAGATTTGTTGATACCGCGAGAAAATCGGCTATCTCATTGTTTACAATGCCTGCATGACCTGGAATCTATATAAACTGAACAGAAAAAAAAAATTAATATTAAGAGTAAAAATTAATTTTTATTTTTTTGTTAGGATTTGATGAACAAAATACCAAAACAATTTAAGAAACATTTGATACAAAACAGAATTACAGAATTAAAATTTATTTTATAATAATTGATAGGTTAAAGACTCAGTTAAATATAAGGTGTGAAGCATATTTATCAGTTCTTGAAATGTACATTTCAATTTTTTTAAAAATGCTGTATATTATTTTAACTTCTAAATACTTTGATAATATAGATGCAATAGGTACATGTATGGCAAATGTGTAAACACATTTGTTTAATTAGGTAATAAAGTAACATTTAATAGTGCCTAGAAAATCATGCCTATTGTAAGATTTTATCTTAATCCGGCCCTGACAATACATACATATATTTATATAGACATACATACCATATACACATTCATTCATACATATATATATATATACACATACAAATACAAATAGAACGGGATACAGTAAATTATGAAAAAACAAAAATTAAACAAAATTAAATTTACCTTTAGTTGTTTTTTTTTTTAGAATGTTTAAAATACCATGTATTTGCTAATTCTTTTCATAGGATTTGAACCCAGAATTATCGTAATCTTTATTTTTTAGCATTGGTATTGATGTAGATATGCATTTTGAAATTGGACTTATTTTAACAAGAAAATATTTTAGTACAAATTATAGTGTTTATGCTGATAAATATGTAGTAACACCACTTAGTATTGTATTAAGGTTAACACAATGTTAATCAGACCACTTGCATATGAAAACTATACCACTGAATTATACTTTTTTTCATATCAATGTGCAGTATTTTGAAAAAACTAAGTAATATATTATTTATTATACAAAATTGTAAAATAAACTAAAACTTACCAATATGGTCACTTATTTCTTCCAAGCTTATGATAGGTGTACTTGAACGGCAAACTGGATCAGCTAATATTTAATATAAAATGTAAGTAATTTGAACTTAATACAAAAACGATTAAATACTTACCTGATGGATTTAGATTTAGGAACAGTTGATATCAAAATGAATTTCCATATTTATTTTTATTTACCATTAACGGATCAATAATATTAAGGCCTATAATTTGAATCCACTTTGAAGGTCTATCCATATGATGTTTTGGATTAGAAAACTGAAGACAGACTTTATCTACAATAATAATTAAGATAAGATTAAGTGATTATTCATTAAAAACAAACTGTATAAAAATCATTAAATGTAAAGAGAAAACCAATGAAACAATATGGTCTTTTAAAATTAATGTTCTTACCTGGGGTGGTTATTTTGTACTTACACAATTTTGGTATGGGGAAAACACAAACTTACGAGACCGTATTTAGTTGTAAGTTTTGTATGACGATTGTAAGGAAGTTTATGCATTATCTCCACATGAGTACAAAATAGCACCCCATGTATGGAAATCGAATCGCATTAAGTCTTTAATAAACAATTTTCAATAGGTACGAAGTTGTCAAGCACTTTATTAAAAACTACACCGCGTTCTTTTGCGGATTCACAGCAGATCCGGGCATGATCAAACAATTTACACAGGCACATGATTTGTTGGGCAAATTGTTCGATCGTGTATGTGAACCGTAAGAAAACGGCTAATCATAGATATAATATATTATAATAACAATATATACATTTTAAATTTAAGTCTTATTTAAACTTACCTTCAGAACGAGCCAATAACTCAGCACGCCTTGATGCGTTTTTTACCACATCGTGCGATTGTAGCGTTGTACGAATAACGAAAAACAAATGAGAAAAAGACGTGAACGTGAATTGCGAATGACGAATAACGATCCTAATCGTATGGCGATGGTAATAAGACGAATGTCAGATATGGGTATTCTGTGATATAAATAAATTCATAACGCGCTAAAAGAAACTCACAATAATCACACAAGCGCACTATGATCGGAAACCGGCGCTATCTATGTTTGAGTAAATAACTAAATAAATAACACGGAACAAATCTGTCGTGTAGAGTGTGTGGCAGTGCGTCAAGCCGCGCGGTGTACGGTCGTTTAGCGGGCCTAACGAATACAAATAAAACGTATTGAATACAGGTATTCAAATGATAACTACCAAAACTAGAACCATTTCTAAAACAGACGTTGTGGAAGTCGTTACGTAAAATGTAAGAAGAAAAAAAAAATACTGTATACATATCCTTTGCTGTAAACGCGAAATGAAACCAGGCATTCGGAAAACCTCAAACAAATATGGAGACGGGTTTTTTTTTTGGTTACACGACAATGAGTTCAAAATAACTTGAAGGATTATTGGGTGTTTTTAGAATATCCACACGATTCCGAAAAAGTACTACGGTAAATAAAAAATTAATTTCTATAAACGTCTATTAGAGAAGAGGCGTACGCGATTGATTGAATACGTTCCGTCCACTACAAACATAGTAACAGCAGAACGTTTATGACGGTCGTTTGTAATTCATATAAACATTAGTTAAACTTTTATTTAACCGTTGTTCCGACAACATGTCGCCGACCGACTTTTAATCCGAGTCGCGTATTATTTTCCGTGAGAACCGTAGCTGACTACATGTTGGACTAGTTGCAATTCAAAACCGGTCGGAGCTGATGATTTTGAGAAGATTTCTTAAAAAAAATGGAAAAACGAAAAAAAAAAAAAACAAAAAAAAACGACTCGCGGCGAGCGTTCGCGAACGACACCGGCCGTCGTTATCACACCACGGGCGGTGAACGCGCAATGGCCGTTATCAGCGTTTCGTCGCACGGCGTCGAGCCTCTCGGAGACGCCGACACGTCGTACGATCCGCGCGATGACGAATCGTATCGCTCGTTACGCGCATTGTTGTTACGTCCGCGACGACGGCGACGTCGTTGTTGTTGTTGTTGTGACGGCGTGCCGAGCGGCCGGTGTTGGTCGTGCCGGCCACCGTCGTCTTCTTCTCCGGTTCGAACAGTGAACATGGTCGTCGGGCCGCCGTTGGCCGATCTGCGCGCGGCCCTGGCCCGGTTGCCCGCGTACGTGTCGCGAAACCGTCGGCAGATCCGTCTGCTCGCCGAGTCCGTGGCGTTCTGCGCGGCGATCGGCGGACTGGGATGGCTGGCGTACGAGGTGCGCGAGACCGTCGCGGCCGTCCAGCGATGCGTCCAGAACAACCCGATGCTGCTCGACCACAAGGCGCCCGAGTACGCGTTCGTCGACCGGGCCGCGTTCACCGGTAAATCGTCGACAACTGTAGCTCGTTCGTTCGTTGCTCTGTCCGTTACGGAATCGGTCGTTCGCAATTTTTATTCTATTGTTCTCCGCGCAGGAATATTGGAAATCACCAATTTTGCCAAGTAACAAAACACCTTTTCGACAATTTAACAATCCCCCTCCATACATCGACTGGTCCTCTGGCCATACCGACTATATACAGTGGACGCTGCTCATAAGATTCAGTCGCTTATTAGATTCAAAATCGTTTGAAACGGTCCGGACGTATCCGAATACATTAAAAAAATTCGATTATAAGACTCAAATTTCGTTAAAAAAATGATGGAAAATAAACATTTTTGGTTATTACTGGTTTCGATTCATGCTTTATTATGTGTGTATGTACAAGTTTTATTGCATTTCATATTTATCGCAATTATTGTTATTGCAGTGTGAGTTATAAATACACTCCCGATTACCTGGCACAGCTATCGTAATCGATAACGTCGACGGTATAATCAATGTACAATTTACAATTGTCAATCAGTCGTCATTCGAATTTCAACTCCAAACAAAGTTTTTATAATAATATAATTTTAATTTTTTAATTTATTCACTAATAAGTAATATGTAATATGTATGTATAATTAAAGTAGATTAAAAAAATGCAAAATATGTAGTAAAATAAAATTCATAAATATGTATGTAATTAAATTTTTTTTCCACACTTTGCCTACAAGATTCATTCGGTTATAAGACTCACTTTGTGCTGGTCCCAAAGTGAGTCTTATAAGTGGCGTCTACTGTATATATATATATCGTATAATTCAAGTTAAATGTTTTTTAAATATAGTTTTATTTATTTTTTTTTCTTTTTATCACTTGTTTATAATACTTTGGTTTAATAATTACTGTCGACAAATAAAATTCTTCCATACATTCATTTTCCTCTGTTAAATAGTGAACTGTCTACATGTATTACAATTGTAAAATTTAGTAACATTGATTTCAATCTTCTGATATCTAATCGAGATTGTCGTCGGTTTATAATTGAAAATATCATAATTTATATACTCACAAGTCTTCAAGTCGCGACTAATTAACACGACTTTGATATTCTTATGATCTTGTTGTAAAGTTTTTTTATCTTGTGATTTTTTCACAGAACTCGATGAGTATCAAATCATCGACAGCAACAGCATAATTCAGCCGACGAATCCTCCTGTGTTTTTTTTGCAAAAATGGAACGATTTTAAACACAAAAAAGCTTGGAAACTTTTGGAGATAATAAACAAATCCAACAATTTAAAGTTATCTTGGGCAGCCACCCAACGATTAACGACAATGGTTCATCTAAAAGGTAAACACTTCGATTTCTGTAAAACAACTAGGATTATTTTCACATAATATTGTGTTTTTTTAAATTTTAGATTCAGATTTTCAACATTTAGCGCAAATAAGTCAAGCACATACTTTGGTCGGTTTAGCACGATCGGCCAACGTGAATCCAAAATTTTTCTTACCGCCCAGAAAGACCAGTTGGACGAAAGATGTAAAATAAATTTATAATAATTATTATTATTATTAAATGAATGATAATAATAATATTATTTAGGAAATTTTGGACAAAATGCGTGATTTGCTTATTAAATTAGATGTGTTAAAGGAACACGAGTGTTTATCTTACTTTGTGGCGTATGCTTTTAAGGTAATTGAAAATTAATTTTATGAAATATGATTTATAGAAAATATCTGTAACTATGTTTTATGGAAATTTTATCATTATTAGGATAAACAATATGACTATTATCAGCCGGAGGATGTAACCCCAGATTTTCGAAGTATGCACATAGACAATGACAATATATTGCAGTTGAGCATTAACGCTTTGCGTCACCATTGTAACAATGAAAAGAATGTAACTGGTATGTAGTACATATTATAAACACGTTATAAACAATTGATTGACTTGCCTTGTTATTTTGTATAGCTATGATAAAATTAGGGGGTCTGCAGATCCTAATGGCTTTGTATCAATATTTAAAGCATGATGAAGAGGTGGCAGAAGAAATTGGTAAATTGTTGTCTGTCGCTTCTTTGAACAAAGATTTTATCCAAGACATTTATTTGACCGGTAAATTCTAATAAATATTTTTACACTGTAGATTTAGTAAAATATACATTATTATTTTTATTATTATTAATTTTATTCAGGTTGGATCAGTGTTTTATTCGAGTGGAAGAATCACAAGAATTTTAGAATTCAATCATGGGCCAATCGAACATTATTAAATATGGATGACAGAGATCCAGTAAACCGTAATCATAAGTTTGGAAAGCAAACGGTATTATTACATCCGAAAAACAGATGTCATGAAGACGCTAAAATTGACATAGTTCTCGTGCATGGTCTTTTAGGCGGCGTAAGCTTTTCATGGCGTGAAAAAGATCTACACATTAATGAACCTCTCGGCCTTTTTGGTACTTTTTTTTATATATAAATTGGCCATTTCGGTGAATACCTAATAATATATAATCTCGCAGAAAAATGTAATGACTTTTTTTTCTTTTGGTCTGAAATTATCAAATTTTAAATTTAGACATGAGTAGTAAGACGGAATCTCATAACTCTCCGATTGCTATAGCTCAAAAGATACCAGTCAGTGAAGACATGCAAGAGTACTTGGAAAGTTACAAAGAAGTCAAAGCTAGAGAATGGGATATAATTGGAAGTGAATTTGAGTTCGTTTTGAACGACATACCGCTAAGAGAAAACTTGAAAGGAAATGGACCTTACTCAATAAACGGGTGAAAAAAAATACCATTTTAGAAATGAATTCGAATTTAATTGTTTACTGAATTGTTGTTATCTTATTTAAGGAATAACTCTGCTGTACGGCAGACTGCTCTAAATGAAGGTTACAGTCAGTGTTGGCCGTCAGATTGGTTGCCCAATGATGAAGAAGGTCTTCGTGTAATAGGTGTTGATTACAGTACAACATTATCTGAATGGTTACCGTCTTGTCCGCTAAAACAAAGAAGTAAGCGGTGTCTTATACACATTTCGTGTACGCTATTTAATTGTGGTTGTATGTGTTCTTAGTCAACGCACTCTCGAGGGACGCACGGACAAATTAATGAATCAATTGCTGGCGATCGGTATTGGAGACCGACCTATAATTTTTTGGCTCATTCCATGGGTGGGCTTTTGGTAAAAAATATTCTAGTTGCAGGTATTAAACTGTCTGCTTATTAATCCTAACGAAATATAATAAAGGTGCATACATTATTAAACATATTATATATATAATATTTTAGCACGTAACAGTGATGATCCGAACGTGAGAAAACTTTTTGAGAAGACAAGATCCATCTTCTTTTTCAGTACGCCACATCATGGGTCTCCATTGGCCACTCTGAACAGTGCATATCGATTCTTTTTATGGCCATCTGTGGAAGTAGATGAACTCAGAATGGGTATTTATCGTTTTAGTTATAAAATTTAGTGCAGCATGATGTTAAGTTGTTATTTTCATCAATAGATTCACCAAAGTTGGTGTCCCTTCATAACGATTTCCTTGAGTGTTTACAAGAAAACCCAATGAAAATCGTAACATTTGCCGAAAGCCTCCCGACTGAATTTACTGCTTTGAAGGTGCCAATATTGTGTGTACCAAAAGATGCAGCTGGTAAGATTGAATTATTTCTTTTGTGTTAATGTGTATGTTGTAAACAATTTTATTGTGGATAATGAGTAAGCAAAATGGTAATATTTGATTTCAAATCTGGAGTGGAAATATATTCTTATTTCTAATGAGTGAACTAATTAATAGTGAGTTAGAAGAAATTTTATATGTATCCATTTTAAGAGTTATGTTTAATATTTATGTTAATTATATTATCTATATTGATGTAGCATAAATAAATCAAAATTAATGTTAAATATCAATATTTAATAAAATAAATATAAACAAGTAATTCAATTTATTTAACATAAGATGAACGTTTTCTAATAGAATTTTTTCTGTTTATGAATATTTTCTTTAAATGTAATTTAGAGTCATAATTTTTATCTTAGTGATTTTTTTTTGCTTTTAATTTAGTAACAAAGACTATTTTTCTAAAAATGTTCATATGAACGTATAAATCAAATATTGAAACATTACTTTATTATTTATTTGCAGATTTAAAATTGTTTAGACCAGCAGAGTATTTTTGGTAGCAATCAAAAAATTATTGCCTCATACTTTTTTACACCATTTATCTAAAACTATTCAATATTCAACGTTTATACATAAAGACATGAGAAATATGTAAAAAATAACAAATAAATCACCATTATAAAAAAACTACTTTTCATGAAAATGTCATATTTTAATTACTTTAAATTAAATTTAAAGAAAATATTCATAATTAAAAAATTTACCTATAAAATGAATGTTCTATACTAAATGGATCACTTTGTATATATTGCTTAAAGCTGTAGATTAGAGTAAAACCTAACAAAGACAAAATGTGTTAGTAAAATATTTATTTCTACAAAAATGAGTCCTCTGATGTTTAAAATACAAATATTCAAAATATTAGAATTTTTATTTTCAGTTTAGTACAATGAGAGTTGACCTACCATTTGACACATACACTTGTCAAAGTATCCATAATATGATATGATTGATAAATATATTTCTCTTTGTTCAATAAAAATTAATTTCTGGTAAATAATTTGTGTATGAAAGTTATTTCAAAAACGCTTATAACAAGTACAAGTGCATTTTAAAATCTACCGTTTTAACGACTCTATCAGCTTACACTAATGTAAACAGACATCTTATTGAACATATAATACGTTTTTAGTTGAAGGTTGCTGACAAACACACGTATGTTCGACAATATAAGGTGTGCACTATTTTCTTTATTGTACAAACATATGCCCTTACAGCTGTGAACTAAATAATTTGCATATTTTGCACACTTATGTTTAGTATTCGCGTTTTGTGTATTCTGTATCGTTCATGTGTGCTTTTTATAAATCGAAACATATTTTTAATTGTTTAGATCCGTCTGTTGGCGAGCTTTACGAGTTGCCGTTAAATCACATGTCCATTTGCAAAGCGGATTCTAAGTGAGTAAAAGAATTATAATATATAACACATATTTATTTGTTATCAATGTATTATGGTAGCGTTTGTTATTTTCTGTGTAACTAAGTTTTGTCTTTGTAAGTAATGTTCAGACGATGAGTATGATATTCTTCAATCCGATTGATTTTTGTATTCTTAGCCCTTCTTACACAACGTCAGGGTCGAATCCGACCCAAAATTAGAATTCATAACGTTTTAGTCCGAATAGAAAATAAACAAACGGCAAGGTCAATGACGTGACGTTACCATTGGTTTCGCGATGACTGGATTGAAAAACTCTTAGACGCTCATTATCACAATAAGGCTAAATTTTCAGTGTTAATGACTTCAACTTTTGTCGAGTCGGATCCGACCTTGACGTTGTGTAAGAAGGGTTAGGCATTTTGTGCTATAAAATACACGTTATTATATAAGCCATTAATTTACTTTGGTAAAATTTCATGTGTGTGTGTGTGTATTGTATTTATTTACAGATTATCATTCGTTTATCAAAAAACACTGTCTGTGATAAAAACGGTCGCCGCTTACAGCAGTTAGTTCGGCAAAATCAAACCAACTGAAGTGTGAGTAACACTTACGCTCTAATTACATACTATAAACAATGATCTGTAAAATTGTTTTGCTATTTCTTTATTTTTAAATGTGAACCAAAAGAAAAACAAATAATTTTTAAACCTTGTTATTGTGAAGATTGATACTGTATTAACTTGTAACAATATTTTGTTCTCAAATACGTTTTTTTTTTTTTTTGTATTATTGACGGTATGTGATAAATAGTAACAAATACAAAATTATAACATGCGCGATCTCTTGTTTTCTTTATCATATAAGAGTGCATTTTATTATTCGTAATGCACATTACGCCGTCTCTTCCGATGTCGCCCGCTTTAACGAATGTATCATGTTCACCAGCTCTTGATAGAGAAAACAATTCCTGTAATGTTATATTGTATCGCTATAAGTATTTCTATTTATTTATTTTCCTTTATTTTAAGTAACTAATATATATGTATATATATTTATTTTCTTATGTTTAAAACTACTAATAATAATATTATATATTAAATATATTTTTTTTTATTTTACGACCCATCGAAAATGTCAATAAACAATTTATATTATATCTGTCGTTTTACGTTTCTTACCGATTTTTCGGCTTACAAATATTTCGATGGTCCACCGGCACTCCGTATAAATCTCCGAATCCTGGGTCTTCAAAGTGTCGAGGAACAAAAACAAAACAAAAAATGTATTGATATTGTTGGATATTGTAATATCGTATATATTATGTCAGCGCAGGTGGCCAACGAGAAGATGTTTTACAGGCCAAGACAATGAACGTAATGGCGAAAAGAATATTGAGAATTCGAGTTCAATAGTTTTCGACAATGCTTTAGGACGATATATATATATATATGAGTAATACAATTGAAAGGTCTGTCGCGGATTGTTGCAGTTAATATAATTTGTAATAAATTCCGATCGGTTACATGGAAATAAAAGACCAAATTCCAAAACGAGAAACATCGACGAAGTTGCCTCGCGTCAGCTACTACCATACGCTACGACAGAGCACGCGTTGGTTTGTCTACACTCACCCGCAGACTGTACGGACACGATTCTCAGATAAATCAACTTCATCAGCGTCAACTTGGTTTCGATGAAACTCTTCACCTGTACCTGCCCGTTAATGTTGTTCATCATCTCGCGGAACGTCTTCTGGAGTTTTCGTATGTCTTGCGTGTCTTCGCGCGACAAAACAAAACGAACAAAATAGTCAATTAACCGGTGCGTAGTAGCTAGCACTACGCGACTTGTAAAACGCTCGTCGTCGTACCGTTCACCAATTCTTGCAGTTCGATGGACCGCTGGAACAACGGCAGTTTTATGTTGGCCAACGGAGATCCGTTGTGCGGCACGCTGTAGAACAGTATTCCCTTGGTGTTGGTGATGATCTGATGGGTGTGACGGCTCTCGTTGGCTGTGTAACGGGACGATAATATTATTTTTTAAACGACGACGACGTGTTGTGTCGCAGCCCCCCCCCCCCCCCGCCCCAATGAATTTTTCAACTACGGCGCTGTAAATAAATCCGGGCCCTCATTGCATATTGGCGTTTATGATAATTTCAACGTAAATCCTAACATTTTGTTTTTAACAAAAGGTACCTGAAATATTGGGTAACACAGCTTCTTTCGCTGGTATACACCTCTATAATATATCAGTTATTTGAGTCGCCCTACAACAAGCTTGAAACACAAAGGTACGCTGATTTACCGCAGTTTAATATAAAAATCGACAATTATGATTCTCGTTTTGAATTTAATATGGTTTATTATTTTGGAAATAATAATTATCAATACACTGCTTAATAACAAATTGTCTATAAAACAGCGGAACTCAATCAAGGGGGGCGGGGGACGACGACTAGACCCGGGAGAAAAAGGCCAACAGTTCAAATATTCCAACCGGGAAAACTATATTTTCTCAATCATATACGGCCGCTGACTTAGACCGTTCTCAGACGGTCGTCCGAACGAGTGAGTAGAAACATATGGCAAACGCCGTGAGTTCCAAGTGCACCGGTGATATTGCGGTCAAGCGCGGACGACTAAAACGTGTATTACCGTGTACTAAAATCTGTTTTATGAATAGTCCTCCTTTGGAATGACCGACCCACGTGATGGGATTGTGTCCGACGCGGAAGTCTCTCAGGAGAGAAATCATCTCCAATCCTCTGTCTCTCATCGTCGTCCTGCGTAAAACCAAACGTTCAAAGTCACGGAGAGAAGATGTCCCGCACAGAAACGGATCATCGCGTAAAATTCCGACCGCACGAAACGAGTGTTTCGTATTCGTTTCACGATTAATCGGACGTAGATATCGGATTCAAATCGATCCTCCTCGTCGCCGTCACGAACGACCAACGCGTAACTCACCTGGCCGGCGTGCTGAGCCATATGGGCCTCCACAGATACGGATCGGTGCTGTAGCTAATGGTTATGACGCGGACGTACGGACAGTCCAACGGCAGCCAGTCCCTGGGCCAGCAGTCGGTGAATTCGTTGATCTCCTCCTCTTCGGCGACGGTCAACCTCTGCAGCCGGCCGACGGCCGTGGACGGCCCGGCGCCGCGCACCACCACCGGCTCGGGTTCCCGGCCCGCCCGTTTCGGAAACACGCCCTGTTTCCACGTCTTCAGCTTGTCGCCCCTCAGCCCGTGTATGAAAACCACGTCCATGAACGTGGACCCGGGCCCCGGGTCGTACAGCACTTCGCATCTCACTTCGCCATCGCCGCCGCCGCCGTCGCCGCCGTCGCGGTCGTCCGCCGCGACACTCCGTATGGTTACCGAGTGTCCGGCCGGCGACCAGCCGCGTTTCGTCAGCCACAACCGTAACGAGACGATCAGCGCGGCCTCGCGGTGGAAAACGTCCTTGGTCACCGTCCAACACGACCTCAGTGTTAGCTGATACGGCGTCAAGTCCGGTCGGAACCGACGGATCGCGCGTAGGACGTCTCGGACCGCGTTCACCGCGTTCCTGCAAACGTCCGACGGTTTAGGTTTTTGTTGCACTCGATCCGTATTGTTTGTTTTTGTGTGTCGTTCGTTCTCACACGGAACGGAGAACCCTCCCGAAGCAATCACAACTATGTGCGTGCGGAGTAGAGGCGAACGAAAAACGATGTTGTCGACGTCGCCGCGATTATTTCGCGGTGTACGCGTTAGATATAATAATAGATCGTGCGTTTGTACACGGTATTTGTCCACTTACCGACCGCGGCACGACAACACCGACTTGACCGCATTTGGAAAATACTCGGACCAGCTTGCGCCGGCGCCGGACAGTCGGTCGTCCATTCTGAAATCACAGTATATTTCGTTTCAACCTTTCGAATGCCGTCCGGGAAATTATATTTTATATCTCTCTCGGGCGTTATGAATTTGCGACAAACCAAACGCGGAATTCTATAACGTCAACGCATCTCAACAAACTATATACACATTATCGTCGTCAGACACTCGCAATAATATTCAAAAAAAAAAAGAAAAAACCCCCGCGACTCATTAACATTTTTTATTAAATCCGCAGAGTACAATAACGCACGTTGTTGTTTACGGAAGTGAATAGAGATGGTCGCGATTAGTCACGTGAAAGCGTCTGGTGAGGTTAGCCTAACCTAACCTCGGCTTCGATTCCGACGACGTTTTATTGAATCGACGTTGAACGCGTGAGCGTGTGTACGGTTTCTTGCGCTACGTCAATGTCATAATGGACGTATCGACAAACCCGAAGCGAAGCGCCGGTTTAAAATTAAAAAAATAAAAATTTTTCAACATTCAATACTCGTATTTGAACGGTTCACGGACGACGAAACCGAATCGCCCGAACGGGATTGTTATCATTGAAATCGCGATCGAAAACGATCCGAAACGTATTCGGCAATATCGTCCGGACCGAATGAGGATGACGTCGACGTTGGCACACGGTCGACACGCGACGTTTGTACGTTTATTCCCCGGGACGTGTTCGTGTACACACCGTCATCGACGTGAACGGACAAAGGAAATAAAATGGGAAACGCGAAATCACGAACAGCAGATGGTTGTTGTTACTCACCGCGTGTTTCGCAAACGGTCGCCGCGCGGAACACTTGAAACGGCGAGCGGCCGTCCGTAATAACACCGTCTGGTTAGGTTAGGTTGGGGCCGACCTCGTTGCACGGCTGCTGCCTCCCGGTCGGCCGTACGACCGTAATAAAACGTTACACGTTATATAATACGACGTGGCAACAACTGAACGAGCGCGGACGCGTCGACGTCAATAACTGACCGACACGAGGACGACGTGCACGCACGTCACGTGTAACACGCGGTCGGGAAAACGGGGCTTCGTCGACGACGGAACACCGCACGTGTGTGGCGCGTTACGGGATTTTCGAATGACCGTGTACACCCGGTCTCGGCGTGTCCCATTGTAATCGTATGAACTATACACGGACGAATTCGACGTCCCGACGACGGTTTTATGGCGCATAAGACAAATCCTTTGTTTTTTGTTTTTATTTATCTGTTCGCCATACGTTTTTAGAAGTGTTTTCTTCTTGTTTTCTTTTACCGATTTGGTTTGAATTATCCTACGAGAAGAAGAAAACACCGCGCAGAGAACACACACGGGATTTCACCAAGACACAACAGACAATCGACGTCAAGACACCTGTCGCGGTCTCCGATGAAAACGTATGAAATTCAAATGCTTGTTATCAACGTCACTCGAATACCATAACAGACATCGAATAGTTTCTAATAATAACTGCGTTTCACAGAAATACACACGTCAACTATGTGCTTGTTTAGGAGCTGTTTTACAGAAAAGCTAAACAAAATATTATTTACATTTTGTTTCGGTCTTGTAGAGACTTCTATAGCGTTATGTGCGTGTTCGGAAAAAAAAACAAACCACTGTCGTATTGAAATTTTATAAAGTTAAAATAAAAAAAAAACGGTTTAAAGATAAATAATAAGAAAACTTTCCTTGGTACACTGTTTGCGTGTACGACAGGGCTTGTCAAAAGATCAAACGCGCGTCTTTATAACCTAAATACTTGTAAATGACGTGTTTGTATTTTAGTCATTTATTACTTACACACAGATTGTAAAGAGTTAAACGACCCGATCGATATTTTGATTTATTTTATATTTTCAATCGACGTTAAACTTTTAATATAAACTTTGATTTATACATGATTGCACTAGGTATCCATCAAACGTTTATAATTTCGTTTTTCAATGCATTTTTCGGATTTGAAAAAAAATTTATATGCTGCATTCAATTTATTTCATTTAAATTTTTTAGAATTTTAAATGCATTTTCTTAAGGGTTTTTTGACGCGTTATACGTACGCTAATAGTATATAGATAATTACAGTATTTTATTTAGATTCAGTAACATCACTAATACTATGTATAACACAGTACACATAGAGAGGACAAGGAAAACTCGAGTCTGTGGAATAGAACGTTTATATTATACCATTGTTGTCACTAGACATCGATATAAAAAAAATAAATAAACAAAAGTACTCTCGTATAAAAAAATAAAATCTCGTATTACCTAACTGAATATCGTTGCACACGTAATCCGATTGTTGTTGTTCGGAATAAAAAAAAGTTACTTAGAGTTTTTTTTCCAAAAAAAAAAACGACAACAACAACAACAACATCGCATTCCGACTCGTTTCAAAATAATACGTTTTTCCCGTACCGTTTGAATTGAAACGCGACCGTACGCGATGTACAATATAATCGTGTTTAGAAGTACGTACAGACGAATTATTTAAGTCGGTCAAGTAAACTTGTGAACACATGTACGATAATCATCACGTTACCGTGTCCAACGGAGAGGTAGTTTTGCGACCCTGTGAAATGTCCATACTCTCACATTCTTTTTTTGTTTTTTCGCCCCATTAAAACCTATGTAATCTAAACTTCTCCGCGTTATATATTTGAGTTTCGATAATGAATTACCGTCGCTATCAGAATAAATTTGATTATATACATTTTCATATATTTTTCTAGTTTATGCAGTTTGATTTACAGCGATATAAGTTTAGAACACGTTTCGTGTAACTTTGTGAGATGAAAATACGGTTTTAAAATATTTGCTCTTTTTTTGAATGATTTTGAAGTCATATAATTTGGTCTATTCGAAAGCGAGCGTTTTACCAACTATAATATGACATGTGTGTTTTGGTAAACGTTTTTGCCCAATTTCGAGACGACGTCTGTACGTTGCGGGTTTAATATGTATTTAATTTTTTTTTTAAATTTTAATTGTCAAGTAAAAAATAAAATTATTGTTTTTTATATATATATAAACTAAAGTATACGAGTCGATAGTTACTTTTTTAAAAAAAAAAACACGCTTTTCTTGCAAATCGAGCAGACACGGGCGGCTAACTCACCGCTGATAATAAAAATGTGAAATATCTCAAAAATATCTGGCCAAATCAACATCGCCGACTGCGTAAGCGTGTCGGTTTTGGTGGATTGAGTTTTTTATCGCGCGAAACGCGATTGTGCGACGAACACACGTGAATGGTATATTGATTTTTTGACGTTTTCATCGTCTACTTAACAGCCGTGTTACCTTGTGTCTGCGACCGAACGGTGACAAACATCGCGTGTCCCGACGTTCACACGATTTCGTTTTTCTTCGACATTCTCCTAGACTAGGAGTATAATTTTCTACGCACATAAACACACGTTACCGGTTATATTATACGTTTGGACTACGGCTAGGATTTTAATGACCCAAGCGAAAAACGCATTTGACGCAGTACAAAATAGAATATAGATTTATGTACAGTTCAGATTTCGGACGATAAATGTCGTTGAATAAATCGAGAAAGATAATGATTTGTATACGAATGGTGTGTACCGCAAACACGTTTTGTAAAAAAACCGCGAATATATTGGATTCCGAGCACTACTCGTACTTACTAGTCGTAACGGACTATAACAAAACCTGCAACGTCTTTGTGATGTAATCGACTCGAACGTAACTTTAATGGCAGCCTCTCGTGACGTCCGTTACACTGCGTGTTGATCATAAATAAATACCGTTCGGTTTGGTGTTCCCGCGGCGACTTGTACGTATGAAATCGAATTCAATGATTCCGATACGTGATTTTCGTATATCACGCGTACGTCGTGAATCGGCACGGAAAACTCGAAAACTCGACGAAAACAATAACGCGACGGTCCGCGTAACGTGATTTCGGTCGATCGAACAAAGAATCGAATGGCACGACACGACGGCGGCCACTATGACACTAGTGATAACAACAACGTGTAATCATATCAACAATACAGTCATATTCGTGGCCGCGCGCGAACGAACCGGCGTAAATCATTTTGACTTCCGCGTTTTCACTGTTCTCGCATCGCGTCCAATTTAACTCGGTGAGACCGCTTGGGCACTTCGTAAAACGTGCCCGTGAGATGTCGCGCGTTCGAAGACACGTGTCATTGTGTTATTATATCGTGTACAATCCGAGACAACTCCAAACGACGCAAACGTTTTATGGCGGGGATAACGTATCGTTTCACACCTCCAGGCTTTTTCCCCTCCGCCCCCCCCGCCCAACTTCGTGCCAAGTACTTCTGATTTGATTTATATGTTGTCTTTCAAAAAAATAAATAAATAAATAATATATATATTTTCGTTAAGATTCAAATCGTTCGGGTTTTTTTCGGAAAAAAAAAATGGTTTTATATCTTACGTAGACTACAGTGTGCGAAACACCGATAAGAACCAATGTCGTGTTACGGTTCAGAAAATAAACCGAAAGAAATAGAAGAATCGATTTTGAAACGGTCGACGAATTGAAACGATTCACCGATATAGTTTTAGTCGCGTCGAAACGAGAACGTACGCCGTATTACGAACGTCACGATTATTTTTCGTATTCTAAACCGAAAGCGGACGAACAATCGAGCTATGGCGAACCGTTTGTTTATGAAACGAAGACGGCGACGTATAGCGAGGTCTTTGCATAAATCTTTGCACGAACCCTAGCCCCCAGACGTCGGCGTGGTAGACAACGGTATTATGTTCAGATACAGTTTGGATGGCATTAATGAATGCTTTAACGACTTTTTGTCGGGCCTTTACATTATTCATGGCGCACCTGCGAACAAAGGCTTAAACGTGAAACCCCGTGACTATTTACATTATTAATGCAAGACCGGGCATAAATTAGTGACTTACAATTTATACCCGAAAGAGCATTTAGAAACGCTGTGTGTCGTAAAAAACCTGTAAACTCGTTTAACACCCACAAAAACATTTGTATCCGTATGCAAATGTGTAACTTTCTCACGTAATACCGGAAACCGTAGTCAGTTTCGCCCGATTAATTTGTACTTTACAATTACGATCGGTTGAACAACGTTAGACGACAATGTCTGTGTGATATATGTTACGACGATGTTAGCTTTACATTTCACGTTTCATTAGCTGATAATAATATCGATGTGATGTAAGACTAAAATAAATTACAAAAAGGTTTTCACCAGGATTGTTTTTTACGTAAAAAAAAAACCCCCGAAAGGAACGTATAAAACTATTAGCTTGTTTCATTTAAACCGCCTAAATTTTAGGGTGGGTGGGTGATATGTCTTGAGCGTTTAACTTTTTTCATTCGTGCTATTAATTTCATAGTAAACGTCATATACATATTGTATGTACCTACTAATTAAATATTATTTTGAAAAAGTAAATCTCAAAAAAGCGTCTACGGTGTAGAGTCAGTAGTGGGCGGGTCGGTCAGAATTGGACCACCTCAATCGACTGAACCGGAGCGGACTGGAAACGACCGACCGTCCGGATAAAACCATTGGGGGTTGACGGTGCGAAACGACACGAAGACGCGTGTACGGTAACGCCCGTGCAGGCTGACCCGTGTGTGAGAACTGTCGAAAACCGTCAAAAACTCGTCTCTGTTGGATGGTAGCTTCTATCGCCATATCGTGTAACCCGAATAGACAAATATATCCAAATAACATTCCAAAGCACACGACGAGCCACAAATCGTAAACCGCATTACAATAAGTTAAGTGCCTAGTATGCTTTGTTATATTGAAAACATCTGATAATTGTATATTTTATGTGGAACTGTCGTATTTTTTTTTTTTTTTTTTGAGATACTTAACAATAAAACACATTTTCCCAATTGCGTAGTATTTTATACAATGCTTCCTGTTTTCGGAAATGTAAACTCTCATATGCAAATTTTTATATGATATATTTTTGGTGCTTATGTAATTATATTCTTTGTGAAGATACAATAATAAAGACAGCTGCTGTTCGTCATTGAATTTTGAAAGACAAAAAATTTTGTTCGATTTTCAACCTATACGGTTTATCAAATACGAATTTAGCTTGTTTGCTGTGCGAAAACATATTTATTAAAAAAAAAAACAACTTTATTGTATAAAACCAATATATTTTACCTTTCACTCAGAATCTAAAATTGCTCTTGTAAGTACGGAAAAAGTAGTTTTTACTTTATTTTTCAGTCAATGAAAGGAAGTAAGGTTATACGTCATATTGTTTGTGGTCTCGACACTAAAACAACTGTAGTACGTTTTGAAAAAAAAAAAACCGATAGTCAATTCGAGCATTTTCACGGGCAATCGCATAGCATGCAAATTTGTACTTGTTTTATTATTAGATATATATTTTTTAAACAATATTCATTTAATGTGCTTGTGAACAAACAGTAAAAAAAATTTTTAAAAAACATAATATACGCGCGATGTGTATATGTTGTTGTAATATAGAAAAATATTTTTAATTGCCGACATTGGTAATAATTACCCATTTATATTTTATGCGTGTTTTCAGCCGATATGCAAATATAGTTCCACCGACATGAAACCGGCGAAACGCTAACTCAGTCCAGAAAAGTGTTTTGGCCTTCTATCGTGTTCGTTGCGCCGTACGAACAGACGTAAAAGCCGTGAACGGAAACGACGACGATGGGAGTTACTGGAGCCGTATTGATACCGATGCTTTTGGCGACCGTTCGAGCCGACACGGGTGAGTTGGTCCGAGAAAACGGACGGTACACACAACGTAATAACGAATACATACTCGTAGTTGACAAATGTGTTCGTGCAGGTTGCAATTTGCGGACCAACGAAGATTTTTCCAACAGACAACCGTTGGTTTTGAAAAAAGTTCGGGGAAGCCACGAGTACGAATTCGACGACCCGGACAGGGGAGACTCGATGCTATTTAAATTCGGTGAAAACGTAATGATAGCGTGTCCCGGTAGTGGATTTCTCGACCGGAAAATCAATACTCCGCTGAGTGTAAATTGTGTGCGGAAAACAGAGTTCAGTCCGAGAAGTGAAGGGACTAAGGTAAAAACAAAATCGTTTAAGGACTTTGAGTGCAACCGTCTTGCGGCGTCGACACTGAAGAGAAACGGAAAGTGTGCGGGCGACAAGAGTGCGTTCATGATTGGATTTGAAGTGGGCGAAATATTCGTCAAAACGATCGACATATGTTTTGACGAGAGTACGTACTCGGCATTATACGCAAAACACAAGATTAATCCTAGCATAAACGGGTAAGTTAAATGATTATCAACTTATCATTTTTCAGTCATGTTCATACGATATTTGATCACACAGACGAAATTATTATGCTTTGGTGTTTTTTCACTTTCATTTAAAAAAAAAATCACGTCGCATGACTTCCATCTGTATCGAACATCGGACAGGACTTGGTTAGACGAGAGAAAAAAAACAACGTATCGTTTATCTCTTTTTTAACCGACGAATGCACCAACTTCAATGTGTAGCACGTCTACAACAGTTATAATACAGTAGTCGAGTTACTAAAGGAAGTAGACAATCTAAATTCATATAATTTACGTTGAGGAAATAATTTTTATGTAACATTTGTACGTGCAAGCGTCAAGCAAGTGTGACTCACTTTTTCAGTGAGATCCATTATATTGTTGAAAAAATAACATAAATATAGACTTGTTTAGTTTATATTTATTATTTACAATACGTACGCATATTATAAAATACCAAGGGGTCACTAAATGTTATACAATATGTTATACATCAGAGTTTCCGAAGTTTGTAATTCGTAAATTATTATACCAAGTAAATACTCGTGATGGGTATTGTGTTAAATCGATTCAAACAATAATTGATCTTGGTACGAATAGCTAATGAAAAATTACGAATGTAAAATTGATGAATTAATATAAAAGAAAAAAGAAAAATGGTAAAACAAAGAAAAAATGAAAATATCGGCTTAAAGTCATCATTAACACAATTTTATTACTTATATCATCTAATTAATAGGTATTCAAATGATTAATATTAATAACAAAGTTATGATAGAGAGTTAGTTCGGGGGTTTATACTTTATAGTGTAGACGCGTGAGTTAGAAAATTACGTTTGCATTTATTTAATTTTATATTGAAATTTTGAAAAGATATCAAATAGCAAAAATACAATCTTACATTAATAATATTATATAGTGGTTTTTGTTTTCACGAGGATAGAATAGCGTGTATTTTGATATTATTAATTTGGTAAAAAAGTAGTCCGTAATTATATACGTAGTATATGAATTGACGTTATAATAACGATGTTATTTTAGAATTCAGAATTTGTACATTACCAAATGATAATCACAATGACATGGTTAGGTGTGATTTTAACCACATCATTTTAACCATATCGCCTGTCTTTCGTTTCACCATGTCGTAATTTATTTCAATTATTATCTCTTAACAACATCTCTCCATTAGACTCGCATAATATCGTTAATTCTCATTCTACTCATGTAAATTTTAGCAGTTTTTAAATTTATGAAGGCTGCTGGGCACTTAATTTAATTTTAATAGTAATTTATTGTTTGTTTGTTTTGTTTTTTTAGTATCAATAATTTTTGGTTTGACGTTTATTTATCTGTCTTTAAATAATTGTAGAGTTGTAATAACTAACGTTTAAAGTTGAAAAAAAAATACATTACCAACATTTGTTTCGAACATTCTTCAAAACGTTCCGCTTTAACATTTTAATACATATTGATTAAATTTAATTTAATAACTAATAAAGTATATTTTCCTTTGGAATTAATTAAGCTAAATTGTAATGAACGTTGTTGGTTTAGTGGAAAATTATTTGAACAATACGTTAGACTTAATCCAAATAAAAATTATGGTTTAAACAATGACTTGACAAAACCACATGGAAAGTAATAGTGTGCAGTCATCACAAAACATAACAAAAACGAGTCGGTATATTTTTTTATATTTATTATCTGACGCAACAAATTATGTCCATGTGACAGAAAACAAAAGTCCTTTTTTTTTTACGTACGCCTATGTACTAGGGATTAACTTATGCTCGTGTATACATTATTTCGAATTCCATAAAAACCGTCTATTTCAAAGTAATTTATTAGAAAAGCGGGTTTAGACGGACGGAAAACTCGCGGCGACACATTTTACTAAAATATAAATTCGTTTTTTAATTTGAATTATGGTCGACTTTCTGATTTTATTTTGTTAGCGTTCTTTTTTTTTTATAAATTCGCAAACGTTTCATTAATTTAAATAAATCTATTTTTCAGTTTAAAAGATAGTCGACTTTATATAAATCACTCTAATCTTCAGACATCCAGAGTATAAAATAGATAACACGGGTTTTCTCATTGCGATTCGAACAATTTTAATGACTTTTCATCGAACCTTTGCAGTACGTATTCATTGTGCACACGTGAACAAACGATTTTTAAACACGAATCCCGAGACCAGATATATTAATTAATAAAACCTTTTAAGGTTCGTACGATTTTTTACGTGACACTTGAAATTATAGTACGTATATTTATTATAAAATATGGTAAGTTTACAAATTTTATTGCGTTAACCTGATTCTAGCCAAGTTTCATATTTACAATATATATATATTAAATAATAAATAATCTCGTACGAGAAAACACGACGAGTTGAAAAACGCTATTATAAGATGTTTTACCGTGCCGAATGATGTTCAAAAAAAAATCAATAAATCGAAAAATATTCTGCAAAACGATCGGTTAGGTTAGGTTAGTATAGGTAAACGAATTCGTATAACGACGGGGGGAAAAATGCGTTTTGGACGTGTTCGTTGCTGTCGGGTGATGGGGGTCCGTCGGTATACTGCGACACGGCCAAAACGTTCCCAATGCGCGCAGGTCGCAGAAAATGTTCGGCCGGACGTCGTTCAAGGAAGCCAGGCTGTTCCCGAAGCTGTCGATCAACGAGGCGTACACGCGCGAGAACCAGCAGAAGCTGTTCGCCGACGTCCGGTCGGAACCGCCGGCGGCGCCGACCGAGCGCAAATACCTGGCCCGGGGTCATCTGGCGCCGAAGGCCGATTTCGTTTTCGGTTCCCAGCAAGCGGCCACGTTCTATTACGCGAACGCGGCGCCGCAGTGGGCCACGTTCAACAGCGGCAACTGGAACCGGCTGGAGTCGGCGGTCCGGCGGCTGGCCGTCGACAGGCGGCTGACGCTGACGGTGTACACCGGCACGCACGGGACGTACCGGGCGGCCGGCGCGGACGTGTACCTGGCGCGCGACGCGTCCGGCAAACCCGCGGTGGCCGTGCCGACGGTCTTCTGGAAGGTGGTGCACGACGAGCTCAACGACAGGGCGGTGGCGTTCGTCGGGCTCAACGACCCGGACGGCGACCCCGCGGACAACCCGGCCATGGACGTGTGCGCGGACCTGTGCCGCGAGATCCGTTGGGCGTCCTTCAAGCCGCAGCCGGAAATCGGTCTGGTGTACTGTTGCGCCGTGCAGGATTTCTCGAGGACCGTCACCACCCTGCCGCGTTCGTTTTCCGACGACGTGTCCCTTCTGGACGAGTAGTCTGCAACCCGGACTCTCCGCGCACCGTTCCCCGGCCCTCCCCCCCCCCCCAAAAAAAAACGTGTACGCTCTACATGTTATCACATTACATAATTGTTTACGTAACGACACCGTGCGCAATTACGATGGTTTCCATTTATTTTCTATACGTGTTTTCGTACTTGTTCGATATCAGATGTTTATTCAGTTCGTTCTATTTGAACACGCTATTTAGGGTTTTTTATCGTTTTAGAAAAAACAACAAAATAGGTCGTAACTAGCACAAAAATATGTTTGTGTTAACGGCATACGACCTATAAGAATTAGGAGAGTTGATGAATTCAATTCGTTTCGCGATGCTTTTCGAATATGAGAATTTACGAATGACAAACGTGCAATAATAATTTTATATACAGAGCGCGACGCGGGAATAGACATTTTTTGAAATAAACAGTTAATACCGTTAATTTTTTGGAAGAAAAAAAATGTATTTATATGAAAAGATATATTATTAAATGCCACTTAAGAATAGTACGTATGAAAGATGATATCGCCGAGGCGATGACCATTTTCACGGATACAAGTTTGAAGTATCTCCCTAAAGTTGGCGTCCATTCGGTTTAGAAAGTTTGAATCTATTTCGTCAATTTTTCCCACGAATCGCTGTCTTCCAGGGTCCGTGACTTCCCTTCGTATACGCGTGATTTGAAATATTCCCGAAGAAAAAAGTCACATATTGACATCGAGCGGCGAGGCCAATGAATATCATCAAATCGTGAATTGATTCGATTTGGAAATAACGCTCGGATAGGGACGTGGTTCTCAAAATTGTCTGCCTTATCCCCTAAAAATTATCCGGGGTTGATACAGTTCTTCGTAGGCCTGGCGGTCTCATGTTCATCGCCGTCCCTCTCGTCCGAAATGAATGAACCCATCGCGAAATTGTTTCACGAGTTGAAACGCTTCCGCGACGCACGATACCAGAACGTAGTCGAAATCGCCGCTGCCTGTTCACCACCGAATTGTCAGTCTGCACGTAAGTATTGTAAGTAAACACGCGGTCCACGCGGTATAAGACGGTCACTGACAGATTTAATGGCATATTGTGGAGGGTTAATTGACACCCTCCTGGACCTCTATACCGTCCCAACACACCGATAAATATGATACGCCAAAACAGGACTATTCGCACCCTGTATACTGATAAATACGTGTATCGTATGCAATTAAACGCGTTAATCTATATGATCCAAAGGGCATTAAATTTTACTACATACGTCGCGGTAGGATTAGTCGGATACGTCTCCATTGTTAAATGCACCATGAATATTGCACGCTTTATTGTATACAATTTAGCATAATAATTTTTCATACCTTTTGAAAACATAATAGTAAAGCCGTTGACGTTTACACAAATATACTGATCTCACCGTTTAATAAATCAAATTCACTGTGTGAATGAATTTTAATATAACATCAACTGAGATAAAACGAATAAATGATAAAATGCATAATTATACTTCTTCTATTAAAATATTTCTGTAAAAATAATATTGAAATATATAATATAACATCATGTAATTATCACATGATATAACATACAATTCGCTAGATACGATTTAATTTAATTGTTTACCTTTCATTTTCGATACAATAAATCAATCGATTTAAAATTTTTTTTTTTTCATTTTATGAGAAATTGTATATATAGTACATGTTGCTAGAGAAACCCAACACATTTCGTTAGCTCAAAAATAAATAGGGTTACTTACATAGTTTCCCGTCGCTAAAATAATTTATTGATTCTATAAATGACAATACGAATAAAATACATGCTGATTATACCATTATATTATATAAAAATGCATATTTTATTTAATACAATTTTAATATAATTTAAATTTTTTCCAACTTAATTTTAAACTAAATCCCGGTAGTATTACACACACACACACATATATATATATCATAATGTACCATGAAAAAAAATGTAGAGATCGTTGTTTGTTTGTACACATATGTGTACTATTTCAAATGTTGCAGTAAAATATGTCTAAAAGTCAACAAAGACTTTTATTGGTTATTATGTGTTATTAGGGTAACTATTGCTATGCAAATGTGTTATTCTAGCATCTGCAATGTTTCGTATACAACGCAACTGATTAATCCGAAAATTTAAATGCTAAAGAAGTGAAAGAAATCTATTCTTTCGATACTCGTTAAATATAAATTTTAATATTTTTCATTATGAAAAACTGAAACGATTCAATGTTTAATTGAATTTAATCAAAGCGGTTCAGTTTCAACAAAAACAGGTAATGCAAATTAATTTATGTTGTTTATTTTATTCTCTCTAACATGAACTCTAATAAATAAATATTATTCACATACACAATTAAGTTATACGAGTTAATAAGTGATAATGTATCTAAAATTGTCACTTAAAAAATTTGTCGGCACAAAATAAAATGCATACATCATATTATACAATACATATTATCTGTACATTGTATGTATTCTGGCATTTATGTGAGAAACGTTTACATATTTATAGTTTAATATGTTTAAAATGTTAATTTATTGCAGTATTACACATAAGAAACATGTTGTGAAAAATATAATAATTATAATAATAAATAAAGAGTGCATGTTACAAAACATTACCGCTTTTTCTTTTTATTCGCATTGCAATGTTTGTCGTTCGTAATTTTATAACTCCACAATCCAAAACGTCTGAAACGCCAGGTGCATCTGATACGGTATATTATTTTCAGAATGGACCTTTATAAAATAACCCGCTAGAATTGTTTATTTCACGTTCGGACAATTCAAACAACTAGATCCACCCAATTGTTTCATCGTAAAAATATAAATTAATTTCAATTACTATATACGTTTAAATAATTATAACAGACTAATATAACAGCAATAGAGGAACCAACAATACTAATATACATGAAATACAATAAGCATTCACGGTTCACTCCATTAACGAGGAGCAAAAAAAACAACAACAGAATTCCTACACATTACGTTTAAACTCGTATACGAACGGACTATTTTACCTAACAAAACTGATACGAACAAAACACATTTTAAACATATATTGCATAATACGTCAATACGTTTTTTATTTGAATGAAATATATAGTTATAGTAAACATTGTATAGGCATTATATTAAATAAATATATATATATATACACACATAATAGCTTACGCCATATATTATAGTTCATAAAAAAAGGAAGGACTGAAACCAAGTTATAATAATAATATAATGGGATTTGTAGAATAGTGGAACATGTCGAAATCTATAGATTAATTTATGTTCGTGTTTTTTTATTAAATTGAAGAGTTTGGGACTTCAAAAATAGTTGTTGTTAACAAATAGAACTCAAAAAAATTGTTGATTTTTTTTTTTTTTGCATACCGTATATCTTGAATACTCGTTGTTTGTTACGTAAAGATTTAGTGTATTTTAAAGTGTTCATTCGATTATACTTGTTATAATAATATACTAGGTGGCGATATGATTAGTTTTAATCGCAAAATGATTATTACCACTCAGTATTATAGTCGTTAAAATTATTTTCGTTTACCTACTCGATATTTAGTAATATAGTTGTTGTCCGTGTGCATTCGCTCTGCTGTCTCGTATTCGCCTCGCCTCGCCGCATTTTTTTTTTTGTCACGCGAAAATGCCCGTTTTGTGAATTAATTCTTTTAATTCCCAATATATAAATCGCTTGATTTTTTTTTATTTTTGTATTTCATCCTCGCTGTACAGTGCACTTCTCTCTTTTTCGTTTGTCACGCGTGAATTAAGAGACGCGATTAAACGTCGTTCGTCGTCAGTATTATTTTCAATGAATCGTAATTCAAGGTAAAACTCGTAGCTGTTTAATTTATTTTATGTCATTATATACGTATATTTATTTATTTATTTATATTGTATTCTATTCAAGTTTTAGTCAGATATTGGTTAATCTAAGCATATCGTATTTTTATATAATAATTGTAAGGGTTCTAGCGCGCGGCCGTGTTTGCTCCCCCCCCCCCCCCCCGTTTTTTCTTATATTTTGTGTGATAATGTTTATAACATACGAGTACATAAATTATGCACAAACTATGTAATCTTTTTTCATAATACAGACCACTTATTACTAGTAATTTACTTCCAAATTGTTGATTATTTATCCGGCTAATCTTTGTCATTCATTAATTTTAATCCTTTATTTGATTCTAATTTTTGTCGGCAAGAAAGCTAGTCGTTTATTACTATTGGCTATTTATTAGCCGCAACACTCGTTTATGAGTACCTAAACACGCAAGAAATAATTATATAACAAAGTACTGTTTTTCAAATTCAATGATTTGTATTTAAATATATCTAATCAAATATTATAGATAGTGCTAAATTAAATACATTATAATAAATTGATAAAATGAGAAAAATAATAGTTAAAATTCATCCATACGTTTAGTATATTACAGGAAGGCAAGATAACAAAATCATTCTATAATAATAAAGTAAAAGATTCATTCAAAGTTATATAAAAAAAAATGTTTAATTTTTAATCATGGTAGCACTTATAAATTATAAAACCATTTTATTTTACATTTAAAATTGTTTAAAAATCGATCATTAAAATCTAATAATAATTTTTTTTATTCCTTGACACTTGTAGTTTAACTCGCCTGAAATATTTTGATATATTTTTTTTTGTATAAAATACGAGTATATGCTGAAAATTATAAAATATGTTTTAAAATATTTATTTGTATGTACCTTATACGGCTCGAGTCAATAATCATTGAACAACAAGTGTTTCTTTAATATTTCCGAATAAAAATGACGGCCGATGGTCTGTCATCAAATTTGTATACTACGAAAATTTCCGTTCGAAACTGACTACATTACACTACACTAAAACACTACACCCACGTGTAAAAGGCGAACAGGTACTAAATATTCAATATAATTCTCTAGTTCTTTACGAATGTAGGAATCCAATACTGCTATGTCGCAATAGTTTAATGATCCTAATCGCCTTATCTTATCGAGTTGTTAATAAATTAGACGCTATAACTACACAGTTATATAGCCAGTGTAAAATATTTCAAAGAAGAATATCATTTACAAGTAAGACATATATACAGCATGTATAATTAAATAAAAAAAAAAATCATTAAATCTGTATAAAAATTGTTAATTAATAGAAATTGATAAAAATACCAAAAAATGAAATAAAAATAAAAAAATGACTAAAAAAATTAAAATTTTTGTATATAATAACATTTAAAATGTTAAAAACGGCAAAACAAAAGTTTTAAAATTTATATTGTAGTTACATATATCAAACTTTGTACTAAAAAAACTACGTTTTTACAAACTCACAGCCCTAGTAATGTGCAATAATAGCGGCATGCGGTTTTGACGATAACGTTATCAAAACTAGATTTACCGCGAACGAATAATATACTTATATTTCTCTAATGTCTAGTAACTATACGCCATCTGTCATTTTCTAACTCAATTAAATATTCGATTTTAAATTGTATACATTCATCAAATTATATTACGTAGACTTAAAATAATAATAATATATGCAATTAAACATGACAGAAACAATTGATATAATAAATAAATATACTTTTTTCATAATATTTTAACACTTTAGGATATTAAAAACATTTTAAAGTTATAACCAGAGCCTCCACAATGTTTTGCTTTTTTGCTAACTGTAAGTAGTTAATAAATTGAAAACATGGGTTCAAGAAATGGAATATGTTTTTCGAGTTTTCAACTATCGTATTATATTTCTTAATTTATTATTTCGACTTTATTTTAAATCTAAAATTTACAGTTATTCAGAATAACGAAAATCGTAAACATTTGTTTTCTTCAAAGGATTTACTTAGTTGTCAGTAACTGTTACACATAATTTCAATTATAGAAATTATAATACGGTGTAGACATGATCAAACAGAAGAAATGAAATTAAAAAAAGATAAAAACTGTGGATGTGGTGTTGAGGATGTTGGCTCAGGTTAGTTACATAGACAGAGATTTAACTATTGATGAGACTGGATAATAGAAAACATAATAGGTAACATAAAATACAAAAACAATCTTTATTTGTTTCAGAATGTAATTATAATTTTTGAAAACTTTTTCCAACTTTTACCCTTTATTATGTTTGTGTACAGGTGTGTACATTTATGACTTAAAGTTGCAATATTACAAAAAACCAATTTAAAAAAAAATTTAATTAATTAAAACGAGTAGTATTTTTTTAGTAAACAGTATTACTTTCACTAAATTTTAAACAATTATATTTAAGATAATAATTTAAATTTAAAGAGTATCGAGATTAATTTATATCTTTGTATTACAAATGTGATACTATTGCAGATAGTGTAGTATTGATTTTTATATTTAAAATAGAGTAAAGCCATTTTTCGGTTGTATACATCTTTGGGGTTTTACATTTTTGATCATCATTTATGTCTTTTAATTGTTTTAATATAAAATATATTTTAGGAGTTATCAAATCTTCGAAATTACTTTTGTTTTTCAACTCTAACTGTGAATATTATGCTAAAAATTATATCTTTCAACATTTCATTAAATTAATATTTTAAATTCTGTTATGATTTATAAAGTAATAATAAATATATAAAATAATATCCAAAAACTGGATTGAAAATTATTGTATAAATATTACATTTTTTACGAACCATTATTGTTTTATTGGTTTTGAACTAGTCGCGTTTAAATTAAACGCTGAAAATATATGTTCAGAGATTTGATTTAATTAATAAGTTATTACACTTATTTCTGTAATAAAACAACATCGTTTTTCATAAGCAATGATATAGTGTTTGCAATTTTAACAATAACGTCACGCTATCCTTGTTTAACGTTCTAACGGCATGCCGCTTAAATGCAGCGAGTTACAACCATGGGATTTGTTTTTAATTAATTGAATTAATTACATTATATGTCAAATATAGTTAAGAGGTCAATTCGGATTTTATGCGCACTATAAGAAATAATAAATACATCATTCGGATACGATTGTAAGAAAACCATCACCACCAGCAACCGAATGGAATCGTGAACATTTTCAAAATTACCATGTACACTATATATTTGTATTGGTATATATAATATATAAATATATAATAAATAAATATATACATTTTTTTTTTTTTAGAATACATATCTGTACCATTAATAAAATATGTTGTTCGTGGACATATGAAATATTTCAAATAACTGCGATTCGATAGACGGCTGGCGATTTTAATCCTATAATGCAAAGAGTATTGAAGCGAAAAGTCAATCGCTGTTTTGACCATTGGATCGTACGAATGAGGCGTTGTACAATATTAATAATATTTCTCGTGCTGCTTGTAGTATACATGCAATCATTTAATTTTAAAACTAATTTTAACGATGTCATGAAAAATGTAAGACGTATCAAATTCAATTCAACTTCAACTAGCCACGTCCAAGAAATACCCGAAGTAAATAAAATATAATTTATCGTTAGTTTCATCAGTTAGAGTAAATAAAAATAAAAAATAAAAATTTAATTTTTGTGTTTCTCTATGAATCAGTTTTATCGATTTACATAGTAATTACAAATTATAATTAAGACTTAATTAAATACATTGTTATAATTTATTTTAAATTATATATTTACATACACTATCTATACAATATCTTTATTATATGTATAAACGAATACACGTATCGATTACTATTATGTTTTACTTTTATTTATATATATATATATTTTTTTTATACATTTATTTGGTTGATTAATAACAAATATTTAACCGTTTAAGTTGTTATACGAAAATCGATTGGAAATGATGAACACAGTACTCGACAGTGAAGATAAAATCGAAAACAATGATACGCAATTTTATAATGTAAAGTTGAAACGGCTTATTAGAGAACTAAATACCAGAGAAACAATACGCAATTGTGATAGATATGGACCATTGACAAATGATTCATTAATCATCGTCGTACAAGTATAAATTGTTTTGTGGTACTATTTAGATTTCCATCTTAAGGGTAATTTTTATTTTGTGGGGAAGGTGTATGAAAAATGACCCGTTTACCAAATATATAATCTGGCGGTTGATTATGAATTTCCATAATCGATAGATTCATTACATATTATAACTGATGATGATTATGAACGATTTATCGACTAATTTGGAAATAATTCGTAGAAATTCAATAATCGAACGAATTCAATTAACGTTACTTATGTTACGAATTTAATTTTGCTAAGTAAGATGTATTTTATAAAAGTGTATGACTATTAAAGAAATTTATTTCTGACTTGTATGTTCTTCTATAGAAATATATGTGTTTTTATAGTCAATTAAATAAACGGTTTTGGTGGTTTATTGATCATTTAACCGATTTCAAATTAATTTCCGTTAAAATGATAACCAAAAATTCAATTAGTTGATTAAAAGTTTATTATATAATTTCCCATACTTATTGTCTACGCAACACATACTATACTATTATTATCATTATATCTATTATCACATGTATGGCTATTAGAATAGTTCATTGTAGATATACATTTTTTAATATAAGTAATTTTCTAATATACCATCTCATTATTCAGTTTATATACGAATTATTTTATTTTGTTTTTAAAATTCTTGAACCATTTACCTAATTCTAAAACAATTCTGGCTAGTTTTATGATTCAAATTAAACCGTTAATACATTTCGGTATAAATTATAAAGGCGTTTTAAGACACGTTTAAATCGATAAATTTGTAAATACAATGTTTTCGCGCACTTCATACAGCCATTTCAACATTTTACTGTTGGTATTGAAATAAACGTTTAGAATCATATTATACAACGTTATCATTAGTAAATTATTAAAGAGTCGTTTAAATGTCTGCAGGTACACAATCGTATCAATTATCTCAGAGAAACTATCAGCAGTTTGTCGGAAGCTCATGGCATCGAGAAGGTTTTACTGATATTTAGCCACGATTATTACAATGTAGAAATCAACAACTTAATAAGACGAATAACATTTTGCAAGACAATACAAATATTTTATCCATATTCGTTACAAATATATACGAAAATATTTCCTGGTCAATCACCAAACGATTGCCCCCAAAAAATTACTAGGGATGAGTAAGCCGAATATTAAGTACCGACAACAAACTTAAGGGTCCTCATAAAAATGTCATTAACTGTTCGTCATTCAAATGAATGGTTTTAGTAAAAATTTTTCTACTAAAACAGTAGATGCACTCGTCTAAATATAGCATGTATTAATTATCGAGTTTGATTCCATACGAAACTTATTGTAGCGATTACATATTTTACACAATTCAAGATATAATTGATTATAATTAAACGTATATTTTTTAAAAAATGTACCTTTATATCATATACATACTCCTTCTCGTTTATATCCATTGTTATTACACGATGTATAGATTTATGTACAGGAAAAATTTCAATAGTCCAACAGATATAATTTAATGATTGATAGGAAAATTTTTCTTTTGTTTACTTATTGTGTATTCAATTTAAAATTAATTGTAAAAAACAACGCAATTAAATCGTTATTATTCAGGTATTACGATTCTAAAATAAGTCCATGGGAGGCCTCTTAAATTCGTTGAATAGAATTAAAAACGGTGTATGAACGTGAAATATTATTTTAGAGCAATCAAAATAAATTGCATCAACGCCGAGTTTCCAGATCATTACGGTAATTACCGAAACGTGAATTATACTCAAGCCAAACATCATTGGTGGTGGAAAGCCAACACGGTTTTTGATCGATTACAAGCTGTAAGAAATTACATTGGTAAATTATATTTTACTTAATATTTAAGTCTACGCGATGTGTTAATCACCGAACTATTATCATTCAATGGGCATCTATAGATATTATAGTAGTACTACATTTTGCTTTTTTTTCTTTATTTTAAAAATTATAAAATTATTTTTCGAATAATAGCGAAAGAGTAATTTCGCCAGAAATCATGTGATTTTAATCTAGTTGTGTTTACCTATATTGTTGTGATACCCAATTGAGTTGTTTAAGTAATAAGTGCATGCAATTAATGAACTAAAAAGTAAAAATTGATCATTTTAATAAGAATAATATTAATATTAATACAAGTAATCAATGTTTGTTGGCAAATTGACGATTTATATAGTATAGTTGTATAGTTTAAATGTTCAAATACTTCGATAACCAGCCGATAATTATGAAATGTTTAGGTTTAATATTGTTCATAGAAGACGATCATTATATGGCACAGGATTTCATACACGTACTGAAAGTAATGCAACGGACATGTCCTCAAAGTAAAATATTTTCATTGGGGATTCATTCTGCAGCTAATGTTTTTCCGGAAAGCCAAAGGTATGTTTATACTGGCTCGTGGTAATTTCTTTATTATTCGTCTAAGGTTAATAACATTGTTATAATGTCGCCCCAAGTACAAGGTGGTCCACGAAAATGTATTGATTTAATCTGGCGGTGTCGATGGTATTAAAGATTCCATTATCGCACCGCTTTAAATTAATAAATTCTCGCGGGATACTCTGTATAGGTAATAAAAGTGTCACCGGTGTTCCATTCAATTTCACCACTGGCCTAACTCATTAATACTAATAAAGACCACGCGTCGTTTTCACTACAAGTGCTTGCGCTAAACATATATTTTGTATATGGTATATTTTACGAAAAACATACCATCGGTTATTTGGATCGGATAATATATATTTAAATACTTAAAGTATACATCATTGTTCAATGGATAATGTTCCGACTGTATTTGTATAATGAAGATTAAAATCTATTATTGTCATTAGGACTTGTTTACGAAAAATGTGCAAACTATGTCATTTCTTTGAGACAGAAACAACATTTATTTTTTATGTTGAAATTATTATTACATGTACATTTATGGGGAGGTGATTTACCTATCATATTATAATCTTTTCACGATATTCTAACGTTTATTGTTTATTAGACATTATGATATTATGTTTAATGAAATCGAACTGGTATACAATATACACTCAAATTATTATTTTCGTTTAATATTTTATTCTGAAATATGTCAATATTGTGTGTTAATACTGGTAAATGAAATATTACAGTCTTCTTCCTCTGATCCTTTTGTCTTATATTCCAACTATTTGGATTTGGCCACTCAAATCTCCAACTTCCTCTTAACTTGATTTCCTGTATTTTTATCAATACTCACATCAGCCCTTTTCATGTCAATCTCAATTACGTCCAACCATGTCATTTCCGGTCTTGTTCTTCCTCTCTTTCCTTTTACATAAATTTCCTTTACTAATTTCACTGCCTTTTTTTCTTCTCTCCTTAAAACATGTCTAAACTATTTTAATCTATTCTCTCGCATTTTTTCTACTGTCGGAGGCCCTCTAATACTACCTTTTATATATCTCTAATTTCTTATTTCGTCTTCTCTAGTTACTTCACTAATCCACCTTAACATTTTCATCTCTACTACACATTTCCTGGTCAATCTTCTTACCTAACTAACCTAACTAAAACAAATATAAAATTTGAAATAAAACCCAATTAAAATATTACAGTACTTCATCACTCAATCATAAAAACTAGGTGTGTAAATAATGATTTTAATTTAATTGTAATAACTGGTATTTCAGATAAAAAATTAAATACTTTTTATTCATGATTGGTTGAATTATTGTAAAAAAAAAAAATGTCTTTTTTGATTTAAAATATTATTATAATTTGTTGACAGATACATGTATCTAATAGCATTAACAATCTAGGCATGTCGTTTAACCGTTCCGTTTGGAATGAATTTGTTCAGTGCGCTCATATATTTTGTCACCATGATGACTACAATTGGGACTGGAGTTTGCAGAAAATGATAAAATATTGTTCCGGCCACGTATTTTGGTCAGCTACCTTGCAAAACTCTCGAGTTTTTCACATTGGAAAATGGTAAATATTTAATTTGATTAAAGTTTTAACCCTTCAGATATTTTTCGAAGTGCCTTTAGGTAAAACTCGAGAATTGTGTAAATATGTAAAATTACCCATTATAAATATGTAGTAAGTAATTATTCAAAAACTAAACATTATGAGATATGAGGGTCCTTAAATATAGACTTGAAAAACTAAAGTACGTACTCACAAATAAAGTTCTTTTTACATTAAATGCTTATTCGAATATTCGATGGTTTAAAACGTGAATAAATTCGTCTAAAACATGTTTTTACAAATATATAGACATCGATTGTATATTATCGTGAAAATAAATATTATGGTTAAATAAAGACATATTTCAACGGGAATAATAACTATCAGAAAATTGGATAAAGTTAAATATTTATTTTGTAATTTTATTAAAATTATAATTAAACATACTTTAAATATCAACTTATTTATTTAATTTAAATAATTGTTGCAGAATACAATTATTTAGTGTATTTACATATATATATATATATATATTTTTTTTATAAAATCTTTACAAATTAATATTAATCTAATTTCAAAATAATAATGTATGTAAAATGATAACAATGACCAGGGGCGTATTTACGTGTAGACACAGTAGGCACGTGCCTACGGGGCAACATTTGCGTACTATAGTTTTAATTTTTTTTTTACGTATCGAAAATAAATTGTAGGCCGTAAATATTGGTCTCCGCGTGTGTACAGCACCCAAAATAGAATCGACGTTTGTTATGACGGGTGTTTCTATGAACTTTAAGCATCATCGAATGAATTTACGTAAACGGATCACGGTTATTTTCGACAGTCCAATATCGTTTTCGATTGCAGTTTTACCTGACGACCCCACGGCGGCGGAGAAGGAATTACCTTTATCTAGTAAAATATAGAATATAGGTGTATCGTGTACGATCGTCGTAAACATAAAACACGTATGCTCAATTTTCGTAGTTTATCAGTTTTCTTAAGACTGTAACAATAGTTAATCAATAACACATGCATTTCATTGTAAACTATAACAGATTTATAACTTATAAAATTTGATTTTATTTACAACATAATAACAATGAAGTATTAAAAATATATTAATTCTCGTATACGTAGACGTAAATATAATTAAATATCCATAACATTTTTTGAATCTCCTGTTGTTTAGTGATTTATTGTGGTAAATTTTGTCTTACGTTTTGTTGTATTGAGTCTATAATTCTAAAATTTAAATTAGTACAACTAGTGTTTTTAGAGATTCGGGTGATGGGGAAGGGGAGTCTGACGTCCAAACAAATGGTATATTATTCTTCCCTCAATGTGTGTTTAAAAACATCAGCATTATGAGTCGTGCCTACAGGCGCCAAAATGCAAAACACGTCCCTGTCAATGGTCATACATTAGGTATTATACGATATACAGTAATTTTAAACGTGAACTAAACTGACATTTGTGTTTACAGTGGCATGCATTTCGAGGAGAACTGTACAGACATGTCACATGTTACCAAGCTTAAAGAAAATCTGAAGAACTTGAACTTATATCCGGAAACAATGGACGTGACTATTGTCCACCATAACCAAGAAATCGGTTTAGGCTTTGGAGGTTGGGGGGATGTGCGAGATCACAAATTATGTATGCGAATGGTGATTCATCAAAATGTAACTACGTAAACAGATATTTTTTAATAAAATTTTTAAATGTTATAATTGAATGAGATTAAATCCCATAATATGTTGCAACTTATTTACGTGGTAACTACTCTCCGTATGTACTACACCTGTAGCTATTTTGATTTGTTTAGATTAACGATTTAAATGTCGGCATTTAAGCATTTTAAACCACTGTGTGAATGTCAGCGGACTTATTGTATGTTTTTAATTATTATCAAACAATTATATTCCTGAAATTTTTACGGTACGTAAATATGGAAATGGTGTACTGGTTTAAGTGCTGGGTTTAACGCAGAGGACGATTCGTTTTAAGAGCGCCTTACATACAAAATTATATTTATTATTTGTACAATTGTTTTCGATTGCACTCAAGGAGATTACTGGGCATATCGAAAAACGTGTCAAACAAAGTATCGACTGACTAGTCTGCCGCCGTGTCGAAATCCGTGTTCACGACGGTAAGATTAATCTAAAAACACGCAATTAGTTCGAATAATATTTTCTTCTTCTTCTTATAATAATAAACTTTCTTCGTCGCTTGAAAAAAAAAAAAAATTAAAAACTTACCTCTCAAACTTAAATAACAAATACCGTAGTCGTATATATGTACATGTTTAATAAGGCGAATTCGATAGACTTCAGTCTCCTTCATTAATTACACTCGCTTCGAGTGTTACTTATTACTCAGTGTGGATCACGTGATATACGCGTAACCGTGCTTTGAACAACAGTCGTTTTCACTTAAGTATTTAACTAATTGAAACTCGTAGCGCACGCGTATCGAGGGTTGAACATAACATAGTCGTGTAATCTATCTGAGCCGTATATGATGTATCAGAATTTTCAGAGATCCGGTTAATTAGAAATATGTGTTGCCGCAGCCGTATGCGATTTACGTGCCTCACGATTGGCGTGCCGAATCTTCGTTCACGTAACCTAACCGTACAGCAGTTGTATTACAATTTTAGGATCTGAACGAACAGCTAGAACACATTTGCGTTTTCTTTTTATCTCGGAAAAACGTCAGAAGCATAGTAATAATAATGATAATAATAATAATACCTACCAACAGGTATATCGTCCGATAATAGTGTTGTTTATAGCGTTTGGTGGCATTAGCATACAATTTATTATTGTATTAACGACTCTATATAAAACGCCGGAAGATCTCTTTTTATTTTTCGTGGTATTTTATAAACTAGTAAGTAGGAATTTTTTTTTTCAAATTTATAACTTTTTTAACGAACAAAAAAATATATAAAAGTAACGTTTAGCATAACTTATATATTTTATTTATTAACTTTTTAACGAGTTAAAAAAAAAATAACAATAAACTTGTCCTTGATAAATTTGTTGTTTATTATTATTATTTTTTTTTTTATAAGATTATAACGCGGTAAAACCATATAAGCTACGACGTACTTTATTTCGTCCTGCACACACTCAAACTTATGAATTCATAGCTAACGAGATCAAAATACGAATTTCAGTTTCCACACAAATCGCGTCTTACCCAATTACGCACATATAAAAATATATATATATAACAAAACAAAATAAATCGTTTGCTGTCAGATTTAACCCTACAGACTTTGAACTGTTCTATATGAAATATTTGAATATATATATTTAAAAAGTCATTTGGTTCTATACATATGAAATCGGCTTTCTAAGGTTCGGAGCGTGTTTCCGTACAATATAAATGCCATACAAATATTATACTAAACTAGACTTTTTTTTTAAATTAAATTTTATTTTAATTAACCTGATTTGTTGGATTATAGTTTTTGCTTTCCTAACCTAACGTCATTTCGTTAAATAAACTCCTAAAAACCCAACCTATAAGTGTCGTTTTTGAAATGATTAACCGTCGGCTGTTTCATTAGGACGTTATTGTGAAGTCTCGACGATCATATAATAGTTGTGATGAATTAAATTAATAGTTATCGCTCATCAGTTACCATTTTAAGTCGTTTTTTATTTTTTGAAATAATATTCGTACTCGAAATACGAAAATCGAAAACGTGAAAAAACTATAAAGCACTTATCGGTATTATACACACATACTATAATAACATATATATATAGTGAATATTATTACACTCGGTTTTCCGTTTACATTTACTAACCTTTCGAGTTACACACACACTTATAGTATACATATATATTATTTTTCTATAATACAACCGATCGTCAACGATGGAAAAGATCGACGATCGTGCACTTACGAGATGCCAAGTCGATGTATGATTTATATGCGCCGCGAACTCGGCAAAATGTGTAATATACGTATATTGACATTATCGGTCATAATATCATGTGTTTTGATTAATGGACTTTTATGCCGTCGTAGCGATTGTTATCTTTCGAGTCTCGTATCATATATAGGAGCATATTTATTATAAGCTTCCGTCGCGGTGTTGTTCTCTTTTTTTCGTAAAAATCGTTTTGTACACTGCAATCGTGTTCGCCTACTTCCGAATTCAAGACGTCATTAAACCAATACACGATCCGTAAGACCGTGACGATTAATGAAAAAGATACATTTCTAGAAATTTTGGTTGTAATTTGTCTTTTGTTCATTTCACTCCGCAGCGAAAACCGAGTTACAAATTTAAAAAAACTTTTTTTTTAACGTTTAACAGTTGTTTATCCTTTTGTATGACGTTCTATCGTTTAAATTATTATATCGGATTTTTTCGCAATTTTATCGATCATTCGGTATTCAAGTGAGAACAATGTAAACTATTACGCGGTCGTTGTTTATCCAGAATATCGTTGACGTTAAACGTCGAATAAAGATGGCAAACATAGTAGACGCGATAGCCGGGAAAAAGACGGAGGAGAAGATGGACGACGACGACTTTGTCGGAACGCAGACCGGAACGAAGGAGAGCCACGCGCGAAGAGACGGAAGCCGACGGTCGTTTCTGTACGTCGCGAAGACGCGTTTGCGATTGTCACGGCCGAGGGTATACCCGCCGGTCCGTCGTCGCGGACGACCAGATAACGTTTACGAGGCACGTGAAGCCGGGGCAGACGGCCAGAATAACGACGTACGAGCCGTACGCGTGCGCGAGGAGATCGTTTCGTCGGCCCCGTTGACCGATGTGCGATGGGAACAACAATGTTCGTATGGTGTTCGAACCGTCCGCTGTGTGCCGGGCGCTAGACATCGACATTTCGGGCACGTCGGTTATGTCGGTCCCGAGTGGCTTCGGGGTGCTTACGGCGACCGTCCCCCGTGACCTGCATTTCTTGATTTTGTCCCGTTAGGATTTCGAGAGAGAAAATCCGAAAACTCTCGACAATCGCGCGTCATATCAAAATAGATCGATTTCGAACGTAAATCAATAAGCTACAGTCGTAAGCGCCTTGAAAATTCCCGCCATTTGCATGACGCCAATGATTTCGATCCCAAACAATGTACACTATAGCTATTTCGTTAACGTACGGTTTTTATGTAAAAAATATTAATACAATCGTTCGTTCGTGTATTTATTGTAATATGAACATATATACCTATGGAATCGTTTGATAATTTTCCAATATTACCTACGACGTCATGTATATAAATATGTGTTTTAGTGTTGTGTATTGCAGTAATTAACACGTATAAACGTAAATTATAAAGTGTAACTAAAATATACGCGTAGAAAAATTATTGCTTATCAATTCGATCGTATTGGGGACATTTTCATTCCTATACTGTTTCGTACATGTTCATGAAATCGAAATGTCTCCAAAAAGGATTAAATTTTTACTACGGGATCAGAATGTCCCGTTTCGTTTGAACAAACACACTTCGTATACAAACGTCACCAGACACGGCACGTTGCGGTGTTAGTGCCGCTGCGAAAATACGTTTCGTAAACTGGAAATATTATTATTGTTTTAGAGCCGATTTGTTACTGTCATGAGCCACTATAAAAGCATTTGTCATATGAAAATTCAGAAAAATAATCTAAAAATAAATGAATAAAAAGCTTAAAAGTTTTTTTTTTAATTTAAACTTTTTACGCAATCAATTGGCCCTCCGCCCTGTCATCGCCAAAACGTTATTCTGCTTTTTATTTCGGGTGAAAGAAACGAAAAACAGTTATTAAAAAAAAAAAAAATGTTTTTGAAAAATGCGCGTTATCACAAATATATGTATAACTACGCGTAACCGCATGAAATTCGCCTCATATCAAAAGTTTAGTATAATGTTCGTGCGATTTCTCAACGTTTTAGCCAGTTATTTAATATAACATTATATATATATATATTTGCTGTAAACGGATATAAAACGAAACGCCGCGCACAAAACACACGGTCGAGTTTAAAATACATTTGATGTTTTTTGTCTCGCGTGTTTCACGAACCTAACGCGGTTGCCATGGAAACGTGTGTTGATCGTATACCGCGCGCGCCGCACGTCGTACACGACCGGTCAGTGGTTAAGTGCGCGCCGCGAATCTCCTTCGGTTCAATTTTTTATCTCCCTATTTAAAAAACAAGAAATGTGATACTTACCTCCTCGACGTAGAAGACTACGGATGAATACGACGCGTTGGTATTCCGAGATAACTTCATTTTTTTGTTCGACAACGCACGGCGGTAGGGACGTTGATTAAGCGAGAAAGTCCTTTATTTCGCGTTTTCGTTTTGTTTTTTATTTGTATATACAGAGCGTGACCAGGTTGACTGAAAAGTATTATGCGTTTGGTTTCAAGCGATATACATATATTGTATGTCTACTAACACTACGATTTAATAGCTACTACTCGTGTGAACTTCAATCGATCGTAGCGAATAAATAGTGACGTGTGCACGTGTGTTTTCTGTATATGGAAAAGTAATCACTTTTTAATTGACTCGACGTTTAAACTATATTGACTTGACGGCGAGTTAAAAAAAAAAAAAAAAATGATAATAATGAACTCGCTCGGTCTCGTGGGGACTTATTGTATATTATGGTGACGAACAATCGTAACGACGTACTAGATAATATGGGCGTACATCGTACGCGACATAACACAATGCAGATAATGACGTTCGTATTATTATGCATTATATATATATATGTATATTGTGCAGTTCACATTAACGTTGCTGTTTCTCGTGTTCTTCTGGACGTCTGTACGCGCAGCACGTATAATCGCATGTAAATTTGCGTGTGCGTGGAACATACCGTATACAAATCATATCAAAAGGCCCGTGTAAAGCGCTGTGAAATTATATTTATACCGCTGTTACGCCGGCATGTATAAGTATTTAGTTGATTAGTTCGATAAACGTTAGTGTTATTCGTTTTCCGTTTCTCGCGTTGTCTACACGCTACGGTTTCGGGTTAACATAAAAAAAAAAAAAAAATAGGCGTCGTAACTATCGCGTTTACAAGTCGTTCGATTCGACAAATCGTCGCGCGACGTACACCGTCCCGGGGATATCCGTCGCCGTGATCAGACCACGTCTTGCGCGTTCACCGCGATCCATTTCAGGTACGAGGTGACTTTGGTGTACACGCCGGGTATGCCCACCTCGCCGCAGCTAATGCCCCAAGACACCACTCCGACGTTGGTCCATCTGCCGTCTTGTCTTTGCATCAACAGCGGTCCGCCGGAATCGCCCTGGCGGGAAACACGCGAGCAACGGCGCGAAATTCAATAACCCGAACCCGCGCGTGTTTGGCTTCGCACGCTTACCAGACACGAGTCCTTGCCGCCGTCGTACGACGCGGCGCACAGGTTCGTCTTGAAAATCGGTTGCGAGAACGCCGACGCGCACTGGCCGTGCTCCCACACGGGTATGCCGACCTCTTGGAGAACGGTACTGACTTCGCCGCCGAACACGGTTTGACCCCAACCTGTATTTTTCGTTTGCGACGCGAACGGACATAAAACACCGGACGGTGCACGCGCGTCATGCGCAAACGGTCAGGCGAGTGACGCAGTGAAAAAACCGATACGACCGAACGACGTACACGGAGAAAGAAAATTCGGGTTAAAGTTTACGTCGAAATGGAAACGGCGTTTTTCATACCGCAGCTTTGGGCGCTTAAATTTTTGGGGTACCGTAAAAATACGTTATTCTCGAATACGAACGGAACGATGTTAAAATATTTAAACAACTCGTCGTCTTGTTTGTTGCGCGTCGCTTATTTCTTCGCGGAAAATATATTTATTGAAAATGAATAGTTTAATTAAAGCGCCGGGGCATCGAACAACCGCTAAGTATTATTTCATTCGTTCGGTTACGTTGTATATATATATATATGCTCGAAGTGATAGCGTACATAAATTTAAGGCGTTTTAAATAATTAAACATGGTATGTAATATGTATCGTTAACTGTACGATTCGTGATATTAAAACGCATGCGTCGGTCGGGCGCAAGAGTAATTTACTTGCTGTTCAACACGGTAAACACGTTATAACAGTAAACTTTTACGTTCACATGTTTTAACGCGTCGATTAACGTTATTTGGAATTTACGTCATTTTCTAATTCGAATGGAAATAGTTCAGGCCGGACAACAGTAAAACAATAGTCGCGTGTTGTGTCATTCGACGTCAGTTTTCGCGCGAAGCGATTTTATCGACGGGATTTCAACGTACCGCGGAAACAACGAAACCGTTCTGCCGTTCTATCGTATCGAAATGTTCGTTTTTCTCTCACCGGTCACGACGGCGGGTTTCTTGTACACGTCCATGTTCGTCTTGGGCATGCAAATGGGTCGGATGAACGAATTGTACACCGTCGGTCTGTTCAGCTTTATGATCGCTATGTCGTTGGCGTGCGTCGCGTGATCGTAGTCCGGATGCTGTCTAATGTCCGACACTCTGTAGTCGACGTACTGCGTCTCGTTGTTCCTGGTGAAATCGTACTCGCCGAGTCTGACGACGAAATTCTGTTTGGCGTATCTGAAAAAAGACGTGCGCGTGTGCGCGTGTGTATACATAATACTAGACCGTCAACTACGCATCACAACGTATTAGAATCGCCTCTTAAACCCGGCTAGCGCGCGCACAGACATCGTTAAATGACAAATGTCGTGAACACAATGTCACGATAATAAAAGCGAACCGTATTGAAGTTTCGGCACTCGTTCACGACGGGTATTAACGATTGTCGCATATTTTACACGCATGTTGTATACCTTCTGAAACAATGCGCGGCGGTCAGTATGAACCGTCGGTTGAGCAACACGCCTCCGCAGAAGTTCATGTAGTTGGTCGTCTCCAACAGCACGGCCATCCACGGCCAATCGCTGGCCTTGGCGTTCTGCACGGACGTGATTTTCGATACGGACTTGGTGTTCCGTCCGCACTCCGGTTCTTCCGGTAACGGTTTGATGGGCTCCGGCGCGGCCCGATCTAGGGCTTTGTCCAAGTCCGACTCGTCGTCGTCGGTCGTCCTCCTTTCCCTCGTGATGTTGTTCGCGGACCGAATGACCATGCCGACGGGACAGCAAATCCATCTCGAACTTCCGCGAGAACAGAGTTAGAATCCATAAAAGTACTCATATATACATATATAAATTTGCGTATGACAACGTATTCGTATACGGACTAGGATTTCGAAAACACGGAAAGGAAATGCGGGACGACCAAAACCGTATCGTGTACACGTGTGTGTGATTGAGAACACCATTTTTCATGGACTTTTCTCGAGTCTCCATTTGTGATTTCCCGTAATATTTATCAAAACATACCTCAACATACGTCCCACAAGTCCCGTGAAACAATTTCAAACGTCTACACGAGTTATTTCACCTATCATAATTTAAAATTAAAAAAAAAAAAAATACGTCTATAAAACCAAAATAAAGTACGTCTAATGTACTGCGCCGCAAATGCGTTTGTATTTTAATTCAGAAAATCGCGTATTTTATGCTTGTCTACTATAAGCGAAAAAAAAAATGCAAGTCAATACAAATACTAACGATAACGTTCGTTGTGTCTAATGGTTATTATTTGAAATCCGTAAACGTCGTTATTACATGTTACGAGAATGTGTTCGAATTTCAGCACATTAGACGATTATGTATTTTGCGTGTACCGCTGAAATACAAAACGAATTGCAGTGTTTACGCGTATGTCGACGACGATAGATTTGTATTATCATTACAATGACTTTTTATATTTTTTTTATGTGTACTACCGCCTTGAGAACAAGGACGCGTGACAAACCCAATGTTTTATTTGAATACCCGACGAACACGTCACTCCGTTCTGAAAAATAACCAAATGACGAAACCATTCGAAATATTCGTTTGGAACGGTCTCGCGGTGCGGACGTGCACTCATATCGAATAACGATGGTTTGCATTTTCGTACGATATAGAACAAACGTCCGATAACGTTTACGGACGGACGGTAGAAGGAACAGGAAAACAACTCATCTAAATGCGTTCGGATCGAAAGTAAATCAAACGTTTTGGCGGTCGTATCGACGAAATACGTGCGAAACAATGACGTTCCGACGAGTATGACGAACCCGTTGCTCGTAAAACATCCGGAAAACCGTCGACGGATTGGTTTTGAAAAATGGAAAGAAAAAAACACAGAAACGATTCGGAACGACGGTGCCGTCCAAGCGTTGTTTCGGGTACTCACGGTTCGCGGTCCGGACCGCATTTCCGTAGGTTACCCGACGCCGGACCGTTGACGTCGGTGCAGTGTCCGGGCCCCGGTACACACTCCGCGGCCCGACCGCAGCCCGCGAAAATCTGAAACGATCGGAACGCAAGTAAGTCGACGCGAGGATAAGACACTGCCGTTGTTAACGGGTCGATTTACCGGTCTCGCGTCCTTTTCGCGTCCGACGTTCGCGCGTTCGCCTGCGACACACAATCCCAAATACGGTATAATTTCGTAAAACGTTTCGAATACGTACCCGCGGCAGCCGCGCGATTTCCTCCGACTCCGACGACTCCGATTCCGACGACGACGACGAGTAGCGTGCGACACAGGAAAACGTCGACCGTGTTCTTGGACGCCGACATGCTTTCGGAACGCGTGATATCCGTTAAACTGTCGAGCAGTTCGTCCGGGACCGTGTGTTTTGTTTGGCTAGAACGGTCATAACGTGATCGACTGAGGCGCGCGCGCGAGTGACATTGGACGTTACGGCATACAGCGGACGAAAGCGAAGAAGAAAAAAAATATATGTGTGTATACACCACGTATGTGTATTGAAATTTGGTCGACCTACGGGTGTCGGCCACAAACCGGTTTCGTCGATTGGGTTTTCAGACTGGTGCGACGACGCGACACGACGTCCGACAGTAGATAACAACCGTGGCGAAAACAAAATTAGCAAAAACACGAGATCTACGAGAACACGGTTTAACGCGACGGGACCGATCGCCGCACGGGAAATAATACGTTAGCACAACAACATAACGTGCAACTTTTGGACGTAACGTTCTCGTGGATTTCATTTATATATATATATATTGTTGTTGCGTTTATAACACCGACGCGAGCTCGACGAGGTGTGTTTAGAAAAAGAAAAAAAATCATTTTAGATCTCCGTAAATCAAGCTGTGTACGCGTCGTACGGTCAAGGCCAGAAATTAACGACTTTAAAGTTTTCCATATATTTTTAGTCGAGTCGTTCAACGCGTTAATTTTTATTTATTTGTTTTTTTTTCTTTTAGATTATGATCGATGCTTATTTAACAACGTATTGTTTTTTTTTTACAACGATGTGTTTTATTTTATTTGGTATTGTCCCGTGAACACTTTTTGCCGAATAGATGGGATTCTCGGACGATTTCCGGACATACGTTACGTTCCGATACCAAACTACATTTAGTTGGTAACTTATTTGACACGTTTTTCGATTTTTCCCTGTAGTAGTTTCCTCAAGCGTAATTGTAAAAAAGCCAAAAATTGCCATAAAAAAAAAACCGGTAAAACCGGTCCACAGATTCGTCTTCGGCATGGATGATTTTCGTAATTTTTAAAACCACAACACGTAATACAAGCTTAGACATACAAAAATATTCATCATACTCATTAATTATATAACATACTGTAGCGGCACTTGGAATCATTTTTCGAATACAACGATTCATCATTGCGTTTAAATTCAAAATAATAATAAAACCCTAGAACCTCTGTCCGAGTAAATAGCTCTAGACCAGTGGTTCTCAATTAGCATTATAAATATATACCTAGTTATAGGTTATGGGGGTCCGCGGATTTCCTATTTTATTTGGTAACCACAGCACCCGTGGTTCGCTACTTTTATTATTTCCAATTTTTAACCTAATAAGCGGTGTTACATATCAATATTCAAGTAAACACGTTTAAGCATATTTAAATACTCGCGTTCAAATTCAATATTTTTATTCTCAATAGTAGGTATTCACTAAAGTATATTAAACACAATTTTGTATAATGAATACAGCAATCGACAAATATTAAATTTATTTAGTTTTGATTTCGTGTAAAAGGAAAACGGACTGCACTTCGCTAGAAAAATATCATCGTACTACATATGTTAACTATATTAACATTTACTAGTCACATCTCAAATAATTTGAAAATTAATTAGCTAATTATTATCTTAAATTCGCTCTTCTCTAAATACAAGAACAATAGCTAACAGAAAACTTGCTGGTGAATGTTGTATTATTACTCAAATACATTTCTTAGCGAAATATTGAACAGTATTTCAAATACGTTTTTAAAAAATATTCTAGCATTAATTTAAATACTACTAAAAACCATTTTTCACATCACTGCTCAGAACTTGAGTTGCATGCCATTTTTATTAATGGTTAAATGTGTTTTATTGTTTTAGTTTTATCTTGACAGAAACTGATGGTTTTACAGTCATTGAATTATATAAGTTAAGTATATAGTAATATAACGTATTAAAATATAATAACGTTTTCTCAAAGTTAGCTTTTAACTTTTGAAGTTGATGAAAAGAATTATATAAATAACTTTTAACTTGACTTGACGAGTTAAAATAAATTAGTTAACTCGTCCAATCTTGAATATCAAAATATATCACGCGTACCGGCACGTTTCAAAACAAAATTATGAAAGTATTTCGAAAACTATAATACACGTATACAAAGTAAATTTGCTTAGGTGATAAAATTATATAAACTTACGACGTCAGCGAAAATGAAGGCGGGCTACACTTGTGTAAACATTATTATTCGTTTTTGTTTCGTAAAACATTTTATCATGACAGGTTTGTGGAATTGACCAAACATACAAGACGCGTGATACGCGTTTGTGTACATATTGCATATTTAAAACGCCTTAGTTTGATACACATTTTATTATTATTGGCCGATCTAGGAAATTGACCCACCCACATATGGCGAACTATATGAAACATGAAATACCATGCCAATATTTAGAGAATTTTCAAGTTCAAAAATTGGATTTTCAAATTCCCGCAAATCGAAATCGATCGGTTGGTACGTTTTTTAGAAGTTTCAACACAAACTTCGTTGGACTACACGTGAACAGTTGGCCAAACTTTATATATTTTTTCACAATGAAACGATATTATAGATTATAAAAAAGATTATTGTTTTCGAGCGACTGTAGGTCATATAACTCAATGACACGTGTACGCGCGTATAAACAATACAATATAATGTACGGGAGAAATCGTGCACATCAAAATACTGCAGTTTGTATCGCCTATACACAACGCATTTAGAGGACACACACACATCACATTACACGGTTCTTAAATTATGGTGTTCGAGTTGAATTTAGAGCTTAAACGTCTATTTCCAACTTTAAAGACGAGAAAATTATCTGCGCTATCTCACCCGTATTTTTTTTAAATACCGATAGAAACTATATTCTTAAAGTAAAGTATTCATATTTTTATTGGCTGTATCTCATTTTTAAATTATAATTTCAAAAAAATTGTGTTAATTATTTTCTTCTAAGACCATCAAAAATCGAGAAATGAGACCGATATGGTTCGATTATTACGCCGGAAGTAGAAAATGTCTAAATTACTACTGACCCAATCGTTTTTGAAAAATATGACGCATAGGGTTTAAATCGGTATTCAGAATTTTTATCGCTTCGACCATGTCGGTTGTCACGGTCAGAAATGAAAGACAGTTAGTTTTTGTTACATCGTACGTTATAAAATAGGGAAACTGAATTTGGTTTTTTATATACAGATAGGGCGTTCAGGACGTAAACTCGGTCATAAGTCATATTGCAAACGCGTAATTATAATATTGTAATAATTTACCGGTTGTCAAAAATAAGTTAACCGCGCGCCCCGTTACCGCGTAGCTAATCCGAGAGGGCGTGAGAGTTAATTAAAATTTGGTCTCAACAAAAATGCAAATGCGCTTCGTTCAAATTAGCTACGGTACCGCGACCAGCACGTCCAGCTTTCGAAATAATAATAAAACTAGAGCTATGAATTTAATGCATCCATAAAATTCACGTTCAGAATCTTCAAAATTCATTGAAATTTAAAAAGTTAAAATAAATAAACAAGTATTAATAAATAAGTTGGTCTTTAATTAAAAAGTTTCCAATTTGAATATGTTAATTACGATTCGACATTTGCAAGAAGAAAACTATTCCTAATAACAAGCAATAAGAAAATTCATTTGCTACAAAATTCACACGCTGATATATTTAAATATGAAATCGATCGTTCAAACGCTATTTATAATTATGCGTCATAATAAGAGTTTTAATAATAATAATAGTATTACGCGTATTGATTGTAAATTTGTAAAACGAGAATACAGCATCTATACACTTGGTTAAAGAACACTGAACCATCGAATGATTAACGAATGGATATTTACTCGTCTTTAAATAATATTATTAAGCATAGTGATTTCATATTTCAATATTTTTACCTTTTTTCGATGTTTTATAATTGGTCACGAAAGAATCGCTATAAAATAAAATTATACATCGAAACTAGATTGAATGTTAATTAGATGTGGTTTTCTTTTGCAGTCGAAACCAATTACAGGTGGCCAAGATATAAATAATTAATTGCATCAGAATTTCGACTACAAACTTAATGAATAAAAATTTCCCTTTCAAAGTGTCGATTGCGTTTGTAGAAACGTATACAATATTCGAGTATTTAAATGCGTGGGACGACGTTTCGTTAAAAAATATATACATGTATAACATGTCTACTATGGATGTGACTTTTTCAGCTGAAGTTAAAAACAATGAAATCAATAAAGTTACAACCAGTGGGGTTGAATTTGGAAAAAATAGTAGGGGTACTCTGAAGGCTTACAAAACAGTTGCGTTCTCAATACATTTGTATAAACGGCGTAGGTAGACGAAAAGTTCACGTGGAAAATAAGGAAATGAGTGATAAATAATAACGTGGAGTTTATCGTAATTCAAAGAATAACATAAAATACAAGTAAAGGCAATTCATAGGCTGATGGTCGCGTCTGTGGACTGACAAATAATGGCAAAACTTATAGGCCATAATCGGCGGTATCTGCTGGCGTATTATGGTGACTGGCGGTAATATTAAACATATTATTTCGTCAACATAACAATATTATTTTATATCTCGTCGGCTGTGGAAAAGCGAATACCGTGGCCCGCGTTCCTCTTTTTTTAAAAAAATAGTACAGGTACGCTCAAATATTTGAAAAAATAGAAGGGGTACTCAGTCCCCCTGCGTCCCCCACCACCAAATCCAATCACTGGTCACAACGAACATTTTCGGTATAACATATTAAATATCTAAACATGGACACCGAAGCGTGTCCGAAACATCAGTTTTTTACAAAAGCAAACATGGATATTACCGAAAATTTTCATTGTAAAACCCATGAAAACTAACAGTATTATAACAATAGAGTTCATATTAAACATAGATAATGTTTGAGTTTAAATTTATTAAGTTCATGGCGATTATTGTTAGTGAATTTGTTGTGTACGTGTATATTAGCATATTATAAATAGTCAGCGTTTTAAAAATAATTCGATTTACCTTCAAACGTTCGAATATGAGTGACGTCAGTTGTTCAAAACAAAAAAGTTATAATAAATATGACGCACGACTGGCGCCGCAATAATTATATTAGTTATTTTTATTATTCTTCTACGATATTATATTGTTGTTGTAGCTGTACAAAGGCAAAGTATATAACACGTATGTGTAACATCCTTCGGGCCTCGAGCTGTTTATTAAAATTACTCGATCGAAATCAAAAACGTATATTTTCCTATCAAAAAAGAAGAATACATTCTCATCATTTTTGTTTACGAAAAAAAATTCTCATAATAATAATAATAATCGTGTTCGGTCGGTTTCTTTACGACCGGTACGACTACACAATACGCGTTTAATTAGTATAACCCGAGGCTAGAAAAGATCACCACGCGCTTACCTGTGTATACCGCTATATCACAATAACACGCCGAATTGAGATAACAAATCACAATTGGTCAGCCAAATCGTTGCACGCATAGCGTTCAATCTTCACGTTGTACGCCACGTAACTTCATCGTCGTAACAAACAATAATCGTCTGTATCATGCGTATTATTCGTTCTACGAGACCGTTATTACTGTGTCGACTATTCTCAGTAGTGAAGTAGTGAAGTAGTGAAGATGCCAAAATTATAAAATGTCACCGTGTTGTAGACGCACGGAAAGTGAGAGAGAGAGTGAGACTAACGTAATGTAAAATCGGATCTCGCCTTGTCGGTTCTCTCCCCCGGACGACGCGGAACTGGAAATGAATTCTATTTCGGTGCCGGTTATGTACGTGAGGCAGTGTTGACATTGAGACAATAACGTTGAATAAACAAACTCATCGTTTCGTTATGACCCGAGGTGACGTCCTAGAGACGTTCTACAATCCTAACGACGTTTATTCCGGGCAGATCGAGACAGCTGGCTAGCAACAACAACAATAAAAATACTCGTATACGATGTTATGACGTGACCGATTGTGACGTCTTCTTTTTCACGTCGAGCAATTCAACGTTTTTTCGGGCGGAACGTAGTGCTATTATATTACGGTGTTACGGTAACGCGCGCCAGACGTACATAGCAAGTAAAAATAGTAGCTAGGCCTACTACGCTCGTTAACCCAAATACGTTTAATGGTATTCTTATCACTTTTTAACGTACTCGCGCAGCAGATATACTCCATTAGAATTTATAGTATATGATCGTAAATGGAATTAGTTATTTACGTGATGTTTTTTTTTTTTTCAAAAAATTCATTTATCGGAAATACATATTCGAAAGGCCTCGAGAACTCGGGAAAATTACATTTTAACTCATTATTTTCATCCCTTCGTCCTCCGACATGAGAAATACGTTTTTATACGTATTCACATAGATTTCACGTTGATTGTGTATTTGCTTTTACGTCACTTGAGAATATAGTAATTTATAACTGAGATAAAATACGTTTATAGTTTATATACACATACTTCACTGTCTAAATATTTTGCGAATTATATGCATACAATTATTATTATTATCAGGCGTATTATTCATTATTATAATATATTGCATTATACTTCGATGATTTAAACTTCAAATGAGAAATGACTTCTATACACATAATAATATTCATTCCGAATGAAGCCGGATCAGGGACAGCTAGTATATATATATGATTAAAAAAAAATCATAAACACAATAGAAAAATAATGTATTTTTTCTACGAATGTAGATGGGTATAATAGATAATAATAATTATATGTGTACATCAATGTTAAATGTCAGATTTAGGTCATGAAAATTGTATATAAATCTGCATGTGATATAATATTTAAGCAAAGTATTTCTATATCGCATTTTATTTAATACAAGACCTGAAATATACATTCAGTTCATGGTCAATTACATTAGATTTTTTTTTGTGATGAATCTACAATTGACATGACAGCAAGTCATTACATTTGTTGTATTTTATAGAGACACGAAATATTAAGATGCGTATAAATAATATTAAATAAGTGCATCATTTAAAAATCTAAATATTCTAACGAAATTTGTGAACATGAAGTATTTTCGTTATAAGGCGGCTGCTTTTACATGGTAGAAAAAAGTTACGTTTAGAAATTTCGCACGCTCATAAAATTGTAAGACTTTCTAGACCGATTTTCGTTTTGGTGAAATCTATAAAATATCATTGTGTCCTCTTCAAGAGAATAACGGAGGTGGCTTTTCGAATTGCACATTTCCAAAATCTGCAGTGTAATTAATTAAAATGTCTTCATTTCAAACGTTATTTATCTGTAGATTATCTGTAGCACATCTACTAGGTAAATATTTGTTTTGAAATAACAACTCGACTATTTTTTAAAGGATAAATTAGGAAATCTTAACAGGTTTCCTGTTAAAAACTATTAATTAAATAGGAATTAAATAAATTAACTATTAAATTAATTAAAAAACTAAATTCGGATCAACTAAAGTCTCATAATTTTGTCAGAGAAAGTGTTCTAAACTAGAATAATATGCGCACGATGTACACATTCCCCTAAGTGTCTCCAAGTAAATTAGTGAGTAGTGAGTATTAGTAAAAAAGGTCGCACTTGTCAATAATAATTGAAAACTTTTAAATGTTAACAAAATTGTGGAAATTTCTAAACAACGTTTACAACAACAACAAATACTGTGAATATACGTATGCAGGTATCTGTATCAATATACGTACTGATTGAAGATTCTATATGACAAGTATTTAATTCTAGTACATATTTTAAATCATGCAATGAAATCAAGATTCAAATTCGAAAGTGGTTCAGTTATAAATGCGATTTTAAATAATCGCAATACTCAACATTTAATGAAAATAGTATTATCTCTATCTGAAACGATATATATTTAATAACAAGAGCGATTTGTCATTTCTTGGCACTGTAGTTTATATTGAGACAAAAGTTCAAAAACATACAATTATATAACTATAAATATACCGTAACTGACATAGATTCTATAAATACTAATCTAACTTAAACTTAACTTGCAAGAGATAATTGATGAGTGTCATTAAAAATAATTGTTTTTCAAGTATTCTGACGATTAGTTGGTGGATAATAGTTTTAATATTTGTATGTTGTTTTCTAAACATTTGAATATAGGCAATTAATTTATGAAAATAAAATGACAATTATGCAAGTTATAATTAAACACGTATATATGTAATTTAGTAAAAAACAATTTATTCATTTTACCATCTACAATTTGTAGGAATTAAATAATGATTATACAAAATATTATTAAAAGTAATTAAAATATGCTAATTTATAAAATATATATAAATATATTTAACTATTAAAATAACTTAATAAATGTTGAGTTAAAATTGATAATATGGACACGGTATATATAATATACGAGTATATTAAAACAAACGAACGTATCATATATTGACGTTCGATTTTAAACCAAAATGAAAATATGAATAAATTATATTTTATGATGTTGCAATTTATAGAGTTACCTTATAAAGTAATATATATATATATATTTATACTTAAGTATTATATAATATGGGCAAACCTGTATAATAATAATAATTATTATTACTATCATAAAGTTTGCATATTGTAAGCCTCGAGGCTTAAGTACATATACATAAATATGCTGTGAAAGTGTCGACAATTTTTAATGCAGCTGATCACTATATGCGGTGTACTTTTTAAGTGTTTAAAATTTATGCTTGAAATATATTTACGTGAATTTTTAAAATTTAAAAACATAAATTTTTTTTTTTATAAACTGTTTTCCGCTCATTAAAATATATGGGTTCAAATAATGAGACTTTAAATTAACTTATTTTGAGTAATATTATTATTATTATTTTTAAGGAATTTGAGCCCAAAAGTAATGGTTATTATTTTCTATTACAATTACCACTATTAAACAATTTTGTTTTCTCAGTGTAGAACGAAGAGCTATGTCGGTCTGGACAGGGAACTGACGACGCTACAGTCTCAGAACTCTCGAGATTTCTCTACGCGTACTATATACTACACGGGTATGTAGATCAGCTAAATACGGATCATGAGAATAAGCTTTCGTGGACACACGGGCGAGTAAGCGTGTTTGCAAATATTTCAAGAATCTTTGAAATACTACAAGTGTATCACGACGCGACAAATATATACTTAAGTATTTCGATACATATTTCGAATACTTTTTAAAGTTATTTGCAAACCAACGCAGTCGTTATACCACAAATAATGTTCATAGGTAGGCATAACGCGTGCGAATTATTGATCAATATAGCACACAAAGGTTGTTTGTTTAACCGGCCGCGTAGTGATTTTTAATAACAATAACCGTGTGTGTTTTCTGTGTCGAATTTTTTCGTACAATATGAGAACGTGTTATGAACCGAAAAATCGCGGGTCATGAATTCGTACGTCAGCAGACGTATACATTGTCAATTGTACTAAAATCGGCGTTTTGATACCTGCAACACAATATTATTGCGAAGTGTACGCAAACGATTTAAAAAGTCAATCGTAAGAATATCAAACGAGGACGACGAAAATCGATACGAGTCGAGAGGAACGTTTCAAGACGTTTAACGATTCGTTATATGAATCCGCGTCGAGTCTTGTAAAAAATCAAATATCCTAGACCATCGTATGTTCGAAGAGTCATTCGGCACATGCACCGACGAGTCCATTTGCTTTTGCTGTCGATTCCTGCACATGTTTTGTTCGACTCGACCAATCTACCGTGAAATTCAAGATCGCGAACTTGCGAATATGATTGTCATCACTACCGCGACGTCGTGCGAGAGAACTTTCGGCCATTTAACCATTTTAAAGGCTATTTAATTTACGAGAAACTGCATTGTATATATACCGTTCGTTATTGTTCCGCCGCAGTCAAAAAGAATAACAAATGCGCGTGTGCCACTCCTTTCGTACTTTCAAACGCCCACTCGACTACGAGTTATGATATACTAGTATATATACATATTTTATTTTTTACTCGAAAATACCTTATCGCACATCCGTCATTATTCATGACAAGACAATACTAAACGTGCGCGTATACAGTACGACGGCAGTCAAATCGTGAGTTACAATTCATAAATATAAAATGGATTATGCTAAGCCTAACCGCGTGGCCCGGATGGTATATATAACCTACAGATTTTTGGAGCGTACGACTTCGGATTACATAATATTCCGTAGGCGCGCGTGTAAACCAACTCCGTATTTAATTCTCATTGTATTTTAATTGCAGGTTCAACGTGAACCATTTATTATTTAAAAATGTGATAGAGCTCTAAGGTTTTCAGATAACTTTTAGTTATTCATTTATTCGAATTTCGTACACTTTTTTATCACAGAGTTATAATGCATATTTTTTCAGATTTAACGAGCAGTAAATAAGTCATTAAAAATAACTTTAACGTTATCATTCATATTATAGTATAAATTTGCACAATCAAATAAAACTCAACTCGTTTAATAATATAACATAATAATAAATGGAGGGGAGAAATATGGATTATATAGTATTTAAAATCAACAACATCAATTGGGAGGGGAAATGTGGCGGCGATTCGTGCATTTGCCCTTTATCTAGAATTTAGTTCAATCTCAAATTGGCACTCTTGAAAAATATTAATTGCCAATACGTTATTTTTTGCTGATATAAGTTTTATATTTATATTCAGATAAATTTTAATTCAAGTACCTACTTAGTGGGTAAGTTATATTTTGAATCATGATTAGATATAAGATATTACAAAAAATTACTTTCATACAAGTTAGGTTGAAAAAATATGTAGAAGTGGGCAATTTGGGAATATTTTTTAAGTTGGCACATTACGAAATGTTTATCATAGTCTAGAAAAAACTGAAATGACACCACTACTTATAATATATGTGTGCTGTATAGATAAACAATACATTAACTAATATATATATATTATACTGTTAGTATTTACCCAAAACAAAGTTTCGATAATTTTTATTATCTTAAAACGTATGTACAAATGTATATTTCTACAATTATTTGTTTAGTTTTGAATGACTCATCCTACTTGTACTAAAAACAATCTCGAAACGAACGAAATAAATAAATACATAAAATAGAATAGTTGTTTGAAACATTAAAACAATCGTACCATATTATTCGAAAAAAAATAGTTAGCATTAATTGAAATGATGTATTTAAAATATTTGAATACTGTTTATGAATATTATACAAATTGTATAAAATAATAGTTTAAATAAATAGTATATATAATATATATAATATTGTGACCGTAAGCAGTATATTGTTAATCACTTATCTAGGACATGGTATATATTAAACGAACCAAATATAATAAATTCAATTTTTATCGTCATTATACACTAATGGATTAGTTTGCCTGCAGTAACTTCGTATACGTTTGTAAACAAATAACATGTAGATGTATATATGTTTTTTTAATATCGATTTTAATATTACCGTAACCTTTAAATTATAGTCGACCGTCACAAGGAATCAAAAAGGATTAATTATTTAGGGGTTTCGAGTAATCCGACTATATGATAGGATGGTTATGGATTGAGCTTTTTTTTCTCGACTACCGAGTGCAGGCCCGTTTTTAAAACATTTTCTGGTTTCAAATATATGACCGGTTATAATATATTTTCGTTTTCTTTAGATTTTTAATACAGGTTTGTGTTTGAGATTTCAGTAAACAACGAAAATTACAAATAGTTTTAGTATTATGTATTATATTATTTATACATTTACAAAATAACGAAAATCGTGAGCTACACACACGATAAGGATTATAAATACATTATATAAATATAAACTCGTTACAACTTAAAAGACTTTAAACATGCACAAATTGTATGAAAAACGTTGACCCAGTAAGGCGGATAAAGTATAAATACTATATTATATATTGTTGTTTTTTATGCATAGGTTTACTTTACATCTGATATTTGTAGATTAGTATAGAAAAAAATCATCATTTGCAGAACAAAGGATGTGCAATTTAGTCCTAAAATTATGAATTAATTGTCAAGTAATTATTTACTCGTAATTCGACAAAAAAAAAAGAGAAAAATGTTGTTAGTTATTCAATTCATTTTTCTAATTTATATAACAATGAATATTAAAATATTTACTAAAACTATTATTTGTACCTTCTCATAATACAATATAGTACGAGTACCAATAATAATTACATAAACCTTAACAGGAAATTATTATTATAATATATTCATTGCTACACGTTATAGAATATAAATGTTTAATTTTCAGGAAAAAAATTTAAAAGTTAGGCACGACAAGAATTTAAGATAAATTTTTGAAAATGATATATATTATGTTTATGTATTTTTATATTATGCTATTTAACTTAAATGCGCATCAATAAAATATAGTAATTTTGTTTAATAAAAATTTATTATGTTAGGTTTTTGACAATAATATAACAAATTATATTAAAAATACGTGTATGTAATATCGATACCAATATTTTTATTTTTTTCATTTTCAGAAAGATATATTTATGACTTTATGGGGTCGAGTTATAACAGTCAAGGGATTAAGAGTTATACTTCCCCTAGGTTGTCCCTAGTGGTGAATTTAATTGTGCAGAAGGGATAGCAGCGATAACTCTAACGTCAAATTTGTGATTATTGTAGAATTTAAGACAAATAAAACAAAAATATTTTATCCTCAATATTTTGTTGATAAATAAAAACGAAAATATTTTTCTACAATTTTAGTTAAAATTGTGTATTATTATCGACGTATATTTTAGTTATTATTCAATATTAAAGAGAAAGAAATTCGTACGTTTAAATATAGAAGAAAAACACAGTAAAAAAGTAGATAAATTTACACAGCTCTGTTGACGTTTAGATACACAGAAAATGCATTCGAATTGAAAATGAAAGCGACTATATATTTACTGTTTATATATACTCTTAACTTGACTATATATACTGTTTTGTGTAAGTCAATAACGGTCGCCTAGACATGTGAGTAATTTATTTCAACTAGTCGATTTGTAAATTCACATGTATTAAACAGATTTAACTTATTTTAAACATTTCATTCGAAATGTATACGTCATGTGTAGAGTTTCTTGTAGTTTTGTTCAATACCGCAGAATTTGAACTTTTAGATAATATTTTATTTTTAACTCTTTGAATACGCCATACAGTATAATATGATAAATGGTATTTGATAATACAAGTAGAAAATACGTATATTTTGAAAATTTTAAATACTTTGATTTATTAAGTATATATTTTTTAAATACATACACTATAATTTAAAAAAATTAATGCATAATATTTATAAGTCATAAAATGTACAAATAAATATTAGATATAGCTGAAGTTATTTAAAACATGAAAGCATTAGTGGATACGTTATTATACAAGACGTATCGTACAACAGAATAATATTTCAATTTCACGTGCGAAAGTAATATGTTTATAGTAACATGTACACTTACTCGTTGTGATAGCATATATAACGTGTGTAAGTTTTCCTTTAATGATAGCGCAATCACGAGTCACGTAAATAAAACGTCATCAAAAGCGTTCGTTATGTTCGTATACAGTTATATGTATAATACGTACATGTTGTAGAAGACGGGTCTAGTGTCAATAATGTGTAAACTGTACAGTTTATATTAAATATGTTTCTCTGGTTCTCTGATATTGTAAACAAAATATAATTGTGAATACGAATATAATATAATAAACGAAATGCATTGTGATTTTGTATTCTGTTCGGTTTAGTTATCTGTATACGACGGTAAATATTATTTACTGAATTAATATTATTATTATTTTTTTTGATATGATGAATAATTACATAATTTATTTATATTTCATATTTTTATTAGCTTAAATGACTTATAGGTTCACATCGTTTCAAATAAAAACAAACGATTCCATGTGGTACACTTTTACAACATCATTGTTTGTTTTGATGAGATAATACCATATTTAAAATTTAGCACATGTCTTCGTGTAATAACAAAAATATGATAAACTATATATATATATATGTCATAACACACAGATAAAAAAAACGAATGAAGTCGAGGAAAGAGATTATTAAACATCAGTTATATAGTGTGAGCTATATGGTCTGAGTTTGGGTTTTACATTTTAAGTTGAAATATTCTACAGACAACATAAAAGTATAAAGTTGGGTTATCTTTTCACAGACAAATAATGTCTTTCAAATATACGTAAATAAGTTGTGTACGAAATATAAAGTGGCATTATAAACACAGCACTGCATATAACTATCAGTGTCATCAAATTAATTATGATGTCACTTAATACACGGATTAGTCCGAATCACATTTATGGCAGTCTAAACAAATGGGTATTTCAGTGGTGTGTGCATAATATAGTTTATTGGTTCGTAATCCATATAGATAATATATAAGCAACAGCACTATTAGACTTTAGTATTACACAATATATTATGCCCAATTTAACACAATTGGTAATGTTTTGGTAGTATGTTCGATATTAAACATTTCAGTACACGTTTAATCGCATGAAACACACATATACACGCGATCGAAATATTATTAAAAATTATAATTTGAGACTAAAATATTTTCACGAACCATTTAATTGTTATGAGTTATGACGTAGCTACCCGTTTTACGAGTATGTTCATTTATACTATTTTTATTGATACTATAATGTTGAATACTTTTAATTGTATATGAATTATAATTAGAAAAAACTTCCTAAAGTCATGTGACTACAATATAATGAATGCGCCGAGCTAAAACGATAAAATATATGAATTCGAATCGTTGACGGGCACAAAAAAAAAAAAATTAAATTATGTGCGCTTGTTTAAAACTTTATTCAATTATATACTTTGACGTATGAAATAATTTGCCTATACTTAATTTGTTTGAATTAAAAATATTAAAAATAATTTTTTTTTTTATTATTTTTATCCACTTTTGTTATTGGTGTATTATAAATGAATATATATTTATATGAAATATTAAATATTATGCACCAGTAGAAAATATTTACACATAAATATTGTCGAAACAAGTAGGTATATATTTATTATATAAATATATAATATATCTAACCTTCGACGGACATCAGTTATACCCAACTCAGCTGACAAAAATAAAATCATATTCACTCGTGTAGAATGAAAAAGAAATTGGTTATTTATAGTTTTAGTCATATATGGACACAGGAAAAAGTACAAACTAAATAGAAAACCCATTGCTGATCAACTGAGAAGATATATTTTTTTAAAACTATAAACTATTATTAGCACTTTTTAATTTGAACTTCGCATTAAGTCCATTGGGAGTATGACAAAAATAATGTATTAAATTCGTGATCTTTTTACAATATTTTATATATTACGTATTAGGACTTAGAACATGTAGTTGGTACTGGTTTAGTAAATAAGTATCATCAACCGTAATAAATTTAGAAAAATATTTTAAAAATAAAGAAGATTTGAAAAACCTAGTAAGTTGTTATATGACATCCACCTATAAATTTACACCGTCACACAAATAGTCAATAATAGCACACGCAGGAAAAAAGCACGTAGTTAAGTATACATTTTATATTTAAACATAAAACCATTCATTAAACATTGCATTTTTTCTAATAATTACAATGTCAACATCAAAATATATTATCATATTTGGTATTTGATAAATAATTGGTCGTTTGATGACTGATAAATGAATAGCGCATAGATATTAGTTTTTTGTTATGACGGGAGGATAAGTTTCGTGCCCGGGCCCAAAATTTTGATGACACGCCACTCACCATAACCGCATTTTCTCTCTGAGGTCTGATACGTTCGGTACTAGAAATGTTTAAAAACGTATACGACCGATCGGTTTTCCTTCTCCGCGGGCTTACGGCTGCGGTCCAATTAGTGTGTGTAATGAAAGTTCCTTTTTTTTCTCTTTTTTTTTTTCCATCGCGCGCAGTCGAGCGTTCGAGAGTGGATTGCGTGTATATAATACAACCGTACATAACAGTCACGAGTGTTGTGCTTTTTTAAATTCAAACGAAATGCCCGACCGCCGAAAAGGTAAACGTTTTAAAACGTTTTATTTGCATACCATTTAGAATGACGAATATAGTACGTTGGTATGGGCGAGCGCGGCGCACGGAAAATTCGTTCAAACGTATGTTAAAAATATAGACACGTCGAGTTTTCTTCCGTCCGTATCACTGTAAATTGCCGACATGATTAACATTAATAAACATACGTGTATTGTAACTGAATCAATAGGCGAATCGATCGAAAAATGTTATATCTGTATATGTATTTATTCAAATTATATACGTATAGTCGTTATTGAACATTCCGTCCGACGACGTCCGACGAAGAAAAAAACATCGTTTCGCATCGATAAAATTGATTCGTTCTATTTTGTTCAATCGTATATTTTTAGATTTTGAACGAAGCGAAAAACTTGTCGGTTATATAATGATGTTATTATTATTATTGTTATTAATATTATTTTATCTGAGAAAATTTTTTCGTATAACAATGGTGTTTCGATCTTCAAAACATCGTGTCTAGTTGGGGTACTTCATTTCAAACACGAATGTAGTTGAAACATTTGAAAAACAAACACGTATAAATAAGTCGTAATCAGCGGTGTGCCATATGGGGAGATAGGTGATGTATTCCATCACCATCGGTTTTTTAAACATAAATTAAATATTAAACAACGTTACTCAAGTCCTTTTATCACGCATTGTTTAACGTTATTACATAAAAAAAAATGTGGTCAATGAGTTAAACATATTACATTTTTTGGGACTCTCTCGATGCATTCCGTTTTAACGTTACATTCTCATTATTTCCTCCCATCGGAAATGTTCGCGTACCCCGGTCGTAATATTTTATTGGCGAATTTCGTTGGTCATAAATAAAAATAAAAACATGACGTGAGATTGTTTAGCATCGTTTGAAATCGTTAGTTGAACTAAGAACAAAAACATACAGTGTTCGAACGGCTTCACTGATCAGATTGTCGCGTTGACAGGAAATCGACCGTATTTTTTCGAGAATAATAACGGGGAAAAAATTGTGTAGAAACGAAGAAAAAGCAAATTTAAATGCACTGTGCTAATAACGAATATGATTAATGTCCATGAACTCAAAAACTATAGGGAAAGAGCGGGGGCCACATACAACGGCAGAAAGTGCGTGATTACAATACAAATAACGTATGAGACGGATGTGACGATCGGAGCGATTGACTACAGAAAGAACGACGTTGACATGGCGGCGGCCGTTGACGGCACGGCCTCAGGACTGACGGCGACAGAAGCCACAGCAAATGGGCACAGACGACAAACGCGTCATAACCTCTCTCGAAAAAAAAAAAAAAGGAAATATTAGCGCGAACGGTTTAACGGTCGCGGTTACGACGACCGGACTTCGCGAAGGGCGGCGCGACACACCGGGCTGTTGAAACCGCGACGACGACGGCGGCGGACAATCGTATTCGGATAATTTTACATACCCGCGCGCGAATCGAACAGGGTTACGTTCAAAGGATGAATAACATTTCTACAGTTCCCATCGCACGACGTTGGGGTTTTAGAAAAAACGGGTTTCGTTTCTGTTCAGGACGTTTTGACGGTAGAGTTATTTCTGAAAACTATACGTATAGCATGTGACCAGCAACATTAATATTGCACACGCGTTCGCCGATTGGACGACGAGTTAGGAAGATCGGTCGGACTTCGAGTATCGACCGCGTTCGGTTTTGCAAGTCGTTCCACCGGTCGTTGGTGAACGGACGAACAACAACGGCGTGTTCGCGATAAAGTCCGAATCGCTGTTCGCGCGCGCATCGGGACGCAAACGTGACGCGACCGACGGGCGTTTTGTAGGTCACGCGCGTCGCGTGCGGCCGCTAGGTGGCGCGTCGGTCGGCCGGCCGGGGCGGGACGGCGGCGGCGTCCGCGAGTCCCCCCACAAACAATATCGGCCGCGCCGCCGGTGTGTTGACGACGAGTGTTTTCGGCGAGCGTTGCGTGCACGGCCGCTGATAGTGTCTGTTATCATTGTCGCGCGTCCCGTCCGGTGCCGTCGTCGTCGTCGTCGTCGTCGTCCTCGTCCTCGTCCTCGTCAGCGTCATCGTCAACGCCGTCGTCAACGCCGTCGTCAACGCCGTTGCAACGGTGGAAGCTGACGCGCGCGTAAACGAAATCCGTCTTGTCCGGACGTGAGCGCGCCATCGGGTTTGTATTTGGATACGCGCGTGTCCGAGATGAAACGACGAATACGACGTCGCGTCCTCCGGTCCGCCGCCAAATGGACGTGAACGACGAACATGAAGGTAAGTTCGGGCGACACGCTATTCTCCCAGACGATATCGGTTAACGGGCTCTACGACGTGCCGCTGTACGTGTTCATCGTCCGCAAAACACTTGTACGGCGGATCGGTGTGTTGGTTTTTATTTATTTTTTTTTTTTCGTTTCAACGACACAAAACATTATTCCGGTACTTATGAACGTTTTCTTAAGGTAATTTATGTTTACAATGGTAGCTGGTCTGTGTTTTTCGTACAGTACCCCTACAACGGGTAAAATCCAAACGTTACTCGTGAAGCGATCTAAATGGGTGGGTTCTTCGAAATACCAATGATTATTATTGATTTTTCAATCATATGCCATCATGTGTAGGTTCGTTTTCAAATACAATACAAATATTACATGAACGAACAATAAATCTTATTTAGATTTTTTGCAAGATATTATATAAGTCTATTATATATCACCATATGGTGTTTATAAGGAAACCAATATATTATTCCATCCAGACATCTTACAATAACAACATTCATCCGTCACTATGATCTATGACTTACTAACTATACATTACTTGAATAACGTATTAAGTATACTAATAATAATAAGGTCTAGTGATATTTTTAGAGAAAAATAACATCAATTGTAATAAATCTTTAACCTAAAAGTAATGCAGTTTCAGAAATAACAATAATTTGAGAATAATTTATATATAATTTTCCTATTTGTAATTAAGAGTGTAATTGAATTACCAAAAAAAAAGTATTTCTCCAACACTGTTCTTTACATAATTGGTATGCCTACCATATTATGTTAAACAATATTTTTTTATTTGGCATGTAAATAATATTTTATTTGATCATTCATGTCTTGGGTATATGTATTGAACACTACAAAATAATTACATTAATTATTAGCCAAATTTATGTAACTTATGTTAGAAATATAGTCAATCAAAATATTTAAAGCACCTATACGTTTTATGTATAACCATAAAAACTATATTATTTATTTGGTTTTTATAGTTATTTATGAATTGCTTTCATTAAGTTTTCAAACAGTTATTTGATTTTTATTTTTAATAGGTATAACAAATAGAACACAATTGTCGATATCATGTAGTAGATATATATATATATTAGGCACTTATCAATTATTTTGTTATGAAACTATTTCATATCTTCATAGTACTTATGCAATTTAAATTTCTTGAAAATTATTAATATTTCTTAAATAAATGAAACATTTAGATAACTACGCTATATTAAAAATATATTTATATAACTTAAAATCATACATTGTTTAATATTAATTACACCTAATAGGTTTGTAATCATTTTTAAAAAGATAATTATTATTTAAATTCCCAGAATATAATTAACTAGAATTAAATTAATTGCCAAAGTTTGTAGGCATAACATTTATTATGAATAGTGATGAATAATAATAATGAATATTATGAATAGATAAATATATTGTTAAAAAATAATGAGAATTGCATTTACTTAAATACCAATGGCCTTAGAAGATTACTAATCATAATAGATATAGTTTCTGAATATTGCTTTTGTATTTAATATATTGTTGAATTAGTGATATGGAAAATCATATTATGAGCGATGAAACAAAAAAAAATGTATTTACCAAGTTGGTAGCATATCTACTTGTTTAATATTACTTGAAATAATTACTTATATTTTTTTGTTTCTTGACATGTGTCATTAAGTTATTATTATTATACATATTTTCCATGTTTCATTGTGTAGCTCAACGTATATTCCTTTAGCTTATATCTTTGTTGTTTAAATCCCTGTGGCAACATTTTTTAATTAGACGACTGTCTAGATTCTTTTTTGTATTTTTAGAATCAAATATTTCTTGTTTATTTGTTTTATTTTTCAAAAATTACACTTTTCAATGTATAAATATTTTAAATTAGGTACTAGATTATAATTATAATAATTATTATTATTATCCATAAGTATATTTTAATAGGTACTCAATATATTTGGTAATATATTTTTAAATTATATTTTTTTTGGACATTTTTTTTTACTTTAAAAATATTTAGCATGAATATTACTTATTAAATGATGCTTTGAAAAGTGTTTATTTCTGGATGAAAACTATTATTAGTTCTGTTATGATAGGTGTATGTGTTTTAAAAAAAATATTTTGAGGGCAGTAAAATTCTCTATGTGCCATAAAACTGTTATTGTTGGACAAATGTACATAAATGGCAAAATTGAAAAAAAGTAATTTTAGTTATTGATGAATTGCTGTAAAGTTATCAATGTTTTAAAACTGATAAAACCATTAAGAGTATTTCAAAATTATTTTGTTGTATAGTTATTATTTGATTGAAAATTGGCATAGAATAAACTGACAGTTAAAGAATGTTTATTATTTTCAGAAATATTCCCACAATACATTTAGAGCTAAATTTATGGTACAGTTAATATATAATATTAAATTATTATTATTATCATTGTTTATATATAATTTGTAATTTAGGTAGGTATATAGACTTGACGTTTTATTTTGAGATAAGTTATTTGTATTCATATTATGATTTGTTATATTTTAACTTACGATTTTTTTCGTAAAACATTGTTTTTAATATTTTGAAAATCAAAATAAAATATAATGATACTTTTAGATATTTTTGTGAGGTATAGATTTATATGGAATAAAAGTGAAAGTAATTGGAGTGTAATTGTTTTGATGGAAAACATTAACAGTTGTAATGCACTAATGTGTATTCAAAATACAATTATATACTATTTCTCAATTATTATTCTTTTTTCATGTAACTATTTTGATAAATTATTTTATTTTATTTAACATTATTTTTATAATATATAAATTGAATGACTAACCGTAGAGAAATCATTATACTAAAATCATTGTTCATTGTCCTATTATGAAATGCTATTTTATTTTTTAATTTATCATTTTGCTTACAAGTTACATACTTTCAACAATTTAAACATTTCATCAAACTAATGATTGATAATTTAAAGTCCGAACAATTGTTTTTCTTTAGCTATTCACTATTCAGTGTTATTTATTTATATGTGATTCTATATTGGGTTAATAATAATGTTTAAAATTTGAATACTTAGTATTCTATTGTTGTATTTCTTATAAATATGTGTTTATAATTAAAATATCTATTTTATCGCGATGATTTGTATTAAACATTCATTTATGAGTGAAAGTAATAATTGAATTATCAATGAGTTGAATTTCGACTGGTTGTTTCTACTCTGTCTATACTAGTACGGATTGCTACCAGTGGGGTTACTGAACATTTGTGTTAAAGCTGTTACTTTTTTCTAGAATAGGTTTTTTGTTCTTTGTTTTTTGTGTCTCCTATTTGTCTCATTAAATGTACTGGTATAGCCCATACAATCAGTGCCGGATATAGAGTGGATGTGGATATCTTTGTCCTGGGCGCTGATTATTTAAAGGCGTCTCGAAATTCATTAAAGAATAAAAAATTTAAGTACTTATAATTAATTTCGGAACAGAATATAAAAAAAAGAGTGATAATAATATACATTTGTGATTTGTGTCATAGTTCAGCTTCAATTGTATATTGTGTTGTATACTAGTCATTAATTGTACTGCAAACAGACATTTATTTTTCTGAATTCCTTCTAATATTAAATAACTCCGTTAAATATAGAAATAGGAAAAACACACTTTTAATTGTATTTTTATGGATTCGGTGGTGTTGCTGTCTGGCTGTGGAGTGAAAATGAAAAGTAGTAATAAAAAGCAATTAGTAAAAACTTAAAATAATTTTATAATGATAATAATTAAACCATTATCTTATTATCCTCATTGTTACTTTTTTTTGATAATCAATTGACTGTTCAGTATTCACTGTTAAATATTAACAATGTTATCAACTTGAATTATAATTAATTTATCAAATTAATACAAGTATTAACTTGAAAAATAATAAGGATTTTGCTGATCAGAAGGTTGGACTAAAAATGGCGCAACTTTTTTATTAGCCCCGGACGTCAAACGTCTTGGATCCATGTCTGCATATAACTCATTTTATTGACTTCTATTGAAGTCTTTTTACTGCAAATATATTTTTTGGGTTTGATTTTCTATAAATGTTTTCTTATTCTATTCTAGTTTGCAGTGTGTTCTCTGACGAAATTTACGAATTTTGCTTTTTATTTTAGACTATCTGCAGACTTCGTTTTGTGCCCATCATTATACACTTTAACGGATTTTGATGTTCTGTGTTATTAGTTTTTAGTGTGTCTAATAGATAGTTTTTTTACTGTGGTACTTCATCTCAGGTAGCAGTTCTATTTTTATTACTTAGTGGTAGGTATAAAAGTCTCAACTGTTTTATGTTATATACTTTTGTATTATTCTTTTAAGAAACTAGATATGATATAAATAACCTATACAAAAAAAAATATCAGGACAATATTTTTTTTGTAAAAAAAAAACCAAAAATAAGTAATTTTGGTAAGTGTGTAAAATTAAAATACCTAATTCATTATTTTTTTATTTTTCGTAAGGTTTTTAATTAAATTGTGTTTTTAGGTCATCAATGTACTTTTTTGTTAGGTCATTTTTCACTATCTTAAGACATATAAATCCTAGTACTAATTATCATTATGATATCAACTAAAATAGTTCATATCATTCGTTACTAAATTATTTCAAATTTTAAAATGTATTCTATACGATTTTTTTGATAACATCGTTGATGATAATTATTGAAAAAATTACATAATTTATCAAAAATCAAGGTGGTAAACTCGAAATTGTATTTCTAAATTGGTTTTATAATGCCTTTCTAGTAGATCATCTCCTTGTTCGCCTTTACTTTCTTCCCCATAGCTCCGCCACTAGTAGCAAGTTTGTTATTTAAAGGTATGTTGTATATTGATATAGAACCCGGAGACACTTTAAATATAGGGACCTATAATTGTATGTGGAGGGTTTAGGTATACACTTATTTTTTACAGTTGATTTTTTTTTTTTTAAAGAATATAGTATTTGAAAATTTGATTTTAATAATAATAATAATAATAATAAACTTAAATTTAAAAAGCTACCATATACCTACAGGAAATAAACGGTAATTTAACTTTTATAACGTTCTATAAATATTACTTTTTGAATTATATTGTCTATATAGGTATATTCAATTTAGTATGTTTCATTAGTATTATTCTTATATAATATATTATGGCACGAAAATTCGAAGTTTAACACGCTAAAATCTAGTTAACGTTTTTGATGTAATTCGATGTAACTGTTTTATATGTAATTATTGTAGAACAATAAGTAAAATGCAATATTTATATATTATTAGAATTCAAAAAAAATTATTAATAATTTGCGTATTACCGTAAAACTAATGATTTCTATTTTCCGTTGATAAAATAAAATTTTTAAATATAGAGTAATAATAATTGTTGTGTTCTGCAAGTTGTGTAAGTATAATTAATTTAGTATGTTGACAACGTTCTTTTTATAACACGCATTATGGTACCCATACCTATTTTAACTTTGTATTTCTATATACATATAGGTATATATTAATTAATAGATAAATTAGTATCTGTCACAATCAAGATTTATTCAATTTATTAGCATTCAGTTGCGGGGTCAGTTGTAATATTTGACTGAGTCTATATACTATACGATAGTTTTTTCTTCTTAGTTTGTAATATAAAACTATAAAACGTTGTATTCTGTATTCCTCCTGTGGATAACAATATATTATATTATCTAAAATGTTTTATTTTTTATTTTTATATAACAATAATAATGAATATTGATTACTTTTAAAATGCGTATTCATATAATAAAAATTAAAAAACTTTTTTACTAATTTAGACGTCATAGATAAATGACATTTAATGGCAAAAAAAAAATATTATAGTATTAGACATCGGTCTTTTGCCGTGATTAAATTAAATGATTAATTGATTATTGTTTCATAAAATTATGTGTGGATGTTAAACTAATTCTACGTTTTATTATTATTATTCTTTCAATATTATTCTCTTATTATAAATGTTTGAATTTAATTTTTAAATTTTTTATTGAATTAAAATATATTTATATATTAGTAAATAATATGATTGGTATTTTATTAAACTATTTAGTTTGATTGATATTTCAATATTGAACTCTAACAAGTATTCCGAAAAATTATATTTTGAATACTAAACAATTTTATTTATTTTTTAATATTTATTACGTGTTTATATAAATAGGTAAGCATATTCATTTTGAAAATTATTAACATAATTATAATAAATTCAGACATTTAAAATATTTATAGGATTATACATAATAATGATTCTTTTCGGCCCTTTAGACCTTTAGTTTACACTATTGTGCCTTACATAATTATTAATTAAAGTAATCAATTCTTAATAAGGTGTAAAATATTGTGTCCGGCAAGTTGTATAATATAGTGGTGTTGTAGTTAGGAGTGAACTTTATATAATAGTCGTTATGGGCTACATTACATATATTACTGTTGATGAATAATGATAGGATTTATTTTATTGTAACACTTCACCTGTATAAAATAATTGAAATTTTTGTTTAGAGTTTCCTATGGGTTTTTAAAACAACCAAAGATAATTATGTTTAATTTTCAATTAGCGCATTTATGGTGAAGTTCTAACAATTTAAATAGGTGACATATAATCAATACTTTTATTTGATTAACACATTCAACCATAGAGCGTGAAGTCTATTACAATAAAAATGATTATTGCTATTATGAAAATAAAACAAAAATCGATTGTCCATGGTGTGCTAATTATTATTGTTGTCTACCTAGTATTACAACAGCAAGCCGGTTGATTGATCACACCCTTCACAAGTCACTTGAATTCTTCAGTTATTGATTCGCACCAATGATAATTGTTATTACATTGCACAGAGACCTTAAAAATTTATAGTTTCAGTTGCAAATTTGATAATTACATTTTTTACGGCTTCCTGTAACTTGCTTAGGGTTTTCGTATTTCCAACACACCTTAGTAGAGGTATTGCTAAATCTTATTAGTCTCACTAATTATGCAATAAATAAACTACTAATACGAATTATTATTATATAGTTGCATTTACAATCTAATGAATATTCGCGTGTGAGTCAATCGTTTTATATACACTTGCAATAAGTAAATCATATGTTTTGATAGTTTTAAAGAAATACAAATAAATATGTTTTTTTCTTTAAGAAAATATTATGTGTTAATATGTTTATTTAAGTATAAACTGTTTTATTGTATGTCATGTAATATAATTATATTGACACGTTTTCTATTAATGTAATACATTCATATGTATAAAGTATTATTTCCTTATTATGAAAAAAATTACTATAAATGTGTATTTTAAAAATTACGATTTGCATAGTTTATATTGATTATCAGTTATTATATACGTATTTTATTAATTAAAATAGATTTAATAAGCATGTCTAAAAATGATAAAAATAAAGATATTTTTAACAAAATACCATATTTAAATGAAAATAGTGTTCTTATTATCTATAGCCTATGTTTATTCTTTTATAGTGTAGACAATATTAAAAAACCTGTTAGAATTTGTAAATTATAGTTATTACATTAGTGTTATGTATGTTTTTTAATAATTATGTACCAATTAATAGTTAGGTATTAATATGTCGTTCAAAAAAGTTAGAAATAAACATAATTTACTTTAATATCTAACCTTTTTTGTGTTTTACATTTATTTCAAATATAAGTAAAATCAGTTTAATTTTATTTATCAATTTTCTTAAGTCTTAATTAAAATCTGATTAATATATAATGTTATGTTATAATTAGTCGTATTAAAAATGATAATGTTTTATAAACACATTATTATAAACTAATGTGTACATAAATATAAAGTTTATACTAAGGTACACATTAAAATTGCTTATATGTTTACATTTTACAACACAAACATAATAATTATTATAGTTTATTAATGAATATCTAATTGGGTTGTGTGTGAAACTAGTTTTGAATCAAGTCCATTGTTAAATATATTTAAATTGCATTAATAACATTGATTTTACATGATTTAATGTTGTTATTGTAATAGATTGAGATATATAAATAAGAGCCTTTACTATAGTATAATACCCATTTCAAATTTTATATATATATATACATATACACAGACATAGATTAAAACAGACTTATGTATAGTGTTTATATACTTGACAGCTTTACTGTTTATATACCAACCTAACCTTATTTAACCTGACATTATATACAAGCTTGGTTAGATTAGATTAGTAGATGTATTGTAAATAATAAATTTTATTTTATTTCGTTGGTATTAGGTTAAATTGGTATATTTTATTCAAAATTAGCTTCCACACTTCGCTCAAAGTCTATTATGTATAATTTACAATATACATATATTTCCAATACATTTGTTTTGACTACTGTATTGATTTCAATAGATAGTTGTTTACGAGTATAGTGATAATACAGGTTAAAATAAGTTTTATTTTATTACGTTATCTGCACTTGTCTATTTATTTATGTGTAGATTTACATCGTTTGAAAAATATGGTTTTTATTTTTTACCAACTTACTGTCTTGTATTCCGTTTCATTGTTTACATTCATTCGTGAATTAAATACCTTCTTTAGTTTTATATCACATTAATTTACAAAAGTCATTTATTTTCGATTCTGAGTGGTGTGAAAAACAATTTTATTTTTAAAATCTACTTTTTTTTCACTGAAAACACTTGTATAGAAAGAGAAGAAATACAAATGTTTACATTTAACTCCTGTATATTGATAGGAAATTACAGATGTTAATTCCTTGTGGCATTTAAAGTATAACTATTGTTTTTTTTTAATTTTTCAATTTTTTGAGATTATACCATTGAACGTTATAATACTTTCTGTTTACCAAACTTTTTGGTTATTTAATTGTACTCGAAATTTGTGTCTGTCTTTATAATTCAGTCATGTTTTATTATATTTTATTAATGTTTTCTGGCTATTTTATCAAAAAAAAAACATTTTTTTGTGTGCAAGAAAAAAAAATAAGTTTTTAGAATTATAGCAGCTGTATCAGAGTAGAAAAGAATAATTTATTAAGAATATTTCAATACATTCAAAATTGTGATTAATCGGTTGACTATTTCGTCTAGGAATTAAGTAATATATATTTCGAAATATTTTTAAATTTGTAATTGTATCAAATCGCTGCATATAAAGTTGTTTATAAATTATTAATGCGTATCTTATATTTACTCATGTTTTATTTTCTACGTTGGAAGATAATATTTTAAACAGTTCATGTATGTGTATATATCAAATGTATTTATTAAATATATTAATATGCTTAAATTACATAATATCAGAGAATTAATTCTTGCTTTTTAACTGTAATCATCAGGTGTCTTGTATTTATCGATAAAGCAGTTATACAATCTGTTTTAGTACATGTGTGTATTTATACATAGAAATAACCGGTTTCGAAATTGCGTAATTACACTTTATGTAAAGTGTGGTTAGAATTGTAAAAAATAAATACAAACCAAAAACTATAATATGATCTGGAAAGTATGCACTATTGCAAAATGTATATGTATATACGCTTACAATATATAGCGAAATAAATTTATACACCAATTAAAACAATTTTTATTTATTCCCTTATTTACAATGATAGTAAGAATATATATTTTCTGAAGTTTGTTTGTATTTACCATAGACATTATTTAATTTATGTAATCAACATTTATTTTCATTTAAATTTTATGAAAAATTTAATATACTGAGTAGCAGGAAAAATAAAATTATATGGCCAAAGTATCAAAATTCCATTTACACTCTTAAGGACCAGTGCAATTTAAAACTATAAAATATACTGATATATATAAATGTATATATTATTATGTAGGTAAAGTTTAAATTCTTTATTTCACATTTTTTTTTTTTGAAATTATTTTGGTTCTATATGTTTTTTTTTCTAAAAATAAATATTATATATTGATTTTGTTGAAACTATATATATACCTACATGAGTGCTTAAATTGAATACTACATAAGTAATAAATCGAAATGTTTTTATTTCTGTCGTGTGATTTCTCTGAAATTATTGTGGTTTTGGTTTTTTTTCAATAAATTTAGGCACATAAAAGTATTGAGAATTATTTATTTGGATAATATTTCATTTAAATTCTTCAAATCGAAATATCTCGATTAGAATAAACAAATGTAGACCAAACTAGTTAATTTTTTTTGTTTAGAAAATTCCTGATAAAGGATCTCGAAGATGGTAAATATTCAATATTAATTACCTCTATACTGCGTTTGAAATGTAAATGCTTATTGCTCGGGATATCGGATTTTGAGAATCAAAATTATTCCCGAGATATAAAATAGCTTATGATTGAAAATATCACTCTGGATACAAACAATTTGCGTCTTGTTATGTTTACTATTATCATAACTATACAGGGTTTAGATGTGTATGTGTTAAAAACTTGGAAATGTGCGTTTATGCATCAAAAATGTTTAAATATGCTTGTAAAGAACTTAATGTATTTTGTGGTTTTTCAAAAAAATTGTTTTTATAAATACTGTTTTGTAAACAATTATCGTTAAACGTATTTGTCATTAGGCAATTATAAATCAAGTACTAAATAAATTTAAACTAAAAAGTTTTAAAACTATGTATTTTGTTTTGCCTTATAAGTAGTTGGATGGCGTCAAAATTTATCGATATACACGCATTATTTGTATTTATATTTCAATTTTAATTGTGTATTGTTTTCTCGAAAAATATTTATCAAAATATATTGTGAATATTAATTAAAATCACCAAATCGTGCGTTAAGTAAATGAAATCCGATCGTCGTCATAAAATATGTGAAAATGTGTGTTGAAAAATGTTTCATTTTCATTTAAGAACATCATGAAAAACGTATTGATTATGTTTTTTACTCGTCTTACAATTTGACCAACCAAAAAAAAAAAAAAAAATGTAAATCCATCACGTATCTGAATCTTATTTAGTATTTACAGTATCCTAAATTAAAAAGTTCATTTTCGAGAAATAGTTATATACAAGAAATAATAATTAATTAGCGTTTTTGTTTCGGTGATTATTATATTTTTTAAACATAAATTATAATATATTATTCGCGTATTTTTAATTTAATATTATACGATCGATCGAAATAATTGTATTTATCATATCTATTGCATATGAGGCTGTAATTATATTGGCGACATTGTGCACATTTATACGGTTGAATTCGTATTTCAGACGCGCCACGTATATATGTTACACATCAGACGTGAAATTACCCAGTTCATGAATTGTGCAAGTCACATGCTCATTTCATGAAATGGATTATGATAAATACTGCTTAGTTCATTATTTACTGCTTAACAAGGTAACTGCATTTATGTATATATATACAGAATGAATCAGTATTTATTGTACTTTGCAATATGGGAACCATTCCATACCATTAGGAATGGTTACAGTGCGATCTACTATAGTAAATTATTCATACGTAAATTGTATGACTTGGATTGTTTTCAATTAAATACAATAAACATAGTTTTGATTTTTATTGTGTGTGTGTGTGTGTATTTAAATTTAAAATTTATTAGTTATTTTATTATTTATTTATTAATTAGTTAAGAATGGAAAATTAAAAATAATATGAAATATTGTTTTACAATTTTTAAATATTCTATGAAAATTGATCTTTGTTCAGCCCATGAAATTAGTATGTTTTTGCACATTTCATGAAATGGGGCAAATGAATTGCACAATCACGAGCTGGGAAATCGCATGTTCGAGGTGTAGCATATATAAACGAATCGATTTGACTGTTACATATTGCATACGATGTCGTCATAAATCCGCAGTGTCCCATCTCGAATATATTGTCAAGTACATGTCATCTGTCGTTATTATTATAGTATTTATTTCTATATAGTTTGCTACGTATGTGCGATGATGATCGTTTTGTTATACAAATCCGCTATTCGTGTATTGTTAAATGGGTATACGTATAACTTTTTAAAGTCGTTTATTACACTAAAATTAACTTGAAGCAAAACGTTAATTTTTTTATTTAACTATACAATTTTGAATTTTTAGGATTTTTTTTATATTAGATAGTATATATTATATGAATTGAAAACTTTACGAGTTCTTCCCGCCCGTCCGATTATCCTGATAATTCATTGCTAACTTGTTTATTATTATATTAATATTACGAATAGTTTATATTTTATTTTTAACGTTTTTCTTTTTGATGCGTTTATTATATGTCGGACCTTTTTATGAATATCATAATACCGAGGTCAAAATTAGCACTTACTATACTAATATAATTATATAAAGTAATTATTTAAAACGTTTATTGATACCCGGAAAATTAGTGCATACGTTTTTATAAATGATAATATATTTATAATTTGTATTTTAATTGAACTAATTAAAAAAAAAAATGTTGAACATTTTATGAATACAGCGCAATCTCACATTTTTGAGTATTTAATTATATTATTTTTTTATTTAGGATATTACATACTTTATTACAGCTTTATATTGTGTATATATCATCGTTTTTTATGTTTACCTAAAATAGAGAAAAACATTAAACATGGCGGAGCAATAAAACAGACGATTTTCTTAGTACAATACTTGAATTAAAAATGAATTATTAATATATAATAACAACATACATTACATGCCATTTATTTTATTAAAATGATCTTTTTCAGGCGACTGTCATTTTTGTTAAATACCCGTCTAATCTTCCCATAATATTTTCCACTCTACCTATATAATTTATATAACTCCCATAGGTTTATTGACAATTTTTTTTCGAATTTCGTTTGACAGTTTTTTAATGTTTCGAGACTTATGTGCGCAAATATTACTTGTCAACTTCTTCCACAAGAAAATAGTATAAGCTAACAAGTCTAATGATCGAGGTGGCGAAAGGATATCGTTATTTGTTGGAAATCTGTTGGACAAGAGCTTTCATTTCAATCACTTTAACCATCTTGTTGAAATCAAAATTTAACGTTTTAAAGAAACTTTGTTAGTGTTACCGACCATGTTTTGATCATAAAAACATAACGATTCGAACTTATAATATTGTTGCCTATCCGTTTCCGTATTCAAAAAAGTATGGTCGTGATGTGGAATTCCGCACAAGGTGCGGTTACACCGCACATACATTCATACATACAGGTTGCCTGTTCATTATATAAATATGATTGAAGTAATTATGGTGAAGTTGATGCAGATTTTTTTAGCACTAAAACAATACAAATAAATGTGAAAGAATTGTATTTTTATGAATGTTAGAAATATATATATATATTTTATTTACATGGAATAAAGTGGAAGTTTTTTGGAAATATACGCGTAGATATATACATATGTATATGTAGTAAATTATAATAATTATTCTATGTTTCACCGTTGGCGTGCCTCAATTTGTGTGTGTGTGTATATATATATATATTGATTTATCGGAGCTCTAACTGACAAATGTTACATATTTCGGAGTCAGTCGATCTATTTTTGTTGTTTTTGTTTTCACAGATTCGTCTGTGAATTATGCTTGCATTATTGTGTGTTTTTATATATTTATGTAGTTGAAAAACGATGACTCAGAGCATGAGATTATATACAAACGTCATATTTTGCATTATTCTAAATTAGTTCTTTAGTTCGCGTGCTTACAGTTAAAATGTCTGTAATAGTCGTTTAAAACATGTAACTTTTTATATAATCACAACATGTAAATGAAACAACTCGCGTTTTATAGTGCCACTGTATTTGCACGATAAACGAATAAATCGTGAACAAAAAAACTTCCCATTTTCGTTTACGTACCTGCTCTGCGTCGGTAGAGCAAAGAACCCTCATCGTGAATACATTTCATCATTACGTTTACACTATATATATTTATATTTCTAATATAAATGGACTGTTTGGCAGCGTTTTGTTTTTTGCTGATGATTTTTGATTTTGTTCCGATTTCGTTCTTTCCGTTTGTGTAGAGTTATTTCAGTTGTCGGCTTATTTCTATTCGCACCACGAAGAACGTCGCGCGCGCACGTTATCCTGCAGCAGCAACGGAGCGGCTTAACGACGTGTAAATAATGCGCTCTAGTTTATGTTTTAGCGTATATCTTTCTTGATGTACGTGTTTATTTATTTATCATTCCGTTGGGTTTAATGTATTATTAAAATCTCGCTGAGCGATATAATCTCTCTATAAAGTTTTATTGTTTTTAAACATTTTTAAATCGATTTTATTTTGCATTTTTTTTCGAACGCACATATAATATACATTATGTGTATTGCTGCAATAACTTGCGATTACTATACATTTAAATAGCGTAGTGGAAAAATCGTTTTGAAATCCTCGTATTATATATTTATTAAAAAAAAAAAGTTAGATGCAACTGCTTTCAGAAATTTGATATACTATTATTCGTCAACAGTCCGCTTTATTTAATGTGTGTGCCATTTGATTTTTTTCAAACTTAAAACGTATTTAAATATTTTATGTTATACGACTAATTACAGTAGCGTTTTTTGATTACAGTGGTATTGCTTAAAACTATTTTATCACGAATAATTTTTTTGATTTCTCCGAAAAATTTTATTTCGTCGCTCACGGTCATTGGACTCCTGATCGTCGGTATAGTTATCACTTACTTGTTGATACATAAACATTTATGTAAATATCTATTATTTGTTCGTATGATTAATATTGATTGTAATTCATAGTTATTAATTTCTCATATCCTATAGGTATTTTAAATACGTACGCGTTAAAATGAAACTAATTCCATGTTATTTTGCGATAACAGTGAATAGTATGCTGCACCAACTGTATAAAACTATACAGAGTGTTTAAAAGAAAAAAGTACAATTTTCATATAGTCTGTAATCTGTTAGATAATTCCGTTGTATACAAATATAAAAACAAATGTCTGGTTTAAACATTTTTTTTAAATTAAAATTTGTTTTTAGATTATTTTCTGTACATTGAATAGATACGCTAAAAAACTAAAGAAACCACCATGCGAAATAATTCTACCCTACATTTGTGCCAGTGTTGTGTTTTAATACCAATACAAAGTACGTAAACGGCTTAGTTCATTATTACGAGCGTAACTATTATTGTGGTCTATGTTACAAACATAATATATTTGGTTATACGCAAAATGCATTTCCATATTCCTTGTGCTGCGTACTCCATTTGGTTTCTCCCGACAAATCTGAGTCGGTTGTCGATTCGTAAATGTGAAGTGACGACAACGACACATGGGCGGTCGATTATTCAAAATTAATTTCCATATTCTTTGTTACCTCGCCGACAGGTGGCTTACGCATAATAATGTGTTTGCACTTTAAAAACTTCGAAAAAGAAAACAAACCGATTGTATTCAGAATTATCGATCGATAGTTCTATTCCACTTGGAAGACAATTCGAGTGCGCTCTTAATTTTATATGTTACATCGTTTTTATACTAATTTTGTAAATTGTTGTTTCGACGGTGTAATAAAAAACGTAAGGCAATGACACACGATTTTTGAAGAGCGTTTAAACGCTCGTTTACGCGGTGTCGTTAGTTTTAGATTCTGAACGAAGCGAATAACGTATTGGTTTTACAATGACGTGTTTTTGATTATGTTTACAATTTTTTATAAGTATTAATCTATGACGGTTATGCGTGGCAATTTTTTATATGTTATAGATTAATTTGAAATTTTTACTTATGTTTTCGTTGAGTATGCAAGGGAGAGAGTGTTTTAAAAATTCAATAAAAATATATGGTATTTGAAACTCGAAAAATTGAAAATTGAAAATGTATATATTATAGTTAAAAAAAAAATATGTCGTTGCTAAATATCACGTTTTAAACAAACGCACAGCGTATAACCGATTCGTTGTTGATCGTTTTGCTTTAGGCGTACCACAATAGAATATCTAATAAACTTGATATGATAACTAATTATTCTTTTTATTGTTATTCAGGCGCTAAGTCGTACTATCGTGCTGCAGCAGAACGTGTCATCGGTGGATGAAGAACCGCCGTTCGTAGATCCGTTGTTGGCGGGTTTTCGCGTCCCGCGCACGTTCGGAAGACAATATATTATGGACAAAACACTATAGTCGAAAAAAATGACCGAAATAGTAAATTGGGAAATGGCCGTAGGTAAGTGACGATGCGAAATTGTATGTATACTTAAATTTCAATTGAACCGCGTAGGAATGTATATTTATTATAGGATTGAAAAAGCAGTTTCGTCGGGGGAGCGGGGCGGAGGAAATATGGGACCCGTGTATAATTGATAAATTTCGAAATATTTTTTTAATTTTTAACTCACAGTGCGCGTATGATACCAACTATATTGTGCGATTTTATATAATGACAGAAATACTACTTTTTTTCGACGCCTGCACATTCGGATGTATCGAATTTTTCTCTCGATATGTCGTCGTGCTATGGTTTTCTAACCGAAATTGCGACCAGTCGACAATGCGTTAGAGTTTAAATGACATTCATTACATTTTAAACGACGCTCGACTTGTACGGGGGTTTTCAAATTTCCCTGTGATTTTACTTAATTTTTTTGTGCGAGTACGTGTTTGTGAAATCATAAACGCCGTCATATTATTACCGAGTTATTAAATACGAAATTTGATTAATTTATGTGAGAAAAACTGATACATTTTTGATCATATTTGATTAATTTCAAATATTATAACATCTTAAGATTAGGTTTTTCTACATATATGAAATTGTTATGCCTTATATCATAATAATTTCGTTGAACTTAAATGAACATTTTCCACCGAATACAATATACTTATAATAGAATAAACACTTAATAAATATGCGTAAAGAGATTCCCAGCGTTTGAATATTTTTCGGTATTTCATTTGTGTGCAATATCATAATTTATACTAAGATTATTCAATAGTCAATAAAAGACATTAATAAAAGATAATAGTGTTTTAAATGCTATTAGGTTGTAAACTACATTTTTCTTCTGGAGGAAAAATGAAAATGGTTTTCTTTTTGTAGAAAATGGATTTGCCCACATAAAACGTATAATTATGATAAGTGTATAAACCGATTTCTAAATTACCTACCATTTTATGTCGATAATTTTTTGAATTTTTAAAATCTATTTATGTAAATATATATATTATTATTTGACTAATTTCTAATAGTTTTCAAGTGCGTTTGATTTTTATTTTCTATAATAAACTATGCTAATTGCCACATTTAGTACATATACATATTATAATATATATAAAATAACCTAATCTAAGCTTTTTTCATTTGTGACACCAAGCGGTATGGAATCCATATTTCATTTAACTTAATCTTACCAATAAAAAATGTTTTATATTAAATGCGTCCGCGAGTTTGTATTTACTACACATTAATTGGTATAAAATGTTATTTACAATTTGTATGAAACGTTAAAATTTTTTTTAAAGGGAAATGTGTATACCTACTTCATGTTTTTAACAAATAAAAATATTGAAATCTTTATATATTTATATATATATATAAGTAGTTTTAAAAACTCGACGGTTTTTCTTTTGTTTCGTTTTCCATTTGATTCGATTTCAACTCAAATTAATAATTTTCATCGACTACGTAATTCACGTAATTGCGTAATTCACTAGGAATATCGATGGCTAAGAAGTCAAATATGATATGTTCAATTTCAATAAAAATGGTTTTATATGCGATATGTCCGATAAAAAAAGTTTATGTCGTTTTTACGATTCTGTCAAATCTCAATTACACAGATGTAGTGTTGATTACAACGAAGGCACGACATGTACCACACCATATTCAAAATTAGATTGGATGTCATCTACTCGAAATCATAAATAATTATTCTGCGTTAAGTTTTCGATCATATTCAGTAAAGAAATTCAATTACGAATCGGTTTAAACAAAAACTATAGTGATTTGTAAAAAATCGTAAATCTTTAAACGGCGCACCGTCGACAACTAGATTTGACCAAACGTAGGTATCGTATTTGGCTTTTAACCCATCGGGCTACAGTCATACTGTTAAGAATAGCGGGGGCGAAAAAAAAAATTGAACCGTGTTGTTGTTATGTAGACGTGGTGCGGACACTGCGACAGAAAATTATCGCCGTGTGCCGGAAGCTGGGCATCGGCGTGTGTCTGCGTACCGTCGTGTTGATATTCTGTCTGACGTTCTTCTGGGTACAGTTGCACATGTCCGACGTGGCCGACAACGAGGCGATACAAATACTGGCCAAGCCGGACGGACTGCTGGACGCTAACGATTCGATGTTGCAACTCGTTCCGCAGGTATATTTTATCCGGTACATATTAATCACGCTATCGCGTGTGCAACGTTATCCGATGTTCGTAATGTTTAGTAATGTTGAAGCACTAAAAACGAAATTATTCGAGAAATCGTTTTTTCTCGATTTTTTTTTTATAAGTTTACCGAAAAAATAAAACATATTATAAAATTCAATGTATATATATGTTTATTTATATAGTTCGGAGTCTAAAATAAATATCATTCGTCGTAGCTTTTATAGTATATGTGTTTCGTTTCTGCGGATCGAATTACTGCGGTCGTTAAATCCAGTGACTGTTTATTAGCACTTTAATATTTTCCTATATACTCAAATGAAATTTTTTATAATTTATATTATTACCTTTTCAAAATTATTTTTATTTGTAATAAGAAGAAAATACTTGATTTATATATATACATACAGAGTGATTTTTTTATCATGAGCTAAAGTCAATTTTTATTATTGCATTGAGTTCGTTATAAGAATATTCAATTTTGAAAGTTATTTGGTTTTTTTTTGACAGTTCAAATATTTAGGTGATTGTCGCCATATTTATATAAGAGTATAAAAATTAATTACTATGATTTTTATTATATAACATAAAGCAATTTATATTTTTAGATTATTTTTCAGATCATAAATTCAAATTCTGCTATTGTTTTTAAGTATTCACTCACGTTTAAACTAAATTATTTCGAGCTCATATTTTTCGGTAATTTGTTTGATATTCTCCAGCATTAAAATTCGAGTTTTTATTAAATGATATAAATTTGAGTAAAGGTGGAAATGGTGGTATACCGTTGGGGTAGGTGTCCGTGCGGGTGGGTCTTTATGTCCCGAATCATTTTCACAACACTTGCAATTTAACCCGACTCAAAACGGCATAGCGCGCAGGGCAAATATGTCGGACGTGACTTGTTTGTCGACTACTTGCGGTACATATGGAATTGAACGGACGACTTAAGAGCGTTGGATGTTTTTGGAATTTTCCGGCAAACGCGCAAAAACCGTCACGGTTTTAAGCACTGACACGCAGGAATTCCGCGCGGCCGGGAAAACTTTTTTCATTATCTCACAACTTTTTAATCCTTCCCGAATACTTTAAATTAAGTCCACCGATCGTTTATTCTGTATGGTGTCTATAACTATACAATTTTCGAGGTTTTTTCTTTTTCTTAGAACATTTTTCAACGTCTCCAATAGTTTTCGTCTTGAAAAACTAAACGCTTTATAAGGCACAAAAGTTATTTCGAAAATCAATAGGTTTGTTCTCCGTTTTTCAAAAACATTATTTCAATAAAAGTGACGTGTTTCGTCGTTCAGTTCGTCCAAACGGTATATTAGACTTATTTATTTATTCGTGTTAAAAAAAAAAACACAAAACTTAAATACGTGCCGCGTAGTTGTATTGTTAACAACGTTATGATATTTGGCGGAAGAATTTGTAGTTTTAGATTTTCCACCATTTCCGAATGTCGTGTAAAGAATTTTTTTTTTTTAGCGGCTAACAGCTATAAACGCAGGATGATTTTTGTCGAAGTGAAACTTCTTTGCAGAGGATACAAAAAACATGGAAAATATTATTGCGCGTCACGAATCGGCCCGTCGCGATAATCGTTCGCGAGATTAGTCGCGCGTGCGCGTGACGGTCCTGTTGCAGCCAGCACACCGTCCCCCCCACCACCAGTTTTACCGCATTCACTAGCGTCCGTGCACACGCACGCGCCGCGATCACGTCATTTGCCGTTTATACGCACACGTGCGCGCACCACGCCGAACAAAAGCGCCACGGCCGTCTTATTCTGTGTTTAACGTTTTTCGTTTTTCATTTCTTCGCCAAATTTGCACGTCGCTACTCTGGCCGGAAGTAACCCGTTTAACAAAGTGTCCGGCGGTGGCGATCGAGTAAGCGTTTTGTTGATAGACGCCCTCGGCTCGTATAGCTATTCCCAGCGGAATAGAGAATATTTAGTAACTTCCAATATAAATTTGTATTTATTTTGTTCCAACACAAACGTAACACTCTATCGGCCGAACGACTCTGAAAGAAATTTCACTTCATCCGCGCGGGACTCGGTACACGCACGATTTTTTATTTCATTATTAAAATATAAATAGCGATTATCTGTCGAGATTTTTGTTATCGAGTCGTTTGGAAACCCATTTTGAATATTATATCCTCATTCTTTACACTTTAAGGAAATGTACATTTTCGATTGTCAAATGGCGAATTTTATTTTTTTTTCCACTTTCATCTTATAATAATCGAATAAAAAAAGCAAAATGCGTTTTTATTCTAGAAATTCAATTATTACAAAAAGAAAATTGATCATTGAAGCCGCATTCTCCGTAATTCCTATATAAAATATTCTTTATGAATTTATATTGAAAATCATAGGTTTCCATTTTAAAAAACAAAAGCTTTTATATATTTATAGTAAATAAGATTATGGGGTTGAAAATCTTAAAATTATGAAAAAATATAGAATGAAGTGTGCGAAGAAACGGTAGGTGTAAAATATTTGAAGAGACAGGAATTTAAATATTAATAATGAAGTACACACGATTTTTGTAAATATTATTTAAGAGGTGGATTTTGATAAACCCATCATAAGATGCAATAATATGGGTTTTTCATTGCATTACGTAAAAATCACAAAGTGGATAGGGTGAGAGAGAGGGAGAGAGAATTATTAACGGAGTTTGTTACATTTTTTTTAAATTATCGTGTCAGCTATAGGTTGTGCGACTTATACACAAATATGATGACACGAATTGTAATGATGATGATTTATTTATTTATTTTTTTTTTCCATAATCGTATTTTCCGTTTTGTTGTAGCATTTGCACAAGTATCTGGTCGCGTTGTCGCAGCACGATCGTCCGCATCAAGCTATATTGCCCGGAAACGCAAGCGAGCCCTTTGCTTCCTCTACCGGTCTGAACGCTTCCGAAATTCGACGTCTTATCGACCAACAAAACTTCAAACAGGTCGTGTTCAACGAAAACGTGTACGGCCCGTTACAAAACGATTCTCTAGTCATCGTCATACAAGTATGCGGAAAATAACACTTAAAATAATTTAATTACAATTATTATCATTATTCTTTCATAACGTACATTGTTGTGTGTACACTGTGATTTCACGTCGTACCGTATACACACACACACACACACACACACACACACACGCGCACACACAAACACACACACACACACACACACACACATATATATGTAGTGTATAAAGGTGAAATAACATACGCACATGTAAATACGAGGATGGAAAACGGTTTTCAAAAAACGTTATTAAACGAAATGAAAAACTGAATAAATTATATATTTTTAAAAAAATACTTTAACTGTACTGAATAGATGCACAACACTAATAAAGAAAACAATATTAATTAATTGTTAATCGTTTTGTAGTTTATTTTTTGGATGGTGATTTATTTATTTATTTCGTTTCAACTTTTCAATAAGTTTTACTCTGTAATTAGAATTTTACTACTAATAAATGTTTATATGTATTTCAAATAGCTTCAATTATTTATGTGGCTTGGTAAATATTGTAATATTATTTAAATTTAAAATGTGTGTGATTGATTATTTTTCACCGATCGTTTGAAGTATCTATTTTCTTAAAAAAATATTCCTTTAATGCTTATATTGTTCTTTTATTAGATCACATTGTTTAATTAAGGAGAATATTACGTAAAAATAACGTTGACGAAATCAATATTTTAAAAACTGACAAACAAAAACCGAAAAGCTTAAAAACGTTTTCCATCCGTGATATATATATAGATAGGTGTGTTTAAAAAGTGCATATGTGTGAAACGTTAAAAATTTTGTAAAACAAGCGATTGTACATTTTATAAACAACCCAAAAATATACGTGCGTGTCACGCAGGTCCTGTTATTATAACAATAAACCAAAATCACGATTAATAGATACCAATAAAATGATTAACGGCGGCCGAGAAACACGCACTCCACACGTGTTTATATTATTGTTGTTATTGTACGCGCGGACATATAATAGAATTATTAAATTCATCGTTTGTTTTGTTTTTTCCGTCTCCGTTTCCAAACTCTCGCGTCCAACGGAATACAATCCACATTGTTATTAACTGTTATTATTCTATGGTCGTAATGTTTTCCACGGGTCGTACATGATCGAAGGCCGTATATTTGATCGATGGTCGAGTGATCGAAAAATCTTTTATTTATTATTAATATTTTTGTCGATAGACAATGCGATTGAAATCAATACATTAAATTTAAAAAAAAAAAAATATTAAAAAAATTATAAACGATCAATAATGTAATCTATGTACCACATTTTATTTAAAAATTTTAAATGTTGTTTCTTCGATGAAAAAACTATGACGTCAGAATATGATTTCGTATCTCAATCTATGTTTTATCAACGTCGTCTCCCCAATACGCACTAATAGCGTGAACGCTAAATGCTCCAAGACAATAAATAACTATAATGTTTTCTTTAAATTTCCAACCGAAATACCTTTCGATTGTTCTTTGAATTTCAAAATTTTTACTCAACTAAAAACCGAACGATCTATTCAAACTCCAAAACGTATCTGGAAACGTTTACGGTTATGGCGGTGACCGGACTGCGGGTAAATTGTTTTGCGGTCTGTACGGAATTCTGACGCCGCACTGCCCACCGTGTGTGTGTGTGTGTGTGTGTGTGTGTGTGTGTGTATGTGTGTGTGTTGTACAACGCCGTTATAATAACGTGCTTATTACCGGTACGCAGGTGCACACGCGTATCATGTACCTGCGGCACACCATAGTGAGCCTGGCCCGCGCGCGTGGCATCGAAAACGCGTTGCTGATATTCAGCCACGACCATTACGACGAACAAATAAACGAGCTCATCCAGATGATCGACTTTTGCAAGACCATGCAGATATTCTATCCGTATTCCATACAGACGCACCCGAACTCGTTCCCGGGCGAATCGCCCGAAGACTGTCCCAGAGATATTACCAAATCCGAGTGAGTATATTAAATAACGGTGTACCCGGTTTCTATGTAATGTTTTGTATCACGCACGATTTGTCTACGGCCGCGTACGTAAATACGTCGAACAGTATCCATAGCGGCGGCAACAAGTTTCTTGTGCAAGCCACGTGTGCCGCCTCCCCGTCCCCACGACATTTTTGTTTCCGTTCAATTCGTTTGTCAATTATAACTAATTCATATAATCTGGTTTATACAAAAACCAATCGGGGGTTATAGATGTGTGCTATTTTACATTTCTGATGAGTCCTAACGGGTGCTAAGTCAGTTACTTAACAGTTTTTGGGATGGCCGAAGTGAATATATGGAAAAGTCGAGGGGATGAAATGACGCATTGAAGGATACCAGATTGTATTTATTCGAGAAAAATCATACTATATAGAAAATTCTGGAATATAACGGAGAAGATTTTTCGGATTACCAATCTCCGAGTGAAAGGGAGTGGGCATAGGTTAGTGGAACAGGTATACATACCAGTAATAATTTAAATGTTTTACACACGTTACAAAAACAAACAATTGGGAACATTTTGAAAAACAATATACAATGTGTACAAATAAAAATACCAGTTGGAACCGATTCGGACGTATATCTGTGTATACGTAGCTGTTGTATATTAATGCCAATAAGACCTCTCGTAATGGAATTTGGAAATTTCTCCGCTACAGTAAAATATTATCCAACGACTCGCGGGTATTTGCTGTCACTCTCGTCGAGTCTTGTGTGCGTTTTATTCCTCTTGTTATATATATATATAAATATATATGTATGTGTGTGTGTATGTGTGTGTGTGTGTGTGTGTGTATAATATAATAGTGCTATCAAGCGCAAGTGTATCAACGCGATGCATCCGGATCAGTACGGTCATTATAGAGAGGCGAAATTCACTCAGACCAAACACCACTGGTGGTGGAAAGCGAACAGGGTGTTCAACGAGTTGGACATTGTCAACAATTATTCGGGTACGGTATCTATGCGCACATATAATATTAGGCTCGATAGCGCGAGTATCTGCGTTATATAAATAAACATAATGTTTTGTGCTCACGTCGCGTGTCTCGACCGCTGATTTCAGGCCGGTTCTGTTTCTTGAAGACGATCATTACGTGGCCGAAGATTTCATATACATGCTAAAGTTGATGGAAAAATCGTGTGGCTCGGCGTGTCCGCAGTGCAGTATACTGTCTCTGGGAACGTACTTGAAAACGTACAATTTTTACGGGGAAGCTAAGGTACGTTATAATATTATTTTTTTTGAAACATTAACATACACAAATATATAGATACAGGGTTGGTTAACAGTTACGTGTGTATTAAAGTCAAGTCACGTATTATATACCATTTGTTAGTTTGTATTTGTTTAAGAAAATCACGGGGGACAGTGACAAAGTGCAATCGATGCACAAAGAATATTCGATAGATATACAAAATTGTCTTACATAAATTGAATTTAACGGTGTAAAAATATACCATCAATAATCAAGGTACATCATCAAAGTTCTTAATTATATTATTTGTTTGTTAATTTCTTTTACAACCGCATCTAATATTGTTAATATTTTTTATGTTTTTGTACGTTTATAAGTAGGTAAAACATTAAGTAGTCACGTTGTTAGCGTAGCTACAAAATTATTTACAAATTAAAATATAATACATAAATAAAACAGTTAGTTATTGGATTCTGATAACTGATATATTTTCTGATACACATTTTATGTAAATGTCGGAATGATTTCAAAATGTAACTCATTATTAAAATTACGACAAAAATCCTATCTAGTTAGAAGTTTAAAAAAATGTGACCAAGTCACGTACATTTGATACACATTGTGTAACTTTATATGCCCAACCCTGTATGCACATACAATAATGTTTATACATGTTCCATGCATTACATTGTACGGTCATATGCTTATATCGACAGTATTTGACGACCGTGTTGATATAAACGGTAAAAATATCCGAGGAAAAAAATGTCCAGTTCGATGTATCTAATAATATTAGTATCAATACATAGAAAAAGAGAGAGAGAGAAAGAGAGCGAGAGAGAGAGCGCGAGAGCGAGAGAGTTCATTATATAGGCGCAACATATACCTTATTTGTTTTTAAAAGCATTGTGTTTTAATTCGAAATTCATGTAGTGAAACGTATTTTATACCATACAGATAATTCGAAAATTATGTCAAACCTAAACGTAATATAATCTCGTTATAAAACAAACAACACGCTGCAAGTTTTAAAACCGCAATAAAATGTGATTGCGCACAATTTACCTTTTTTATTATACTATTGTATATATATATAATAGGCCCTCTTCATTTCAATTGATATACAAGCGATATGCCCGAAACGACTTCCAAATAATTTCGAGTAATACTTACCGATGACCTGGTGAAACTTAACCGATACTATGAAAAGTAGAGACTGCTCTCAAACCGAAATAAATCAGTAGTTATTAAATTTTACCTAAACAATCGTGAATCTAACTGTGAACTTAACGTTTATTTCTACGTAGAAAGACTTGAGCACAATAAGAACCCAAATAATCTCGTTGTTATGCTCCAACCTCTCGAAACCGTATAGAAATCACTGGACAAAAACTAAAAACAAGGAACAATATAATCAAAAAGATAGTTGGGGAGCCCGCTGTGCACAGCAGCACATGCTGCTGTATACCCAATCGCCGAGTACTGTGCCCCGGTGTAGGAAACAAGTTGTCACTCGAACAAAATAGACGTCCACCTCAACAATACCACGAGAATAATATCGGGAACAAATAAATCCATTCTATTACCGTGGCTACGTGTCCCGTCAAACATTGTTCTTCCTAACCTCGGACGAAAACAAAAAGCTATCCGTGAACAGAAAAACATAAGTAATACAAGAAATAGAGAGCTTCCCTTCCACCTGTCTCCGGACAATGTTCCCCACACTAGATTACACTAGATCCAATAGTGGACAATATATCGTCGCAATCCCTTGATTTATATATATAAAAGAATGGTGCACGAAATCGTCTACCTTTTCAAAACCGGTACGCGTATTTGAGGTGGAGAGTGGCTAAACGCCCGCAAGTCCTCGACTGAGTTGCGCCTGTGGGAGAAAAGCGTAAAAAAACGTAATGTTTAAGTTGAAAACCACTGTTATTTTATTTATGGAAGTCAGCATAAAAATATGTTTTCATTCGGATATTATTGTTTTGTAGACAAATTTTTGAATATTTCTTCATCGGATATTTTTGCAGACATTTTATTACGTATATACATTACTTGATTAACGCGCGTTGAATAATAATAATAATAATAATAATAATAATATGGTATTTATTTTTTATTTTGCGACTGCTGCTTCTCCGTTTTGGATCGATGTTTTGGAACACGCGATAAACAAATACCAAAAAAAAAAATCTTTAAAAATATCACCAATCATATATTATAGAAGGATATCTTGAGGGTAATACGTCGACAGCAAATATTTGCCGCGGAATTAACGCCGCCATCTTGGAGTTTTAAAATAGTTCCTTCGTTTTCACATTACGATAAGGTTTTTTATCAATATATATATATTTTATATCTGTTTATGCATGTTTACCTATAAAATATATTTATATACGTATAACTAATCGTATTTTTGTTATTCGCATTGTTCTCTGCATTTTAGTTTTCGGATTTTTTTTTACCTCCCCTACCCTCCGTATACTACTTACTTATCTATTTTACTTATTCTCGCAACGAAAAAGCAAATCTTTACGTTTTGTATGAAAACATATACTTGCATGTATCCACAATATATTATATTATTATTTTATTCTTTTACCGAAATAAACTTATTTTGCGTGTCTCTTTTCATTTTCGGGTTTATTTGTTATAAATGTATATAAAGGGCAAAAATATTTATGGTACTTTATTCGACACGTTTTTCATAGTAAAGAAAAATGACCGGAGAATCGCGAAAAACCGATAAAAATATTTCAAAATTTGTTAATTTCAATAAAACATTTTTTTTTAAACTTTTTAAATGTTAAATTTCGCTCAGAATCATTTTTTAAAATATCGTTGTTATACTTGAATTAAATTTGACAATTCGGTTATATAATATATGTATCTCACGTTCATATTTCATCGATTGTTTTGCATAATACTATAAACGAAGCTCGCAGATATTTGGTTCAAACGGACATGTAGAGAATATCAATAATTTTGTCTATATATAGATATATTATATTGTCGCGAATTACGATCGTTTTGTTGAAATCTAAATAATATCCTAGTTTATTCTCATCGATTATTTTCTTATTATTTATTTTTGCGTGTTTTTTTTTTTTTTAATAAAAATCAACATAGTTTTGCATATTTTGAAAAAGTAAAACGTATATTTAACGCGGTGAATTTAAACCAATTGAAATCACTTCCTCGCCGTTTAGAATAAATTTGTTTTGTTTCGTTTGTTTTATGAATATTTGGTATAGTATAGTTTTAATGTTGTTTTCACCTTGAATATCAGAGTTGATATCATTTGCTTGCAGGACTCGGAACTCATAGTATTAAAAAATGAACATATCGGCAGCGCTTTCGCGTGCACTTGTATAAATACGAAAATACGCGCTACAATATAAAAGCGCTAAAAAAATAACACGAAAAAAGTACATTCTCGACTTCATAGAAGAATGAAACAAATTCGGATCTTACCTTAGATTGATGTTTTTGAATTATTAAAAAAAAAAAAAATGTATACAAATACTACAATAGTCCCGAGTCCCGCTTATATATATATATTAGCTGCGTTGTATAATAATAATAATAGTATACCTTTACGTAATATTTAGCCAATCGTTGACAACTGTATTTCGTGTCGTGTAGTTTTGGTTTTTACGCCTTTTTGATTTGTAGAATAAGCTGGGTGAAAATGACACGTCGGCAGGTTTATCGATCTTTAGCGTGATGTGTGCGTTTTGTTATGCCACAATAATGTTTTATTTTATATATTTAATGTTTTATATGTTTAAACCGCCAAAGCGATCAAGTCGTGTACGGACGTCATTATTATTACTGTTTGCGAAACATATTGTTTAGGTAAACGCGTTTTTTAAACGTTCAACATATTACAGAATGACACGCGATTATTTCACCGATTTGTGTATATTTTATATACATACTTACTTATATATATACTTGGTTTTGAATGTTTGTTTAGCACGGTTGCGATATATTTATACCGGAGTCTGTAATTTAATTACAGTACAATCTCGATAATCCGATACGTCCAGTAATCCGGCTATTTTAACCTATACGTACCAATATATATTTATATATAAAATTACTATCGTTAACGATAAAATGTTAGATAAAACTAAGTTTTATAAATATAAAAAATCCGTAATGTAAATCCGGCAGTAGCGTGGTCTGATATGTGTCGGATTACCGAGATTGTACTGTATATTCATTTGTCGTTCATCGTCATACGGATTTGATGCTATAAAAAGTACGAGTACAAAATAAAATAATCTGATTTCAAACATGACGAAACAATGAAAAGCATTTATGGTTTAAAAATTCTGAAAAATAAGCGTTTCTTCTACTCGCCCTAGCGTATAACAGTAGACATGTAAACTCGGTGATATAATATTTATAAATTGTTTTATACGTAGTTCTCTCGAAATTCGTCAACAAACATTTATTTGCGACATGTTGCCACAAATCGAAATATCAAAAATGATATTTTTTAAATATGAATATCGAGAAACGTGTTTTATGCCCTGCACTCATTAGCGTGCTCACACGATCATCTAGAAAAAATGTCTTAACCGCCGACATTTTTTCTATCAGAAATTCGGCTAATTATTGATTTTATAATTTCAAATTGTAAAAAATTACGACTTTTCGTGTATACCTACACGTATCTCAGTGTTATATTGCCATCAATGGTTCCAGAAATTTAATAGACCATTTGCAAAAAAAAGACATTAAATAATTATTCAATGTCTTTTTTTAATTTAATTTTTTTTAAAAATTATTATTAATAATTGATAAGTTAGTTACATCGTTTCAATGTATTTTTTCTATCCAAATATTAATGTTTAATTAAATTTATATCACGTGGTGACGCTCAAACTCGAAATGTTGTAAAATTGCTTAAAAAAAACACTACCTATAGACAGATATTTTGTGTACGCTGAAATAGTACCTATACTAAAATATATAACGGCGTAACAACAGAAATTCGGGCTCCTCAAAAATAGAGAATGAGCTCCTAAAATTGTTTTTGGATACATATAAAATGTTGGACACTCGGCTTATACTCTACTCGAGCCTATTATCGTAAACATACACACATACACACACTTTACACTTCAAAGAACGTTTACAGTTGCAGTAAAGTCTGTTTTTATTTGAAATCGCATTCTGATTTCACGTCAAAATGTTGCTTTTGACATTACAGAGTAAATTTAAATTTGCTTACAATATTATTCGCAGCGTCGTCTGCGCTTTGCTGGAAATAGTGTTTTTATTTTTAACTTTAGGAATTCGGAATTCGCGAGGTATAATTATATTTATAACTGCATGCCCAGACAGACTTAAATTCAAAAATATTCATTTTTTTTTTCATTTTCTCGTATAGTTTCATGAAACGTAGAGGTTCTTATTTACGTCACCGAGTAAAATCTGAAAAGCAATTTGTTCTAGACACATAATATCATCACGCCCAGGTGACAAAAAGAATTGTTGTACGTTATAGTATGATAACAAATAGGACTGTGAATTTAATACTGTACTAAAAAAAAGTATTTGAAATCATCCCATAAATGGATTTTAAAAGAGAACATTTTAAAAGTTTAATGAATCTTTTAAACAAAGGTTGTATGTTTATATTACTTCGTTGAAAAAAAATTATGTACAGGCGTGATTATATGAATTGTAAAAATATTTCGTTTCATATTTTGCATTAAATTTTTTTTTTAAATTATTTTAAAACTTTTTACAGATATACAGTCTGTTGTCTTTGTTAAATATTTTAAAAAAAAAAAAATACTAATGCAGTCCGGCGTATATGTGTGAACTGTTTGCTGTATAAATTATTTTAAACGACAAAAAATAATATAAATGTCATAAAATGCAATGAAAAGGAAAGAAAGGATTTGGAAAATCAAAAATATCAAAAAAATACAAAATTAAAAAATTGAATAATTTATATACTATAATTTGATGTTCTTTGTGTACTAAAAATGCTATGTCTAACAATAAACACAGAAATAGGAATGTATTCACTACAAATTCACAGTCCTGAATTAACAAATAATTATGTGTTTAGGTGTACTTGACATTTCTCGTTTGAAGGACGCTTGTTTTTTATTTGTTGTTAACATTAACCATTTTCATTTTCAAATTGTTTTTTATGTTTCATGTAATTAGTATAGAAAATACTTATTGACTTGTTTGTTTATTTTATTCCAGTTTTTTTTCTTCTAACAATTATAGAATTTTGAAGCATGTAGATTTATTGTTGAAGTTTTCTATTTTTAGTTTTTCTGAGATTTTAGATTTTTGACCTTTAACATAACAAACTATTTAATTTAAAAAAAAAAACCCCAACCAACAATAGATAATTCGGACAGATCAAATTTTAATGTACGACCGTTTGACCGTAATTTTAGGCCGAAATATCACAATGGATCAGTAGCAAGCACAACATGGGTATGGCGTATAACCGGACGGTCTGGAAGAAGTTTGTCGATTGTGCCGATACGTTCTGCAAGTACGACGACTACAACTGGGACTGGAGTTTGCAGAGCGTGTCCAACAACTGTCTCAGTCACGAGTTCAAAGTGTTCGTTCTGAAAGCGCCCCGCGTGTTTCACATCGGCGAATGGTGATTTACACGATACGTTAATGTATATTACCTGTATGCAAAGTTAATCCACCGGCACGTTAAATTTACTGTACAAAAAACAAAAAAATCTTTAAGAAATACACGCTCGAAATCCCAAAACACGTGATCGAAAATTGTGTTTAAAATTTTTTTTAAAAATAAACAGACCTTACAAAAACAACAGCGTTCAATAATATATTCGTATTGCAGACAGTGTAATAGGGTGTTGCAGAACTTGTATTGCGGCCCATACTCAAATGTAATGTAATTTTTATTGGTTTTTGTTTTTGAAATTTGTCTACAGCGGCGTTCATCATAAAAAAAGTTGTTTCGACATGGCGCTCATAGCCAAAGTTCAAAAACTGCTCGGCTCGGTGTACAAGTATTTGTTTCCGGAGAAGCTGCTAGTGACGTATGCAACAGTAAAAAAGAAAGTGTTGCGCAAGGGGAACGGCGGCTGGGGCGACGTGCGCGATCACGAACTGTGCTTGCGCATGGTAAATCGACACTGCTGTGACACAATGTAGCAGTGGCCGTTTGTAAACTTAACAAAGGACTAGACTTGCAAGTTCCTATGTATAACGGGAGTGTATAATTTGTAATTTGGGCCTCCCACAAACTCGCATAGACATAATAATAATAATCATACATAATAATAATAATAATAATAAAATATGTGAAATATTCATTTATTAACATGTTTGTTTTCCTCTTTATTACTGTTGTTTATTATTCTTTTGTTTATTTATTTTTATTTTATTTTCAGTGAAATCGATTTTTATAAATTTGTTTATACTATGTATAATAATATTATGCATTGCCATAATCACGCTCAATAGTTTATTATTATTATTATTAATTTTTTTTTTTTTTATAGTTATTATTATTTATTATTTGTAAGTATGGCAACTAATTATAAGTTATTTTTAAGACTTACTATTTACATGATTTGTATGTATATTGGCTATTGATTATAAGTATAGGTAGTATAATGTGTTATCGGTATTTCTTCAAGTTTCTCTGGTCGGATACACGCCGGTGACGACTTGAAACATACCGCCGGTGTAACCGATAAGTTGATCGATTGACTCATAAATATAAAAAAACTATATCAATCATTTCTTTGACATGAACAACATGTCTTTTGGCTGAGGGTCAGTTAAATATCAGCAGCAGATTTTTTGGTCACTTTATTTATGATATTTTTATAACAGGTGTCATCAAAGTTTATTATATTTTAGTTTATGTGTTTAAACTAAGGGGGAGATTAGTGTGAATTTTTTTCTATGGTTTTCAGAGTATAAAAGTCGTTCTTCAAAGACGTATGTATGTGTGTTTATGTGTATGTGTGTGTATGTATGATTTAACTTGATTTTATAATTAAGTTAATAAATATTGTTTAATCATAAATAACAAAATATGACTCTGAAACAAACTCTCTAGTCATTCAAAGTCAATGGCATACTTTCGGTTACGTTCATTGCCCAAATATTAATAGTCATTAGGTTTAAGACATTATGAGAATATGTTTATAATATTTATTGTCATGACAAGAGACGACGTGAAAATATAATTTAAACGTCCTTCTCGCATTTATTATTTTTGTCACATTTCTTTTTAATATTATAGCCAATTGTTCTGTGTGAAAAAACATGACCGCTCAAATCACTAAATCCATAAAACAGAGTTTAATTTTTAAAAAAGTTTATTTTATGTTCTGAACAGTTTTATATAAAAAAAATAATTAATGCGGTTATTAATTGTATTATTAAAAATTGACTGTATAAGATAATATTTTTCCAAAACAAACTTGATTGTTAAAGGTTTTATTAAATCTTTCTTTTTACCTTTTATTTATTTTTTCATATGATAAATCTCTGACCGTAAGTTTAGAACAATTGAATAAAACAATATTATTCATGTTATTCCATTATATAGTGCAAATGTTCTGTATATATAATATTATGACTATAAAATTATGGATTTAAATGATGTTTTTTTAGTGGAGGAAAAGGAGGAGTAGAGTTCCAAGATATTAGTTTTGATGGAATCTCTTGATTTTTAACTTTTTTGCTGAAAACATGTATGGTAGGTTAGCAATTTGGCTTTTTGTAACATCAGCTCATATTTTTTAACACTGAAAAACCTCTTTTTTTAAACATAGTACTCTGTCTCTTGTAGAAAGATTTTGTCATTCTTATTTGAACACACATCAAAAAAACCTTTGTATAGTCAGAATATATTCAAAGACTATCAAAGACAACGGTAGTTTAAAAGAACGTCATTGAAACCTTGTGAAATCTTAAACAGATCATTGCATAGGTCAAATAATTTCGAGAACGTTCAGAATAGGATTATTTTTTTCATTTAAATAAACCAATAGAACTGACTGATCCGAGTTTTTGGTCTGTTTAACAATCCAAATAAATTACAAAATAATTTAAATAAAATACAAAAAGATTTTTGACAATTTAATAATATATTGTTATTACATTTTAAGTTTGCGTAAAACTAATTACTGTGACGACACTAATCATTAACCTGAATGTATAGATGGTATTTTTCAAAAATCACAAAAGAAGAGAAATTTTGACATTTTTGATAAGAGTTTAGAGGAATATAGTTTGGGGAGGGAGGAATGTTTTTACTGAAGTATAACTTTAAAAAAAGAATTCCCTAATATAGCGCTTTCCACAAGAGCACAAAAATGAAATAATTGCGTATGATATGATGTGTGCTTAAACTATGTGTTTTATCGAATACGGCAATATAAATATATGTGTATATATATATTTATATACATTATTCGGTAGTATATTATATTTTTGTATAAGACTTAGTCTCACTATGACCAACGTTGTTGTTTATATACTTACACGATTGAAATATTGATTTCCTTCATTCCTAATAATTGGCGATTCGAACCAAAGACATATTAATACTTATTTACTTATTATATTACTTATTATATTTTATGATTTTTATTTATGAAAACAATTATTATTAATATTATTTTATGTATATTAATACTTTTAATTTATATTGACATTCTTGATGATTGTATTGTATTCCAATATATTAATTAATCCAAATAACGTGTTACAAATCAGATGTAAACGTATATTATCATTATTGTTATTATTATTTATTTTTATATATGTATGTTAAAAAGAGAATAAGAAAATGTTCAATTGAAAATTCGACCGAAGAATATTTGTAAAACTTGTAGTGTTTACTTATGTTTAAATAAGATCGATTAATTTCGAGTTCAGATAAATGCCTATAGTTTCATGTTCAAATAATATTTTTTTCATACACCCGGTCGTTAAGGTGTAAACCACATTATTGACACTCAATTTTTTTTTTTTTTGCTAAATCAAAACAACATAATTATTATATGAGACAGTATGATTTGATATCAAATTTATTTTATTTTATAAATCGTCTTGGAGACTATATATAGTGTATTAATCAAAAAAAAAAAAACGCTCATAATACGGTCTCTTATATAAATTGTATACTTGTGTGGTGCCATTATCGGTGCTATATACAGTTGGTGTACGTTATTATATTTATCTACAAAAATTATTATTAATTAAACCAAATTGCAGATTAATTTTAACAACTCTGTTAAACATATACATGCCTGTTTTTTTTTGTTTAAATTGATTTTATTTTGTAAAAACAAAACGTATAATTTTTAAACACGATGGATTTCAATTTTTTTTTTGTTAATATTATTCAATATACACTTTGTGTACTTTATAAAGAATTATATTAATATTATTATTATTACTATATGTATTTCATTAATAACATTTATAGTCGTACATGTATAGGTAAGAAGGCCGATCGATGCACTTGTCATTTGAAATGACGATATATCGATTCGAAATCAACACACACACACACACACCCAATATACCTTACTTAATATGTTTAATCGTTTAAGTGTGATAATAATGTATAAGAACAAATAAATAAGATGAATATTTTCATTATTGTATTTTCTGTGTTCAGAGATATATGACCATCGGCAACGACCGGTCGTAAGCCTACGTGGATTTACATTACCTTGTCGTCGAAGAAAATATGTTGATTTTTTTCTATTATTCGGGCGCGAAAAAATATAAAACGGGTTTTCCGGGATAACAATTTGGCGATGACGGGTTCGACAATCAGAAGAACAATTTCACCGCGTCCGGTTCGAATTTCGTACATTGGTTACGCGGCGCACACCACGAAACGATGAACGGCTGCGACTGATTTCACCGGGTCCACACGTGCAACGCGCTAACGGGAAAATGTTTTTTAAACGTTAATTCGCTTCTACTGAAAAATCGTTAAAATTTAAAATTGCTGACTAATTCGTCGAGGGTCTCAACATACGTATGTGTTACAATAATGTTATTAATACTCAAAACGACGTTATAGTGCGCCGTTATCGAATTAAATGTTAATGGTATTCATGGCGGGTATATACACCGTTGCATATGAAATTAAACGCCTTTTTTTTAATTTTAATTCTATGTAAATTTCAAAAAAATATCATTAGCCGTTACGGACGTTTTCAAATTTCGCGAGACGGAACGTCGCTAACGAACACCGTCTTGAAAACATAACAACTCAAACGTTCCTTCACGTGTCGCGTCCACCAGATCGTTTTTCTCGAAATAAAACGAAAAAAATTTAAAATTATAGAAAATATGTTTACGATTACAGAAACGATTGTACGTAGTGACTATCGCGTGGGTCTTTTATCGTTTTCTTTTTTTTATTGGACTTTCCATACGTACCTGATAATATAACCTGTTTGATAGTCGCGTGTTAAACAATTTTATATCCACGCAGAGAACTCGTCGAAGATGATTTTCACCGTTTTTTTTTTATGTATATATTTTATGTAATTTTGTTTCGGTTTATTATGAATCGTATTTTTATTTCGTTTTACGCATAATTGTAATAATAAACGCGCCAATAAATATTTAACGTACGTCTATGAAAAAACAAAAAAATACCAATTTGTTTTCATACCGAAAATCGCCAGTTAAAAAAAAATCCCGTTTTATTATTTTTTCGTTGATTGATTGAAAAAAAAGAAAGAAAAGAAGATGATAAATGTTGTTTTTACGGAGCACTTAAACCATTAAATGTCGAAACGTCTTTATATCATCAACGAAACACTTATTTAAGTATATGTTTTTGTGATCGATTCGTAAGTAAATGTTATCGTTTATACGTTATTACACGTTTCGGTTCAGATGTTATCAACAATTGATGTATGCGTACTATTGTATAATAGGTTTCGATCGTTTGCCAATTGGCGATTTGTATTTACGTTCGCGAATAATGTTAAACTGTGTTGAATAATGTTAAATTATTTTATGAAAACTATGAACAATCTTCGAATAAAACGCGTGCATACGTTTAAGGTGTAAACGAGACTAACTTACGAATGCCTGACGTTGTATACGAATATTTTATTTAATTTTTTTTCAAATTATTTTTACACGTACTTTGCGCTACAATTATAGCGTTGCATTTTCAATGTAAATTTTTCGATATTAAGAAAACTCGATTTTAAATTTCTTTTTATACGTTAACAAAACGTAGCTGTTTAATTAAATTGCATTTTAGAAAACAATTCTAAGTTAGTAAGCGATTTTTTTTTCTCGTCTAATTTGTAATTTGCACTTACACTTACAAATTCAAGAATCGTAATTGCAATAAAAACAACAGTTTTATGTAACTCGTTATTTATAATTAAATACATTTTTGTGTAATTTGCCCACGTCTGATTGTATTATATATTAAATTATAAGTCGTTTGATAATTGTATTAAATTAGAAATTGTATAACATTACCAATATCATCCAATAAAACGTACTTTTGTCGTGGTGAAGTGGAAGTCGGAAAAGCATTTTGCCATTGACGATAGTTGCACCTCGAGTCATTCGCGTACAGACGTCAATCAATTATGAGAACATTTTCATTGATGAAATTCGTGTTTTCGAAATCAATCTGCACGGATGTATTTACAATAATTTAACAATCTAAAAGTTATTTTCATTTTTTTTACTTTATGTGTATATATGCAGTATTAGATCTAACGGGTATCCTTGCCCCGTGTGTCAATTATTTAGAGGCTTCTCAAAATTTATTAAAGAATGAAAAATTTAAGTACCCATGAGAAATGTTCAAATAGGTTAAAAAAAAAAAATGATAATAATATTATTCGTGATTACGTTCTAGCGCCAGTTGTATACTGTGTTGTATTGCAAATGAAAATGTATGTGTGTGAATTCTTTCAATTCGAGATATCATTTGCTTGTGATTTTGCGCATTGTTATATATTGTTATTTTTAAAACATTTTAAAATAATAAGGAGTTTTCTGGCGGAGAAAATGGTGAACTAAAAAAGGATGGAACTTTTTTACTAGTCCCGGATGCCAAATGTCCTGGGTTCAGCACTGTATACATATATGTGTGTGTGTGTGATGTATTGTCTGTACTCTTGGCTCTATGAACTATGTACGTATATCGGTCGTCTTTAAGTCTTCTTCCAGAAATTCGTTTAAACGTCTACGCACAATATAATATCGTAAAAGCAAAATGTAATAATTACACGCGATGCATGTTAACGCGCGTTATCTGAAAATGAATAATAAAAAATAACAACAACATATCGTTGTGAAATGTATTATATTTTCCCACTAAAAAATAACTACCGTTTTTGAAAACTCAATAATAATCATTGACGACTTTTATGTGTACGAATAAGTTATAAATAGATGAAATAATAAATTATTTTGATTACGGTATATATTATTTGTTAGTGGACTTAATAGTGGAAAAAAAAATTGTTGCCAATAAAGTATTGAACAATATTATTATAAATTAGAAAATCACGTACAAATAATATCCCGAAAACTATGCGAACGCTTCGATTGTCCCAAAAGTCGATTTATTAAGTATTTAATTTTAGGAAGTATTACGTAATATATACAAATATTAATAATAATAAAAAAAGAAAAATAATCATTTTTGATTCAAGCAAGGATACAATAAATATCAGCAGAATTTCAGAATTCAAACGATTTATTCGGCAAAAGAACGTTTCACGTAAAAAAAATCGCCACTTCTTTAGTAATAATCACTACCGGAATCAACTTTGAACAACTGGCTAATAACATATATTTTTGCGATAAAAATTAAAAAACCGAAATAACTATAGGCATAGATAAATATATAATTGAATAACTGTACGTATGAATAAAATATTATAAGTATGCGATGTTTCAATGTGTTCCATCTAATGGATTCACACTGCGTGCTATAAATTAATAGAAATACGTGAATAACGACGCCCGCCCACGGAACCACTTCGTTTCACCGATAAAACTATAAATGCCATATTTCATATTATAATATAGTTCGACGGACGTTCTCCTAAAGTGTTAGTTCTTGTACATTATACAAGGAAAAATGATAAACACACATTAGTGCGATATATCATAAACGTGATATGCGTGCGGTATAAAATCGAATGTTATTTGATATGATATTAGTGCATAGAATGTTTGTGTTATCTGAAACATTGCAGATAAAACATGTTAAAAAAAAACGTGAGTATATTTGTACCTAAGATTATTATTAGTGTGATCGGAACGACGCGTTATTGGTCTTGTAAAATGTCGTGTTTTTTTATTGGAAATTAAATTTTTTTAGCCGTTATTAAATCAAGGTGATGACCAGACTGAGGAACAATGTGGTCATCGGTAGAAAGTCTACTCCGATTCGTTGCGTACACCCATCTTAACGTGTTCGAGTGAAAACAATAGTTTCGCTGTTAATAGACCGTACGTCTTATACGTAGATCCCGTTGTCGTCAATTACTCAACTCCGCGACCTTGTTGGATTCTGTGCGGGACAAATATTCGTTCATACTGACGAGCACCATTTCCTTTTGCCAGTCATACATTCAATTACATATGCGTGTGTATATGTTTATATATATTGAAAACTAGTAGTGAATCGAACAATGTTTAACATCGGTTTCTTAACGTGGATTTGGCGGGACCCGTTGCGTGTACGTACTTGGATTATTTATCATAAAATGTTAGAACACGCATAAATCCCAGCGACCGTAGACTGAGGAAGGCGGTGTTTTCGCCTGTTGAAACATCCTTCCCCGCCGTATTTGTGTCGGAAATATATTACAAGCAAACAAAATTTATTGGTACACACGCTTATTATTACGTATATAGATACTTGACAATTGCGATTTTTTCATCTGGTTTTTATACAATCTGCTATGCTTTTATAATAATTTATTCTGTAATGAGAAGAGACATATTATTTTTGTGTACAATAAAAAATACTTTTCAAAAAAAAAAAAAATCTGACTACGCGCTTAATATATCAAAAATAAGGATCGGATATCAAATCCGAAATTTTGAATAATGTACATACTTTTGTTTGTTCGTTATAAGTTTTCTTTGATAATCTGAGGAGTAATAAAATCGATATTTTGATTCGCTACCGAATATCGTATTTTTACGGACAAAATAATAATAATATCGATTAAATTTATTCAATTATATTATTGTTTACTATATATTTATATAAAAAGAGTTTATAGTTACACGTCCGAATTAGTTGAATGGCGTTCTTCACATTTTATTAACCGAATAAATAAAGTTTTTTACATAAAACAAAAAATATTTAGAATATATCATGTAAATTGTTTTTTTAAAGGTACATTCTCTGTTCTTTTCCTATGTACATATTTCAACGGTTTCAAGGCACATAATGTAGCGCTAATAGGTGAAGATTTTGAGTGTTTCGAACGTCAGGGACGATTCACCATTGTTTTCAAATTCAAAACAATAATAATCGTAGAACACTGACTGTGTCAACGCCAGATTTGCACGTACATCGTTAATATAATTATATTGGATAAGTAAGCGCGAACACGAACTAAACTATTAATATGCATATTGCGTATGTATTATGATTTTAAAATATTTTTTAAGAAACGGACGTTTCAAAGTTTGTTTTGATTGTATTTACTATTAACTTATAAACATATATACTTACAATATTTTTCGTCACATATTACAATTTTCAAATTCATCGTTTTCCTTATTCGGATATAATATTTCAACCGATTAGTGTAAAGTGCATAATCACTGTGCGCGATTTTAGACTTCGTCCTTTTTGGAAAGTCCGTCTCTTTCCGATATAATAAAAATCCGCTTATTTTATGCTCTTATTTCTCTCTCTCTCTCTCTCTCCCCATCGTTTTTATTCTCTCGACTAATTATTCTTAATTTCTAATCTATTTTTCTGTATATAATCTCGTTTTACATTTTTATCGTTTTTAAAACTAATTTTAGGATTTTAATACTATCTGTAGTTCGTATATTTAGAAACCAGTCGTATTCGTCAAGATTTGTCATCGTGGCTTGGTGGTTACCAATAGAAATTATAAAATATAAAATGTAATCGTGCAACATATATTCATATATATGCTTGGCGAGTAAATTAATTATTTTTTAACTCATTAAGTCAATATAAAAATACATAAATCGAATTAAGTTTATAAAATCATGTAGAAATCAACATTTTAAGTATGTGTTTCAAGTGTTCAATAAAATGAACGTTATAAGTATGCCCTATATATGTATATACTTTAAATAATTCAAAACTAGAAATAATTAAACTATGAACATTAAATAATATTGTACGAGTTTCTGTTGTACGCCATAATTTCTAATTTCATGTATAAATAAATAATTTTACTTTTCGTACTACACCGAATGTGTCGTTGTTAACACAATATTGTAGGTACTGCTTCGCTAACATAATTTATATACCTTTGTGTAATATAAAGATGAACTGAAAATGTCAAGTTTTCAAGAAAACAAATGCGTTAATGCGTTAAGTAACTTAGTTGAAATTGACTCAGATTTTTAACTTTTAACTCGTTAATGACCAGATTTGCATTTGTACACGAGTACATAATTGAAATATATATTTTCGTATTTGCCATTATTTTGCAATAAAGTCACGTAATCGTATAATAATAATGCTATTAAATAAATTATTAAATTGCTATTAAATAAATATTCTGGTCGGGTTGGTTAGTATATAGAAGGTGATTTTTTTTTATTATGAGACCAGCGATTATTTACCAAGATCCTAAGCAAGTATTTTATTTCAGTGTTTTTTATTCATTATTAAATCGTTTGAGGAATAGACCGGGTTTAAACTAATTAATCCCCACTCCTCATACCTTAAACAAATGTAAACTTTCGCTGTTCAAATGGCAATATTTATCGGATTTTGAAAATCAACGTGTGAATTACTGTAAAAAAAATATTTTTTAAGAATTTCTAATTCAAATCACAGATTGAAAATTTCAAATCAAAAGTCGATACGGATATGAAAAACAAGGATTCGGGATAAAAATATTATAGTTATGAAAAATATGGAATATAATGAGTAGGAAACGGATTTATATGTAAATGAATATTTTTATTAGAATAAGATATTTAAAGTCTGATAAGAAATGTTCATGATTTAAATCATTCTTATTAAAATGACACCAATTTTATTTTACATATTTCTATACATTTTTGGCATAATTACATATTTTTACATATTTCACTAGTTTTTAAATATTTTTAAACATATTTTATCGTTTCGTCATTTATACGTTTTTAAACCATGTTGCGATGAACGAAAACAGCAATTTATCGGTATATTGCCGTGATTTATACTTTTAGTAGTTTTCTTGCTCATGCTTTCCGACCATCCTTCCATGCAGAGCAATGTAATAAGTGCTAATCTTGTATTCAATATAGTATATATGTATATACGATTGAAAATCGCTGATAGCAATCGGTCTTTAATTAGTGTTCAGTTGTAACTACCTACACGAACTCTAAAAGAAAATTTTAACTCTAATTGATATAATATTTGTGACGTTAATACTTGAAAATATCGTGCAAAATGAAACGTTGAAAAACGATTTAGTTTTCATCTCGGTGAATTTTAGTTTTTTAGCACATACAACTACAGCATTAGAAACGAAAACTATGTCTATATGTCTGTTGTTATACGCAATTTTATAGCGTCCAGATAACGGCGGGACGTCTTTTGCCAAGACGCGGTTCTCACGTTGTGAATTCGATTGTATTATTGTGGTATGGACATTATGGTCAGGAATATATCACCTTATACGAAGTTAGTGAAATACTTATAGAAAGCAGACGACTGATAATGTCAGATGATGATTTAAATCAAATATTTAAGTAGTAATTACAACTGAATAAATATATAATGTTTGCAAGTATACAAAAAAAAAAAAAAAATATAGGCCACAAATAACGTTGTTACGGAAATCGTTTTCGGCCAATATTAATAAATAACAAACATTTATACACACTCGTAATAATATACAAACGCGTAATATCAATCTTTAACTCTAACCACCGACCGTCGGACTGTAAATTGCAGGCGTGCGACGCAAAGTGAAGGCCTGTGTGTAAACAATTTAGTTATTTATTCGTATGGCGATTGACTAATGGTAGTTTTTCGGATTAATGACGTTTCGCTTCATAAATCGACGTCCACGTTTCGTATCGATTCGACACCGGCTGATGTCGCGTTAGCAAAGCGTTCATTTAATTCCTTTTGGAACAATGATTTATAAATGTGAAAAATAGTCTTGTTTTTGTGTGCTACAGTCACGGTACAAAGTATAGTGCACAGCGTACAGTCACAGTGATCCGATTAAAGGTAGCTCATTCCATTCCTCGTGCAGTAAATTGTGTCTTGGTTCGGGGTGAACGGGGTGGTTGTAGCAGTTTTGTGAACACAAGTGTGGTATCAGTCGTTCGCCTCACTAGGTGTCTTTTTGATGTTAAAGCTAGAAATACTAAATTTACGCAAGACGATTCTATGGACTTGTTTCTTAGCACTCTTGAACGAATCGAAAACATTCCGGATTCTACTTCAAACCATAAGTACTACTGTTCGATCGTCTCGTAATATTCGTTCAGATAATGTCGAACGTCCGTTTTAAAAATATATACGTAATATTTCGATCGGTAGCTATTCACTCTTACCCGGGCAGTCGCGCGAGTGTACCAAGGTACGGTACAAATGGACCGTGTTTTCGGATAAACGTGAACTGTTTAATTTGGTATGTATTACTATAGTCCATACGCACGTCGTTATTCGCATGAGTTGTTATATTAGTTTATTAGTTTATTAGTTTTATTAGTTTGCAACTATCATGACGTTGATATTTTGTATTTCAACGATACACAATATACCGAGGCGAGCACATTTTTCTTTCGTAGACGAACCACCGAGCCGCTAGGACCGAAACTGGCATTCCAAAACTAACGTTGTACACACTGAATCCAACGGTTACAAAACGGCAGCCCGTCGTTGCACTTCTTCAAAATCGTCACTGGACGAGAACAACAACATTTCGCGGTCTCCTTTGACTCACTCCTTTGGTGAAATTTGATTTTCGACGTGATATCGATTACGTTTTTGAGCTGTAAAATGAAACCGCATCCTTTGTTTTCGTTATCGGTTTTCCCTTTTGTTTTATTAAGTGTATAACAAAATTACTCGAAATTTCTACGATTTTTACCGTTTTTGTTTTGTCTGCGAATAATTTTTCGGACGGCACAAGTAACCTACGACCTTTGCACACGCGTACTCGCTTTCAGGCAGTGATTGCACGGTTGCACGGACGGTAATCCATTTTAAGCTTTTTTGGATTTTTCTAGCAATTTTCCCAATCACCGGACCACAACGATTATAACGGGCGCTATTGTCGACATGTCAGATTTTCATCGTTATTAATTTCAAATGCATGACAATCACACCAATTATACATATTTTACGATTATTTAGAAATGTTACGATTATTTTTAGACACTTAGTATAGAATTTCGACAATATTTAACATTCATTTATGTATTTATGTTTTAACTTTGTTTCCATTTTTTTTATTTTTCTGAATTGGCGGGCGTGAAATAAAAAAAAATTGTTAACAAAGTATTTTTAAAACATGTTAAAGTGGTTTTTTTTTTTAAACACAGTTTTTTTCTAAACCGAAAAAAAATATAATTTCGCGATTATTTTTTACTTTATCTTAGTTCACCCAGAAGAAAAACAAATAATAATTGAATTTTTTTTTTTTAGTTTTTTATTTCGGACAAGAGTTACGAATTGTATCTTTTTCGCCAATTCGAAACTACATTGGCAAGGCACTCACAGAATGGGCTGAGTTATTTTTTTCTATTTCAAAAAAATCCTCGAAAAAATCTTTTTTTGGGTCTTCTGAAGCAGGATCCTCATCAAAGAAAGTGGCCGAGGGATCATCCGGCAAAACCAAAAAACGCCGTATGCGTGTAAACTCACCGCTATAGAAAAATGATAGCAAATAAAATCGATTAGTCGATAACGATATGTCGCTGCACGATTAAAATAAATAACACACATAATTAAACACATAGAAACTCATAATCACAACAATACTAGTCAGTACCATTGATCGATAGAATATTAATGAAACTCACGTTGCTGTTGTCGTGCAGGCGGGTGGTTCTGGTCAGACGCTGTTGCCTAAGAATCTAAAAAACTCAACAACGCCTACGGAAAATAATGTGAACAACGTAAATTGCGACGGACAGAACACGGTTGGATTCGCGCGCAAAAAATAATATTAATTATTAAAACGACACAATTGTTCATGCCGATCTGGTCGACGAAACTTAAAATATATATACATATATACAATTATATAGTAATTCACAATAACAGATAATGTTACGCGTCGATTATATCGGCGTCGGGTGCGTTAGGGAGAAGACGTCAAACCGACACTAACCGTTGTCGACAACAGTGGCGGTCAAATGATTTAGTAATGCCCCCCTCCCCCCCCTGTCCTTTCACGAACAAGACTGATTTTTTAACATGAGCTTTAATCGTTGAAAACATAAGTCATAATTTAATGATACAAATTCACTTTACTAAATAACTGTATTATTATTAAATTATTAAATCTATTGTTTTTTTTTCCGCCAATTCATCTAATACTCTTCATCTTATTTAATAATATAAATTTTTTTTATTAATATCAATAATAAGACAATAAACGGCGGCATACTGTTAAAACTAATGCGTAATAACGAAAAGGTCATGGGAGGGATATAACCCCCCCTCCCTCTTCCCCCGTTTGACCGCCGCTGGTCGACAATGATACTTAAAGCGTAAAGCGGGCCGCTTAGACAGAGATGCTAGATTTGTAATGTAATTCGAAATTTGAAAACGACGGTTAAATCGTTGTATTCGAAAAACGGTGTGGAGCTTATAATTGACGAATACGATACGCACTGTTCGAACACTGCAATTGTCTAACTCGCGTTACATTCACTGCCGCTAAAAACATATGATTTACCCGTTACCGGGTTTTCGTCATTGGCTTGTAGTTTTTCCGCGCGCTTCAGGAGACTACAAGCAAAATCGGAAAACGTGTCGAAAATCCTAAACCCGAAAACAATACCGATACCGGATAGGATTTTCAACCGGAAAAGTAATAAATCATTCTGTCTACGCGAAACAATGTCGGATGGTCATGAAAATCAAACGGAAATTCAAAGCGGACGAACCGGCGACGGGACCCCCACAAATACACGTTCCTACCGATGGCCTAACCGCATACCTAGGTCCGGTAACGTGCGCGCGCACGACGGACGGGCAGAAGAATCGCGACGGTCGGGAAGTCGGAAAACGCGCCGGAAACTTTGGGCCGACGCTTGAGAACGTCCAGAGCTACCGGCCGAACAGAACGAAAACGGTCATACTAAACGGGACCGGCGCCTAACGCCGCGTGGACATTGTCGGTTTGACGTTCAGTATTTTTTTCATAATGATCGAGTTCACTCTCGCGGTCTCCCTTTCCTTGGCCGTCCGGTTGATGTACGACGACGTGCGCTGGCCGACTTCTCATGGACGCGGGCAGCGCCCGGTTCGGGCCGTCCGCGTACGCGTCGATCACGTTCTGTTTTTTGATCCGCTTGCACACGTTCGCCGTCAGACGTTCCAGCTTGTCGGCGGCGGCGGCACCGCCGGTCTGCCCTCCCGTCGCGTTGTCGCCGGTCCCGTCGCCGAGTTTTCGCTCGGACCGGCCGCGCAGCCGGTCGGCCGGCCTGACGTGCGGCCGCGGCCTGACGTGCGGCCGCGGCCGCCGGCCGGCCGCCACCCCGTCGTCGTCGGGCTCGCGTAGCCACGCGGACGGCACCGAGTCGAAGTCCGACCCGCGACGCGTCCTCGTCCTCGTCGTCCTCGTCGTCGTCGTCGTCGTCGTCGTCAACAGCCTCTGCGATCGCCAGAGGGTCATGCGTTCGGCGTCCAACCATTCGCCGTCCAACGGCGGCGACTTGGCGCTGCCGACCGACCCGCCGCCGTCCGACGACCCGACCCGTTCGGCCGACGGACGTTTCGCGCGCCACGTGGCCAACGGTATTCGGGAGATGGCCTTCCGCTTCGCCGCCTCGGCCGCGTCGTCTGCGACGAGTCTGCGACTCGAGCTCGCCGACGCGACACCGTCCGCGGCCGTCGCCCGTCCGCCGGAAGACCGCGACGTCCCGGAACCGGACGTGCTGCTGCCGGAAGAGCCGACGTCCCACTTCAGTCCGTTGAGCGATTGCATGGCGCCGCGGTTCGTGGACGGGATTATGACGCGCGCACGTCTCGCCGACCGAATTGCTCGTCGTGCGAATCGTGTTTGCACGGGACTCTCGTGCGGAACGGCGACGAGTACTGTCCGCGAAAACAGATTCACCGTGCCGTCGACGCGCGTCAATAAAATGTTACGTTTTGCGAACAACGCGGCGGACGATGGATCGCGTCGTTATGGAAACCGTTTTCGGCCAACACGAAAACGAAAAGTCGACGTTTCCGTCTAATGGAATCGACCGGTTTCGCACGAGTGGTTTTTAACTCGCTTTTTCGCACGCCGGCAAGGGAGTAACGGTCGTCGGCGAGTCGCGTCGTCTGATGAAATCCGATAGAACATGTGTCCGTGCATACGTTTCGACATCAAAATAACCGTTTAAAAACACATCCGTCGAGTGAAATCTAAACACACAATAAAGGAATTCGAAACCGAATAATAAAAAGTGACGAGATTGTCGCGTATTTTGTATTTTAGGTTTGATTTTTTTTGATTTGATTTTGTCGTATTCAATTAAAACGTTAGAAACAAACGGACAAATTTGTTATACGAAGAACAGGTACGGTCTGAAAAAAGACATACATAACTAACTGTTAGATATTTAAAAGTTAAAATATTAAAATATATAGTTGAATAATCAAGTGTTTAATTTTATTGAATGTTTTCCCGTGTATTTCGGTCGTTAATAGATAGTCAGTATATTATTTGACCCAACGCTTCAATGTTTCGTCGAACGAAATAATTCAATTAGCCAGTTAAAATACATGTTTAGGTTCCACTCGAAAAGCTGAATGCGCGCATATTATACATGAAATACCTATTTCAACATGATAATAAAGTCAACGTTTGGAAGAACAACTGTTCTGTTGATCGGTTAAAAAAACGATATCTGCCTTAACGCATAAATAATGTTTTGATAACGAGATTTTCAACAACCGCCGTGAAATATTTATTCCGATGTCTATATACGCGCGGCTTATAGAATTTATTATTTCCGATTGTCACGTATTTCATAAGAACGGAATTTATCGGAAATTTGATAATGTGTGTTTTGGAAAATGAAATGATTGAAATTATCAAAACTGTCTGTATTCGGCCAAAAATTAATCGAATTTTTTTTACATTTTTTGTTAGCTATAAGCGGATAATTTTATCATATGAATTTTTGCAATGACGTCTCCGCCTAGATAATAAAAAATTTAATATTTTTAAAAAAGAAATACCGTTTTCAAAAAGTTGTCTCGTCTCGCTCGCTTTCATTAACACGAAATTTGAAATATTTAATAAGTTTATGTTAACAAAATGTCAAAAACGATTGATTTTGTGTACTATTAAGTTATTAAGTTATGTAAACAACCTGATTTGCGAACAATAATTGTTATCTAGTTAATTTTTTAGTAGGTAATGTTAAGTTTATAAGTAAATTTCAAAACGAAATCTGTGATTACTGAAAATCACTAAGAAGCTAAGGGAAAAACATTTTTTCAATGATATACTATTCACAAATCCTGTTCTTTTAGGCGCCTGTTTATTATTGTCTGAATCAACTCATCTTTTGTAACTATACGCGAAACCGTAATCGTTTACGCGTGAAATTAAAAACAGCAAAAAGAAAAAAGATAAAAATAACTTTTGGATTTAAGTAAAATGCGGGTTTAACTTTTGGCTTTACCTAATCAAGCCTTAATCGTTAATTTTAAGAGCTATTAAAACAGACCGCTCTTATCAATAAAATATATAAGAGAACTTGTGATTATTTCATACACAAATGTTTAAAACCCGAAATCACAAAAATTATACACAATAACCGCGTATACGTATTTCGACAACTACATTGTCATCATCGTTTAACCAAAGCATTTAAAGGTTAGTAGCTCGCGCTGATGATGACAACGTAGTTGGTAGGCGATCGCCCCCCCGTAGATTCTTGTTAAATTGTTTTATAATCCTAACTCTTATCTATGATACTATAGTAAGACAATTTAAAATTGAGTTGTATAGCTATGGGATTTTTCGGTTTTAACGTTTTTGATAACCAATAAAGATAAATACCTCTTTTTATCAAAGTACACATAATTGTTTTCATACGTGTATTGCGGTTTAATTATTGAACGATAAGCGAACCTTAACGATCGATGGGTCACACATAATGTAATATACCTACAGCCATGGCTCTTAAACATCTCGAACGTCTCCGTAGAGGACAGTGAATTGTTCCGATAGCAGCCGCGATTCGACATTCGATAAAGACACGAAGACGGACTTTATTGTTTTATTTCGGTGTATCGCAAACGATTTCCAAGAGAACGTTTCGGAAAATATATTTCCATTTTCTCGACGCGACGAAACGAGGATTAAAGTCGTTTTTGATTGAGATGGCCCGCCGGGTAAATAAGTTCTGGTTGTCGAAACACGTATACGACGCGGTTATTGTGCATGATTTTCGTTCTTATCAACTCGACATTTATACTTCACGTCTGGTTGATTCGATCGTCAACTTCGCCCGACTTTGTCCGACGACGCGACCAATAATATGAAATCGAAGAAAACGTGTTACTCTATTAATATCGACAACGCAATGACATCGTAATGTAATGACAATGTAATGACTGTTACATACCGTACGCGTCTTATTGACAATATTTGTCATTTGTGTATTACGAGAGAAAAAAGAGAAAAGCAAAATATTATTGCGCGTCACGAATCGGTTCTCGAGATTAGTCGCGCGTGCGCGTCGTGACGGTCCTGTTGCAGCCAATATCGTGCCAGCACACCGTTAAATCACCCCCCACCAGTTTTACCGCATTCACTAGCGTCCCCGTGCACCCGGACGCGCCGCGATCACGTCAATTGCCGTTTATACGCACACGTGCGCGCACCGCTCCGAACGACGCGAACGAAAGCGCCCCACGGCCGTCTTATTCTGTGTCAACCGCTTGTTTATTTTTCATTTCTCCGTTTGATTTGCACGTCGCTCTACAATGCACTCTGGCCGGAAGTAACCCGTTTCAATGTATCCGGCAGCGGCGACCGAGGTAAGCACTTTTCTTTCTTCTTTATTTATCGATTAAACGCCCTCCGCTCGACCGGTGACTTCCATGTACGTTTTCGTTTTGATTTTATTCCAACACAAACCTAACACTCGGTCGGTCGAACGACCCTTCGAAAGAAGTTTCGTTTCGTAACGCGCACGATTTTTTCATTATCATTATTATTATTATTATTGTTATTATATCCGCACTCCGTCGGAGAAACGACGTTTAAACAGCCGCATGCTTGGCCAGTATCTCGACCGTCGCGTTCGGAATATTTTTCAAGTATTTGTTCTTTTCTATTCCGCCGCTTGAAACCGACTTTGAAACGTACTCGGCTTTCGACACGGATCGCGATTGCCGGGTTTCAAAATCATTTCCGTTTTATTCGGAGTTGACAAATCGATTACAACCTTGTTTACGGTTTCGATTTTGAATTTTGATACCAGTTTCAAAAATATTGTTTACCCATTCCGTTTCCGATTATTTCGTTCGCTCGATTTATAATTCCCGACGACACGTGACGATCGTCAGTACTTGCGGGCGATATTCTGTCACACAGAAAAGCGTGGTCACTCTCTAACTGTAGTTAACTACTAGTGCTACACAAGTCGACGAAAGTTCGACGACAACGCTCGGCGTCCCGGTCGCGGCGCGCAGCAATAATCGCTAAGTCCATTGAGAACAGAAAACATCTCTGATCGTTCACACGCCACCGAAACGTGAACGACAAAAGCGCGCGGATGTCCGTCGACGTCCGACCTCGATTCTATTCGCGTTTCAGGATTTCGTGTTTCGCAACGATTTCCACCGCAGGTTCCGAATTATACTCGTTTAGTTTTCGATCTCGAGTGTCGTTTTCCAGAATTGGGGTTGAATTTGGTGGGAAAAAAAAAGTTAGCGATATTCTGAAGGCTTACAAAAAAATGTTGCGTTCTCAATACAATTGTACAAACGGCGTAGGCACTCGGAAACGTTTGCCGATAATTCGATAGTGGAAAATAAGGTGATGACGCGGAGTCTATCTCAATTCATAGAACAATATAAAACACGAGCGTAGACAATTCATAGGCCATTCATATCACGGCGGCAATATTGAATATATTGTTGTGTTGTTGTCAGCCGGGTTTCTTTTATTAAAAAAAAAAAAAAAATAGTAGAGGTACTCGGTCCGAAACGATAAGACCACGTGGAAACAGTTAAACCGGAGGGGGGGACCGAGGACGACGCGCGCGCGCGCCTCGTCGCGAGGAGGTGCCGCGCGTGGACGAGAATCGCCGCCGCCGCCGCCGCCGCCGTCGCGTTCGTACGGAGAGCCGCGCAGACGGTTTTTCTCAGTCGACACACTCGCCGTACGGTTCAAGTCGCGCGCGGTTCGCTGTCGTCCGCGTGTCGTCCGCGTGGTCGTCTTGTATTCGCGCGCGAGGGCCGAGAAAACCCGTCTCCCGGACCTGACCTAACGTGCCCGCAGACGGAATGCACGTCGGGACGAGACGCCGCGCCGTCGCGACCACACCGTTGTTTCCGGCGACGAAACGAGCCGGTCGGTCCGCCGCGGCCGTCCGACGCCGTGCACATTGAACGCCCGCCGGTGAGTTGGCTTCCCGTGTACGCGTTTTGAACGGTCGACCTGGTCGCCCCTTACCCCCCCATTGGAATTTTTTTAATATCTTTAAATGTATTAAAATTACATCATTTTATAATGGTATATAATTAGGAATTTTCTATGTTTAGGATTTACTTTTTTTTTCCTCTTAGTACCAAAATTGCAATTTATTACCAATATTCGCCCCTGGGTACCCAAGACCGGTCGACCGACCGACCCGTTCTCAAGTCGTTCGAATAACGGCGCGCGTTGTATTCGCGCGGATCCCCCCGGTATCCCGGAGTGCAATCTTCGCACCGCTCGGTGGTGTCCAGTACATTAATATTTCCATTTTAGATTCTCGTAACTCGTAACGTTTCGCGTGCGCAGTCCCGTGTCGACTAAACATCCATTTTGTTAGTTTCTCGTACGTTTTATTAACGCGAAAATCGATGCGACGTGACGAACGGAAATACGTACAAACGTCACGATGACGTGCAGACGCGAATGCCTGTTATAAGTCCAAAAGAGGTTAACCGCGAGCACAATCATTCGTTTCTACGTAGCATATCCATTCGTCGTGTGTTCTGCAATTTTTCTGATAATATTTCGTGCGTAGAAAATTATTATAACGCGTGTGCGCATTAAACTTTAATCCGAAAATTGAACGCCTACGTAGTTTCCAAAGCTGTCTCGTACATAGTCGAATACAAGTTTCTCGCGAATGCTCTCAATAGTGTCGCATACGAGTCATGTAAATGAGGTGTATATTATATATGTTCAACACCAGTGGCGTATCCGGGATTTTTTATTTTTTATTTTTGGAGCTGAAGGTTAAATAAAATACAACGAATTAAATTATCGTTCTGCGTTCGGTGTGATCACTACAGACTGACAGCAAAGACATTTAACACGGACAATAGCGTTATGAAAAACGCTATCGAAATTCGAAAATGTACTAAAAATACATTAGCAGATAAGAGTACTATTTTTGATGTGTAATGGTTATCGCCGGGCGCCGAACCGACCGATTTTAAATTTAATCCAAACGGGTAACGAGAAACAATTTTTATTATCTGAAAATGATTTTACTCGATAATCATAGTCAACGATACATACTAATTCAGTTATTGGTAACGCAGCTCTTGATTGCTAGCAGTTCAACTGCTTTATCGGTTTTCAACGGTTAATGCAGATTGGAAATGGCGAGTGATTCCAATTTTTCAATTTTTAAACGTTTTTAAGTTTTAATAGAATACTGAAAGAATCATTATAATTATTAATATGTTCGATTGCGACACCTGACACAAATTTTTCATTTTTCTGCGTAATTTATATTCTGAGTGAACCGAAAAATGTATTAGTTTTATTAAATAAAAAAAAAATGTTTTTATTTTTTGAACATATTTTCGTATAGAAATTCGATTTTTCCAGTAGTTTTCTCAAGCATAAAGGAAAATTACCCAAAAATTAAAATAAAAATTGTAAAAACATCAATATATTTAACATGTGCAATTATATTATTTAAGAATAGAAACACTGAAATAAAATTTCATACTGGACAAAAAATAAATAAATGGAAAATAAAAATCAACATTCAGAAATCAGTCCATGTTAATTTCACTTTAAGTCGAAATAATTGCTTCCGACTCCAAATTCAATTATCAACGAAATATTTAGGTATCATTCTCAACAAATGTTTTACATGGGCTCACTAGTCTACCTAGTCGACTAGTACACTCCTCAAATTCAAAATGCGTCTTAACTACAAAATCCTAATCTATCATTAGACTGTTTTGGTCGTATGGATTCGAAATTTATATTCTAATATACATCCCACTTTAAGCCTTCTAATCCATCAGTCTCAAACTTTCAACCGGAGCTCTCTATTACAAACGAATCACTCCATAAAAACCTTCAACTACCCACTATCACTGAACTCTCTAAAACACACTACAAAAGGCTCCACGTTAAATTATCAAACCACTCAAACTCCCTCATCATTAGTATATTATCTATTTCCCTCTCCAGTAACGTTTAACGTCGTTTAAAATGCAACTGCTCTAGAGATCTACTCTAATTAAAAAAAAATCAAATTTTAAGTGAATAATTAAAATTAGTTTCTGAGGTGCTGTTAATGAACTGTTTCCTCTACAAGTCATTCATGTTATATTATTGCTTTTTTATTATATATCAAATTTACTTATTGTTTCAAATAACAGATTGTAAATAGTAATTTAAAATTTAAAAAAAAAAATCAGAAAATGTATTACGAGACGTGTTAAATTTTAATAATGATTTTTTTAAATATACAGACGATAACTTTTTAGTCAGCCAGATTATTAATAGATATTGCACAAAACTGTCAATGAATTTAATTTCCAAATCCGGTTTCGTACATTGTTTACGTTTATTTGTATTGTGCTCGTATTAAATAAATATCCGCTTTGAGTTTTATCAATGGAATTGTTCACTTGTTAATTATCGTTTATCCGCCAAGCTTTTTTGTGTACGAAATTTTCGGTCGTTGGCCACAGTTCCGGTATTGTTGCGGGGATTTTTTTTTACGATTTTTTTTCCCCGGTGTTTCGTAGTTTTTTCGATTTAACCAAACATTGTTATTTTAATTTGTTTCGTTTTTTTTTTAATAGAGAAAACGACATATCGTAATAACAACGTTCATATTATTTTTATTCATATTCGCGTAAACCCCATTATGTTGCCAAAATCAAAATTCAAATATTCGCGTGTTATAATAATAATGAATACGTGTTATTTTTCCTATACACGTACATTAGGTCGTACGCACAATTCCAATCCGGCGCGAATAGTTAATAATACGAACGTTAAAAGCGGAGGTGTCTGTGTGATGACGCGCGCGTACGTTCATCTCGGGCAGATAGTGTTTCGGGAAACGATTCTAAACTCCGTATTTGACTGTTTGTGTTTACCGTTTTTGTTTTCGCCGTCTTTGTTTCTTCCGTTATAAAAACCGTTTAAAAAAAAAATAGAGTCGAATTTCAAACTGTTTAGTTGTTATCGATCGCTGTGTCCAATATCGATTGACGTTTGAGATTATTTTCCGATAGTTTCCATCGTTCGAGAAAGTTTTAACTAAAAAACAAAATGGAAAATATACAAATCGTCGTCAAACCGATAAGGTTATATTTTTTTTGTTTCGGCGTGCGAATTTTATACGTGAAATAATGTTTACAATACGATAACGTTCGTATAAATATAGCGCCGCGATAACAGGGCGAGGCTCAGAAATCGAAAGTAGCATAAATTACAAACAATTTTTGAAACGAACAATAACAAATGACTACTGTTCTGATATGATAACGCCCAAGTTCTAATTCCCTAAACGTCCGTTTCGAAGAATTATGTACAAATTGCGGACATTTTGATTTTTAACTTATTCGAGTTTTGACAAATGTTACGTCACGCGATGGTAAACCAATAAAGGAAAATTATAGCGATTTCCCATCAAAGTGGTTCAAATTTACGTGATAAACTTTTCGTAACTTAATCCGTCAAAAGTCTTCATATCGTTACCACCAGAGGATGGAAACGTTCGTATAATCGAAATTTATTTTAAAACTCAAAAACATTTTTTCTAAAAGTTTGATTTATCCGATTATCAGCTTAAGCCACGAATAGTGTTGTACTTAGATCCTTTTTTTTTATTGGGTTTCATACATTTTTTTTTTCGGAAAAACAAATAATTAGAATAGTTTAGAAAAAAGTTATAAGAAAAATAATGTCGACTTTGGAAAGACTTCTAAAAAAATCGAATCAAATTTTCAAGTGATTATTTTTAATTATGTGTACGTATAAAAATAAATATGTCGAAATTCGATTTTGTAAAAATTTGTCCGCAATTTTAACGCGATATTTTTCAATTTTTCCTTAAAAAAATTAATAAGACCTTCCATTTAAAATATCAACAAATGAATGTACATAAATGATTCTTATACTCGCATCGTTTTTTCTTTGAATTTATTTTCGCCGGTTTTGTTTATATTTTCTTCCATTTTCTTTTCGAGTACTTTAAGTACCTACGCGTTTCATAGTTTCCACGGTATATATTTATATCAAATTATTAAACAATTGCGTTATTAAAATATTTATTAACCATTTATATTATTTTTTTTACTTTATTATTCTATTCAAGTACCAATCGCGAATGACGCGCTCGTCGAAGGTGCTTATGCAGTAATGTAATTTGAGTTTCGAACACAATTTTCATATTGAATTCGTATATAATTTTTTAAAAGCATAAATACGTAGTCAAGTCCATCGGCGTTATGTTTGCGCGTACGACCAAATTAATGTAATACGTTTGTTTTCTTCCTTTTTTTTTTATAAGATTTACTTGTTTCGGAGCCCAGAGACACGTTTATAATGAGTATACGATTTTGAACAAATTAACAATATCAAATATTGTTTGTTCTATTCAATATCAAAATTGTTATCGATTTGTTATGGTTTCGTGTACGAGCAGAGGCTTCGGCGTGTAGACACCACACATATGAAAACTGAATTGTTCGTTACCTGAAATGCGTGTTCGTGGGCTGTAAACTCGGAAACGTCCCATAAACGATCCGCAAGAACCGAACGACGGGATAAAACGCGACGGATAAAAGACGTTATTAAGGCGGTTATGACGTTTGTTTGAATATACATTCACGTACGGCAGCGAATTGATATAATAATCCGCACGAGAACGCACGGTGGCGGCGAAAAATCGTATTCGTGCGACGACAGACAAAGTTTCGTTACTTGGACCGAGCGTGATATTACTTAACGTTGCGGTCGTTCGCAACGATGTTAATTGTATGTGCGAATGTGTTTTGTTTTATCGTGACAATAGTAGCTCGACGCACAATTGCACCAAAAACCGGCACACTCTTCTCGTAAGTTAACCTGGCCTAATGCGTGTGCCTATGTACACGACGAAAACTTAGTCCGCTAGAAAATCAGGCGACAGGAGTGTATGGTCGAGGGCACGTGAACGTTTTTGTTTCCCGAGTAAACGCGTGTGTCCGACGTGCCGTACGGTTTATATTCGGTCTAGTTTGATTAACAACGACTCTGCCAAGTCGCTCTTTACCAGGGATGGCAAATTTTTCTGACCTTGCGTGCCAACAATTAATTGGTTGATTTTTTTTTTTTTTTTGTTATTCCCTGCGTGTCATAAAATCATAACAAATATTTCGAGTTAAACAATTTGCCTGTTAAATATTTGTATTTATACAATAAAAAATTTTCATATAACAAAAATACCGTGCCATCGTATATCGGCGGATGCGACCAAGCATGCGATGCACACTACTATGCTATATGATTACTATAATAAAACGATAAGACGGCCGAGCCGGGCACAAAAATATAACTGTATAATAGCATTCTGCCGAAAACGCGGACACACATAAATTATATTAGATTCATTAGATAATATATTAACTACAAACAAATATTCCGATTTTTCTAAAAAATTGTGCGTGCCGTGGATTTGCCATCCCTGCATCCATAAGCTCTATCCGACGTCCACTAGTCTAGTATAAAAATCGTTAGAAAACATTAATCGGATCCGTCGACGAGACTACAATATTGTCAACACCGTATTATTGGCGCAACTGTAAAATATTGGCGTATTCGAATTGCGTCCAAAAATGATATTTTGTCCGAGTTGCGTCACCGAGAATCATTAAAAATTACATATTTTGTTTCTACACTTTTACAGAATGAGGAGGACTGTCATCTATATAAACGGTGTGGTTAAAATTGTGTAGATTATTTTTAACTATTTTTAAAGCTAATAATCAATTTAAAATAATGTAGAATATTATTATAAAGATATCATGTCAACGAATTTTTTTTGATCTTATAAAACGGGTACATTTTTGTGCGCCAATTTTTTAACGAACTCAAATCGTGATATATTTTTTGTTTCTAACTGAGTCATAGTATTTTTAATAAAATCTTTTTTACCCACATCTTCCCGTCGTCTCTTTGTTAGATTTGAACTTCGCGTTTTAATATAAATGTCAGTTTGAATATTCTTCAGTACTTCTAAAAACTGAAAAATGTTAGATTACGAAGAATAAAACATACCATTTAACTTCGACTGAAATAACTCACGTGAGTCGATAGTACGCATTAACGAGTTTGAAAATGTAGCCCATATTGATGGTTGAAATTTACTATTCAGTGAAATATACATTTTTTCTTCTTTTTTAAACAATTTAAAAAATCGTTTATTCTCTTATCATTGGGTTTTATGGCCAATAGTTGTTTACGAGTATATCGCTAAACGAATTGAAATCGAATAACAATTATCATTGCGGACGCAACTCGGGGAGACTGTCATCGGTGACACCGTTGACGCAACTCGGACGTCTTGTGAGAAAACCGCGCACACAATTGTAACGCCGTATTCTTTCGTCTTTTTTTTTTTTAGAAACGAGACTCGCATGCAGTTTAACATATTTAACACGCCCGCGCCCCCACGCGTTCGTCCCGTTATTCGACGTTTAGGATTCATGCACAAATCATTGATTAATAATAATGAAAAAAAAACCCAATTATAATTTAAACGCAATATGTTTTCGATAAATAAACTGTCGCAAACTAATGGTGATCGGCTACTGTTGTGTACACGTTATTAAATTCGCGTTGAAACACTCGGTAATCGTCGCCGCGTTCCTTTTTGAAGGCCTATCGTTAGTCGATGGAGGATGTGTATGTGCAGGATGGACGTATGATTTTTCCCATATATTTATTGGTCGGCCAACGAAGTAGCTAGTCAGTACCAAAATATTTTCATTCGTACATTTTCGAACCACGTGTATTTTTTGAAACCTATTTTAGACATTTAATTACTAAAAATTGAAAATAACGCTCTACATAAATCGGAGGGCGAAAACAATTTTTGTTTTTTACTTACAAAATATCACGTAACTAATATAAAATTATCTTTTACTGTACGACTTGTCGTTTTCCGGATTAAGGAGATATTTTCCGAGAAATATTGAGTATTTTAAATACAATTGTTTGGTTATTTAACGCAACTAATGTTTTAAAAATAGTTTTAGACTTAATATTAAAAAAAAAATCAATCATTATTCTACGTAAACCCGCGTTTAATTGATAACCGGTATTAAACTGTCGTCATGTTAGTCTTAAATTACACACTATATGTATATATTCTTCATAGACCATAGCATAAAAACGAACGGAGTTATCTCGAATGTACTCATCCGTAAATAATTTAAGTATAATTCACTTCGCGTAGTTAATGGAGGTTGGAGATTATATCGTCGCGAACGTCGGTCGGAAAGAAATTTTCACAATTTGTATACCAAACGGCAACTCGGTTATCGCGGTGGAAACCGTTTATTGCGGCCCGTACAGACTTAAAGCGGGATTTAAAAACTAATATACAATAACAACACACGGTGTGGAACGGGACGTTTCGAGGAAATAACTCTCACCGAAATCATGAGTTATACGCCACATCGATGTGTTTAGACACATGTCTGAAAACCGTGAACGCGGCCGCCGACGTACGCGTTGCTGGCATCGGACGTTTGGATTTCGCATTTGCGATTCGCTATAACTCCGCGGGAATCTCTGCTCTCCTTTTGAATAACGGTCTTCGACTGATGAAAGGAACCCCGTCCGAACTAATGTCAACGAAACCTGTACAGTCGGCTAGCTTTTGTCGCACCAGCTGGTTCCAAATGTTTGCGTTCGGTTCTCTTGTAGAATTTGGATTTCATACGCGTGAAATTTCGACTCGCCTTCGAGTGGGATTTGGTGTTACGTGCTATAGGATTTCACAAAAAGACCTTTTCCAAACGAATAATAACAGCACGACAATCAGTGACTGCAATAGAAACAACGTAAATAGGCAGACAACTTATCACAAGGAAAATTAATATCGCGTCAATTAATATTCCACAGTCGTTTGTATCAAACCGAGTAAAATTATTTGAATCCGTTTTTTTTGTCAGTTTGCGTTTTCGTAAACGGGTAGTTTTTATGTGTGTTTTCTTTATTAGTTTTCTTTTTTCGAGGCCGAACGCCTCCATCTAAATATCCATTTTACGAGTCCATATTATAATATACAATGCCATCGATTATGGATAATACATTGCCGATCATAATTGAGGTTACGTTCGTGTACACGTTTAATACGCGTGCATTAGCCTTTTCGAAAATAATTATTGTGGTATATAATACTCACGTCGGTTAACATTTTAAAAGACGTTTTTTATTCGTCGGATTAGATTAACACATACAATCATAGATGCGTAATTAAGTTTTAAAATATAATTGTGTGGAAAAAAAATTATAAACAAAACCCGGTTTTGAAAATCAATGATAATTTTTCCGCCTGAATACAAAATATTTTATTTCAAATTTGTTGTCGACGGAACGTGATATCAAGTGATGTGTACATTTTCCAGTATTTCCAATGCAGAATGATCGCATTTAGAAAGTTAATAAACTGGATTTTTATTTAACTCGACTCCTTACTGATGTTTCGCGCTGTACCACCCTCAACACTACCGTATCGTCCTAGAAGTATATCATAATTTTCTCAAGACTATGCAATTTTTTTACAAAAAAATATATTACATTTTTTCATCGAGAGCAGGCACTAACGGCAATAGCTTCTTTCCCGGTTTTTTTTTCTGTTATGTAATTTTTTTATAATTAAATAAATTAAGTGTTCTTTAAATATATAATTATTAATCAAATTTAAAACATTTAAAAAAAAAAATTTGTATGAAAAATATTATTTTATTTTATATGTTTATTTCAGAAATAACTAACAAATATTTAATGATAGATGAGGACTTTGCTTTTTAAAAATATATTCTTTCGACTTTCAAATATCTCAAAAGTTCTTCGATTTTAGAACGAACCGGACGATCCCGTTTTAAACCTTAATCTAATGATACATTATTGACAGGTATTATTTTAATGTGATTTTTTAAATTATAAAATATTCACGGCTTGGATTATAGAAATATTAAATATTAAAATAATATTATAATCGCGTCAAAACGTTCAAACAAAATCTGGAGATATTGGGGGTAGGAAACCGCGTGATTTTCCAACCAAATGACGAATAAAATCACAACGTTTTTGATAAGTTTTTGAGAATCCGAACGCGGCCGCGGTTGAATTATTCATCGAAAAATAAACATCTGAAAAGATATTTCGCGTTACTATATGTTTCCGTCGGTTGTTGTTTACTGCTTGCGGTATTTTTTTTTTAGCCAGCTCGACGACGAAAAACAAAACTACTTCGTATTTTCTGGATTAATTCGGACGCTTTGATGTGTCTTCGAGCCAGAACAAAAATGACTATGCGTTATTTGACTTGGTACGATTGTTTTTTATAAATAATTTGGTATTGTCGGCGTGTTGTCACACAGCGGTCAGCGTTCGGACGCGCGTGACTTTGGGAATGTTCGTATCACACACACACAAACATACACACACACAAACACACACACACACACATATACACACACACACACACACACACATACACACACACACACACACACATGCGTTTACCGACAAATGTCTGTACGTCGCACGTTTAACCACACGAGATCCGATTCTCGAAAATCAACGACGGTCCATTATTAAATACCAACTTTCGTCACCGAGTGTAACTCGATTTTCGAAACTACCGACGCAATTTACATGCGGTTTGAAAATAATTTTTCACTTAATACACACATGTATATATATATATATATTACACAAACATTTTTTTTTTGTAAATAGTATATTATATTAGGCGCGATATAGACGCTCGTGTAAGGATATTTAAATCGTGTCGCCCGAACCGGGTTATTGAACGTACAACATAACCGTAAACATTTCTAACGTCAGTCATTGATTGTAATAATATACTATTCCCGTTTTCCACATAATATACTTAACAGTATTATGTAATTTTATATTTTGGTAAAAACGTATATGTCTAATTTAACACCGCAAATTACAATACAAACGCGGCGATGAAAAGCGAACGGAAAAAGTGAAAAAATCTTCACTGTGACGACTGAAATGTAGGGAAATATTATCGTGCGAGTTTCGGGGATAGGTTTATCGCTCGGAAAGTTCAGCCTACAGATATGGACTTGATAATTCGACGTGCCGGCCGAACTAGTATACCATCTAAATTAACCCAATTAGACGTATTGCCTACAAAAATCCGGGACCCAATTAGTATTGTTGTCTTGTCAGTGGACCCAAATGGTACGCGTCGATTTATCAATAGATAACGTACATGTCGGTAATCAACGTCGTTATGGGGCGATCGGTGCGGATTATGGAAATCCGGTGGTGAGTTTAGTTTATACATTAACAAAACGCGCTGGGAACTAACGGTTTTATGCTCTTTTGTTTTACTCTTTTAGTGCGATTTGTTTGAAATTTTGGCAGTCAGCGGAAAACTTTTAAAACCATTTTGTGTTTTTTCTTTTACTATTCGTTTTAATTTTTTTTCCCCATTTAATAACGTTTTCCGTCCCTACGTTTTTGTTACAGTTTCAAGTTATAATAAAAAAGAATATATATTATATATATATATATATATTAGACATTTATATCATTCAGCATATTATAATTATTTAAACTCGCTTGAAAAATTAAAAATATACACATATAAAAATATTATGAAAACCCAATTTTGGGGGGGGGGGGAGAAATAGTAACACTAAACATTTTTAAATGTATAAGTATGATATTGTTCTGAGTTTTTGATTTTCTGAAAGTGATGAATAGAAATACAATTTATGGCAAATGTTTCATTTATTTTATTTTATTTTTTGTCATACATAGTTTTCTCAGTACTCGCGAGTGCAAAGTTTAAACCATACATCAAAATACCTAATTTGGAAACTTTTATTTTGAATTTGTTTGCATCATTTCACATATTCGATTTAGCTCGTTTTTAAATTCTGAACGAATGTATTTTTTATTTGTCTGTGAACACTTTTAACACTTTCCGGTAGCGAATCGTATTTAACTGGTACTTTATATTGACACATTTTTCGGTTTTCTGAGTAGTTTCCTCAAGTGTAACGAATAACTACCTAAAAATGATCGAGAAATTGGTAAATTGTCCACATGTTCGTTTTAACTTTTGGACGTTGTGTATTTTTTGTATTTAAGCTCAAAACAATACAAGCTGAGGCACATAATATTATAAAAGTATATTAATCATGAGAAATTAATTATAATGAACTATAAATGTGTCGCTCAGAATCGTTTTTCGAATACAATGATTCATCGTTGCTATCAAATTCAAAATAATACAACTCCAGAATCTCTTCTTATTAGATATAAATCACTACAGACGACATATACAACACCCGCTATCTTTTTTTAAATTACTTTTTACTCTCAAGTATATTTCTACAATGTGTTTTAAATACAATTGTTCGATAATGAATACATATATTTTCAAAACTTTTATAGAAGTAACATACATCAATATGATCATTATAGCTGTAGAATCCGTTTATCAATTCATATACCTCAAAGTGTTTAAGAACAGGTACACGAAATTTAATTCAATATTTCTCTCCTCTAATTACAAATATATGATTCGCTAACGGACTAAATTTTTTTCAACTTTTTTTAAAATCATATTTGAGTAGTGATTTAAACATTCTTAAGACGTATTTATCATTTTATGAAATTGCTATCACGTATAATAGTTTCGTGAGTTTTCGTTCATACTCCCTAAATCCGAAAATGAAATGTGTAGATATTTAAAAAAAAAAAAAAAATGATTTTAAAAGTCGAGTTCGACTACACGCTGAGGTAAAAAATATATTAGGGTGACATCCGATGAAAACAACTCAAGAACACGGTAAAGGGGTGGGTAAGGCGATACGTGTGAGCGCGTATAACCGCTGTAAACGACAGCGAAAATAAATATGATATAAAATGTTTTTCATACATTATTTTATAATCACTCGTGCAGTTTTCTCCCGCGGAACGTTTTAAAGTTCATACACTCGATACGTATTATACGTCTACTCCGCACTCATTTTGTAAATTACCTGTCTAATACCCTAATACCCCCTCGGAAAACGTACGTTTCCGAGCGTCTTAGAGATTTAGTCATAAATCTTATTCAATTCGTCGCCTATCAGCTCGCAATCGAACGTGCGGTTTTTCCTCCCTCCATTTGATTTGCATGGCGTCAAATAGTCGATCGCCATTTATCGTCTTACGTGTATGGAACGAATGCGAAATAAACGTTTGTCGCATAATCAGAGTTCGATCGCTTTCTTCGGTATCCAAAAATACTTCGACCGTGTAATATATCGCGCCTTATAATAGTCGTCGACTTACATTCTTCCGCTGCAGATGACCGTGAGTAATGGAAATACAAACGACTGTAGGGTCAGGGGATTTATACGCGTTGGTATTTTGTCGTTGCCGTGGTTATTTAGCTCCGGATACGATAGATTCGACTGGTGACGACGTAAATCGCGTGGTGTGGTCACACGCACGGCGTACTTTCAAAAAAAAAAAAAAAAATACAAACCATACAAATGTAGTCGTTAAATCAGGTGTATATTTTTAACGTTTGAACTACGGAGTGACGTTTCATTTTCGTCAAATTCCGTACGAGTATATAATAATGTTACGTACGTGTCGGTATATACGGGCTTAAACATACGATGTTTGTAAACACTTGAACTTTGTTTTTAATTAATTACTACGGTTATAACCGCCAAACAATTGGAGATTTCGGACAACGAAGACCGTACGCGCCGGTAAATTTCACGATCGTTGACCATTTGTAATACTGTAATTTTGACGCGTGTGAATTTTCATCGCGTATAACTGTATCGATCAACTGGAAACATCGGATTTCTTATGGATGAGCTGACATTCGGCTTGATGAAAATCGTCATATAAAACTGACTCGCTCAAAGTCGTTCTCAATACAGTCCACAGTGGCTACATTCAGTGGCGTCATTTGAGGGTGGAGGACGATTTATGCATTTTCCCCGGTCTAGTATTTAGTTGAATCTCAAATCAGCGCTCTCAAAAAATATGAATTATCAATTACGTTATATGTTACCGATATAAGTTAGCACACATCGCGAAATGTTTGCCACGGTCTATAAAAACCCCGTATCGACGCCACCGTGTCCACACATACGAATATATGCATGGCGTACATGAAATTCATCATGTCGAAATCGTATAATAAATAACGCGCGTAACAGTGGACAGCATGAGACCACGACACGGCTCGTGAATGCGTTTTCGACGCGTGTACGCGTTCATGAGCCGATAACAATCAACCGTCCGATTTCTCGACTTTCCGTCGCGATTTTATTAGGATTATTTATTATCAAATTTAATTACATTGTTCTTTTTTTTGCCAAAGTAGGCAAATATATTATGTACATTTTTTCTTATTGAATTTCCCGTTATATTCGTTACTTTTATTACTGTTTTTTCACGATATAAAAATAAAACTTTTTTTTTACCTTATTAGTAAAACTTGTGAGTTTTCCAAAACTTTCCTAAGGAATACGCGAAAATATAATACTAATAAAAAAATAATAAAAATGTCAACTATAAGATTTTATGGCTTTAAGTTTAAAATATGTTTAAGTCAATATTTATGATTTTTAACGTAATATGCTTATAATTGACTGTACTTATTTTTTGTCGGTATATTTTTATTTCGAAAATCGGTCGAATAAAGCGTATAACACAAAAGTGAAAGAAGACGATTAACGAATACTTGAACATGAATAGTGAAATAAGATCTAACATTATTTTGTTTTTATGCTTTGAATTAATTTTCATACACGATTCGGTTCTGATGAGCAAAGCAAAGTAATTAAGTTTATAAACACGTATTATTTTCGTATTTATTCTGAATAAATAACGTGTTGCATATTTTATTAAGTGTATTTTAAGCCAACTTAAATGCGTTTAATTAAATAGGACCGATTTATTTAAATTGTCTTGGTATACTGTTGAATGAAGGTATTAAAAGACTATATTCTGAAAATTCGGAATACTTTAACCGAATGATAAATATTTTGAATAGTTTGATATAATTTATTAGGTATAACCCCATAGAAAAGATGGTATAGTTGCGTATAAATGCGTTTTAATATGTTAATAAATTCGGAAAGTATTAAAATGTCGGTATATTCTCTGTAACAATCAATATACTTAACAGAATATCTTGTAAACTATGCTTGTAAGTAAATTGAGTACGTATATTGAAAGTATTTAATATTTTTCATCTAATGAAGAACAAAACGTAATGTTTCCATAAAATAACTGTTATACGCAATTTTATTTCGATTTTATTGAATAATTTAGAATAATTTTTTGTTATTCTTAATGCTTTTAATTATATATATATATATATATATATACGACTTGTGATTTTTTTAGAAATTTGATCTGTAGTTTAAAATAGTATGTATTATTAGCGCGAAATCATTTCAGCCTTAACTACTACCGGATACTGTAAAACGGTTTATTACTTATACTGCTAATGGCTAAAGACGCCACAATATTATTTTAACACGTTCATCGACAAACTGTAGTATTGATATGAATCTATTATTTATTTTTTAGGACAGTGCTCTTCAACCACTTTTTTACGTAGACACCCTAATTTAGATCAATAAAAATGGGGACACACTTAAAACAGTTAATGGGTTTTTGAAAAAGTAATAAAACAATTACTAATCTATATAAAATATTATATTTACATGTTACCATTTCATTAAAAAAAAAGTCCGTAGATTACACGGCTCATTGGATAGGCAATTCTGATACATAAACGTAGCGTGCTACTTGATATTTTTTCCACTGCACGGAAAAACAATGAGTCATATGAGTATATATGTCTTTGGGAGTTGCTGTTAGTTATAGCCCATTATGATTTATTCCAGCCCGAAGAATCTTTATGTTGTAACCAAAAATTGTGTCCAACCCAAAAACATATATATGTTAATGAAACAAAAATATACATTTACTTCATTAAAAATTAAACAGTTTTAGATAGGTATTTAAATAAATAAAAGTATAAGCTTATAAAATCAAATCAGTGTGATACTTATGATTGGCGAGCTAAACATTGGTTATAAATTTGTGTGTGAATAGTTGACAAATCTACGCGTAATTCACTTTTGGTATCTTTAAGCGTAAACTATCTTTTGGTTTTTGTGATTTTTAATGTTGAAAATCCTAATTCACACATGTACGAAGTTGAAAATGGGAGCAAAATTTACAATGGATTTTTGCTCACTTCAAGTTATTCGTTTTCCAAAAAAAACCAAAATAAATCGATTTGAGACTCATAAAATTTAGATTTTAACATTGTATCTGATGATATTTTTAGTAAATGTTCTTTTTCCGTAGAAGTTAAGTTTACATTTATAATAGTTTCTTCTCCATGTGGACGAAAACATGAAACCATCCACTGTATTTCAGTTGTTAAAAGTGATAAAAAATAACTACTTAATTTAAACTTTTCGATAAAATGCCGAAAAATGCTCATTTTTTATAATTTTTAATACCATTTTCTGATATATACTTAAATGTATTATGATTCTTCGACTGAAAAAAGCATGAAAAATCATCATTTTTCATTTATGAACTTTAAAAATATTTTATTTTATTATCTGTAGAAATTATATATATTTTTTTTTTTTTTGCGACCTTGTATAGTCAAATTAAAAACATTCAGAATTTAAAAATGTCAGCAAGATAAGCTAATTTAGCACACTACATTTTGTCATCAATTTTTTTGGCATAAATTTTTATGTTTTCCAATTAAAAAAAAATTAGTGGTTGAACTTCCAATTCTAAAACACGATTTAATATTTTTCATCTCGACAGTCATCTTATTTCAGTATGAAATAACAAAACCTTGTGTTCTGTACCAATATTATTAAATAGTTCTTTAAATATTCTACATTTGACTGATCGTGTTTTAATTTAGTTTATCATTTCAATGACGGGTTTGATGACATTAATTAATTAACCTCCATCCGAACATTTTACCATTAGAGCTTCACGGTGTAAAAAAACAATGAGTTGTAATTAAATAAGGATTTTTATTTTTTGCAAGAGTAAGATATCCTTTATATCGGTCAGTCATTGTCGCTGCAACATTTGAGACAATTGAAATGCAGTTCGACCACAACATATTATTTTCCTCGAAATAATTGTTAACAGCATTCAAAATATCAACTCCTGATGTAGTTTGTAATTCATGGCAAAATGAAAATTGTTCAATTATTTAAGTTTTATTAACAAGTTTTATGAATAAAATTCTTTAAAATTTACCAGAAATATCGGAACTTTCATCTAATTTTAATGCAATTTTTTTATTCTCTTGTAATTTTTCATTTAAATTTTTAACAATATTTTTCGACATTCCTGAAATTCTTCAACGAAAAGTATCATTTGACAACGGAATGTTTTTAATTCATTCAGATACTTGTTTACCAAACATATCAACAATTTCTTTACAAACTGTTAAAATTAATTCTTTTCCATTAAAATATTTTTTTTCTTTGATATTAACTCGGAGATTTTAAATGAACATAAAAAAGATTTATCAGATATTTTAAGACGTGTTTTCATCAAAATTGAATTTCTTTTTGTGGTAAAAGTAAATGCTTAAAATAATCTTTAAAAACTTTTTTACTTATATGACAATGATTTTGTTTTAAATGTCTTTTTAATTTATTTGGTACCATAGATTTGTTTAATAACGTTATATCACAAATACTATATTGAGGTCTCTGATTTCTTTCGTTGCCAGTACATATAAATCCGAAATTTAAATAATAGTCATTATATTTATAACGTTTTACTGTTGTTTCGTCATTAATTATTCTTTTATTGCCCGAAACAGAAGATTGTAGTGGAGACGGTCACGTGATAGAACTATCGATGCTTGTTCTTTCCAAAGTTGAGCCTTTTTTAATTATAAATTTGTCTATAATAAATGTACGATTTTAAATATAAGATGACATGTAAGAAAATATAATGAAATGATACACACAACGCTCGGCGATTACAACTGAAGACGTATTTATTTATGTACATACACATTTTATGTCAATTTACTAGTTTTATATTGGTAATCAGTGAGACAATATTTAATGTTGATTTCTTATCTATGGTTTTTACCATTGTGTCATAACGCCATTATAATGATATATTTATATTTTGCATATGCACAATATAAATTTACTAACACGCAATTTATATTTAAATAATACAAAAATTCCAATTAAGTTTCAAATACAATTTTTTTGGTGACACACTGGTTGAGAATCATAGATTTAGGATATGTGTGTAACCAGCACCGCATAGTAACTTAGCATAGCGCAATCCCAATTCCATCACTAAACCAATCGTTATGAATATGTTTAAATTTATTGATTTTTTCATAATCATTTGTACCACGTTTACACAGGTAACATAAACCGTCACCGATAGCACTTCGAAACTTGTAATTATTGTCAATAATAATCGTTTACGATTATAATTTTTGTTTTTGTTTTTTTTTTTTTGTTAAACGATTCTCATTGAATATGAATTATATTATATTCTGCGATTTGATATTTTAAAATACTGAAATAATTATAGGTTTCGAGAATAAAAAAAATCACCCGACGCATTAAAGTTGGTTATTTTTACTATAATTTAATTAGACTTTAAGCATGTGTCTAAACAACTCGTAAAGATATAAACACAATATATAAAAATAATTAAGTGCATTGATAGTGTTGCTACATTTTGGAAACTAATTAATATACCGTTTTCTATACAATGTACGTAGTGTGTACCAATGTAAATCGTAATTTCATTGCGTGCACGCCTTAACATAATATCAGTTATAATATTATTCCATTGTGTCAATATTAATACGTGCCTATATTACTATATCGTGTAACGTAAACGAATGAAAATATGGATAGCATATGCTAATCAGTTATCATCAACGTGGAAGGCTTAACGAATACTCCAAACATACACACGGTACGCAAATCAAATCGCGAGTGTCGGCAAATTCAATTTTTTCGAACGTTAAATCAATTATGAAAAATCAAAATATCAAATGGAGATAATCGGATTAGATTTTGAGCGAAACGGAGAACGCGTCTTACAATGACGCGCTTTTTGTGTTCTCTGTGTACACTTTTTCGTCTAAAAGGAATGTTCGAATGACCTTGACATACGTTCGGGTAGCTAATTGTATTTATGGTTGGTACTCAATTTGACACATTTTTCGAACTTCCCTATAATTTCCTCGAGCGGGATTGAACAAATCGGAAAATTCTAAATAACAAAAACCAACCACTAAAATGTTCGATATATTCTTCTTAGACATTGTACGTATTTTTTATATTTTTCTTTTTTAAGATCTGAAAACGTAATACGAGCTTAGACGTTTATCATGTTTCACCAATATTTATCGTATTCATTAACTATAATAAACTACTAGCGTGGATCAGTATCGTATTCGAAAACAATGAATTATATTTTCTTTTAAATTAGAAATAATTATACAACTTCAAGCTACCTGTTTACATAACGTTAATAACAACAATAGTGAAATGTTATTTAATTTCTAGTAGTTTCGTTTTTTGTCAAGATATTTAAATATTATCAAAATAATCTCCTCAGAATACAATTTTTTCTTGTTGTGAAAACTGTTTATTTTTTTATTAAACAATTTCTTCACGTTGTTTACATTTCGTTCTAATCGTTATTCGTATACACTCCGTCGATCTTTATTTGGATAATAATTCAAGATCAAAACCTCGAGGTCAAAAGAAAAAACGAATTCACGTATATATTTACCCGATTCGTATGTGTTCGAACTGATGCGGTACGTTGTTTTTACATATATAGTAGACTTCATTATATATTAAAAAGTTTGTTTTTACTAAGAACTGAAATTGCGCGTTTTGTGTTTTGAATTGATCATCGAAAATATCAAAGTGAAATATTATATACTTCGTTAATATAATTTATAACCTATCTTCAAACTACGAGAATTACCACAGGCCACGAGGCAGGAACGAATAAGTAGTCGAGTCACATCACAAATCGAGAAAAAAGAGGGACGAACGTAAGTCATTGACAACTTCAACAGCAGTTCAAGTAAGAACAGCCGTGCGATTAAGTTGATGTTATTTGAAAGTCATAAAACACAATATTTTCATTAAATTTTATTTAAACACAATTTTGTGAAATTAGAGTTATAATAACTACTTACGTAGTCAAAAAATTGGTTTTCCACATACATTTATTTTTTAATTGACAATTTTCGATTAATTTTCTTTTCAAGACACGTGTTTTTTTTTTGTGTTGAAAATGCAATCAGGATTTCGCGAACCTTTATTTTTCGTGTTATGACGATTAAAAGTTTTCGGATTTGCGTGTAACATATTTTAATTAACATCGTTTAGCTACGTAGACGGATCTCACTCGGTGTAGTTTTTCCCACTTGCTTCCTTACTCGTGTTTGTAAAATAGCATTTCTAAAATAAATGTTTGCGGTCAGCATACATGTAAAATAAAAAAAAATCGTTGTTAATTTACATAATTCGTAATCGTAATTACTTTTGAGCTGGATCAAACCGTAGAGATAGAGATTTTTTGTTTTTCATTTTTTTTTTTTTTTTAGAGAGTAGAGCAATAACCGGGTGTGTTACGTGTGTCCCATCAGATGAAAACAAAATTGTCTAAAACGCTAAAATAACCGGTGTTTTTTAATAAACGTTATCAACGTTTTAATATTGTGAACATTTACTAAAAGAATTCGAGTTTTTAGAAATGTCGAAAAGCGTGTAACTCGCGAAGGAAAATATCCTATATATCTCTTATGAAGTCTACATGATAACATGTCCGTCATTTAACCAAACAAGAATTCTTCGTGATATTGTGTAGAACTAATAGATTTATCTAAAAAAAAAAAATACGAATTCCGCGTCGTAAGATTATTGTGTATTTATATTTATAACGGATCGCAGTTTTTGCCTAAAGATTTAAAGTCTTACGGAGCTGTCTAAAGACGGTATTTTCTACGCGAAACACGTAAGGGGACGGGTAAGCAATATCGGATCCAGGATATTTAGTGCCCGGGGCTGATAAAAAAAAGTTGCGCCCTTTTTGGTTCACTTTCTTCTCCATGGGCAAAATTGTTGTTATTTTTCAAGTAAATACTTATATGTAAATAATAATTCAAGTTAATAATAACTGTTAATATTTAACAGGGAACACCGAACTTGATTATTAAAAACAAGTAACAACGAGAATCGTGTAATGGTTTTTAATTATTATCATTAAAAAAACGTAATAATCATGACAGCGTCGTCACCATCATTCGACTACCGAATGCATAAAAATACAATTTTCCGTTGCTGTTTCTCTGCATAAATTCGGAATCATCCGGTATTTGAAAGAATTCAGACAAATAATATGTCCGTCCGCAACGTAATCAGTGACTACACGTGTATGCGACACGGTTTCCACAATTGGAGCTGAACCCGACCACGAATGTTTATTGTCGTCGTTTCGTCTCGTATTCGGTTCGAAAACTCATCACGGCCGCTTAAATTTTTCAATCGATTTCGAGGCGTCCGGGGCGACGATACCCGCTTGCCACCACCACTAGACCCGGCGGAAACGAACGTCGAAACGAAAACGCGAACTAGTGCCCGCCCCGCACTGGTGAGTGTAATGCACACGTGATGTGTGCGCCCGTGCGGTGTTATTTCCGTCGCGTCTGCCGTGGTAATTTACGGCCGGCCCGTTTTTTTTGTTTGTCCAAAACGTCGCTGTACAGACGTCGACCGCGAGTAACGCTGTAGGTACGCTATATGATAACGTCGAATACGAACACCGTCCGCAAACAACGCGTCTTCGCCGTTACTGTACGCGCGCTCGAAACACGAGTGAGTAAAACGGTTTCGACCTATTTTGCCGAACGTGTTCGTACGCTTGAGTGTATCGACTTTGAAGAGAAGAAAAAACACGACGACAACGCCGAACCGTTTGTGCGGATCGTTGCCGATCGTGCGTACCGTCACTGAAGTCAAACAGGACGCGTTCCGTTCCGTTCTCGACGGTCGTCCCGTGTGTTAATCCGGGTTTTTTTTTTTACTTTTTCTTTTTTTTACATTTATTTATTTTACCGTAAAACAGCGATCGCGGCGATTATTTCGCACGGATCGACGTGATTTGTTTTATTTCCAACTCGATCACGCGTAAAAACGAAACTGAAATGTACACTATTGCGCCCTGTTAAACGTTGCCACGCGGTATTATACGACGTGGTTGTTATTTTTCCAAAATTTTGAAAAACGTTGTCAATTGTAAATAACTCGTTTTTTTTTGTTTTCACGTTTTATCATTTAAAACTGATTTATCTCTACAGTTAGTCAAAAACAAAAAAAAAAACAAAAGAAAGAAAGAAAGTCTCATTTTTATACGGCACTTTCTTTATACTGTCACAATAAACTTTATACATTATTAAATATAGTGCTAATAGAGACTTACGCGCATACGTGGCATATTTCTACGAAATTCGCTTTTGAAAAACTATTTGTATACGGAGTGATTAAAAAGAAACGACAACCCGTATAAGCATGTGCAAGTAAGTCTCGTTTTTAATTTTTTTTTTTTTAGGTTTTCTGTTTTTAGGTCACACGTAAAATATTTACGCTGAAAAATTAGTAAAATTCTATTCTTATTTCGTATATATATATACATATATCATATTTCCGAACGTTTGCTTATAAATATTTTTTAATTTATTTTATAATGATTAATGTTTTTACTAAATCAAAAATAAACAATATTTTGAGAAAAACACTATACCGACGTTATTATATTTGATCCAAAAATCATGTATCACAAACTTTACATTTTTAATTTTTCAATTTTTTGCTACGACGTGATGTACGAGTTTAAGGTAGACTCTCGCACCCGTTTTCATGACGCTTTAATATATTTTTTGCCATATTCAACGTATAGTCCGAAAACAGTTAGGAACTTAAAAAAAAACCTAGACGTTTTCGTTTGTTTACCTCTATACAGCGATCTTTACACATACCTTTGTTGTACTATTTTTAGCGGGGTTTTTTTTTAAACACACTATATATACCATATAAACATAACGATATTATTTTAGTTCACCCCGCAACTTGTATTATTATTATTATTTTTTTTAAATACGTACGACACATATTTTCTTATGTCGGACGATTTTCGATGACGTATACTTTGCGCGTGTATAATATATAGAAATGTATACAACACAATAACAATAATAACATCACAGTTGACGAACTTTTGTTTGAACTGCGAACACGTTTTGAGTAAAAGGTCTTCTGAAAAAGGATTTATATATGTGTGTATATGTGTGTGTGTGTGTGTGTATAGTATTCGCGTGATTTATATAAATTAGGTTTCGAACGTGATTGTGTGTGTTTATTTCAACTTGACTGCGTGTTTGTATATTAGAGTCATCCAAACAACATACGAACTATATTACTATACTGTTGCTGCTGCTTCTCCTGTTACAGATTGATACAGACACACATAACATTATAGTTTTGATCATCTGTCGGCGAAACACGGCGAAGGTGTTTTTAATATCAATTACTTGAATAATAAATGTGAATAAGAGTGTGCAATGGCACCATTTGAACATAAACACAAAGATGTTGTTAATCCTAGAACATTCACTTAACGGTCAAAATGACCACGTTTTTAATCCCCCCCTCCACGAATTTACACAAACATGTTGTGTTAATTTTTTTGTATTCTGGGCAAATCAAGTGTATCTAATGTTATTGTTTTAATTCGCACATTCATCTTAGCAATAACAATAATAATATACAACACAGACTTGAGCTTAGGACCACGAACCCCGTAAATACTGTACCAAGATATTAAAGAAAGAACAAAATATCGTTAAACGTATTATGAATTGTTGTAGGTCCTTTGTGTTCGCAATCCAAAAATTTATTTGGTATCTGCACATTTTATTAATTTAACTAAACTGTTTTCAGTTTTCGCTCGATTAGAAAAGGATTAAAGCGATTTAAAAAGTTTGTGTAATTTATTTGCTCAAAATTTGTACAAACCGTAATGCTTAAAGTCAAATTTAATAGCTTAACAGTATCATTGAATAGCATTTTATTCGAATTCATTTGTTTTGTGAAACCGACCGCAATCGATGTATTGAAACGAAAACGTTGATATAGGTCACACGAGAAAATCAAACTGCGATCGGTGGACTTTTCATTTTAATCAGGTTATACATTGTAAACACACGCACGCACGCCCGCAGTAAATATTTACGTTTATGAAAAATGAGTAGGTATACGATTGTGTGTGTGTGTATGTATGCCTACAGTAAACATATTGGCAACCTGATATTTGGACGCGTGTGACGTATAGTTAGTTGTAAATAACACGCTGTACGAACATTTGGATTCGAAAACGTAATAAGTACTCGAGAATTTGCGTAGGTACTTACTGTATGTAAAACGAGTTTGAACAGTTTATTTCGTGGAAGAAAAGGCTTTGAAACTTTTCACGTCAAAAGACATAAAATTACGATTTACAATGTACGGCCATATCCACCGTACGTATAGTACGGCCTTAGAAGTTTAGTAGCGCGCCATTTTTAACAGCGTATAAAATAACCATTGAAAAGTTCTCTCATGGCGGAAACGCGTTGAGAAACCCAATGTCCAAACACTATCGTCTAAGGTTGTGTACATATAGGACGGGTGTGTTTTCCAATTGATATAGTACACTGTACGACCGGGGTAGACGTATGTCTTACAGTACAAACATTCTCTAAATAATTACCTTCGAATGAAAACGAAAAACGTTTAATTGATATTCCGTTGAAATCCCTCAACGTGCACTGGTAAATATTTAACACTTTTCCGCGAAAAAAAAAATCGGTATTGTACGATGCTGTCTCCTTAAAACGAACAATGTTATTCATTTTCGAAACGGCCCAAAAGATATTTTAACACTCCCAAACGACAAGCTGTTTTGTCAAGTTCAACTGAGAGCGTGAAAACTTTCAACAGAGCCAACGAAACTTAAAAGTTTATGTTCAACAAGGTTTGTTACACTATAGACGGAGGGTCGATAAATCGTATATACGTTAATAGCAATATTGATTGATTAAATTGAACTCAACACGTTTAAATGTGTAAAGAATCGGTTCCATTTTCTAAATAACATGAAAAATTTATTGACATTTAAACTATTACTAGTTTGGTCATTATTAACAATACGTAATAGTGAAAAATAATTTCAAAAAAACATCGTCTATAATAACAATATGTTCCGTACGTAGTGTTTAATAATTATCTTTTGGGTCAACCGTTTAAAATAGAAATACTACAAATAAATTAGACCAATTAGGATCGCGTGCGGTGCAATTTAACGCTAAATTATTGTAATTTCGAGAGGTCTCCCGTTAACGCGTTATATCATAATGCGAATTCACAATGTTCATATCAGAAAAAAACGTTTGTAAATTATGTAAATAATAAATACGAATGAATAAAAAATAACGAGGTCGCGTAGTTATATTTTTACGGACTCGGCGTCGCCGTCGATCAATCCAATTTCCAAGGTTGTCTATTTGACAAGTTAAATGTTTAAAATGAAATTAAACGATCAAGTTAATTTTGGGAAATCATTACTTATTTATTTATTTTTTTAAACGTGACGTGTTAATCTCAGGAAAAGCATACAAGGTCATTCTCATGTCGATATTTTGCATTCGTGATTTAATCGTCCCCAAATGACTTATTTGTATCGTTAATATATTTAGAATGAAACGTTTCAATGCCTAATCAGAGGATAATTTTGTTTTTAAGTATAACGTCTAATAAGTTAACTAACCAATAATAAATAATAAATATCATATTTGATACACGAGACGAATTAAAACAAGAGAATATGATATATTGACATTATATAATATATATTATATAGTTTGTCATTATATTTTTTCTAATCTCGAACTCGTATGATAAAAATAATGAAATGTAAACTTCAATATAAAAAAAAAAATTAAATAACTATTGAAAATAACAAGTGGAGCGAAAACGGGTACGGGCCAATTTTTAATGTAATCCTACTACTTTTTACTGAAATAACATCCGATTATTATTTTTAAAAACGAAATGTATAAGAATCTCAATTTTATCGAAATGTACACGCGTAATATACACAGTTTTAAAATTCTAAAAGTTTATTTTTATTAAATTTGAATTTTCGCCTCATATGTTTACATATATATATAATATACACACGTAATGACCTAGAGCTCACCACTATTTATTAGTAAAACGTTCCGTCAAAATAATATATTACAAGCTTTCCTACAACAATATTTATATCATTACAAATACATGTGTCAGTAGGTCAAATTGATATAGTCACGTAATCATATGCGAATTATACATACAGGAATTATAATCGTTTTTGAACGGAAACACATATTGAGTATACTGATATCAATATCGTGTGATATGTAAATCGTTTTTCGTTTGTAGTAGTAATATATTTTGTACATTTGATGTTAATACTCGCGTCCCGCACCCCGCGAATCATAAACATATTCAAATTAAAAAGGTTTACTTTTTATTTTTAGATTGTTAAAAAAAACATATTTTAAAATTGAACATAGAGTTTGATATCCGTTTTGGGGTGGGGGAGGGGGTAGAAGTAATATTCCAGTGTAATCAATGGAACACATTAATTATTTACCCATTTGAACGTTTAATAGTTCTGTTATATAAAATGTATGCCAACGGTTAGATACGTTTTTGTATCTGAAAATAATTTAAGTCGAAAAAGTTTTCATAATTAATAATTTATTTATAATCGATAATTGTAATTCGTTCGTGTGTACGTACAAAACTGTCGTCAGCCTCTTAACTGTCTACCCATGAAACCGCTGGAGCCGTAAATTTAACGTAAAAGTTTAACCGTCGGATTTAATTTAATTTAATTTGACGTTCGTCGCAACGCGTATATCATATGAAACGTATTGTAACAGAAAAATCATTTTTTTTTTTTTTACTTTGGTTGAACTGACAGAAGTCTGAAACTAACCTGACCCCAGTGTATTTATACGCGTTTTATATGCGAGAGCCAAGCGAATGGCGTTTTACAATGACGTCTGTGTGAACGTTTTTCCGTACAGCGTGAACGCTCCGACTTTCTGGTTTCGCCCGATTTCTAAAAAGAAACCCGTGCAAAAACGCACGGAGACGTATTGAAACCGGATACGGATTCGGAGGATAAAGCGTGTCGTCCGAGCACACGTTCTACGCGAAAAAGTGTCCACAGACTGGACACAGAAAATATAGAAAAACGAAAAGGGTCATTTGTAAAAAACAATGCATTGCTCGAAGCCTGGAATGGCTCATACGGTAACGGACGTTCCGTTTCAAGTATTAAGAAGACAGTAATAATAATAATACAAACTGGGAGGGTTCAAACGCCGTTTAAGCGATAACATAAATAATACGGACGCGAACACGAGAACAGGAAGAGCGACGAAAATATTTTATAGGAACTACACTGCCGTTTCGGAAACGCGGAGCTTTCGCGGTACTCATACGCATTTTAGTGCGATCAAGTAAATATGCAATCGTTTAACGCGAGAATCTATGATAAATATTACGAGTAAATTTCGAGATGCGAACAGCAACGCGACGTCTCTGGACACCATCTACGGTACAATGACGTTAAGTGTTTAGACTAGTTTGACGAATCATTGAAATATAATACCATTAACAAGATGAAATAATTTTTGATTCCCCCCCCCCCCCCCCCCGTACAATTCAGAAAGAAAACTTGTTTTCATATTTGGGCATACGTTTTCTAAGATTATTTCAAAATGAACGGATACCGTACAAATACGAATTATAGGAAAAGTTTTGATATAAAATTCAATCTTAACGAATCGGTTACTTGGATTCGCACGAAAAAGAAAAACGAAAATATATTTGTCCGCTGAAGAAAACAAAACATTATATTTGTGATTGCGCCGCAGGTGGGTAAAAAATAACAAAAAATAAAACAATATAACATCGCCTGTAGAATCGAAGTCGTATAGCGTTTGTTAGCCAGTACAGCTGCATCCGTCGTGTGTGTACCAGGAAAACGAATGAAGAGGACAAAGGACGACGCGTATGACGAGAAGGACGTTGGCGTCACGTGATATTTCGAGATCGCGCGGGTTATATAAAACGGTGACAAACCGTGACGTCGTATATATATTGCGAAGTTAAATCTATTTCGGTATAAGTTATGAGAAGTGCAAAGAGCACGTATACATGCATATATATATATATATACTTGACTCAGACTCAAATACACATGAATATAATATTAAAAGGTTTGAAAGGTAAATGTTCAAGTCCACGAGGATCCGCCTCGAGCGGTCGCCCCCCCTCTGAGGACTGCACGGAGAGTCTCGTTTCGATGGGATGTTTCGGAGATTACATTTTTCCCCCGTAGGTACACCTAATCGTCGCGTACTCGTGTTTATAGCGTGCTTGCGTGAAACACATTTCAAAAGTATATCCGAAATAAATATTCTAACATTTGCAAACAGTATATTGTTTATTAAAAATATGTACGTACGTATGCACGTATGTGTGGATATGAATAATTTACAACACTAAAATGGTTTTTGAATATTTTGGAAATACATTAATTGTATCAAAAGTAACGCTCGCGCCCGTAGTGTTAAATCATACTTAACGTACAGTAGTGTCTAGCTGAGTAACACATAATCGACACTTTACCCTCGATAAGGATTCCATAGCGGAAATATAAATACTCCGTATTTAATGAATTGAAATGAATTGATTTTTTCGTGAAATGATGTATTATCAATGAAACATAATCGTTAAGTAATAATAGTTTTGCTGAGCGCCGACAGCCGACAACTGTTTGCCGTCATTTCGAATTGGAAAATTAAAAACGGCACTTAACAACACCAATCGATTTTAATCAACATTGTACAGGCAATATATAAATATACATCACACTTTATCCGTTGTGTTGTGTAAGTCGTCAATGATCATTAAGTGTCCCGCGTAGAACAATAATATTCTGCTCGTCCGTGTTACAGCCAAAAGTCTAATTTAGAATCACGAGAGAACGTCGTATTTTCACTCGTATTGATTGTAATCCCGACAGAACGTCGAAACAACTACTTTGATTTTAATTATGAATAAATGTACGAATGTTGTATCACACGTGCGAAGTAACGGTCGAGCTACATTTCAAATATATTTTTAACTAATTGGATAATTGTGTTTGGAAGTTTTGCAAATTTAAACCACTTTCGTTGCAGTTCAAAAGACGGACATTTGAAATCAGCCGTTCCCTCGTACACGTTATGGATAATTAGTATTTTGTTTAGTAGAAAATTCAGACACATTGCCAAATTCAGACGCATTACGATTTCTGTTGGAATTATTATTATGTAGTTACTGAACATAAAAATGATTCTGTATTGGCCGCTTAAAAAGTTTTGGTTAAAAGATGCGAAAAAATGTCTGCAGATAATTTGTTAACGAAACACCACGCAAAGTTGTTCAGTCAGTCCGGAAAATATATATATCATATGAAACACGTGTACCAAAAAAAAAAATATATATATTAACTTGACTGCAGAGAAGTACATATATTTGAGACGGCCCATCTGAAAAGCGTAAATAAAGGCGTAAATGTAAATCCATAAAGATAAATATAAAAGATTCGTTTATTTTATTTTATTTATTTTATCAGAATATTCGACAAACGTCATCTCGCGGAATATTGTAATTTTATTTTTCTCCATTTTGGAACATTATGCACCCAAGAAAAATACAAGATATAATATATTTCGTATGCACATTAATTATAAATAGGCGACGAGAATAAATGTATGATGAATTGGTTTTTATCGAATAGACATCGACGTCTTTTTGATATGTCCCAGTCGTTGCACGGGTTTAATGCAGATGGCGAAACTACACCGATTCAAAAAACACACGACGTTTTTGGATAAAAAGTGCATTGTATCGATGAATAAGCATTAGGTAGGTGTTAACCGCCGCAATAAATCGCTTTCACGGTGTAAAGGGGAGGAGAAGAGGAAACTAAAATCGGACATTAATGTTGTGCATAACATAATATACGTACAGTCGTAGATCGAAATGTTTCAAAACGAGCGTGTTGTTATCGTTGTTTTTCAAAAATATAACAACAACAAAAATCTTATTTATTTAGTACATTAATAATAGTTAAATAATAGAGCGAGTGTATTGTTTGTTATTTATTATCTGAAAAACGAAATAATGGGAAATCTACAGTTTTGTTGGTAATGTCTATATATAGGTACGTTTGCGCAATCCAATACACATTTTAAAATATTTATGAAAGTAAAATAAGCCGCTATAAAATATTAATATTGGAACTAAAGGTTCGAAAATGTTTTTTTTCGTAAAATATTTATGTAATACTGTTTTTATTATATTATACATACGTAAAACACCAGCTGTTTCGTTATATTATTATTATTATTATAAAATAATATTCTTAAAAATAACAACAAAAGAAAATTTGCATAGAACATTTAAATGTATAACATCAAATATACATAGCACTACATATAAACTGCATTGTCGTATTCGGTTTTGAATCCCTGTTTGCCTTTTCACTACGTCTTACACGTCCGTTAGTTTAATTAAATTTTTAAGCAATCGTATTTCGATTTTCTCAAGAAATAAATCTATACGTCGCATGTAAGGTCGAGATCGTTTTTTATAAAGAAGATTATATTTATTCATATAATATAAATATACATATATATATATATTGTATGAAAAGTTCCAAACTATATTATACTTTTCGCAATAACTTTATAGAAAAAAAAACCCGGGTTTTAATAGAATAAAAATAAGTTTCCCCGTCAGTTAACATTTTGACAGTCACAACATTAATATAAATATAGCATAAGTTGTCTATAAATAGTTGTCAATTTTTTTATTTTGGAAATGTGAATAATAATATGCATAAAACAAAATTTACAAAATTTATAAGGCGATATATAAAAAAAAATTCGACAAATTTATTTACAATTTAAAAATAAAAACGTGATCAGCGCAAGTGTTTATGAAAATTCTAAATATAACTGTTATATAACAAATACACATTATACACATTGTTTTAAACGTTAAACATATAATTTGTGTTTAACGTTTTGACGTGTAACGCTGAGTTAAAAACGTCCAAAATATGTGTTTTATCGACGTCGTTTACACTCTTATTATTGTACTTTTACATAAAAAGCGATTGTTACATAAAATATATAATACTGTGTAGAATATTTTTGAAATACGGAAATCGATAAAAAAAAAAAAAAGTTACGAAATATGCGATTAAAACGGGGAAAATACCAGAAAAACGAAAAAAAGCACGGGATAAAAGGGTCGAAATCGAACGATTTTGATTAAATATTATTCGAACGTCGTACTGAGATAAAGCCGTGTTGAAATTCCCAAAGCCTTTGGTCTAATTGAGCGCAAACGGCCTATCGATAACATTCCGGGTGCCGAAATCTGTGCGCGCGGCGTGAAAAAAAAATCAAAATCTACCACGCGTCGCGGCGTTCGACCGCATCAATCATTATATTATCCGACAGACGTCGTTGATCCCGGCGACGACTTACCCGCGACGACGTCGTCATTACATTTTGCGTCGTGATCGATTGTCGGCGATCCGCGGGCGGCACACTGTGATATCCCGCGAACACCACTCCGAACGGGTGTACACGGCCACAGAACATTGCCGTTGTGCGCATCGCAGACGAGCAAACCCGATGCGTTTGTTGGGTACTCGGGGTTCTTGGGCCGCGAGATGACTCTCCTGGACGGCGTTGATGGGCTCGGATCGCGGACAAATAATATTATTGTTGCACACGTCGTCATTCCCATGTGAGATGGGTCGACGCGCCGATCGGTCCGAAACCGATTGGTTAGGCCAAGCCCTGGCTGTATAAAAGAAAGCGGCGAAGAATGTCCAACCGGTTACGTACCACGGGCGAGGGATAAGCCGCGGTCCGGTCGGCTTCCAGACCCGACCGAGCCCTCGAGCAGAACCCTCCGTCGGGATCGGTCACGCGGTGACGGATGAGCAGGAGCTGTCCATGTGGTAAGAGCCTCGCACGCTAGAGCTGGTAACGGCCCGGTGTAGCTTTTCCCGAGTGTAGAAGTCGTCCGTGGAGTGTTTTAGGATTGGTAACCAACGTTTTGTTTGTTCGCAGTCCCAGAAAGGTGTGAATGCGTCTCGTCGATCATTTAAAACCGTAATGAAATCGTTCTTCTTCATCAATCCTACGCTTACGTTGACAAAAAACTCTCCTACTGCACTTGTCACGTGTCAGTAACTGCCGGAGCATTATCGTTTTATGAGGGGTGGGAGCGAAGATCAAACTGTAATATTCATTTTGTCGTACTTGTGTTGTTCGCGCATGTTCGGGACCGTATTCAATAACTTGTTATTAGCTATCACGTTCTACACGTCTCGGGGGTATTAACACGACAGTTATGTTAATAATATAATAACGCAGCCCATAATATATTGTATACTACTATAACAAATTTAATGTCCAGCTGATTCGCTCGTCGCTACCCTAGGGCAATTGCGGTTTCGTCTAAAATCACAAAACGCAAAATCATGTGCGCGTGGTTTAACCGTCAAGTTAATATTAATTTCATACACGTGGTCGCGTTATGATAATCTCAAACCGTTATATCGCGCGATAAAACCGGCCGCCGAACAGATCGGTCACGATTCGTTTGTTTGGATGAACTAGGTTTGATCTGTTAACTCATGAATTACCATTTGAAATCGTAACTCCTACGAGACAATCGTATACGGCATGTCGTTACCGCCAAGCATCACGTTCGTTTCACTTGAAGTCACGCTGGGCGGAATTATTCGCTCGAGTTGTCGAGCTTAAATAAAAACGTAACTCATCAACCGCGTTGGGTTGACATTTACGTGTATAAGCCCCGCGACGCGCTGATACGAGTTACGCTAGTACACGTTGAAAAATCTACTCGGAAAACAACGGAAATCGCGTTCAACGTGCACAAGAACACGAACCGACGCAAAAAAACGAAAAACGAAAAATATTTATACGTTTTTGTTTATCTATTTTAACGCGTTCGCGCGTGTTGTGTACACTCCGAAACGGGATTCGAACAGTGTCGCGCGACTCGGACGATCCGCATTAAACGTATACGAAGTTCACAGTTTAATGAGCTTTTATACCATACGTACTATAAAACAATAAAGTCGTTCAACACTTTTCGGCCGATCCCGACGCAAAATCGCATACGATTTCGTTGTTTCGAGAAATATATTAAATACAAAACAAACAAAAACAACGAAAAAACCACGAACCAGTGTCGGTCATTAGCGAGTTCGAAGTAGAAATTTAATTAAAACGTGAAGTTAATTTCGATTAGGCTACTTTTTGACGCGTTAGCATATTTTTTTTTTTTTTTTTAACTTGACTTCTCAATTTCATTAGAATTACTTTTCACTTAACGTGTTGACTTCGATTCGAGTTCGTACGTTGTCACGTGAATATCGAATCCGACTTTGTCCGGTAAAAACAACATTTAGTTCGGTTTTTAGTGTTTTAGTGTGTGTGTGTGTGTGAGGATTTTTTATCGATGCAATATTGTCGCCAGCGTTTGAATACGTCATTGGGGACTGTTGATTCTAAAATTATGGATACATAACACAACAATTTATATGTTTTTGTTTTCGTTTCCTACTGCGCTTTTGAATAAATATTGATCATTTGTATATAGCCCACACAAAAATGTATACACTAAAAGAATAATAACAATAATATTATACGTTTTTAACACTCTATTTTCTTTTTTTATTGATAATTAGATACGATTTTAACTTTTAACCAAGTTGAGTTTTTTTTTCTGTAAGTTGATTTTGTACTTTAAAACTTAACAAAATAAATATGAGCGACTTTTAACTTAACGTATATATTTTCATTATAACTATTCCGTAACAATTTGTTTAACTTAAATTATTTAACTGGTCCAGTATAGCTAATGTAACAATTAATAAAAATATTTAAATTCCAAATACGTATTTCTTTTTATTCGAGTGCTCTAGAACATTTTGCTTTCTAATCGAAAAACGTGATTCTCACGCATCGACCAGAATTTCAAAACGAATGAATTGATTCCCATCTCGTTAACCTTCACACATTTTACAAATATTTTAGCCATTTCGAAAATACATTTTAAAAATAATTGTTATACACTGTCTTGATTTGAAGGGTCATTTAATTACACGGATTAAGAATATCTGATGAAGCATCAAAAAATGGTTAATATTCAATATCTATTACGAAATATCTCTTCATTTACCGTGTCTGAAATTTAAACGTTTACTATTCGGAAATGTCCACAGGATTTTAAAAATTAACATGTGTGAATGCTCATTAAAATATATTGACTAAGAATTTATAATTAAATCATATGTTGTCATTTATAAATTAAAATTCGATGTAACTAAAACAAATAACTGATCATTTCTATGAAAAAATATAAAATACAATTAGTAAAAAACGTTTTCAAAAATATATAACGAAAATTATCATGTTTCTCTCGGCTCGTGATAAAAATATCGATCTGTAGTGTATGATTTAATAATTTTTTTTTTTTTTTTGGTAATTTTTGTAAGCAAATTTTTCTAAATATTTTTCGTATCGTACAACCGGAATTTCAATACCGGAAATATATCAAAAAAAGGAATTTAATATACGTACAAATGTTATTATCGTAACAATGTGATAGATATATGAAAAATCGTTCAATTCACACGTCATGAAATGGATCGAATTAGAGTTATCAATTTATATATTATATATTTTTCCAAGTTTTTGGTGACTAAACAGTTAATGGTGATTTTAAACATATATTTGTATACATATATTTATATATATATATATATGTGTGTGTGTGTGTGTGTGTGTGTATAAAGAAACGTCGCTAAGTCATTGCCTTGCATCGTATACTGAGATAAACTTCAATAATGCACGTGTTTGTAAGTCGTCGACACGACGTTTATTGTACATAATAAATGGAGGACGAAAAATAACGGATTCGAGTCTGCAGTAAAAAAATTGTCTATATATATATATATATATTTATATCATGTTTTTCTTTTTAGAAAATATTATTAATGCTGACCGTAGTTTTTCGTGTATTAGGTATTTATAGAAAATAATGATTATTATACCGACCGACCTTAAAATGTCATCCAGTCTCCGAGGGATTTATACTAATACACATAAATTCTCACGCATTTTGGTTTTCTGACCGTGCTCGGACGCACACAAAATGTGTATTTTTTATTTTAACACAGGGATGTAAACTTAAATTTATTTATTTTTTCTATATACGTCTTAAAAATGATAACAACTTTTATGCTATTGACTCCTCGCTCCAGGAAAACGATGAGACTTTAGCTGATCTGCTTTAAATTTGGTAAAAATCAATAGAATCGTGGATATTATATCTTCTAAAGAATAACGGACGTAATTTTTTGTATTAAAAACATTTTCGATTTCAGTATAATTTATTAAAATATCCGAGGCTGGACATTAGCAAGTTAAAAGTTACAATTAAGTAATTTAACTTTTTCAAAAATTAACTTTTACCTCAATGAATTATTGTTTTTTATTTTTAACTTAACGTGTAAATTGACAATTAATTCAACGGAGTCCAAGAGATTAGCCGACTTGCCAGCCGTGAAGATGTTCACATTTCAAACACGTTTTACTAGTGGCTTATTCGTGACACGTCTCAACGGGGCGAACTTGAATTTCGATATAAATTACTCCCGACAATACGTATTACAGGGGATTTTAAAATTTTCCCGAAATCGGACCAGCCAGCGAAATCGCGATGCTTGAACGAAGCGAAAGGTCAGGAGGTGAATTGGCGTGATTTATACGTTATACAACTACCACCAAAACGTCCACGAGTAAATGCGACGCGGCAACAGTAATTAAAACGTTTTCACTACACTTTGGGAAAATTGTGGAAACGTCGAAAAAGCGTGTGCGCGGCCGTAATTAACGTGTTCGCGATTCGTGTTTTCGAGACAATCGTCTTGTACGGGCAAAACGATTGGATTATCGCCCGAGCGGCGTAGCTTGCTGTGCCGCGCGAATAAACCGAAACAGGAGACCGGAAAACAATCGTCGGTCGGGGTATGCGGTGCACGGGAGTCGCGTAGGCGGGAGTATGGAACGTAGTACGCGTAATGTCGGCGATTGTGCGCGAGTTCGGTAAAAACTTCGTAATTTCACGCGATATATTAATACGTCCGCGGACAGCTGCGCACGACGCGTCTCGGGAACCGCGAACTTTTAGTCGCGAGCGAAACGCGTATTGTGTCGCGGCGTGATTTCGCGATGAACGTGCCGAAAATACGATTTCACGAGGCATATCAATTATTGTTGAAAACATATTTGAACACTTTGTTATTTGGTTGCAGATACAAAGAAGATACGGATCCGCGTGTAATATATAAATATGAATATATGTATATTTGGCGTATAGAAGTACACGAAGCGATAGACTGCAGGTAAGATCGTCAAGTCTGCGTAATATATCTCATATATATATAATTAAATTTTAAAAATAGTACCCAGTAAAAAAAATGATTACGTGTTTACTGATTTATTAATATATTTATATATTTTTTATATGTGTATTTGGCGTATAGAAATATATGAAGCGATAAACTGCAGATAAGACCGTCGTGTCTGCGTAATATATGTCCGTTGTCAATACATATATATTACGTATATATTTCATATATAATTAAATTAAAAAATTAATACCCGGTAGAAAAATGATTACGTGTTTATTGATTTATTTCTTCGAAAAGTTCACGAAATACAGCAAAGGTACATAAATGTGATTATTAAACGCACAAGGAAAATTAATTAAATTGTTAAAAGTTTAAATTTAATAAAAAAAAAATACAATTATATATAATTTTACAAGCAACAGTTTTTTTGTTTTCAGTGACCAAATTCTGTTTGTTTTTTGTTTTTTTTTAAATATACTTATAAGATGGTTATTGTTTTTATATTATTTACATGACTTTATATTAATATTTGTTTATTGAGAAAGGTAGGTAAATATAATAAAATTCGTTATACACCACATGAAGCGCTTTATTATACGCAATGAATATTCAAATGAAATGAATCTTGTTTGTTTCTTTTTTCCTTTGGAAAGAATTTCATTATTTTTATTATTGAATTCTCTCTTTATATACATATATTTATAAAAAAGTTTGGTTCAATTAGTAAATTGTTCGGAAAAACGATCTTTAAAAAAAAAAAAAATCAATTTAATTGGGTTTTCTATAGTTTTTATTTTTATTTAATTAATTATATACATGTATTAATAACATCAACATGATTCGATAAAAGTAAATTCTTCAAACAAAAAACAAAAATCTTTAAAATATACCTTAAATAGATGCGCAAACAATTATAAAATCAGCTAAAAATTAAAAATCGAGCTACAATTCTAGAAATACGCTTTGTCGATTTAATTTCAAATAAATATAGTCTCAAAAAAAAAAAAAATGATATTTCTAATATAGCTTCCGAGCTGTTAATATTTAAATAATATATATAATGAATACTACTGGGTATTATATAGAGTTAGATAAAGAAAAAAATTAGGATAGACGATTATTAAATTCGTTAAATACTCGAAACTATGATAAAAATTGTTGTAAACTTCCAAAAATTTATATCTAGTTGCACTTATGCATAAGAAATATTCAGAGATACACAAGTAGACGATAATTACTGTTTTGCGCTTAAATATATTTCAAGTCACATAAACCGTATTGATTTAGGTAGGTACGTTATCGCATTACTGTACGTTCGAAACGCACGTAGTAAAATCCGCTGCTAATTAATTACAATCTTAATGGTCTAGAAATATCGTGTGTATAAAGTATAAATAAGTTTTTATTCGGAACGTAAGAAAAACTTATCCACTAAAAACGCGCATTCCGACGACAAACACAATTGGTACAATTTTTATTATTCACTAGTAGTAAATTCTACTTCTATAACTGATTTCGTGTATACAACGCAACATAATATATAAATATTTATATACGCACTTAAGGAAATATTACAATTTTTTTTAATATATATATATACTTCGTAATTATTATAGTGTATAGTACCGACAATAATAATATATCATATGTGAGTGCACGCGGTTTTTATTTTCATTGTAACGCAAATGTAAAAACGAGCGGAAAAAACTTTTAAAGCGTTTTCTTATGTTGTTCTTTTGTGTAATTTGGAATGGAAAAATATATCGGAGTGATTTTTTTTCTGGTCACCGTCGTACACCGCTGGCAGATGAGCCGCGCAAGCGGTGCTAAAGGGATCCGAGTAAAAATGCTAAAGATTTAAAGTGTATTTTTATTTTTTTTATCATCGCGAGTATTGAGTTTTAAGTAGGGGTTACAAAACGGGGTTTATTTTTTCATTTTCTAAATTCAATTCTCAGAGATTAGCTGATTCAGTTATAATGCTTTGTTTGTCGTTTTCTTTTTCGTTTCGTCCGAATATCAATTCGAGTACGTTCTTTTAGACGGCCGACGGTCTGGCAGTCGTAGTTAATCATAAACTTATAAACATAAATCGTGGCATGTATTGTTACCCAGAAATACTTCGGAACTTGCAGCAGCTTTTATTATCGTTTTTGTCTGAGCGCGCGCGTACACGCATAAGTAGAATTCGATTAGTTCGCGTTATATCGAAAAATTCTCAATTCTACGCGCGTTGTATTTAAAGGACCGTTTAAAAGTTTTAGTGCGCGCGCGCGCGTTAAGATTAATTTTCATTTGAATTTCGTTGCAAGCGCCCAGTTAATACATACAAAGTATCCCGTGGAGAGCCGACAAATACAATAGCTATGACCATTTTAAATACATTTTGGTGTTGGACATTTTTTTTGAAGATAAGTCGTTGATTTTCAACATTTTCTTTTTTAGCAAGTGTGTACATGCCAATTTCTTTCATTAGTGGTGAAACCGGGCAAATAATGCGAGCGAAATTTGCTTAAAGAAATCGATATTTTCATCAACTTCAAGGAATAATTTCAACGATTATTCTTTAATAACAATTTTTAACATCTAAATTGTTTTTAAACATACGTACATAAAATAGCAATTTCGGATTTTGAAAATAAATCGAAGAATTCTTAAATACAATAGTTGAAGCGCACTGGCCGAGTAATTATTATATATATATATAATTAAACAATATCGAATAGAACAAGTTATTGCGTTTGTCAGATATTTTCGGGACACCCTGTTTATTATACATACAGGTACGATCCAGTTTTAGTTTTTAGTTTCAACTGTTACTTCATACTCGTATAAAATATAAGGTCTGTACTTACTGCTGTAGCATAAAATAAAATATCTTGGAAATTCGATTCCTTTTAACTACGTCCGCCACTATTCGCGCGTTATATTATTATATAGATAACTAACCGGTATATTAAAAAATAAACGTTTAAGAATTTCCAAGAAAAAATTTATTTTATTTGCTTATATACGAAATAAAAACGTTTATTTTAAATGCGAGATAAAACATAAAATACATTGAAATTATACGTATTCGACAGCGTTAAAATGAAATCATTAATAATTATTAGTGTTTGGAGATTGTAAGGTTATGCATTGCGTCGAATATTAGTATACACACATACATAAACACACACACACACACACACACATATATATAGAGAGACAGTGTACAGGACATAAACATTTAACTAGGTACAATAACTTATACTTATTGGTTTTGCATACTTTATAAACATAATATAGTTAGCGTGTCTCTCGCTACATTGATAATTTTTTAAATGTGAATTTTTCTTAACGTTTAATTATACCAGACATAAGCGTATAATGTATATATTAGACCTAATATGCGTAATATTTATATGGCAGCTTTCAAAACTAACCGATCCCTGTGTTTTAGTCGTATAAATATAATTTAGGTAGAGGGCAAACATGAATTTTTTAAGTCAAAATCCAATTTATCACGATTTTCACATTTGTAAAAGTATTGATCAATTAGTAAAACTCGGATTTTGAAACCCTAAAAAAAACAAGATGCAACCACAAGATTAAGTATGAATCGGAATAATAATAATAATATGATGATGATTTATAGTTGCAGGCAGTGGAGTGGCCAATTCGAAATTCAAAAAAGCAAATTTAATTTTCAATGGCTAACTATACCGCCAAATGTAATTTTTAACAATAAGTGAGTCCACTCTCACAACATTTCAGAAATCTCAGAAGCGATTTCGCCTCGAGTGAGAATTTGCCATGCCACTGACCGCAAGCAACTGTATTGTATTTTTTTTTTTGGAGGAGATTTTTCATGACATCATTATCACAGAAACTCTACAATGTTGCCATGTAATAGCTCTTGAGATCTACAGAGCGAATCATTATTTCGTTACCACCGGGTTTTTCGTAATTTATAACAAATTTAAAGACATTCACGTAAAAAAGTGCATTTATGGTTTAAAAACATTTGAAAAAATGTCCTATTGTGGATTAAACAAAAATGTAATACACGTTATAATTCATTAAAGAATCCATATAAAGAACGCGAATAGAACAGACCGGACATGTGCGAAGATCTAGTGGTGTTGTAAAAAAATGATGACAGCTAAGGTCAGTTGGAATAGACTCAGAGGTCGTCCAAGACAGAGATTGATAGACACGGTGGAAACTGATCATTGGCCATTTACGCAGGAAAGATAGTGAGCACAGGTGAAAATAGCGAGAAATAGTGGAAGAGAGAGAGCAAAGCAATGGCTGAAAAAGCTACGGGAGCGAAAAAAAGCTAATGCTGTTTATTGTGTGAATTTATATTAAATATTACATGTATTTGGAGATTTTTTTTTTAGGCGATACTTTATTTGAAACGTTTTCTTGAGTTTTCCAGTAGTTTCCTTTAGCGTAAGGAAAAACTACCCGAAAATCGCACAGAAACTGGTGAGATTAATCGACGAAAAATTTGACGTGGGCGTTTCTTGTATTCTCTTTTTAAGAAGTCAAAATTTAATTCAAGCTATTTAAATACATATCATATTTTAACAATACTTATCATATCCATTAAATGTAACAAACTAGCGTTGACGATCAGAATACAACGATTTAACATCGTTTCCTTCGATATCCACAACACCCAAGACCTTTTTCTCATTTATTATTTATAGGTATATACACTTTTATACTCGAAAAATCCATATGAACGTTAACTGGCAGATGAACAGATACTTATAGTGAATAACTGAAATATCCAACACTATCATATATTTATTTAACGGAGAGCACGACGCGTTTTTGATGGTGCTTTCGTGGCTATACAGGAGACTGGATTTACGATGAAATTTTACAACTCCGGCAAAAACAAACAAAAATTCAAATTTAAGCGGAGAATGTTGTCTAACTTTCCGCACTTTTTTAACACGCTGTGTACGTTTCGTATATTATGTACGTTTATATCCGCTATTATTTTTTTATTGATAACGATAACTACAAAATAAATACCGTACACACTGCGCCGCACACGCGCGCACAGACATAGTGTTACAATATTAAGTCTACTACTACTTTTCTTTTACGACAGATCGTAAAAAAAAAGAAAAGAAAAAGTAGTAAGCGCTGATAATACGTTTTGTACGCATATATACACGATTACGATATTGACACTCGACTAGACGGTGTTTTTATAATTATTATACCCCAATATTGTAAAGTGTAAGTACACTTTTATTCAAACAAAATTATTATTTAAACACCTTTTTTTTTTAGTTTATTCAAATACGTACTTTTCAAAACATATATTCGAATACTCGATTAAATTATTTTTGTTCTTAATGCAGAATATTTTTGGTAAAACAAAATAACCAAAAAAATAGTAATATTTCGTGTGATTTTTAATAAATTAGAGACTGGTTAAAAATGAAGTAATAAATTGGCGTGTATGTAATAGATGTTATTTCCGATAGTCGTCTTCGTCATTATTATACAATGATTATAGTATCATAAATCGTCACAAAGCCAAAATCTCAACATCTGGTCAACAAAAACAACCAAAGTAATCTTAAATCAAATCATTAACATTTTTTTTTTTTAATAAAAATGTTAAATAACGAAACAATTCCAAATAAATACGAATATTACGAAATTATATTGGGGGACTACGTGACCGTTAAATTTCACTTTAAATTTTTTTCTTTAAACTCGATATATATTGCTATAGCAAATCATTAGCCGTAAACATCGGCCGTGTTGAACGAGTTGCTTTTTACATTTCGTTGCTGTTGAAATACAGATGGATAAATGTCACGGGTTTTCATTTGTATTTCATCGGTTTCGTCGGTCGTGAATGACGACGTTTGCGCTAGACCGTGTTCCCGGCACGGCGTCCCGTTTGAAAAACCTCATCGCTGTTTTCTTCGAACGTCGTCGAGTACGTTCGATGCGACACACTCATATATACAGAGAGAGTGAGAGAGAGAGAGAGTGAGAGTACCGGGAACGGTTCGGCACGCCGGCACGAACTTTTCTGACGTTCTGGGTAACCGGTAGCCGCGCGCCGGATCAGTCGGATAAATTCACAAGAGAGCAAATCACCGCGCGGCTGTAGCGTTTGTTTCCAGGACGGTTTTGTTTATTTATTTATTTGTTTTTTTTTTGCGAAAAAATATTTCACCCTTATTGCGTTTACGTGCGCGACTACGTTGAAACCACGCGGTCCTTAGGGGTAAATAAGACGCGCAGTAAATCAATTGGACCTGACGCGCGCTTTGTCACTGACCGAGCGCGCGCGTTTACAAAACCGAAAGGTCTACACGCGCGATGTTACAGTGTGCCCTGACCGACCCTGTTCCTCGGGCAAATTAATTTTTCTACTCCGAATGTACACGGTTTAACATTTTACTTTTTTTGATCTTAAGCCGTGCGCCGCAAAGCGAATGACTTTCGGGATAACAGCACCGTTCACGATATCGAATATTCGAACGAAACCGTTACGGGCACTTTTAAATGTTGAAAACGACATTTTAATATTTACTCACGATTATCACGGCTATGAAGACTATGAATTATGTAAAATTTTAATTTAAATTAAAAATATATACAATAATTATAAAACTCGTTATTAACCTTTTTTTTTTTTTCAAAGTGTAATGTATAAAACGTAATTACGAACATTGTTCATAAATTATACTTTAAACGATTTAATAATGAATAAAAAACACCGAAATAAAATTTGTCTGGAATCTCGGCAAACGATTGGCCGACTGATGATAAAACAATCAGCTGTACACGGTAAATTTTATAATTATATTTTTGGTATAAAACGGAAAGTCAACAAACTAATCCCTCTCTATCACGTTTCATGTTCATTAATTATCGCTTTTTCGCCTACTGTAATAGTCAAATTAAACCGAGTTGATCCGGATCGCAAAGGTTCTTTCATCTAAAATATTTATCAACCGAATTTGTCCGTAAGTTGACCTGAGTGATAAAATAATACGATTCTTTTCTTTTTTGGTTATTGATTGATAATAATCCGTTTTGTTATCGGATACTGCACGCGTAGTTAAGGACGGACACGGCACGGAATTTATTTATTTAACACCGCAGTGACGGCAACGTACGAGTAATATCTGATATTTGAATAGCACGACTAAAAAAAAACCGACAGTTGGGAAAATGTTTTAATTTATCGATTTTTGGAAACCTTTTGTTAGTGTTTTCGAAATTCAAAATGAAAAAACCCGCAACACTTGTATCTGCTATACTATAATATTTGAAATATAGTATAAATGTCCCGTTGTTTTATTATTTGTGATGATCATCACAAATAAGAAATTAACGTTTGAAATATAGTACAGGCTAACTGCACGAGACTGTCAACATCGTTTGAAATAAAAATGTGTAGGGTTTAAGTCAGCAAATGATAAATATCGCACGGCTTATCGCTTTCTGCGCGCGCGATTAAGAAAATTTTATGGAAATCTCGTAAACGATTGTAGCTTTTTTTATTATCATTATTATTATTATTATTATTATTATGCACCGATTTAATTTTTCCAAATGGGTTTTCTTTTGTATACTCAGACGGTGATCTGTCACCTTAAATGTACACCTGTTTACAGAGTGTATTTAGTATTATTGTACGTAAGGTTTTGCATTGATTACGTAACGATCAAATTACAATAAACAATTTTAGTAGATGGATTTCAGATATATAATTTAAAAAGTAAGCTCTGGTTAAGTAGATGTATTCCAATTATTTTTACTAAAACGATTATTTAACTAACTCGACTTTAAAAAATCGTAGTCAATTAAATAATGAACCAAAATTTACGATTTTACTACTTAAATATTCGGAAAAATAATCACTTCAAGAATCCATTTATAATTATTAAATCGAATTTTTTTTTTCGTATACACCACGTTTTCCCCGCACGTCTTCATTTAGACGATGTGGCGTATGTAAAATATGTTAATGTTTCAAACGGTGTACAATAATATTCGCTCGAGTATAATATGTTTTTAGTGTTCGTAAGCATATGCGCGTGTCACCTGTTGCTGTAGTTGCTGTGAAATAATATTTATAAATATAAAATGGTTTCAGGATGTTAGGTTTGATGTCATAAGTCCATGCACAGTTTTGTCAAAAAAAACTTTTGTCCAAACCTCATAAGATACTTGAAATATTATCCAAATAATTTAACTCAAATGTGCACATACGTTCCACGTTTCGATTTTAAATTGTCATATACTCGTATCTAATTTATATTCTCATGATTAAACTTACAATAGTTATACAATTATCTATACAATATTACATTTTTATAGCAACTCTCTGATTTTATATTATTGTATAATCAACAAACATTTGGTTGAGTTATTTATTTTATTTTTTTTTTTTTAACAGAAATCTCATAAGTTTATTTAATATTATGAACTAAATTATCATAAGAAAAATAAATATAAATATTTATATACATTTTAATTTATTGTATATTCCAGACACAAGGGTTCAGAAAATATAAGATATTATTGATCAAACGTGAATTAAAACGGGTTTGAAAATGTTGAATAAATATCATACATATTATAAAAAGTGTTTTTTTTTTTTTATGAAAAAGCATGGATTTTTAGTAAATAATCGATTTTAAATTAAAAATATGTACCTATTCCCTATTAACTAAAATTGTCGTTAATGTTTTTTTTTTTTTTAATGGACACTTTACTGATAGGCACTTGTGACAAAGGTCTCAACGGACTTATGTAACGAATAGACATTAACAATGATGGACTTAAAATATTATGAAACATTCGAACAGACATCTACAGGAAACGTAGCTTAGCTTAGTATTATTATAAATATAGTATATTATTTTTATAAATATTTTTTACGTTTTGCTTGGTAACAAATTGCTTTTGTACAAATGCAAAATAAATAATAAATTTTTGAAATCCGTCATTTTTATTTCAAGTCTCACTTTATGTTTTCAGTTTTAAACTTTTGGTCAAAATTACTAAAATCGATAAAAAACGACAAGACGTATGAAATCAGCGTCGGATTTTGCACCCATTAACATAGTGCAGTTATTTAGCATATTTAATGTGTAACCCGAGAACAAACAAAAACCTACAAAACACAATTTAAAAAAATATATGAATGTGAGATTTATTTTTTACACCCGTCCTACACGTACCATTCGTATTTATTTTTTGTTTTTGAAACATTCCGTATGTATAAAAATAATATTATACAATTGTTTTTTCAGTTTTGTCATCGTCGTGTCCTCCGTCACAAGAGAAATTATCACACAAATAATAATCACCTTCGATGCGAATAACTCGCGCGATAATTGTATTATAATGTTAGGTGGGATGTGATTGGAATTTCGGGGATTTTATTTTTAGTTTATTATACAACTATCGACATTATTATTATCCGTTAAGCGCGCGATAATTTCCAAAAACTCTAGTGAAATAATGTTTTCATATCTGCGCACATTTTTCGCGGTCGAAAACTTTATCACAAATGTCATTATCCATTTCACATAATGTTTCAAAACTTGTGCGTCTTATTACGAAAACCGTCGATTTGACGCTATCCACGCGGGCGTGTGTACGTAAATTTTTTTCTTCTTTTACGCGTAGAATATTGTATTTGCATAATTTCGTATAGACATTTTAGCTTTAAAAACAAATTTCAGACGTATAAGTACATACTCGGAAAAGATCTTTGAACGGTCAAACCCGTCGCGGTCGGGTCGTTAGATTGTACTATATTGTTATTTTATAGAAGACCGGAACCAAAAAACGGTGTGGCATAACGAACCCTTTTATCATACACAGCGTCTCAATTCTCCTCTCATTATTCGGCACGTTACTATAATAACTGTGTATATATATATATACTTGTACAGACACAGATACACACACGCGCGCACACACACACACGTACATCTCGTGCAAATTTCGTATTACTATTATTATTAATGTCTCCTCCGTGGAACGACCCATCGCATCAGTAGGATAATACGGAAATGGCTCTAACCTCTCAGGCCAAGTCTTGTACATCCTTGACCGCACCGAGGTTTACATCATTTTTCTTTTTTTAATATTGTAACGTTTTCGATTGCGCTGTCCGAAAAGAATGTTTCAAAAACCGATTTGATTTTGCCGAAAATTAAACTTTACATTCTAATCTACTGGTATTTTTTTTTTTTCGTGCAAATTATTTAACTCTAATTAATCGAATTGTAAAACGTATATATATATATATCGTATATTGCAGTGAGCACTCGAAACTAGTCAGAACAATAGGATTTACTAGTAAAAACCGTAATATCAAAGTGTTTTCGAACGAGAGCGTTTTTATTAGATAAACACTTTGTTTTTCGATCAAAACGCCAATCGGTATTACGATTCGTATCGACCACGTGATTTTCGGTCTGATCACTCTCGCCCGCGGCGAGCCCTCTGGCCGCGCGTCACACGATCGTCGTAAAAAAATATCTCGACACGCAGTACCGGTACGCGCGCGTATACGGGATGTCGGAGTTTTCGTTCGCCGAATAAACCGCTCGGAGAAGGCGATAACAATATCATTTGTACGTGCGGCCGTCCGTGTACTCGTTCAATCTCAGAGAAACGTATGCGGATCGTGTGCAACTACTAATGTTTTTACACGTGTACGAGTACACCGGCACACTAATTGAATTAATTACGAAAAGTGTAGGCAAATCATAACGGCGATCGTAGTCGTCGTGCGGGAGACGGTGTGAAAGGATAGTACGTCGTAGTTTTGCACGTAGAGCGTCGCAGACGGCGGGACGAGATTTACGGACGAGATGGCGAGAAAAACCCGCGTGGAATTCGAGCGCCAGTGGTCGGCCCGATTTTGATTTAATTTACGCGAAAAAGGTCGTCGGCGAACGGAATAATAACGATATTATCATTATTATTATTAATATTGTTATCATCACTATATTGTATACGAAATCCGGGCGATCAGCCGGAAATCCCGTAGTCAGGCGGAAAGGTTTTTTTTTGATCTGGAAATCGAATCTCGCCCGTACTGTAACCATTCATTATGTGTATTGTGTCGTGTACGCAGTTCCGTCTTAGGCACGCATCGTGTCGTGTACTCGGAACACAATCTGACTCCGGCTATTGCGCTGCAGTGCATTCGTATACAGACGTAGGATGGACATGTGGTCGCGCGGTATCTGGTCGTTTATCCCAACCACGCGATTTATTCCCGAGTTATCACCGCCATATCCGTTTGATTTTTTTTTTTTTTTGTTTTATACGTATAAGACAATAATATGCTCTACAACTCTTAATATTTTTGTGTTTAACGGTTTATATTTAGTTTATACGTTGAATTCGATAAGCCATAAAATTATCCGCTTTATCGATTTTTTTAACCCGCACGTGAAAAGGACGAGTTATCTAATGTTAGTTCTAATGTAATGAACAAAATATGTGGGTGCTCGATAAAAAAATATAAATTTTTTATTTTTTCGTTGATTTCGTTTGGTGTCTTGGCAGAGTCTGCGACGTATTCGTCGACGAAAGGTATGTGTAATGTCACCGGAGACGAAACGCTACCGATTTTATAGATCGTCTATTTTAGACAATCTCGTTACGCCGATGCGGTCGGGCAAAGGTCCGAAAAATCGAAATTTATTTCTATAAATTCCACTATACACTGTATATTACTGCTTTGAACCGTTTCCGTCCAAATAAACGGTCGCGTTTAATTATATAATTCGTCCGTCCGTCCTCGTGCACACGGGTCATCGACCCGCGGCAATTTACGGCGTAAAAAAAAAACGCGCAGAAAACGACGATTCATTAATTCGTTCGCCGCGGACGTCTGTCACATCCTGCACCTCTAGCGACCATCAGTGCGACAGAAAAAACAAATTGAAAGGAAAATGACCACTCGAATCTCTCAAGTCGTTCGATTTATTTATGTCACAGTATTATGTATTATATATATATAAATAAAAAAAAAGAAAAGAAAAATTACGTGTCAAAAACAGTTTTCAATGTTTTCGTGGTTTTGCGACATGATCGATCGATCCGTTTAGTATTTTACTCTCCTAGATAAAATATCGAGTGCTGCAATGATTCGCAAAAAATTTATTTTGATATCTCCTTGGTATAGATGTAATTTTTGCAAATTTTGTCTTTCACACCTACCGATTTCCGAACGAGATCATTATACTCGTATTAGTGATAATATTATAAAAACGTCCCTTATTTAGCCGTTACTTTAAAAGAAACTACTGGGAATGTTGTGCATACCGACTAACTCGTAAATTAAGTCATCAACATAAAATGCCGTCTTGTTTGTGCGCGTACACTCGTTTCTACATTATGATACATTCCTGTGCGTAGTCGGCAGAGTATACAGTGTCTTCGATTTTTTTTTATACATGTGTTGCACGTGTTCAGTTTGAGTTTGATCAACCACGTTTCGAAATAAACACTTTTATTTTAATCTACGAATTAAAATAAAACAAACGTTTAGTGTTATAATATAATATGTTTTCGGATACCGTTTTTCTCCCCCGATAAATTTAGACGATTTGGATTGACACTATTACGACAATAGTATCTATAATACAATGCGATTGTTTCGTGGATATGATTGAAATCAAAATTAACTTAAAAAATATTAATAACATTATGTCGATTGTTCGTTTTAGACGGACAGTATCATGTTGTGTTTGAAAACGATAACGAACGGAAGACAAAGCTTTCACGTCACACGCGATTATTATTGAAAAAAACACCTGCGGATCGCAAAGGAATGTGAAAGTCGGGGTTGTAAATTTTCCTGATGGCTAATTCACACGGCTCGTTGAAAATATCCGAAAACGTCCAGTAACTATACGGTCTGACGAAGGTTTAATGCCACAGACATTTTACGGAATGTCGTATAAGTGTAGGGTTCGCATTCATACGCGTTAAAAAAAAATCCATACGAAATGTGATCTATAAAATATGCATTCACGCACGAAAATATGTTCGAAAATACGTCTCGTTAAATATGCTTGAAAATAAGCTGAACATTTCTTGTACATTTTTCGATACAAATACTTTTATAGACGATTTGTGTTATGAAGATATATTGACTACTTTTTAGGACCGTTATCAATTGAATACAAAAAAATTAATACATAATTTAATATTAAAAATGTACAAATACATTTTTACTACGCGATGTTTAAAAAATGTTTCATGTTTTCTGCAGAGACATCAAACGGGCCGAAGTCTAATTTGCTATTTGTAAATCATTATATTTTTTTCTCGAAACGTATCGGAAAATATTCACCAAAAAGTCGTAACGAAAACGAAATAACCAAAATATGCATTAAATTATCCAAATATGTCCATGAGATGGCCAACTAAAAACTGATGAAATATGGATTAAATATTTTATTTTAAAATTTTCATTCAGAATATCACACGAGACGACACGATATATATTTAGCTAAAATAAAATATGCGATTAATTACTAAAAAAAAAACCGGAAAAAAAAATTGTAACTGCATACAATTCCGAACCTACAAATTACATTATAGACTCTTTGCCGGATTACGACGCGTTTTCATAAATTCGGGTAACGTTCGAAAACCCCAACCGATTCACGCGTCCGGTAAATTAATATGCATATATAGTGTTACTCTCTTGCGAATTTTTCCTTTGTCCGCGTTCGTGCGTTTCGCGCTTTTTCTAATTAGGTCGACTATAACGCCACACGTGTTGTGACGTATTTTACACGTTATCGTGACTTTAAATGTTCAAAGGATTGAGTATGGCGTGCGCGCGCGTATAGGACGCGAAAAAATCGTTAAATTGTATCTAATCGTCGTGGAACGCGTGTAAACGAAATGATTTTGTTTCTTATCGCGAACCATCCGACAGCATTTTAATGAAATTTTATTTCGGTGATTTAAGTCGTTTGGTAAATCGCTTAAGGGTTTGTCCGTCTTCAACGCTTTTCACTCGTTCGTTAGACTTCAAAAAAAAAAACCGTAAACTTTCGATTTTCAAATGGCGACCCGTAAATTCGTCTACACAATCATCGTTAGGACCGAAACTAAAATATTTTTCATTTTCGACGTTCCGTTTACGAATATTATTATTGAGATATTTGGTCGTAAGAGTGGCTTTTGGCGGCAGCAGGTCGAGCGTCAGAATTTCAATTTATTCGAATATTCCGTGTTCGGAACATAAGATTTCGTTAAATTTTAAAAAGCAACCGCAAAGAGAGTTTTATTAATCAGTTTTCGTATGTGAAAAAATACAAAAATAAGAAAAATGGATTTACAATCCGTGTACCGTCGGACGGGTGGGAAGTAAATGGCGTCTCCGTTAAAAATCGAATTTCCGCGATTTTCCTCTTGCAAATAATTTTTTTTATTACTCATTTTTGCACCTTCGGAAACGAAACTCGATAACACATAATTGACGTGCACATCCCCGGATAATACCGGAGTAGTGTTTTCGACAATAAGGTCCTCGACGAATACAACGTACGTTTTTTGGCAAAGACGTGTTTGAGACGCGCGTCGAGAATTCGGCATTTAAATGATCCGACCGTCGTACAAAACTAAAAAACACTCGTACAAGTCGACGCTGTCACATACTGTTTCGTGCGTGCACGCGTCTCGCAGTACCGATAAAACGTACGAATTGTTTTTACTTTGTAAAAATTTTTTGATTTGTCACAAGTTTCATTTATTTCGAGACGTAGCGTAGAGTAATGTTTTATCTTCTATTCCCTTACGATCGCTGCTTAACGACCGTACGTTTCGTTACGACGTCCCGTTTTATTAATTTTCATAGTTGACATTTGTATAAGACCACTACATAAGTAATACGCGTACAATTGCCGACGAACAACGATTTTTCACGTTTCCATAATAAACAGACTTATATATATATATATACACTTAACACTTATTGTAAACAATAACGGTTTTATGTTGTCCTGTAATAACAACGTATTCTGCACAAAAATTCTGAAAATTCTCGAAATCGTTTTAACGTTTCTAAACGATCTCTTCTAAGTACCACGACGACAATATTTAAACGAAAATTTCGACGCCGATAGACAAAGGCGCGTAAAATATAAATGTTTTTGACATTATAAATGTAAATTCTATGTAAAAACCCATTTTCCAAACCATTTTGTACAAATATATATTTTATATATTCATCGTTTGTCTTCTCTTAAGTATTTAAATTTTGAATTTCGGTAAAACGAACACATCTTTGACGCGCTTGTACTATGACGATTTCGTTATTTATTAAATAATGCATCACATCGTTCTCGCGAATCTTTATGTTTCATGTCTAAAAATAGTTTACAACATTAACCGTATACCCTTTATTGTTATTACTGTTATGCCAAATAAAATAGCAGTTACAGTAAAATTTTCAATAAAATTTTACATTTTTCATGTTTTAAATAGAAGAAGAATTTTTTTCGTGCGATATCAGCATATGTTTTTTCTTTGATTATTTGATCATTTCAATGTAAATTATTTTTAAATGAAAATATTGTATTTTACATTTTTTTTTATTTATAAAGTATAAGCATTTTTGTTGCATATTTTAAAATTACATTTTATAAGGTTTCACAGTATATTTTATTTTTCACATAAACTTTATTAAGACGATTGCAGAGAACACGCGCGTATTAATATGCCGTTTTAAAATTTTTCGGTTATCGTATTTTTTAAAAATGTCGTCACTCTTTTAGCGCGGGTTTTCGAGATTTCCTTGATTGTTACAATTTGCACATTATCTGCCTGTGCGTTATATTTATACGCTCCATTGGTTTCTGAAAGAAGATCAGGTGAGGGTTTGGATAAAACAGTCGCAAAACGAAAAAATGTACTTTCTCAAGCTTGTATTGTTTATATAAACTTTTCAATCTACTTAATATTTTTTTAGTTTTTTTTTATGCAATTTTCTTCTTTGTTGTTCATAATTCATTTTTGTTTTTTTTTCGTCATTTCATGTTCTCACTGCGTTATACGTTATCAAAAATAGTAATTTAAATCGCCTACAATACATTTTGGCACACGAGACGGCGTGAACGACATTAAAGTTTTCAGAGTTGATTCATTTTTGACGTATCTATAGTAAGATATTGTATCTACTTACAGATAATTTTGTACCTTTTTCATATCTGAATAACGACCGCACTAATGGACTTTTATAAGTTTACGCGTTTTCATTATAATATAAAACACAATACACAAACTGTCGATTATCGTCGTTATAAATATTTTTTGAATTCTACACGTAAATAATACGAAGATAATAGCGCGTAAAAAATTATTATTATTATATATACATTAAGAATATTAAATTATTTTCCTTGTTCATGACTAAGAAAAACGTATGCGCGTAAAACGGTACTTTAAATGCGAGCCGTTGTCGGTTTTAATATTATATATGAATAAATATATGCATATGTACGTTCTTATTATTTAAAACTGAAACGTCTTTATACGAGTAATTATATTTTTTTATTAAACACGACGATCTAATTTCGATTTTAGCCGTTTATGGTCGTCCCATCAATTCTGCGTCAAGCTATTGCTGCACTATTAAATAATAGCTTCATGAATACAGTTATCTAAACGTTACGCGTTATTAAGACATACAATAACATTGTGTAACCTAACACTCTACGTACTGTAAACAGTATTTGTTCGAACAAGTAAAACTTTTTCAATCGTCACACACAAATATTGGTTTACTCCGCTGTGAGTCGTACGTTACTAATTTTCAATCCATAATCGTCTCACGTCGAATGTCTTCGCACGTGAGAGCTTGTCTTTATCCCGTGAATTCGTCGATGTTTTTCTCTTTTTTTTTATTCTGTCGTTGATTTTTTGGATGAACGAGAAAAATCGCATAGATCCCTAATTATAAAACCTTTGTATACTTCGTCATAGGTGCTACGGATTGGATCACGGTGTTACGTCGTTTAAAAAATAAAATAATTCTTTACATTTTGTGTAGTAAATAATTTATATTTATTAACATTTTAATTATTGAATATACATTGCGCGGATCAAAATAATAATGACACGATTTTTCAAGCCGAATTGTAACGAGTTATCAAAAAACAAAAAGAAGCGGAAATCAAGATTACCCGACACTGCGATCCGTGTCCGACTAAAACTAACGGTTTAGTCTCGTCGCGTATGTACGCCGATTCGGCAACGAAGCCCGCGGAATTACCGTTCGAACAATATGCTCCGTTCTCGTGTTTCGGCGCGGATCTGTACGTTTGTACAAGTTTCGACACGGTGTGATATCGATGTCGGACGCGGAAACGCGTTTATGTTGCTCGTATGTACACGTACCATATAATGCGTGCGAGTCGACCGGAAACAACACGGCCGAAAACAAAACTGATAATATATACGCGGTAACACGTGTACTCTATCCGCCAGCGAAACGGCTTAACCCAAAACGATAATATTGTTTTGTTCAATAAAGCCGCCATACCGTCTTGCGAACACTCGCGTTCTCGAACGTCGTGAACTCGAGGCCGCGCTTCATACGGCGTATTGTTTAGAACAACGACGAACACAAATAAAACACGTTATCCGATCGTTGCCGTTTAAGGCGATTTTCCGTCTCCGTCCGACAACCATTCAATACCGCGATTCAATACCGGCCCACGGTGTATTTTTATGGTGATTTCCTCGCACGCGCGCGAATATTGTTGTGATATGTGTACGGGTTTAGATTTGAACCGAAAAACCCGAAACTCGCGCGCGATTCTTCGTGAAACGATTCTGCGGCTGTCCGGTTGGGTTAGAACAATATTTGAATTCCAAGTGTTTAGTATGCATTTCGTAGACATTTTCGTGGAACGTTTACAACACTATTTTTCGTTCGCGAATTAATGGTTTTCGCATTTGACCGTTTTTTCAATATATATAAAAAAATGCTTTTCTCCAATACATTTTCGTGCCAATATTTTACTTTTGGTGTTTGGCTCGAGACCAATGTGGACAAAATTTCACAAAAATCAGCTTACAAAACTCATTGAAATTACAAACTCCATATCTGTGTAGAAAAAAAATCATAAAATTCGATGGCAGTGCGTTGGAAAAGTGTACAAGATCATTCAGTCGTTTTCTACTACTGACGTAACGATCGGTCCTAATGGTGTGGTAAGATATCTGAACATCGATTTGCATCCGTCGTGAAGTTATGATAGACTTTCACTTATTTGTCTTATTTCTTCTGTAAATCCCTTCAAAATCAATCGAACTAATTAAAAATTTAAAAATACATATAAAATAGAATTCAAATCTATTGAAGTCCTCGAATATTTAAAACAAATGTTTGGTTTGCACAATTTGTAATTGAAAAACGCCGTTTTAGAGCGCTATAGATAACCATGTAAAATCATGCATATGTCGTAGTATTATAATAATAATAATTTATACTTGAAAAATTCAAATTTTCTTTCATTTTTCCAAACCATATCGCGTTCACACGTCGTAAACGACTGCCGGTTTACGAATGGTAGAAATGTATGTATAATACGAATTTTGAATACATTTTTACATAAATATCGTTTGGATACAAAAATATATAATATATACGTTATACGTGTACGCTATAGATAGACTCGCCAGACTTCGCGTTGTACAGGGTGTATCTTAAATGAGTTTCGCTCGTTAGTTGATAGTCTGTTTGATATAGTCTGTTGGGCAATAAAAATGGGGAAACTTCTTCTGTTGTTTTTTATCTCTATTATTTTGGAATAAATTTATTTGCTCGTTAAATAATGTTAAAACTAAAAAAAACACATAGCACGTGATTCCTTGCAAAATTCTACCCTAAAGTGATGCGTCACATCATTAGATTATTTTTAGTTTTACAGCCTAAAAATATTATTTTCCAATTTTCTACACGTTTTATTCAAGTGATTATGGCAAAGAAAAATGTTTTTTTTTTATTAATTATGGAAATTAATTACTAACCTAAACATAATCCATACTACGTGATTCGTTGTGAAATTTTACCGTCACATCATTTTAGGGTAAAATTGTACAAGGAATCACGTAGTTTGGATTATTTTTAGTTTTTAATATTATTTAACGAATAAGTAGGTTAAATCCAAAATATTGAAGCTAAAAATAAATCGTAAAAAAGATTCCCCATTTTTTAGTCTTACAGAATATATAGCCAAATAACGAGTGAAACTCATTTCAAATACACTCTGTATATATACCGTGTATTGTAATATTATTATAATAATGTTTACAACTTTGAGGATCGTTTTTCCAAAAACAAATAAAGAGAAATTCAGTCAAAGACGTCCTTTTATCTCCAAGATAGGCGTATTATATTAAAATTGTAATTGAAAGATAATTTATATATATATCACGGGTGGGAGATAAAGGCGCAAGTTCGCAATATTATACGTGGCTTTTGCCCTAAAGCAGTGGTCGACGTCATACGTCCCGCTTTAAATTCCAAAACAACGATATTTAATTGAACATTTTATAGCTATCTACTAAAATTTCAATCTCATTCTATAAAGAAAATCGAACTGTATTTATTTAATTCAATAATGTAAGGATATCGAATTTTTATTTTCTTTCGGCCCGTGAAACCTTTTTAATTTATGAATGTAGCCCGAGAGTCTAAAAAGGTTAGCAATCATTGTTCCAAAGGATTTCTTTTGAATTTTCGATCCGTTGCGAGTATTTTTCGGAAATTTAAAATCATTGTTATTCCGACTGGATAATTTATAGCACAAAATGTACACTGCAGCAGTCGAAACGTTTTAGGAGGTCTAGAAAGGTTCCATATTTTTTACAGAAATTACCTTTATGAATACAAAGCCGCATTTTGATATATATATATTCTATGTCTCAAACATTTAATTTATATCCACTTTATTATAAGTATGGAATTATTCATTTTATTTTTATTTTTATTTTTATATCATTTCGGGCCGTGGCTCAAAGTAAGGAATAAAAAAAAAATATATATACAAAAAAATATAAACTGTAATATTGATATTGCTTATATAATATTAATAGAAGGAAACAAATGGGTCCTTATTGGTTATATGCATCATTCTGAACATCGGTCTGTTTCGGAAATAACTGGTGGTGCAAAAGGGTATGAAAAAAGAATAAGCTGTTCATGACTGGAAGCTAGGGATCTTGAAATTAACTTGACTTAGCGGTTCAGAACAGTCTATAGTATCATAAATGAGTTTTCTCATGATTTGTAAAACACGCCTATCCGCTTGGATCTTTAAAGTCCTAGCACTGTGTTAAGGACTACACAGTTCGATCAAAAAAATTCGAGGCTAATTTTTTTTACGAAAGAATAAAAATAGTTTAGAAAAAAGTCTTAACAAATCATATTATTAATATATTTTTGTGTTGGACACAACTTTATTTTTTTTTCGTGACCGATTTCGCATAACCGATTTTGCGTTATTCCATACTCACACCCACACCCACACCGCATACCTATACCACACACCAACACTCACACCCGTTATACCACACCCACGCCCACTGATACCTAATGATGATGCTGCACTACAATCACTGCCATCACCACTATGAGTTCACTACTGATCAGAACGCAACGCGGAGTATTTTGGATTTATTATTTTGTTTAATAGTATGCCATTAACAGCTAGACACTCCCAAAAACATATATTCAGTGTTTCTACGTGCAGCGGAGAAATTTCCGCTAGTTTACTAACGATTTCGACTAAAAGTGTTCGTCAGATATATAGTAAAAAAGGTTAGTTTTTAACATATATATGTATTTGGGCTGGATACAACTTTTTTTATTTAGTTTTCAATATAATCCCCTCCTCGTTCCATACAAATTTTGCTGCGTTCGTACAGCCGTTGGAACGACCTGGATAACTCCTTTTCTGGAATGGCTTTTAGAGCTCTTATCACATTCTTTTGAATCACCTTAACGTCTTTAAAACGTTTTTGTCGCGATAAATACTGTAGGAAATAAAAAAAAGTCTGTCGATGCCATATCTGGTGAGTAGGGTGACTGGTAAATCGTGGTGACCGTTTTTTGGGTCAAAAATTGTGTGACGAGTATCGAGAAATGGACTGGCGCATTGTTGTGCAAAAGAAACCGGTCATCAGTGCGGTACAATTCCGATCTCACACGTCGAATTCGCTGCAAAAGTCGATCCAGGACGTCTTTGTAGAGTGCTGCGTTCATTGTTTGGCCCGACGGCACGAATTCGTGACGGATAATACCGCGGGAATCGAAAAAAGCAATGCGCATCGTTTTGATGTTCGATTTTGTCGCTAAGTCGTTCTTCGCCTAGACCTCGCTACTCAGCGGTCTGGCGTTTGGTAGACGGATTGTATTGAAAACTAATTATTCGTATTGTTTGAACAAATGAAACATTTTCTCGATTTTATATCAATAATGTTTCTAAAGAAAGAATAGGAAATAAAATACCGACTATCAATCTTCAAAAAAAAAAAAAAAAATTGACTTGAAGTGCACTTTAAAAAAAAAAAAAACGAAATAGAACCCATTCATAAACCTATCTATTTAACTCGCGACATTTGTTGAAATAATATATCTACTTACTTTTCGAATTCCTCGACGAACACCTCATAAATTATCGTAAATGTAATAATCGTACCTATATAATATGCAATGTATAGTTATATATATATGGTTACCTATAAAATAGTATATATATATATGAGCATATCACGTTTTTCGTTGCTCTGAATGACGATAAGTACAATGTACACACGAGATTTTGTTGGTCCTTTTTTTATTACTCGTTCTCGTCTTTATACACGTATATTGTATATTATATATACACGTGGTATTCTATCCTTAAATAATAATAATAATATGACGTATAAGTCATATCGTATTACTCGCGAATATATATAGAATTCAAGTATACCGTAACAAAAAAAAAAAAAAAATTGTTTACGCGTATATGCCATATAATATATTATATAGTACCTTTGGAAAAAAAAAACTCGTGAATCTATATCGATTTCGTGTCTCATTTTATTCGTGTTATGGTTTTTCTCTTTTGTGTGAAAGATCTCGCGATGAATATATATAATAATAATAATGATATCCGTCAAACGTCACGCTTGGGAATTTGTTCACACAATTTTTTTTTTAAAATACACGTAAACATTGCGTTCTTATTATAATAATAACACACTAAAAAACGTATATAAATTCAGTTTATGGTTTACCGGTGCAAAATTTTCACGTTTACTTTTGTTCCCAAAACGCGTGTTATTATACGTGCAGAACATTTGAAAATATAAAATAATTTTTTAAATGTTTTGTGTATAAATATTACATAAAGTTTATGCAATAAACTACTGGTGAATAGTTGACGACGTTGTACGGATATAATATAATATATGACGAGAAGAAAAAAAAGATACGTACATGATTAGTAAGTTGTATGGTCAGAATGTGATCGTGCCAATTATTAGTGGTTCATCGATGTTATCGATCTTATTTAGGTCAACGTTCAACTCACACGGTCCACAATTGGTGATGTTCCGATCTTCTGCCGTAGTCGGTTATTATCACAGAAAACAATGAAACCTTTAGTGAATAGTTCTATCATCATAAATAATCTGAAAAAGGCCACGAGGGCACATCCATATTATCGGAAACGATGACAATTCGTAGAAACTTTTAGAACGGCTTAGCCGATATTCGCCAACATTTCCGTAGTTTATTCATTGCGATCACGTGCAGAATCGAACGTTCTGGAAAAAGTCCATCGTACCGATTATGAACTATTATGTACGATACAATAAGATGTGACCAATAAAACGTTGCCCGTAACAATATTTTTATTTTTTTCGTTTTGCTGTCACGTGCGTTATGCACTTATTAATAGCGTTATCGTCGACCACGCAGTACGTTCTATACACAAGTCTAGTGCGCGTTTGGTATAAAAATGAATTTGAGCGAAATACTGGCTTCTGTTGTACATTCGGCGCAGTTCGCTGGGAAAAAAAACCATGTTCGCTCCGGCAGGCAGCGGCTCGAACAGTATTTCAGGAGTACAAGGGGATATGCGAAACGAACACGTGTGTTTTCAGATCGGTGTCCAACGCCCGTAATTCTAAACGTCGCGGAAGTTTGCCGCGAGAAAATAATAATGAATAATACCTATATAATAGTCGTGCGTTTTAAACGTGACGGTTTCAACACTAATTCCAAACGATAACGGTTTTAACTCATAATAATCACACGAAAATAATAATGCTGTACCAACGATAATTCCCAGCTATCGTTTGGAAATGACAACACGTACTGGACAACGACATTGTCATCCTTGCCGTATTAGATATTGTCATCGTTTTTAAATTGTCGACATACGCGGCCGTTGCGCCCTTGACACCTGAATTACAATTCAAATGCAAAATTTAGGCCAGTCCTATAACCGTACATAAACGAAACCATAGAAACTGAATAGTAGTCGCGTGTATCAAACGAATTTAAGCGAATTTCTTTTGAAACGATGTCGCTGTAATCAATTTTCATCGACGCCCCCACGCGCCACCGAATGAAACACGCGTATCTACGTTGGAACGATCCCATAAGCTTAAGGATATCGTACAGAAGGAATTTATTCAAAAACGTAGTTATGAGTATGCCCTTGTATAAATATCGATTAATCACGTTAAACGTGTCGTGCGAAAATCGTATGCTCGCGAATGTCTATACACATTGTCTGGAAATGCGTGTAGCGTGTTATATTGAAAAAAAGATATATCGGTTTTTGATCGAAACTGCCGACACAACACGACGACGAATGCGCACACGTTTCACGGTGAGATGAAACAAAATTAAGACGGCGGTTGTACACATATCTTTCGTAAACGGTGTCGCTGTGGCAGTTTCGAGTACCTATTTACTCGTGTGCAAAGGACGACATCCGTACACAAATGGTGTGTCAATTTATTATACATATATAGACGAAAGTGAGTTAAATTAATTGATAGTAAATTATACATTACTTACTATCATTTTTTTTGACTGAAAAAAAAATCAAAAGAATCAACGTTTATAATTTCACCCGCTCTTTTCTCTAACTCAAGTTTGTTATACGGGGGAAAAAATGGTCACCAATCTGACGCATATATATATTAATTTCCTATATAAAAAAACTAAAGAATTATATTTAGTAATCTACTGGCAACAACCAAAACACTCTCGAGGGATCAAAATGTCTTTGGATGTTCAAATTTTCCTCAATCTGATCCTCGAGAACAATTAATCCGTTAATCTAAGGATAATTAATGATTCGTAACCAACTTTTTCGAACTCCTAACCTCATTCATCATAATATACGAATTGTTTAATATTCAGAGCTGGCCCTATGCCACCCTTTCCGTAAACTGATTTGATAAAAATGATTTTCACGTTCAGTATTCGAGTCGAATTAGAATAAGTTAAAGAGTATAATTAAAAACTAGACGTTTTTTCATAACAGTTGCCATTCGTTTTTTTTAAACATCCTGTGTGATTGTACAAAAAATAATAATCGAAATTATTATTCTTAGAATATTGTTTTTCCGTTTTATTCTTTGACTACAAAATAGTAATGTTAACGAAAAAAAAATCGAAAATAATTATATTGAAAGTATGATTAATGTATACATTTCAATTGTTCGCTGAAATCGTATAAACTAACTGTCGATCAACATTCGTTCATTCGAATTTCAAACATCATTATGACGTTGTAAACATAATATAATTACGCGATTTCTATACAGTTCACATTGACTGTACTTAATGTGCTTTTCATGTCGAATGCCTATTGAATGTTTAAACTTTTGAGTGTACAAGCATTTTTCGACGTTTAATAGTAATAGGTTAAGTATATATGTATGTATTTATAATTCGTTTGCGTTATTTATTGGACTATAAAACGGTATTATTATTTAGTACTGCCGACGGCAACCGATGAGACTCGTTCGGCATACTTATTTCAAAACATATTACATTAAGTATATAAATCGGAAAACAAAATTAATTATTTTTGTTTAGAGCGTTCATAATTGAACTTTCGTCAATTCGACGTATTTTCGATGTATAATCGTGTAACGACCCACACTTTGAATTTCTCGAATTCACACGATTTCTCGATGATTTTTTTCGAATTTACAAAGACTAGATTTTTTAAGATAGAATAATATTTTTTAAGTATTTATCTATAGATAATTTGTTTTTATTATATACCCGCTACTCGTATAGCGTTTAATTCGGTAACTGTTAAAATGTTCACGAAAATGTTTACGAAACGTGTTTTTGATAGACTTCACGTTTGGGCGACGAGCCGAATCTCGAAACATTTTCTTTGTCAACATCTCCTCCGAACTTCTTGTATTTGACTTCGTGATCGTCAGTCTAGTTAATCTGTTCGGCATATGCACACAAATGAAATTCGAAATAATCACCGGATAAGTCATCGTTCGATTTACCGGCGCGTTTCGTTCGAAACCTCGGGGACAGGTACCATTTTTCATATGACGGCAGATAAATTCGGGAAATTTAATATAAAATCCGTTTCGTCTGAAACTCGCGAATAGGGATAGCACGCCGACGTACGTGCTATATCAAACATAAATGCATGATATATATAATCGTATAAAACGGGAAATAATGCTACCGCGCGTGTTACCGTTTTACTCCGACGGACGTGATATTTCCTTCTGCGCGGGTCCCGGTTTGTCGCCGATTTAATTGTCGTGAAACTACACGGTACAATATATCACCATCATGGCACACTGCAACGGTGCGCTGGGTAATCCTGATTTGATATTGTTTACCTACGGGTACAACGGCTAAACAATGCGCCGCGTGTTCACGACTAATCGTATACCATTGTATTTAATAATAACGATTTGGGTGTACATAGTTGGTACGCGTACATGCATACATACATACTAAACGGGAAACAGAACTGACTATCAAATACTATAAATTTGATTCTAGACGATATTTTATCTTTTTTGTTTTTAAAATAAATAAATTTGTAACTTAGATTTAACATTTTTTTTTTTTTGTTAAACCCCTCAACTCAGCTATTTGAATAGTCTGTGATTTTAATCGGTAAAATTCGATCGAGCACACTCGATATTATCAAATGTTCAAAACGTTGCGAAACCAATCAGAATTACTTTTTTTCTCTATACTAATTGATTTTAAATTGTTATACGGCATAAATATGTACTAGTAATTATTATTGTATGTATAACTAGTAATTATTTGAGGACATATACCAATATATATATATAATATACAATTTATCATATTCTATAGCGAATACATATACTTATTTTCGTGTTTACTATATTCTCTATTTATATTTCATATGAACCTACAAGTTCCATAAAACGAAAATGTTACAAAATTATCGACACAAAATATAATATATCAATGAACCAGATGCTTGATAATCATTTTATCAGTAATTGGGATTAATATATTATTATATTGAATATTTAAATGTTATTCAGTTTTCAGTTTTCAATTGTCGACACAATTCGTTAAGTACACGTTGACATTTATCTCATTATGTATATTAGTTAAAGATTAATTAATTAAACTCGATTATGTATAATTTAGTTCAGTGTTTTTTAACTTATCATTACACACACACACATATATATATATGCATACAGCGTGTACAAAATTTATGGATCAATTTAAATGTGAAATAAATATGGCCGAATCGAACAAGGAATCGTACTCAAATCGTACTGTTTTCCGAGTGCAGTTAGTTGCTGGTTCTTTATTATATGCAGAGTATGCTCGATCGTACACGTAAAAGGTACAAACGTGCTGAATCGTTGACTTTTCTTCTTGCCTCGATAGCGATTTCACACGGCGCTCTAGGTAAGCAATTCAGCTACAGCCGGGTGTTGCAGGTACCGCCGATTTATACACAAGTGTAATAACAATAATAATAAAACCCATAAAATTTCGAAAATTCGCAAATGTTCTCACAAAATACACCGTTTCAACGAGAAAAATTGCTTTTTACAACAAAATTTCTCATGACTCGTGCAATAATCAGATTTCGTTCATTTTTTTTTTCGATTAAATTTTAAAATAATACCAGAAAATTGTGGTTACCGAGGAAATCGTGGGAAAGGTCCACGACATGATAATTATCTCGCCGATCGCCGAAATAAAGTGCGCGGAGGTTACACCATAGGTGTATCTTAAGGAACGGCAATCAACATTTTATGTAATAAACTAAGTATGAGAAAGGTGTCGGCCCCGATGGGTGCCGCGACTGCTCACGGTGGACGACAAACGAATACAGCTGTCAGTGTCAAAGCAGTGTTTGAATCACTTTAAGCGGAATTCGCACGAGTTTTTACGTCGAGTCGTCACCGTTGATAAAACCTGGATTATGCGCCAGAGACCAAGCGACAGTCAAATGGATTTTTTCATGTGAAACTGCTCCAAAGAAGACAAAAGCGGTCCCATCGGCCGGAAACGTCATGGCCACAATTTTTTGGAATTCGAAGGGAATAATTCTCATGGACATTTTACACAAAGAAAACACGATCACGGGACAGTACTATAATAAATTACTGGACCGATTTGATAAGAAATTAAAGGAGACACGACTCCATTTGGCTAAGAAAAAATTGCTGTTTCATCATGATAACGCACCAGCACATTCATTCGGAATTGTTGCGACCAAATTGCAAGAATTGCGCTACGAACTGCTGCCGCACCAATCGTGCTTACCTGACCTGGCTCTCTATGACTTTTTTTCGTTCGCCAACATGATATCATAGCTCGGAGAAAGAAAATCAGCTCAAATAAGGTTATTGCCAAGACAGAAGCATATTTTGAAGAGTTTGACAAATCGTATTTTCTGAAAGGGTTAAAGAAATGGCAGAAACGTTTGGAAAAGTATATCGACCTAAAAAGAGATGACGTTGAAATATAAAAAAAAAACTGTGAAAATCTTGAGTCTTCATTCTTAACACGGGTGCTTATTGATCGACCCACGTAAATATCTGTTCAATGGGCGGTGCATGTTTTTTTTATTATGCTTCCGTTCTCATCAATTAAGCAAAAAAAAAAAAAAAACACCAAATTAATAATTTCACAAAAAATATTGTATTCAAAACTAAGGTTTGAATAAACATTTTTTTTTTTTTTTTTAATAAATATACATAAAGACAAAAAAAATTAATAATGCATTTCTCGCAATTCAATGCGCGTTAAATGTATAGTAATTTCGTGCGATAAATTCATTAACTCATACAAGATCGTATAGCGCGCAGCGTTATAATTGTATAATGAAAGAAAAAAGAAAAATAGTCCGTCGGAAACAAAATTAATTCGCCCCGTAAAAATAAATATCTTACTTAGACCCATTAAATTTATTATAACGGCGGAGCCCCGTTGTACATATACAATATTATTTATATACCATCAGTTACAATATCCAAAACGATATGAACTACGTAGCCGAGTCTTATGTCCGCAAATATGCTCAGACACGAAAACGAAAATCTCGCGAATTTATAACCCCACAAACACGTCATAATTATGTTATCTAGCTGTGAGAATTCTCGCGGGCAACCGTAGCCGACACTCGTTTCGTCGAATACAATTATTATTGTTTAACACGCAGATTTAACGTTTTCGACAACTCGCTGTTAGACTTACCGCGACCCGCACTGCGTTTAACACGTTCTTTTGTCCGACGATCGAACTTGTTTGTTTTATTTTCTTCGCGTTGTTGCGACTTTTCGGTTGTACAACTGAAACGTACAGATATCCAGCCGATTTCCGTGAACGCAGACATTTTGTTGTGTTGCTATATCGCGTCGTCCACGAAAACGAGCATTTCGCTATTCTTCAGACAAGTTTTCAACCTATTGGCAAAAGTAACGAAAGTACTTGGCGACGCAGATGGCCTTCTTGAGATGTACGCCGGAGTGAACTCCACGGACAATGAAATCGATGAATCTTTTCGGATAAGTAAAAGCGACAAAATAATGTCGACGAAATGTGTTGCGACGCTTAAGAGAGAAGCGAGGAGACGTACGGTATTTAGGGTCGTAGGACCTTAGAGAGAAATCCGTGTGAATTCCACCAACTCGCGCGTGGCGGTTGGAGGCCTTGAAGGCCTTAGACCGAAGAACACTTGCACGGTAACGGACCGCAAAGACCGAAATCCACGTTGCTCACGCGTAGGAAGACGTCATATTACGTCATAACGAGTGTTTTCGCGCGGTGGTCGTACGAAACTCTATTCGGCCGTAACAAAAGAAGTCTCGCGCACGTCCCCAATAGCTACGTCGCTCGGACTGTACACGTTTGATGGTCGTTACTCTCTGTGTTATGGAGGATTTTCGATTCCACCGCGACAGTGGCTTATACATTTGTATCAAGTGGAGTCAATGCAGCGTGTAATTGCGATGGGCGGGTGTGGTGAATGGGTGAGGTGGTCCGAACAATACGCGCGACGAAAAACGAAATGAAAATACAAAACGTGTCACGTGCGAGCGTACACGCACACACGCAGTAAAACTGAACCGTACGCATGAAAGTACTTACTCGTATTGCACAATATTGCTTACCTGTCGTAAACGGTTTTTATGTTATAAGATTTTTACGTTACCGTTGCGAATATTCCATATTTTATGTCGTATACGTAATCCATATGTTTCTGACGACGAGTAACGTGCGTAAAAAAAACCTCTCGGGACGAAATTCTTCGATTCGTTTATATCTACTACGAGAACTGCGTCAAAAAATATATACTTACCGTTTCCGATGAGATCGAGAACGTGTTTCCACGTGGTCTTCTATACGACACGTGCACGCGAAAATACTAGCGAACACGCAACATTACGAAGCTCCAGTCGAGTCAAACTTCATACCGGTTGGCCGATAAGTAATCGTATAATATACACGTGTATGAACATTAAACTGCGATATCACTCGCGTTCGTGCCGTACGTATCGCGTTGTAATAATAACGCGATTGAAAATTTCGATTAAAACCGTAATAACTCTATATTGTATAAGGTGCGGCGACGCAGCCATACTAGCAAACCGCCACGAGATATTTTTGGCGTTTGAATGAGACGCGGTCGTGTGTTAAGAAACTTCGTTTTCAGTTCGCCGATGACTACCGAATACGATATTACACTGGCGCACATGGACAGTACACATTGGGAATAAATTTATTGTTTTGCGTAAAACGCGATAGCTGAACGTTGTACGGTATATTATATCGGTTATCGCTTGCATATGCGAAATTATTTACGCCATTTCAAACGGTAAAAGAGTACCCAATTCTTGAATTAGGCGAGAAATGATAAACAACTTGACACCATTTCATGAATATCGAGCAATCTTAAAACTAAGGCGCAACAATAAATGTATACAAAAAATAATATACATATATATATATACATTACAAACGTTTACTTAAAAAATCGTTTTTCGACTAACGAATTTAATGTTTAAAAATTAACTGCTTTTACGCGATACGAATAAATCAAACGTATATGCGTACTGTTTTCATTCGAGTAAAAAAATAAACACGCGAATACTCACTCGGAAAAAAAAGTAAAAAATAATAAATTCTATAATTACTGTATAATCTGTTACGACTATTGTGTTGTTATCGCGTTGTATTTATATGAGCTCCACGCGCGCTTTAATTCGTTTAGTTTTTTATCCGATGTAATAATTGTATTTGTGATATGAAAACGACATTAATTAAAAATATTTCGAATAAAATTCTCTGAAAAAAGAGTCCGAATCTCTCGACAAAGCCAAAACGAAAAATAATTAAATAAAAACGAAAAACAGGTTTGTTTGGTTTTTCGAAACCTACGAAAAACCTAACCGCTGCAGCGTCACCACGACGTTTGTAAACTCGTCCGAGTTTTATCGCGAAAATCAAAAACGCTCATCGTTGTCACGCGTCTTCACGTCGTGAGCCATTTCGATAAGTCAAATATTTTATTCGGCGCACAACAAGGCCATATTGGATGGCCCTAAGTACGACTTTATTTCAATACACGCGACTCTCCGACGTCATGCGAACGTAAACGATCCAACGACTGCGATATCGTGTTACGAAACGAATTTATACGGGTAAGTACAGTATAGTACTTATGTATGTAATTATACTGTCGTCTATAGCTGATCAATTATGTTGAGGGGATCGGAAACGGTGTACGTTTGTGCCGTTTTAGACATACAATCTAAACTGAAATTCGACCGAGTTAAAAGTAAACCAAATCAAATTACGAACAAAGATTTGATTCCGTAGGTCTTTTCCGGGTTGTTTTAGGAAATCGATTTCTGATGTTTAATAAAGAGCTATGTTGAAAAACGATCTCGATTTTTAGATTATTGTTCCAGTATACTACAAAAATGATACATTTAATCGGAAATCTATTCTATTTTAACATTATCTAGAAAAAATGCTGATGAGTACAAAACTTTTGTTGGAATTCATTTTGTCAAATTTTTAAGTCTATAATCATCGTACAAAGTGTTCATAACATTATTTAACCTCTTTCGAAATGTATTTTGTCATTGTGCATGCGAATAGTAATTATGTACACGATACACACGCACTACACGACCAAAAAATAATCATTTCTCACACAACGAAAACAGGCGCCCATCAACACTCCTGACCAATGCGCCTCAGAAATATTTCGATTCCGTTCGAAAAAATGTTATCGTTTTGTTAGCGTTTCGAAACACAAATGTAAAAACGTTTTATATATTTAAGACCGCGTACGCACGTACGTAGTCGAAATTCAATATGTCGTTTTGTAATTGTTGATGCAAAAAAAGTATTGCACTTTTACTGCACGCGCAAACATCTGTAGGAAATAGAGTCTTACACTATATAATATGTGTTTATATCCGTTGGCTAATTGCTAATTTATGCAAACTAATGTTTCAAAGATACGAACAGGTGGGTGCAGTGACAGACTGGGCCGGCGGTAAACCGGGAAATATGGGCCGATCTCTGTGCTCGAATTATTTATTTAATATATTATTTAAGAACGTTCTGGTGCAATAATGGATTCATCTAAGCATAATTTATTGTTACCTATTTGTAAAAAAAAAACAGTTTTCCCAAATCGTAGTGGTGTACTCTTAAAATGTCCGTCTGTGGAGGGTTTTTGAAAGTAATTTCACAAAATTTTGAGTCTCATCGCCACCATAATAAGTATGAAATGTACTAAATACATATTCAGATGAAAAGGAACATTAAAACAGTGTAAAGATGTAATAATTTGTCAGACAAAAATAATAATTAATATAAATCATACATTAAGTGTAAAATTGTTTCATTCTTTAACAATAATTATTCGGTGTTATTTTTATTTTTTGCAAATAGTTTATATGAGAGTCGTTCAGAAAATAAGGTTACAACGTTCTTTAAAAAATTAAAAAGTACACATGTTTTCAAAAAATTTACAACGATTATATATTAGGTATATAGTTATTTTTTATAGACATCTGACGTCAAGCATCTGTATGCCAGTGTCAATGAAATCATTCTCCACGAAATGTATTTAACTGGGTTGAATTAACAGAACTAATATGAGCACTATGTATGCAATGTTTTATTATGTTCACTAATGACTGATTTATTTTTTATGTTGTCATATTTTTATTTCTATTTGTACCAATATATATCCCGATGGCAATTGTAACGTTTCGAATTCAAAAACGGTAAAAGTGCGTAGTTAATGTCGCATTACATCTTATAATGCGAACGACAGATAGACATTATTTCTACAATGTACTATGTTATTATTATACAAAGAAGACGTAACGCGTTAGAATAGTATTATATATTACAGTTGTACTCGGTTTATTTGTTCTGCGGTAATAAAATTGAATTTAAATGCGTACGTTAAAACGTTTCTGTATAATTTTATTAGAACACACTCGTCTCGCGTATATAATATGAAAATATACGCATACGTTTTGCTTTGAAATTGATTATTCATATTTGGCATATTTTTATATTTTTATATAATATTTTCATATATATATATTTTTTTTTATTATTGTATTCTAGAATATCGATAAAAAATAAAATTCGTATTTTTTTCCAATATATTATATATTAGACTTAAAGAATCAAACAACTATTAAACAAACGAAAAATCGTTTTCAGCATATAATATTGTTTCGGTCGGATTTTGGAAATCTTCGAGAATAGAAACGACACAGATATTAAATTTACGTAAAACAAAAATTTAATATCGAAATTATGTCCCGAACTTACATTAAACATATTATTTTATATATAATATAGGTATAAAATGCAATTCAAAAAAGAAAGTAAGCCGGGGAAAGAAGAACAAAGGACAGAAATTACAAAAGATACTGAGGAAAAGGGAGCTTACATAATACACTATAACATACGATGTTAAATCAATACACTAAAAGTAGAGTTGAGAAACCGATTTAACGATTGAAAAAGTATAAAATTATTATTAGATATTTTTGCAATACCTAACGAGATTTGATTATAAATCAGTATACTTAAATAATCAAATTCTTTTAAGACGTTAGAAACTATAAACACCAACATTGCCGATCATTTTATATCGTATAATATAGTCAAAAAATTTAAATAAATAAAAAAATGATAGATAAATCAACAGCTGTTTTTCCGCAAAAAAATAGATAAAAATCATTTTGGGTGTCGCGCGTTATATACGATTTCTCGAAACTATACTCTTAATACTTTAAAATGTTTTACTAAACTGACAATTTTCAAAAAGCTTCCGATTTAGAATCATCTCTGTTCTTCTCTCTCTCTCTCTCTCTCTCTCTCTCTCTCTCTTATATATATATATATATATTTATATACTTAGCGGATTTTTTCATATCCTTTTGCTTAACATTAAACTTTTATAGTTTGGACTCTGTTGAATTTAGATTTAATGGTAGATGGTATTACCTGATTCGTACTTTATTTTATGTGCAATGCGTTTAAACCGTAACTAGCTCTATTTGTCTATAAGAGGTTTAAGATACTATGTATAGATACTATATATATATATATCATAAATAAAAAACAAAATTAATATATATTATGTACATTCAAATATCTAGACGGATTATGTATAAACGCGCAAAATATCTATGCAGTGCTATTTGGTGTAAAAAAAAGAACATTTCTGTTACGTTTTTCAGAAAAATACTGTAGCATTTATAGATTTCAAAATGTAAATAAAATGTACTCACTAAATATATACACGTAAAACAAAATTAAAACTCTAAGTAAAGTAAAAATAGCGTTTACCTAGAAAACACACAAACATTTTGGAAAAACAAGTCATGTCCAAACCGTCTACTACGTTCAGAATATAATATACTTTTAATACACTTATTTATGTTCATTTTGAAAATTTTTAATTTTGCTGATATTATTTTTAACACATACCTACGTATCATGTTTAATAATATACAAAATCAAGGTTCAAAGATTTCCCCGGACAAAAGTACCAAAATTATAGAAAAATGTATAAACGTATAATATATAGTATATACATATGATGTCCTATATACACCCTATATGATATATAGTCATACTTAACCTGATTGTATTAAATATACATTACATCTGAGACGGGAACATTATATTGTATTGAAATATACGTTTTTCTCGTGTTTGGGTTATATTTTCAAACGAGCCACATTATCAGTGGCGTGGCTATGGTAGGGCGAAATGGGGCAGTGCTCCGAGGCCCCAGAGCTCAGGGGGCCTCGGGAACCTTGGACAGTTATTATTCTGAAACTACTTCCTTAAAATAATTGAAAATGCCGATATATCTAATAGCGAACGTTCCGAATCATACGTGTTAAACCCAGTCACAATTAGTTTTAAAATTGAATAATAAGACGCATAATACGCAAGGCCGCTCACAGAAAAATGTTACGGAGGGGGCCATTAAAAATTTACACCCTATTATAAATATTTAAAATTGTAAGACCGAAAACAATTTAAATGTACATTTTTAAACGAATTATGTCGGACGTAGTTTCTACCGTATCCCGTATCCCCGTCCTAGTAAAATAAAAGTAGTTGGGATGCGCAAAAACAAACAAAAAATAGTAGGAGCTTTGTCTCCCTGCGCACCCCCTCCCCCAATTCGAGCACCGGTTATGCATATATATATGAATTTTTTTTTACGATCTCCTCCTCTCCTTTCCCGCCACGAATTTCCGTCCTGACCGTTACCGCCGTTGTACTTTACGTATTTCGTTTTAACGATCACATTGCACGACCGCATATTTGGACCAGTGGTTCTCAATCTTTTTAGGACCACGATCCAAATCGAAAATCTATCGCGACCCACACATGACTTTATATTTACAGGATAAAAAAAAAATTCAAAAAACATAAATTTCATAGAACCTATGAAATTGAAAAAAAAATCGACTCTGTTGGGATATGTTTGAGAGACGCTGATTCAGACGATATACTATGCACGGACGCAACTAGGGCGGAATCGTGGCGGGAAAGGGGTGGGAGGTTGACTTTAGCTCGACAACGTTTCCCCGTTCGTTTTCTCGCGATTGCATTGGAACGTTTCAACAAGCGACTGTTATTGTTCACGTCGTTTTCGTCTGGACACATCCCCGCGTTTTAGGTTAAAAACACCGACGTCGACTTCGGCAGAATGCCGCAACCGCCACTATCGGGAGACGCGCACGAAATCCGCTGCAGATGGAACGTCCGCGTGTAACACGTAACGACACTAAGTGTCCGAGAAAAGGAAATAATATTTTCAATCCGCGAATGTTCTGATGAAATCATGTAACTGTCGTTCCGTCGTACTATATAAGGTGGTCGAATTTGGCAGTGCACAGTTGAGGTGCAGGAGGAGTTGAAGACGGAGTACGTGTCGACTACGCGCGTCAGACTTGGAATATAATAAAAAAAAATTTTCACTTCCACTACGCGAGTCGTAGAAAAATTTTTTTCACCTGTATTACGCTTTTTTTCACCTGCATTACGTGAGTCAAATGTTGAAAAAAAAAATTTTCACGTTCTGCTAACAATTCGCATAAGACGTATTATTTACAACCCTCGTCCGATTCGCTTCCAATTCGAGCACTGTACGGTAATTTTCGTTATCCGCAGTCAAGTCGGAAATATCCAAAAAATTATAATAACCCGTACATTTTATCGTTATTATTACTGCCTTATGTAATTTGTTTTAAATAATTTTAGACAATATTTGTTATGTCGTTTCATCAGTGGTGCAACCAGGATTTTTTTCATGGGGTGGTGTCTGACAAAATAAACTATTTTCATTTTTTCATAATTGTAGCGAATCAAGCACTATTTTGAATTTTATTTTTCGGGTAATTAACATCTAATTTGATAACATTAAAAGATTTTCGCATAATAATAAAAAAAGAATATATATTTTTTGTTTTTGATAAACGTGATTTTTAAAATATGTTCATCGTATTAGGATAATATTCACAAAAACTTGAAAATTGTAAGTCAACATTTTCTTTTTTTTCAGTATTTAAACTTAAAATTTTGTGTGAAACGGAAGACTTTTACATACAACCAAAACTATTAAAATTAAAAGGTGCGCTATGCAACAGTGGTGTAGGAAACAGCGATCTTCGTGAAATAAGAATAGTCTGGATGTTCGAAATTTCAGGATTTTATTATAATATAATTTATGTTTATAGTATTTCCTAATTAATAAGGCTTGAACTGGGTAAGATCGACTTATGAAATAATTAATGGGGTTTTTTTTTTAACTCGTCAATACGAAAACGAAAAAACGTAAAATTATTGTAAGGATATCAGAAAATATTAGAAAATTGTTTCCAATTCAAGTGCCCCGTCAGGGTTATCCTTCGAACGACGTTGAAATTGTATTTATAAATGCGCCATACATATTACAGTCGATTATTCCAACCTAAATAATTAAAAGAAAATGTCTATTTGAATTTTTGTCTAGCTAAAAAAACCAAAAATGTAAATGTTTTCGAGGACTCGACCATCTGAATATTAAAACAAAGTGCGCGCGTAGTTCATAAAATATAAATAAACGCGCTAAAAGAATCGTAACAGAAAACTTTCAAAATTAGTTGGCGTTACAGTAAGAGATTAAATATAATGCTCTCGGGTGACCGAATAAAATTAACCGTCGCGCCGTTTATACATTATGTTATAAACGGGTGAAACGTTCGCGCCGGACGAACAAATACAACGCGAATGTACGTTTCTTCCGAGAACAATGCACGGACCTCGTACATTTATAAGTCGTTATATTTACATGCGTTACGTGTTTTAGCTGGGGTTTTCTTTGGCGTTTGCGAAATCACGCCCGGCCGTTCGAAAAGCCAAATGACGTTAAGTTCAAGAACGGACGGACAGCTGAAACGGCGTCACAGTTGTAACACGTGTCTCGCGGCAAGGTTTGAAATGGCCATACGGTAATAACCGACAAGTCACAGACAAAAACGTGAGCAACGGTGGGTTGGCGTTGCTCCGGTCGTCGGCAAGAGGTCCGTCACCCTGGCCCTGCCACTCTCCATTTTGGAAAAAGAAAATATTCAAAATTATGTAATATCGTTTGTAATCATTTGTAACCACCATAATTTTTTTCGTAACCAACCCTAAACCCCTTGAAAATGGATTTCCAAATGGCATAGAATTATGTAATATCATTTGTAACCACAAAAAAATCGAAAAGTCCACTTCAAACCCTTCAAAACGGGTTTTTTGATACCGCAGGCCCCCTATAGCGTCACTCTGTTTGAAGTGGACTTTTCGAAATGATTACAAACGATATTACATAATTTTGAAAATTTTTTTTTTTTCCAAAACGGAAAGTGGCAGGGCCAGGGTGACGGACCTGTCGGCCAGGACCGTGTCGTCGGGAACCGCGCGAGCGAGTGCGCTCGATCAATCGGCTATTTCTTCGTCGCCAACAGCGGAGTTCGCACGACCACGGGCAAAATCAAATATACGGCGTCGGTCTGAACGGTGGACGGCGAAAACGAACAGACGCGCCGGGGGGACCGACCACTCGACCGGACTCGCCGCTGTGGAATACCGAATAGTGATTTTATTTGATTTCGGCCGGTACACAAAAGTGCACAGAAAACCAGAACGACGTATAAAAGCGTTAGTGTAGAATCCGTTACCGGCGGCGGTATTTCTGTTTGGGGAAGTGCCGGTGACACAACAACAATAGATCGGCAAAAAAGAAAATTAGAATTTTAAAAATCATCTTAAATAATACAACCCATTGTACAACCGCACGGAACGCGTGTGACAGAAACAGATAAACACGGTACGTTTTTTTTTTTTCTGTTCTCTCGGAAATATCTCGGAAAATTTCTCGCGTTTCCTTTCTGTCCTAATTTCAAATCAAACCCGTATTAAATTTACCACTCCTATTCGTCTATTTATGTATTCGTTTTGTGCTGAACTGCGACAATACTGATTTTGATAACCCGTAAACCATATATACGAGTATTTGTAAAGTAATACTTTCAGATTTAATATTTATAAAAATTGTATCATATTAAAATGAAAATATATATATGTCGAACCGTTCAATATTGAAATAAACTGTATAGTCAAAGATTGAAAAATATCAAATTTTTTCGAGTTTTGCATATATCGACCCCACAATATTAATAAAATATATTTTGTATCAGTAAACGGCATTTTTTTTCAGAGATATGTAAAGTTAAGTATACGTATATTATTATACAAGGTGTATCTGAAATGAGTTTCACTCGTTGGTTGGTTATACTCTGTAGGGCGAAAAAACGAGAAACCTTTTTTTATCTCCTATATTTTGGACTTAACCTATTACTCGTTAAATAATATTCAAAACTAAAAACTCATTGGGTCATTTTTAGTTTTATAATTTAAAAATATTATTTTCCAATTTTTTACACGTTTTATTCGAGTGATCTGGCACCACCTGGTGATATTTTGGTAAAAAATAATGTGACACGTCAATTTAGTGTTGATTTTCTCAACGAATCACGTAGTAGGGATTATTTTTACGTTACTACTTAATTTCCATAATTAATATAAATAAATAAATTTTTTTTTATGTTTTATAATCACTTGAAATAAAATGTTTAGAAAATTGGAAAATAATAATTTTAGTTTTAAATATAATTTAACGAGTAAATAGGTTAAGTCCATTATATTGGAGATTAAAAAAATGGAAAATAAATTCCCCATTTTTACGCTCAACAGAGTGCACAACCAACTAACGATTGAAACTCATTTCAGGTACATTCTGTATATACGAATACACGAAAAAGATATTTTTGTCATTTTTCCGCTCATAGTCTGTTATAATATGGGTGAAATAACTATGTAATAACGACGTTATCTTTCATATATATACATTGTGATTAGATTATAATGTAAGAAAATCGTCTTATTTTTTTGAATGACTTTGCGTACACGACTATATAATATAGTTACTTGTAATAATAAAATTATATTTGACGATGCACAAGATTTGCGATTTATATAGATAAAAACAGTATTTTGCATTTTTGCTCGTACTTGTTCTAACGTTCAACGTTTGCACTTGAAGTTAGTAAATTCAGATGTTAAACTATATTTCAGTACACAAACGATATACGCGTATTTCGCAAATCAATAATATTTCTCCTCTGCATTTGTTAAAAAATATATATACGTATATTACAAATGGTACTAAATATAAAACTTGGTAAATTTTTTGTTTCATATAATATCTAATTTCAGAAGGTAAATGAGTTGTGCACTTTCCATTTCCGTCTTATTATGTTGGTTCTATAAACAAAAACGTCTTTTAAAATAAACGAAATCATTTAATATTTTATATGGTTTTAACTATATGAACTTTTTTTTTTTAAAAAAAGGAAAGTTTCCGCCCATTACTTAAACGCGAGAGTGTGACCGAAACATATAAATTTTAATAACAAAAAGGAAAAAAAATGTTTAACGTGAAACTATAAATGTTCTTAAATAAAGTGTGTTCATAAATTAGATTTGTATACACGAGATACTGCGTTATTATCTATATAATAATGAGCGTATATTTTATAATAAGATGGTTAGGTGTACGATTTTGACAACAAAAATTGGAAAACATCAGTCGGAATATCATAAAGTCAAAAGTGAATTGTTCAATACGATGTGTAGAGATCTATATGAAGACTGACGAAAATTACTATATATAATATAAATAAACTTACGTGTTATACTCGTTGTGTACTTATATATATATATAAGAAGTTATTTCCATTATGAGCAATGAATATTTTATGGTATAGAATGAGAAAAATATAAAGTCGAGAGATACCATAACCTCGTCAAATATAACTTTTAGGTGTTCTCTGAGAATGAAAATTACGCACACGTGTATATTATTGATATATTTTATATCAAATGTTATTCGGGTAAAATTATAATAGATAACTCTGAGTATAAAATACAGAATAAGTAATGTATGCTACGTTGAAATAACTAGAAAAATACTTGTATCGACGGAATTTATGAAAATAATTACAATCGAACTAATTAACCAACAATCTATCTAACTATATGCAGTGATTTTTTTTTTCAGGAAATGAATTTTCAAACTGGTCGTTGAGATTCGTTATTAAACTAAATTCGATAATTTTAAATACTACATTGAATGTCTTGTTGTAAAATTGATTAAACATTATTACTGTCGTTTTGTGGTATGGCAGTCGTGCAGGTGTCAGAATGATAGGAAATATTATTTTTTCGAATTTTATTTATTGCATTCCCGTACAGATAGTTTGGTTTTGTTTAATTTTAACATTTATTTAAAGCCCGAAAAAAGTCGACGGTTTTACTAAGATCCAACAATAAATGAAAATAAATGTATGTATTTTGGGTAGCTCACTGGCCGCGAAACGAGAAACCATATTCTTTCTTTCATTTTTTGAGTGAGATAACGATTCGGTTTTAGGTCTCGAGATCATGTAACAGTCATTTAAGGAATTAATATTTTTAAGTAAAACGAGCAAGGAAGTATCTTATACAGGGCGATATTTTTTCTATAGTTCGAGAAATATAAACAATTTTTGTTATTATTTTTTCGAACGTTTTTTGCGCCTTCCATTTTATATTTTTTCCTCCGTCTGTTATTTGTTACGACTACATCAACTTTTTTAATAGCAATCTATTGTCATTAGAAATTAATAATTCCTAATGAATATATTTTGTATGAGAATATGCATATGTTTATTTTTAAATACGATTTACATTTGCGAGTAATAAGCATTAACATTTAATACACGATGAAATGGAGAGGTACTACGTAGTAGACAACGTAAATTTGCCCTCTTGGAGATGCTTTATCAAAAATGTGTACTCAAAAAGCGACTCACATTTGTTGGACGTGCAACAGGTGGGGAATATCATTTTGAAATTATTTAATAATGAAACAAAAAACATCGAAATAAAATCTGTTTCAAATTTTGGCAGATAGTCGCTGGCTCATGATAAAAAATAATCACTCCGTATGTGTGCAGTATAATTATTATTGATTAAATCCAATCAGAGACACATAATATATAATATTATAATTTCTATATCTCGAAACGACTATACTTAAGTATATAAATGCATTATACACTATTGCACTATATTTGATGTTTATATTCATTTTTATCATTTACAAATGCGTATAATATTTTTTATGCACTTTACAAAGAAATTACTGTAGTTTACATTTATTTACAGACTGTAGAGTGAGCATTTAAATCGATAAAAGTATGTGTTTGTTGTGATGAAATTATTTATTTGAATATATAACGCTTTTAATAAATAATCAATCGTACTATACATATAAATATATATATATTGCACTTAAAAAATTAAATAATCTACTTATCAAACAAATTAGATGTGGTGTGAGAAATGGCTTGAGTCATAAACACGTATACTTAACGAGAAAATCAAAAAAATAAATGCAAATAATTGATTCTAGTCTATAAATATATGTTGTCGAATCGTAAATCACTTGAAAACGCCAATCGAAATCGCAAATTTTTAATTCCACAATTGTTTTTAAAACATCGTTGTTAAAAATGGGTCTCGAAAAAACAAAAGGAAAAATCCGATTTAAACGAGATGTAGACCGCCAAACTAGTATATAATAATACAGCTCGGTATTTAAAACGTATCGTAAACAAAAAACAAAACTATAAAACTCCGACAGACTCTGATGTGTATCATAAACTACGTCTATTTTATTTTTTCGTAATGGGAAGAACTGTTAAGAAAAAGTAATATATTTGAAATTCGTAGCGAATTTTTCAAGCGGTTTTCGCTTTCTTTAATTTGCTAAAATTATGTTAAAACATTTTTTGTTAAACTAATTATTAGCTACCATTCACGTCGTCAATGACGTTACACGCAGAATTTCCATTGAATTAACGTAGAAAACGAGCGCATTAACCGAAAACACCCAAACTCGATATAAATTCTTTCTTTCTAAAATATTTTTCAATAGGTTTATTATATTACGAAATGTAACTATACGTATATATATATGTTTAAGCATGCAATTATAAATTATAATTTCACACATTTTAAATTAAAAATTTGCCAAAGACGGCGGAAACTAAAAACAACTTCAAAACAGATAGAAGAATTTCTTTTTTGAAAATTTTCATTTATTACTATGACGGTAAAACCGTAATTATAGTATACGTCAAAAGGGCGGCAACTTGCGGGACCTGCAACGTCACGATCTATTTTCGTGTATACAAATAAACGTTTTTCAAGATTTTTATTAAATTAGATAAATATATATATATATAATATATATTGTTTCCACAATTTAATTTATATTTAAACTAACCGGAATCCTTATTAACATATGGTAATGGTGTATGTACTTCAAGAGATTTTCACAACAACTACATATATATGTATTATTCGAGACAGGTAATATCGAATTGGATAACGAAGAATTATTACAAAAAAAGGGTGAATAATAACAGCCCGGTAGCATATTTACGAAGGGAGATGTGGAGAAGTTATTTTATTTTTTTATCTTAGTAAACTCACCTTTCGGATGGAAACGAAGTCATTTTAATAAATATCAATACAAAAACGATACGGAAAACTACTCGATTTGTGGACCCCGTTAAGTTCATCATTGCATTTTCAGGGATTTTAAATGCATTTTTTAAGGTTTTATAGCGCGTCAAATTCACAGCCCGTGTGATAACTACATACTGCAGATAATACGCGCAATAAACGTCTCACAATATATCAATGAAAAATTTAAACATATATAACAATAACAATACAACCTCGACCGGTGATTTTTTTTTATTTTGTTTTTGCTATAAATTATGTAGACAAGACTATATAATTTAAATGGAATGGTCTTATATTGACGGGCCGTAAATAAAGGGAACAGGACAGAGAGATAAATCACGCGAAAAGAAGTCATGTTAAAGTATTGTCTTGAAAAAAATGTACATTAAGTATTTATTACATAATTATTAGAAAATAATACTGTAGAATATCATAGTCATAATAATTATTAATAACTATTTTACAGTGCATAAATATCTTTTTTTTATTATTATTGGCAAAACTCGATGGGATAACTACGATAAGTTATAATTATAAACATAAAACATGCATCGTTTAGATTTTTTCATTTCGATTTTTAGACACTTCAATAATTTTGTACACGACTATATAAATCTCAAATAAAAATTCGTTAAATATTTACAAAGAAATGTATAATATTTGGCAGTTCAGAGTTTATGCAGAGAGAATAATTACTATTAGCCCAAAAGTTTTGATAACTGAATATGTGAAATTTGTATATTCTACTTATTTTAGATTCTTAAATATGAAATTTCTAAAAATCGACTTTCTGAAAAATACTCAAACACCGAACCCGCATCCGTGTTGTGTTGTAATCAACGATAGTGTTTTGTAAAGTATATCACTTGTCTCGGCATTACGATGACGATCGCGTATCACCACGTGTTTTTTATAGGATACTTCGAAATTTCAATTGAATATATTACGTATCTACGTAACGGCGAATAAAGGAAACCGCGGTCAGTTTTCGCTCGTCTATCGATTTTATACACAGAAAAAAAAGATTTTAGTAATATCATAATTTATATTAATATGTCTGTATTGTATGAAATGTCCAAAAAAAAAAAAAAACACCTCTCTCTAAGTCTTCGCATTATTTGAATAACAATATTTAATATAATATACAATGGAATCACACACAATTAAAAATCCGACGAGCCTGCGCTGATCCCAATCTTTTTTTTTTTCAACATGACGTTTTCTAAACAGTAAATGTGTTTACAACAACTTTTTTTTGGTGAATTTTTAATGTTTTTCGTGGTTTTTGAAGTTCAAAGTTTTAATCTGTATTTTTTAAAATATACTATTATTTTGACTAATTATATACGCGAATTGTATGTTTAATTAAAAATCATAGTCCGGTACAGCGATTAATTAAACAGCTAAATGTCAGTCGTGGCACACATATGCGAAAAATTTGAATTTTAATATGTAAAAACAAGAGCGTCTTGAAATTTAAGGAGAGGAGGCACTAAAATCAGTGTAATGGTAATTTAAAAAATAATGTTCGAATGTTTATAGTATAAGTACTTAAAATTGCATTTATCATTAATTGGTATGTGTTAATATAATAAATAATAATAAATAATAATGAATGTAGGTATAGGCAAAAATAAGTACATTCAAAATTCAAAGTTATGTGTAAATAACAGAGATCTCATTTATGCTATTTTACTTTGTTTTAAATTTTTTAAATTTATATTTACGTAAAATGGTCAAAATCATAGTTTTCAAAATATGCGAATATTTTTTTCTTTTCAAATACATTCTCAGACCAATGATTTGTTTTTGAAAAAATAAAACAGAATTACGTGTTTAAACAAATATTTTGAAAAACGATATATCAGAAAATGTTTTTCAGGAATGTATTGAACTGAAAAATGACAGTCAGAAAACTTTATTGCAAATGTGTACATTTTCAGAAACGGCTATACGATAGAACAAAATATCAATAAAATATCGCTAAAAAAAAACCCCCCGATTACGCACAGATAATTATCGGTAATACTTTTCCGATTTTTACATTCCCGTGTTACACTTGGTCGATTTTTACGTTCCTTGTGTATAATGTGTTACCCTGCAATATCGCTTTTTCCAAAACAAATATGTTGCTGGTAAATATTCTCATGTGTGCGTTCCGTAAATAAACGAGTGTCGTGTTGTCGTATTCATTGCCAACGCGAACTGATCGTGAATATTAAAATAATAATATCGATCGATTTGCACACACACACAAACGATATATGTATATTTCATTACGGGTCTTGTTCAAACGCGCTTTCCGGACTGTTAAATCCGTACGTGCTACAATATACCGCTACTCAGCCATGCAGTCACGTGCATTTATACCAACATACAGTTATTTCGCGAGATAACACCTGATAATATATACACACCCGTACGACGTTCGCGCGCATATGACTCCGTAACGTTTCAAATAAGTTCGAGTCAAACCGAAAAGTCAATTTATATTAAGTTTATTATTTTATTCGAACGATAATGGCCAAATCCAATCTTCTGTTTTTCCCGTCAACATACTCGTACATACGAGTGAACGTTTTATTATTTTTTTCTCGTCACGACCGCTGTCGTCCAACGACGTACTCTCTCTTTTATCTTTTCTCCTCGACGACGTTCCGACGAGTCATATCTCCTCTCTATTTTTAATATTTCTTCGTTATCACATAAATTCATTTTTTCCCCCTTTTCTTTCTCATACACCACAAACGCAACGAACGATATGATGGAGTGGAACGCCATTACCGTCCGCGCGGCGAATCAGTCAACGAGCAAGAGGACATGGTAAATGTATAAATTATAACATGACTTGGCCGATACGTTATTTTTCTCTTTCATTGTTTCAAACAGTGTGTGTGCGTGTATAATTACATTGGTATATGAGCCAACCATTCTCTCGAGCCAGGATTGGCCATTTTTTTTCCTTTATTTATCACCCCGATAAACGTCTTAATATTATAATATTCCGTTTTTCTTATTATTTTTCTTCTCCACTCGTTTCTATATTTTCCTATACAACACCGTTCAAATAACAACGAAAATTCTCGTTGTTCCGATTCAAAGGGTTTCGGCACGAGATTGGCGACTGGCGACCCATGTCTTTGTGTCGGCCACATGACTTTTCGTTTGTAATAAGAAGCAACGAAATGTCGCCACTCTCTCTCTCTATCTATCTATCTCTCTCTTTCTCTTTGACGAGTTCATTCAATACGACAACAAAAATATATTTATAATACCGAGTCTAACCGCTGTTTAACAGCCGTATATAATAAATACACACATTATTATCGTTAAACAGTCCCGTAGGTATACGAATATGTGTCCTGTGCCCTGTACAACATTAAAGAATAGAATATGCACGAATCGTATTACGCACAACCCCGTGCCAAAAAAAAAACCCTAGTCCTGACGTTGGAATACGAATAAGTCGCGTTTATGTAGTCGCAAACGAAAACAATACGATAGTAGAAAAATAACCATATACGTACTTACGCATGTGCGTACTGTAAAATGTACGACGGGCTTAACATTTCGGGTGCACGTCAGTGTGTGAATGTAATATTATCGAATCGATTTCAATTCTAACGCGCATGCCGCTCCGCGAATATTCGTATATTATGTGCCGTATAGTACCGTATAATATGATAACAGACAAATCCGGTTTCGTCAATAGCCATTTTCCACAAAACAAAAAACATCAATTTTCGTTTTCTCAACGAAAAAAAATAAATATATATATATATAGACAATTTTTTTCCACAGCTATTTGCTCCGAAAGAAAATTATACTTTATGACTAATAATAGCACTTCAATAATAATGGTGGAGCTTTACTTAGGTGTTGACGAATTTTATTACGAATTATGATCATGTGCATAGATATTATTATTGAGTATTCATTTTATTATATTTATATTAATATTTACGGCCGTGGAGGGAAACGGGATGTTTTTATTGCGGAAATAACCACTATGGTCATAATAATATCAACAATAACAATTATGACCGACGTTTTTGAAAATGTTGCTGCACTCGTATTCGCAAAAAGGGAAATCTTTCTTTTTTTTTTTTAGATTACGCCACACGTCCCAGTGTTGCCGTAAAAACCAACTGCGTTCGTGTTTAATATATTTCAGAGGTCATACGAAACAGTCGTATCGGAAAATTATCGACTATTGTCAATACGCATTTATGTTTTTAGACTTTTCATTTATAAAATAACCATTTGGTTAACTCTCCGCTCATACTCGTATTTAATCGTGAAATGAAAAACAATATCCACCTTAACCTTTTTCGTGGTTTCGGCAATTCTAACCTAACCGTCACTATTGCTTAAGGGAATCTCAATACGCCTAACGTCGTTATACTCGACGAATTCAACAAACGATAATATAATATTACACACGTCACGTTCACACGAGTTCGCGAAAAATGTCCCAAGCGTCACCCGGTAAATTGACCGTAACTAATATGTACTGTAAGTTTAAGATCTTAATTTTGTAAGTACTTTTTGTTGTAAATCAAAGTTTTCCCACACTTTCCTCCCCCCCACATTATATCATTATTAATCGCTTTACGTTTCGGTACACTATCACATGCGCGTCCAAGGGGGGGGGGAGGATATATACCCCCCATAGACCTTTTTTAGTAACAAAATATATTTATATTAGTATTATAACCGTGGACGTCCGTGTACAGTACTAAAAGCGTTTTAAATTTTATATTAGAAAAAGAAAAACTATAAAAGAGGGTTTAGTAGACTTATCTCGGTAGTTCATTATATTTAAAAATTACATCCCATTAAAATTCCTGCGGCACGCTACTAATTACGTAAAATTCATTTCTCAAAAAGATTATACATAGTTTTAGAATTAAAAGAGGAAAAATATCGTTTTAAATATTTCGTGACACATTATTTTAAAAAAGAAACACTGATTCCCCGCCCTCAGCTATCGTACAGTAGTCAGAATCGAGTTTTAATTCCATGCGAGTTGGTCCTTGAAATGCGTGCCGCCGCCGCGGTCTTCCCTCTCCCGAGAACCGAATTTTAAAAAAAACCAAATTTTTTTCTTTTCTCAATACACTGTCATAATAAACAATCGTCATTTGTTTCTAGTTCGGCGACGGCAATCGGCCATTGATGACACGGTCGAACGTCGGACACTACCGGGCCGCGATCGATACTGCACGACCGCGAAATGTTCAACAACACGACGGAGCGCAACGACAGCAGCGGTCAGCTGTGGGCGAAAAACCACGGGCAACAGGCGGCGGTCATCGAGGAGCTGATCGCCGAGTTCTCTTCGTCGCAAATGAAACTCACTGAGCTCCGCAGCATACTGCTCATCTGCATGTACGTCCCGCTGTTCCTGGTCGCGGCCATCGCCAATTCCGTCGTCATCGTCGTGGTCATCAAGTACCATTACATGAGAAGGTCAGTCGTTACGGACGTAACGCGTTCCGTAAGGATCTCAATCGTTTTGCCTGCATGTAAATCGCGGCGCGTTTTAATACGTTTTCCATGTTCGCATTTAAATTCCCCAACAGAAAATACTGTTTTAAACACGAAGTATGCTGATTTTTTTTTTGTTTTTGACACCAAAATCTGAAGAGCAATATATATATCGTAATAAACATTGATATTCGTAGTCGTAATCGTATTTCGAAAACGAAAAACCTCTAAACGGTCATTATCAAATCAAGGTAATTACTATGAAATATGTTGTGGTTTCACTTGGTGTCTCTTTCTAACGACGTTCGTCTCATGCGCGTCAAAGGCAAGGCGTGACGGTGGCGCAGTTCATATCGTTCTAGGCGCGTGTTTATAAATAGCGGGGCGAGAAATCGCACCCGTTTCGTTTCCGCGAGAGAACGACATAGTGATATACAACAGAGTAACCGCGTTTCCGAAGAACGGTATTTCATAATATATCTCAACGACAACCGATTGGGCAAACGCGTCTTACGTACGTATTACAATAAATAATATTTACATGACTTACGAATACAATGTACACGAGACCGCGACCGCGTAATCTCTCGCGGGCTATACGCGCCGCCGAGGAAACGATCGTTCGCTAATTGGTCGCGAAACTCGGTCTCAAATGACGGCGTTTTTTTCCCCTCTTTTTATGAAAATAATTGACGGGAAGAAATATTTTTGAAAATAATACGCTCAGGCTTATTATATGTTACCCGTCGGCGACGTTTTTGGGCGAAAATAATTTTGTGCGTCCACCTCGTTTCTCCCCGACCCCCATCGTTTTCAATGGACTAGTACTAAATTAGAATCATTATTAAATATACCGCCGTCCCTAAAAAAAAAAATAAAAAATGTAAAAAAAAAATAAACTTTTTTTACATTTCCGTGCCACACATAAAACCGTACTTAGTTAATTAAATCGTCCGTGATCGCATTAAGCGACATTACATATTTCAATAAATTGAGAATATAAATGGAAATGAGTTTTTTTTTTTTTACGGTAATCCGATTCCGCTAAAATAATTTTATTCGCCTTTCAACCTGCAGTATACAAGTATTTTAACCCGGCCTAATTTATTAACTATATTTATATTTTATTTTTCATAGTCGTCGGTACGACGCTTGTGATTCAAATTGAAAAGTATAGTATTAAAAACGGTCGATTTTTATTTGGAAACGATCGTTTTTATAAAAAATACTGGGTATATTTATGTGCGATAATATTAGATTTTTCGAAATAAAAAAGAAATACCCCATAAAACCGTATTAGCTTGTGTGTTGAGAGTTAAGATTTTATGTGAAAAATGTGTTTTTATGGAAAATCGTCTTCGTCGCGAGAACGGGTATAGTGTTCCTACGTCTCGAATAACTCAAGTCTAATAATACAGATTTCGCCACGGTAAACGAAATTTTGTTTTTACATAACGTAAATATGCGAATTTCGGGGTCATGTAGAGAACATATCACCAGTACTTTCGTTTAATTATTTATTTATTTGTAATCGTTTCCGTTGTATGCCCGTAATGTTGTAGATTTAGCTTCGAAAAACAGATTACCGTGTGCCACGAAAATGAACTCGACCTGTCAAGTCGGAAATCGGGAGTCAAATGTGTTATATTTTAACTGTGCGTGAAATTTCGTAATTCGTAGTTTTCGCTACTGTGCCGACGGAAACGAACAAATGTCACCGGACCGTTCGTTTGTCGTGCATAAAATGTTTCGAGCAAAACGTGAATTTCAATATCAATTTGAAGGGGATTGGGGTCGAGAGATTTCATCGGGTTGGCCGATAATAAGTATGTAACACGTGTTCGTTTTTCGATATCTCTCTCTCGCCCTTACTCTCCGATCAGAGTTTGTCCGTTGATCGCGTTCCGTTACTATAATGCGGATTAATTTTTCAACAACGGCGCGGTAGACGTGCAAATTCCCTCCGTCGACAGTGCATTATTCGCAGGCGTTATACTAATATTTTGAAAATTTTAAGCTTCCTTAGTTACAGTTTGGACGGACTGTGAATGATATCGTTCGACAGCCGAAACTCGTTTAGAAATAAAACCGTTGCCAGTAGACTTTCGCGGTTTTTCGTATTTTCCGCGTATCGCCCCGCGAGTTTATACCAAGGGGAGGGAGGGGGTGGACCTCAGGTTTTTTTTTGTTTTATGGTTTTCAATATCAAAAAAGTATATATTTATTTTAATGATAAAAATTAAAAACTATCTTCATTGTATAAACCGGGTTGTCGTATCATTCTGGGACCCTTGAAAAAGTCCTGGATGCGTTGCCGATAATAATATGGTCGAAACTCGAGTGCGGCGGGGTCGTCGGCTTCGGACGACCGCCGATTCGATAGGGAACACACCGCGCGGTAAAATCATAACCGTCGATTCCCGTTTTCGCGAGACGATGTAGACGTGCGGTCGTCATAGTCCCAAACGATCTCCCCCGGGCCACGGTGTCACGGATTCGTCAGAACCTGTGGGAGGTGCGTGGTAGGTACGCGAAGGAGACGTCTAGTGCGACTTGCATAACAATACACGTCGAACAGAATTGAACCGCACTATTCGAACGCAGGACTGTTCAAACGTATTTAATCGGATCTCGTCGAGCGTTGAGATTGAGTTGAAAAAATATTTTTCCGAAAAACGCAGGTTCAGCAAATACTTTATCCGGAAATGAAATTTGTTGCTAACCGAGCTTGGACGGGGAAACGTATCGTAATTGCAGTAGCGTCATTTGTTGATGATTTGCCGGAATGTGGAAAAACGGTCATGTTTTCTTCTTTTTTACTGACTACCTGTTTTTTAATCGTGAAACGTAATATACTATACAACGTTAAGTTACTTTGATTTCATCGAAATCACCTCTTATCATACCCGGTCAACGTGGAGTCATGAACAGCTACAGTAGATTATAAACATGGATAAACGTTAAATAACCAACTAAACCCAACGTTCCAATAATGACGTCACTGCGTATAATAATCATACAATCAGCCTACTAGCTATACATATATCATATTTATAAGATATACCGTTTAGCGAATGGATTTCGGCTAAACTTTCGCGATAAAACTTCACACTTACGTAAGTATATCTACTTCAATAATTGCATTCGGTACACGCGATATATTTACACATCGCGTAGACTGCGCGCGCGCTCCAGTTATATGTATATGTATATGGATGTAAAATAAAAAGCACACATTAGATATATTTTTAATTTAATACTGAAAACCAATTGGTTAAGTGATTGTTTAGTATATAATGAGACTGTTCTTATTAATTATGACGTAATATTATAACTGTATAGAGCTGTGAAATTTTATCGTTAAAAAAACACTCGACAACGCGCTCTAAATCACCGAAATATCGTCCCCGTTCACGCGAAACGTAATAAGTTCAAAAACATAATTTTTAGAAACAAGCTTCTTAAAATTGTGTAAACTTTAAAAAAATCACCCAAATGTCACAATTTTTTTTTTTTTTTTTGCTTGATACAGTTGAATTTCTTTCACACAAAGTAGCATAATATTTTAACGTTTATAAAAAATATAATTTTGAACTCTGTGTGTTTTTTGTGAAAAATATGCAATTATATAAACGCGATAAAAATATTATTCGAAATTGCTCCTTTAAGCATGATTTTTTTCTTCGTTTTTTTTATTATTTGCATTTTAAAATAAAATTTCTGTTGAGAAAAAACCATATCTCGCGGTTGCGTAAGTGTTTTGGCAACATTTCTTTTTTAAACTAAATACAAAAAAATGCCGTTGACGTCGTATATCACTACTTATTTTGTTATTTATCTATTTTAGTTAATCGGAATGACATTTTTAAAAAGTTTCGGATCGTTAAGCATACGACACACGAATGTCATAAATTCGCAGTTTTGCAATTAGTTTTGCAAAACCTAACGCAGTTTTATCGATTCGAAAGATCGATATTAAAATAGAACTGCACGTTGGAGACTTTCTAAATTTGTATACACGTAACATGTACGAAACAGGTAGTATTTAAGTATTAAGCACGTCAAAATCGTACGCGCGAGATTATTCGAGAAAACGAAAATGAACGAACACAACACGGATAATAATATCGAACGTGTATACGCGTTATCGTGGCGCGTACGTTTACGACGTGACAGCGTGATGCGCGCGAGACTGATGGTATATTTCCATTTACACCATAACGTTCTCACGTAAGTATAGTTTATTAAATTCGTATTGGCTAATCTCGCGACTTCTTCAATTAAGCTATTGACGTACGGCGATCGTTATGAAAAACTGTCGAAACAAGTATTTCTACTTCGATCACGCGTTTGTCGGGCACAGTGAAAACTCTCGTTGACAGAACTCTGTAGAACGTAAACATTACTCAACAAAACGGTTTACTTTATAACGCGTGCATTTAGTTCATTCGCCGTGACGAATTGGTCAATAACGAAACAATAGTTTACGCTTAACGCAATACAATCCGTTGTCGGTAAATAACAACGATCGTTATTAACGCGAGATTTCTATTAACGAACACACGTCGCGTGTACACCGGTCGAAACAGAACATTACAATACTACGAATATACAATAGTTCATCAATCGAAAACGTCCAAGCGCGATCTTCGATCGACGTCAACTTTAAATCCGTTTTCGTGTACGGGGCGAATTTTTTTGTTTTATTATTGTAAACTAATTTCGTCTCGGCGTTTTTTTTTTATCCGTTATCAAATCGTCCGTTCGACAATCACAACCTAACCTAACTCCGTTCTATCCGCTCGATTTCGTATCGTCGACTTTGCCAATCCTCAACGTTAAAATAATACGATTTTCTTTCTCGGTTATTTTCTTGTCTGTGTATTTTTCTTGTACGGGTTACATCCGTCGCCGGCCGAAATCTCTTCGCCCAGTCGGGGCACATGCCGATCCCGTTAAATATTAATGTCACGCTACACGATGTTATACGTATACGTCACATTGTTTCGGATGATGATTTATGGTCGTTCGTCATGACAATTGGTACATTTACACGCGTAGTACACACGCAATAAAATGCATTAGACACTCGAGTCCGTCGAACTGTAGAATATTATTAATCGGTTTTCGCGAACGAAATACGGATTATGATTGTTTTGTCAAAATCGATCGGTGTTCGCAACGATTGATAATAAAACGCTTGAAACCGGATGTAACGTAACACCGTGTGTTAACCTCGTTTTCGGCGGTATTTTATTTCATTCACTAACGGAGATTTCGATTGTTTCGGATATTTTAGAAAACATGTTTTGAAACGAATATGTATCGTCGGTTTTTATCACGACGGATCGGGGTGTTTAATTATATAACTGTACGTCGATTGCATAATCTAAATAAAATCATAAAAAAAAAAATTGACATTTCCGTCATAGAAGATTTTTACGTATTTTTGTTTAGGAAAATTTTCTAGTTTTTAAACATGTTTTTCTTGCAAGTAACAATGTGATTAAATTTGTCAATTTTCTATGTAACTTTCGACGTAAAAAAATAACAACAGTCGAATAACCTAAATCACCAGACTGTCTGTCGTGACATGGCAAACCATCATTGCATTTTGAGAGCAGTTAAATTTATCAAACGCGATGTTCGACCTGACATTTCGAAATCGCAGAACGATTTTATGTTTATCGCACTCGCGTTTTCAGCTGGTGAAAACATCGAATTACACTTTACTGCAATTCATATAATGTATACGCAAGTAATAAAATATCTACTAAAATAGTTTTTCCACAATAAATTACATACTAACCTAAACGCAAAAACTTAATTTCAACAAAATTCAACGGCAAATTGATTACGTTTCTAACATGATTTGGCAATAATGCAGTTATTTTGTTTCAACTATAACATATTTCAACATTTTCAACATTTAAAAACAGTTAGGTTATTTACGATATAAATTATATTATTAGATTTTTATGTGATTTTATTTTCGGATTGAAAAATTAAAAACATTTTAACACGTTCATATTCCAACAGCCCTGTTTAAAATACTTTCTAGTCTAAAATTATCGATGAGAAAATAAATAAAAATTCATTTAGAAAAATAAATCATTATCGCGTTATTTTTTCCGAAAAATATTCCCAAGCAACGAAATCATACCCGTAACTTTACCAAATTCAAAAATAAAAATTTTTTTTTCTCTATATAAACGCAGTATACATATATATATATATATTAATAAACACATACATAATGTATCAAGTTTTAAATATCATTGGTGTGTACATTTCGTCATAAATAGCAGAAGACGTAACGTATACCGCGGCGTAGAAGACCGAAATAAAATAGCATTAGACTTTGTTAGAATTTTCAACCAGGTTGGCACACGTACAGTTTAAAAGAGAGATTAACAGTGCTTATATATACATATATTAAGAAAAACTAAAGTTTTCTTCGGCTTACACGCGGCAATTTAGACGTCGCGACTATTGCTTGAAAACGTTTACACAGTCACGGACAATAGAGTTAATTTATCTTTTTGAGGTGAGACGACGATATCCAAGTACTCTTTAATCGATCGTATTAAATTGTTTAGAAAAAGTAAAACGCCCAAAACGATAAGTTAAAAAAGTAACCACAAGCGAGATATTTATGGTAATACATTTAAAAAAAAAATTAATAAGTACACGACGAATTTGAAGACACTGTTAGTTTTTTATCCTTTAAAGTTTAAAAACGGACTTCCATAGATTGATAAATAAAAAATTATTTTCAAAACGATCGAGTTTTGGCACGGAATCGGTTTTATTTTACCGAACTATGAAAAAAGTTAACACACTGCGGTTAACATCCCGGTGAACAAATAAATTCCGAACAGTTAAATAATATATTATATTTCACTATAGTTTTTTTTGCTTAATCGATTTTCACTACAATAAAATGGTAAAAAACAAATTCTGCATATATTTATAATTTTTTTTTTGACAAAATGTTTATAATCAATTACTCAAAAACAACGAAAAAACTGTATAGATGAAAATCGGGTTTAATAATAAGGAATAAAACTTGATGAATTTCTATTAAATGTCGTTAAGAACGGAATGGTCAGCATTTCTATTTAACTTGAACTCATCGAATTGAAATAATTAACTTAACTCCATTTATTCAGAAAAATTTTTAAAAATAAAACAGAATAATATTTGAAAATTGTGTTCGACAACTACTAGTCAAAAATTCTCCAGTTTTACAATTTGTCGAAGAATGGCAAATATGTTTGGATCACAAAATCAATCAATACAAACCGCGACGATTTATAGAACATCACCTTCGTTCAATTAAAAAAATTAGAACATCTAATATAAAAACCTGACTTCGAATTATTAGTGAACGAAACACCAAACACTGCGAATTTCACGTTAGAAATATATTATTAATTCATAATATAGTCGGGATCATGAGTATTGCCCGTAAAAAAGATTTCTTGATTCTGGATTAGTTACTGACGTAAGGAGGAAGGAGAAGCTCAAACGTTTTTCTAAGTTACGGGGTATGAATGTTTCCTTCAGAACAACACATCCCGAATGATTCATGTTTGAATGTATACTTGACGACTTTGGCAGGAGTCGTCTATTTTCCAAAGACAACTTTCGAATTGAAGTCAGCCGTCGGTATATGGGTTATAAAAGGAAGCCTCTAATTCGCACGATCCCTGTCTTCGTCTGTCGGCACCAGTCGAGGAATTTAATTTTTGCACTGTTCTCCATCTGAAGTCTTCGATTGCATTCATAAATGTATGATGCCCTCCTCCGAAATTCGTCAAGGTTTGTGTATAGCTGAATATTGCTAAAATATGAACAATATCTATGTTTTTTATAACAATAAGCGTACGAGATAAATCATATAACAAAGTATTAAATATATTATTATTAGAATAAAGATATCTTGTTTTTTTTTTTGTATAAACGATTCTATTTGTATGCATTTTGAAAATCGAATATTCGTATTGGATAAAACGTACATATATTACGTAAAAAACTGCAGTAAAAACTATCACGACGAGTGGCCTCGAAAAGGATTTTTCGATTCCTGTGTCGTTGCAGTCGCGACTCTCGAATACCTCTCGATAACTCGAATACCTCTGCGATACACGTCCTGTAACACAATATAATATAATCACGATATTGTTATTTCGAGTTCGAGTCACGTTCAAACGTGCTTGGATAAATGATGATGAGCAGACGATACACTCGGGTATTTCGGTAAAACCGTCCTGTACATAACTGCAGTATAGCTCATATATAGGGGATAGACAATTTATGTAAAGTACGATATTTGCAAATTATTCCCCCGAAATTGATATATTCAAAACGGGTGACGCAATATTTCGACACGACTTGTTTTAAACATAATGCACGCAAGTATCCATATACATGAATTACAAATACGCATGTTTTACGCGCGGAAAACGATTACACATAAATATCCATTAAAGAAACGTTCGAACATTTCACGTTGAGTCTGCGACACATTGTGAAAGAAAAGAAAAAAAACGACATTTACGTTCGTCTTATAATTGTCATTTCGACGTTAATTTACTGTAAATGTTGTGCTATAAGTGATCGCGTAGGAAAATGGAATGTTTTTGTTTGAGGTAAACGGTTATGGCCAAACGAATATTATCGAACAATATTGAGTTACTATAATATCAATGTATAAAACGAGTGTTTTTAGTGTCTACATCTTCTTTTCTTTGCGTTATTAATCCTAAAATTAGTTTGCTCCACGTCTGTCTGTTGTAACCTGATTCATGTAGGTCTTTGTATATTTCTCATGTCCTCAATGATTTGCATTAAAGACTCCGTCCTTCGTCGTCTTTCACCAATGCGTTCTTCAACATCGCCTTTAATCGGAAGCGTGTTCTAGGTGCAAGGTTGATGAGGTATTGGTCCGTCTTTTGACGATTTTTTCATTCTGATTTTTAAATATCTCACGGTAAAGATTATACAAATGTTCAAGTCTAGTACGTTGAATTACTCATGAAAAACAAGCACGATTATAAACTTCGAACGACTTTGTAAACGGTAGTCAACGCTAATCGACTTTGCGCCGTCATCAAGTAAACCTATGAAACACGATAAAAATATCGTTGATATTCCCTTCCATTGAAAAAAATTGTGCACGCCTCTGTCTTCAGTTTTAACGTTTTTTGTAAGCCCGCGCGTTTTGTTATGAGCCCTCGTCTTTTCTCCGAATCGAATATTCTTCCATAATGGAACCGTTTTTTCCGATATTCAAACCGATAAAATCAATTGAAATCGAAACTCCGAAAAATTAGCGTGGGTAATTTAACAGTGTCACATAGGTAAAGGACAAGCGTTACGTAACAAAGTTGTTCGTGTGTCGTGTATAGTACGAGTCGGTATTGACCCGTATTTTTACACGAAAACGAATTTCATTTAACGTATTCAAAGGATTTGAAAATGATTTAAACGCGCGTTATTTGTGCACCGCCATACGTATTTATTTATATGAAAGCACATTGTATTTGCCGGCAATTTAATTCGGTTCAAATTAATTAATTAAATTGTAAGTACACGGTACGTTGAAATGAACAATTACACATTATGTGCAATATAATATAATTCCATACGCATTCGAAAGGATGACGTGACAAAATTATTTTAAAGGATCGGCTGCGGTATATATATATATATGTGTGTGTGTGTGTATACGCACGGTCCACGTTTATTAAAACGCTTAAATTTCGATTAAAATGTTGACAAATTATATTGTGACTTAATTTAGTACATGTTTAAAATACACGATTCTACGCCGATACGCGTGAGCACCGTGAACATTTCGTTTTGAAACATTGAACGTTTGTTAATATATTTATTATGTACTTGCATTATCGTTTATAAATCAGGAAAATTTTCGACAAAAATTAAATTCTCTCACGCTTTGAAAAAAGATTTTTTTCCGAACATTTTCATAATAATAACATACATCATATTTTCCATACCGATAGTGGTGTAGAAACTTGCACGTCTAATTTTTCCGCTCGTGTATAGAAACGAACACGCGCGTGCTTTTTTACCGTTCGTGTCCCGTTCTCCCAACGATAATGTTGCGCGGAGTTCGTGTTTGAGGATCGACCTGACCGATCGACCTGACCGATCGACCGCGCGGGTCGTCAATTATCGTCTACGTAGTTGCAGGTGCGCGTTTGTAATCGATCGCGTTGACGTTCGTCGTCCGAAATTTCAACGTAATTGGGTCATCGGACTAATTGCAACTTGTATATACGCGAAATTGTCAACGCGTACACGAGCACTAATAATCCACGCGAGTTTTTGTTAACACGGCGTACGTCATCATAGGAGAATTGGTCACACTTAGCACGTATTTCATTCAAAAGTGTTTGATAATACTAGTCGGGTTCGTAATTATTCGATTTGATTTTTGAGTTTCCATAAGTATCGCGTGACTGTTCTGATCTAAAGCGATATACGTGCACACGTAATACACATATTTAACGATATTAGTCATGTGGCGGCGTGCGTACGCGTTGTTTTTCGACTCGAACCTAACCTCTCGTCCTGCAGCATAAAATCGGAATAAAATCGGCGCACGGTGAGCGTCCACTTCAGTTGACTAATATTATGTTACGAAATACACGAACAAAAAACGAGCCGCGAGATTAATATAATGGTTTATATGGTAACTAATGATTCTTATTTTTCATCGATTCGCCAAAAATCACCCGACAAGTCAACCAAAGGATGAATTTGATATAAAAATGGCCTATTTTTACTATTTGAGAAAACTGCTGATTTCATTGTATTATCATGTCATATATCTCGTATCTATCACGTCGCTTAGAAATAATATTCGTAATACGAGTATTTCGCAAATATTGGAAAACATTACGAATACGATCAAAAGTTTCGAGGATCAAATTTAAAATTGTGAAATTGATTTTTGAGTTCACCTTTATGTTCGCAGATACGCGGTTAATGTATACGTTAATATAATTCTACAATTTATTAAAAGTTTTTTCAGTGTATATTTTAAAGAAATACAATTTAAAGTTCGGGTAATTGAAATTGTGAGGACTGAAATTGAAAACTTTTTCCATATTACATATCTAATGACTGTGCATTATAAATACGGTTTAATGAAAATTCTCTTTTTTAGAAAAAGCGGAGTAAAATTTACAATTACCGTTAAGTTTGTGACGTATAAAACGATGTATTAATATGAATATAGATAAAATACGAAATGACGTTCGAACGTAGAACGTTTTAATAAACCGAATATGTTCATAATGAAACGACCTAATGCATTTCATACTACCCGTTGGCATTTAATAATAAAATTTGAAACGATAATACGAACAATGAGCATATCATGAACATAATGCCAAGTACTTAAATTGTGTTGGCGGAAGTGAATAGTTTCACGGAGATACACAATATTCTTGAAAAGGAGCACGTTGACATGATTTTCAGAAATATTGTGTTAAAGAAATCATATATAATATCAAATTACGATATTATATACTTAACAATTAAAGTAGAAAAATTTCCAACCGCATCGTTAATCAAATTATAAAAATTTGACTGATATTTAATATTTATCATTTAATATTTAAATTAATTTTTTTGAAAAAAAGAGAGAGAGAGAAACTTATATTTTTCAGCGATCACGCGTATGCCCATTCAGTGGTGCAATTAGAATCCTGTATATACTAATGAGAAGAAAACAATCAAAACCACCTTATCGATATATCGTTATTATTTTGTCGACATTATTTCCGACGAGTAGGTAACACGTCATTGGTTTTCTCGATTCAGCTCTATCCTTCTAGCACGTCAAAAATACACGATCAAATAGGATACACGAGCGGTCCATTCATTATCTCGTACGTCGTCTCGTATCAGTCACACACAACACGATAAAATCGTTTAAAAAAAAAAAAAATTTTTTCTTGGAGAGGAAACAGTAATTGATGGTGGGCCGGACATTTTAATTACGTTCGAAGAGTTGAACTTTTTGGAGGATTACGTGCAAAATTTTTATAAATTCAGAACGACCGCGCTAATTAGGTTAGGTACGATACAACGACGAGCAGTAACTTTCCGACAACATATTTTCCACGCGCGAGTTTCACGGCAAAATAATTTAACTAATACCTTTGAACGATGATAAAACAAATGAATCCTTATAATCTGACCAGCTTCACTCGACTCTATACAGTGTGTATATATATATATATGTATATTCCGACTAAAAGCTTTCCATCCCCACCGAAAAAAGTCGAAACGCCCGTTTAAAGTCTTGTGCTGCTGCTATTGGAAAATCCGGAATATCTTGATATTTCAGAAACTCACTCAACTATTAATAGAATTCGTTGTTATTATAGAGTTGACACAATTTCATATTTAATAAAAAAATAATGACGGAGATATGCTTTTTTGCTGTATTTCGCGCGTCTGGCAAAATATAATACGTACGCCATATTCGCGACTCCTCCGTGAGCTTAAGTAATATTAAACTCGTCAAAGTCTTCGAAACGAATTCCGACTAGGTCGAATGTTTACATAAGCTTATTTGAAAGAACGCTCGCCTTGGGCAAACGACAATTATTATAATGGTGATGTAATCCGTATACGGAAAATTTTAAAATAATTGTTGTAAAATAAATGTTCTATAAATAAAAGTCCTATTGCACATAAAATCAATTTTAAACTTTATTCAAATCTCATACTTATTCAATATATCTTACGGATTGATATTATGAGTTCGTCACGCCACTCCACGTATGATGTCTTTAATCCATTCTAGAATAGAAAAACTATCCTAAAACTCTTAGGGTCGAATTTTCATTTGAGTCATTGTGTAAACTATGTATTTATTCACGTTATTGTGTTCTTGACATGTTTGTGCAGCGCATTCTTGTAATATTTAAAAATACAAAAATTCACAATATATAATTGTACCACCCGTAATAAAAAAAAACACACCATAATAGTCTCTGTTATTGTTTTAATTAAGGTGACATAAAATGGTAAAAAAGAAAATCGACGTTTAGAGACCTCGCTCTGACAAAACAACGAGACTTTGGTCGATCCGATTCTAGTTCCGTAAATATCTATAGGATAACTGATATCTATCAAAAGAGAATAATGAAGGCGTTTTTTCTGCATTAGAAATTTTAAACATCAGTATAGTTTAGTAAAATATCCTTGTTTCAGGCGTTTTACTTGTGGAACGTGTATAGGGTAAATTTTCGTTTCTGTTATTCTTTAGAAAACACAGCAGGCACTTTTAAAGTTCTAAAAAATCGTTCCAAGCAAACACTCACAATTCACCCAGAGCTAAAGATCGAAATTGTTGAATTAATATGCGTCGAATACCCTTTCCTTAAGTGATTCCAATTTTAAATTAAAATCCCAAATTTAATACTGTACTGTTATTGTGTAATTATTATGTAATTATTAGAGCGCGTTTTTCGATTTTTAAAGATTCTTAACGAAGCAAACAATGCATTGATTTTACGATAATTAGTTCTTCTATACATAGTTCTTTTTATTTGGTCTGTGAACACTTATGCGTTACCTTATAGTAGATAACTTTGTCTATTTATATTTGTTTATTTGATAACGTTTTTTCGATTTGCCCGGATGCATCATTAAACGTAATTAAAAATAATCGAAAAATTGGGGAAAAACAATTGTATTAACATATCCAAACACTTGCAATTTTCTAATGCAATATTTCAAGATTTATTACAATCTAAGACACATACTATTTTAACAATATTTTTAAAAAAGTCACAAACATTTGCTTGAATGTAAAGTTTCAATTTCGAAAAATTACTAAATTATTAACTTAAAAAATGATTTACTTTTCTGATAAAAATCGTTCAGTTAAAACATTCCATTTTGAAATTTGAGTAAATTTTGAGTAAATTTATATATATATATATACATACTGTACCTTTTTGTAGAGTCCAAGATAAGACACGCGGATGTAAATTATTATTTTGTATCATTCATAATCAAAATAACAGTGAAATATCAATTATATAATAATTACAAATAGTTTTTATTGAAAATATTACAACAAAAATTTAACAAACAAAGAGGACCAAATTAAACATGAATATTTATGTACTATATATAAGTGTATATTCATCAGATGTATTGTCTTCATTGAAAAAAATTACTTCGACGGTCGTCTAGAAACGTGAACCGTTGAAGGCTCTTGAACTTTATTAATTAATAGTCGCGATTTGCGAACAGCCTTATTGGCTGATAACCGTTCATTTAATAGTTTCATTATATTTGAATAATTCAATACATGTGCAGGTTTTAAATCCTAAAAATCAGTATATATATTATTGGTAAAATAACTATGCAACTTACAGACTGATTATTTAAATGAATTTACCTTAATTTCAATATCTAAATGTCTGTATAACAATTCAATTTCACATTTTATGCACAATTTCAAATTCGGTCTTAGATATAGTTTACTTAAACAATCTATCATTTGTATTACCCAAGGATGGCTTGGTCTAAACTCCTGTTACAATAGCAATAAACAACAATCGGTTTAGATAACGAATTTAATAAAAACAAAAACAAAATTTCGTACTTGGCTCCATTTACACGATTCTAGTATTCTAGCAATGAACTTCACTGTACAAAGTAATTGTTGATCGCTCTTATTAACCGAATCAACGATTAACTTTTTTAAATCCAAATCGTCTAATGAAATTGGAATATTTTTCTGTAATGTGATTAAACCTAACCAATGACCTAAATTTTCTAGAGTCATTCTATCACAATTATCCGCCGTTTCTGTGTAATTTTCTAACAAAATCTAAAAAAAAAAAAAAATATTAACATTAGTCATTTCCAGGAATTAAATTTATTTTTAATCTTTCTACGTACTTTAATATTCTTATAGGTTTCCGAAAGAACTAATGAATTTAAATATTCATTGTTCAAATCGTTCAAAAATTTTCTATAGAGTATATGATTATGCATTTCAACGAGGATTCGTTTCGTTACCAAATACTGTGCGAACCACGGTAAAGAACTCCTAGTGAGAATGCACATAATCTCGCGACCCTGAATGTCAAACAATCATAATAATAGTTTTTAAAAAATGTAAACATAAAAATCTGTACTGAAATACATTGAAAAAACTATAATTTGTAAAAAAAAAAGTATGTCAACCTTAGTTATCATAGTGGAAAAATTCAATTCGTTTATGATATCAGTTATCTTGTTTTGAACATTTATAGCGGGTTCAATGATTGTTTCAACTGACTCGATGTCATTATTTGAAGTACTGTTTGCAAGTACTTCATCTAAATCTACAACACGTGACAGTGGCGGTTGTTGCGAGTATTTTCCACACTCTAAAAACTTTAAAAATAATAAAATATGAATATAACTTAAGTAAAGTATTTAATTATATTTATAAATTTAAAAACTCGTTAAATGAATTGTTGGAATAATATTTTCTACTAAAAATGTACCTCGATGAGATATTGTGGAAACTGTTGGAAATGTGGTATTTTAGTAATTTCGTTGCAATAATGACGTAAATCTTTTAATCGATATTTAAATCGATCTAAAGCAATTATACCAAAAACATACATTTTCGTCTGTGGCCTTCATCTTTAAAGCATTTAAAATGATTCGAAGTGTAATTTCCAAAATTCCATGGTCTCTGGAATAAAAAGTCAAATCAATAGTAGTTCCAATCATATAAAATATAAATATTGTTGTTTGTATTCTAAGAATAGTATATATTTTTACTGCTTACGTAAGAAAACCATGTTCAATAAAGCCGCCAAAAATTTGCGCTAATATTATGAATTTGTTTATCGGGAATGTCGGGATGATTTTTTGTTCATCGTATACTAACTTCAACACACGACAAAATATTTTCTAAAAAAAAAAAATATATCTCAAAAATTAGCTAAATTAAATTAGTTTAACTAACTAAAACTTTAGTGGATACATATATTGTATTTTAATAACTAAGAAAACAAATACATAATTATTATCTGAATGTATATATATATATTTAGATATAAAGTTTATGTATATCTATCCATAGTTTATGGATGGTTTTTATATTACGGGTTCTTAAATTCATCACAAGTATTATTAATAATATTGTTCATTAATAATTCCCTCCGATGAGAGCACTAACTAATTAGTGCGACGAATGTGACGTAACCGACACCTTATTCGGTTAATTCAGATTCAGGACAACTAATAAAATCGTTGTCTAAGAGCATCCCACTTAAACTGACATTCACAGCATCTGCCGGCTCGCTATTTTTTAAATATGAACTAGTATATAAAAACTTTAAAATTACCTTTTCGCGTTCAGTCGGAGAATTTCGAAATATTTCCAAAATCGCCAGCATTTCGTCAACTGTTAGATTAGGATAAGGTTCTTGATTGTATAGACGTTCGTAATATTTTAGAGCTACAGCCTCTAAATCATTTGCTGTATCTACAGTGATACAAAGTACTGGTGCAGGCATTTTGTCGTTTACAGATACACAATTATCCCTTAAAAATGTACAATTATTCGATTTTTAGTACATATTATTCATTCAACATATATTTTCTTATAGTGTATCATCTATTCGAATGATTAGATTTAACAATCGTCGATAGAATTACTTGTTGTAACATACTAGATAAAACGTTATTGCAATAACTATATCGAATGTTTCTAATAAACTTAAACAATTTGCCAAAATAGTTTCAATTTTTTTACAAAATCAGTTCTGAAAACTCAATCCACCCTACCCACTGCTCTAGTTGTTAACTTTGCTGATGACAAAAGTGTAATCGCTAATAATCACGATCTCACCACTGCCTCTTCAAACGTCCAAGAACATCTTCCTCGAAAAATGGAACAATGACTGAGGTTTAAAAATCAACGAATCAAAGTCTATCATTGTACTGTTACTCTTCGACGGGAAATATGTCAACATCTCTTTTGTAAACAAGTCCAATCAACGTCACAAAGCATTCGTTATTTAGGCATTATCATAGACAAATGACTTAGGTAGTGACTTCACTTACGCAACAAACTCTTATCGCTAAATGGCTGCTTCCGTCTCCTCCAATCTCTGCTAACTTCCGAACATAATAAAATACCGACCAAGCTACTTCTCTATAAACTTTTCCTATAAACTAACCAATATCGACCGCATCCAACACTTCCAACCAAAAACCCTCCAAACTATAACCAATACTATAACCTACTATGTGTCTAACCACACTATTAATTAACCACACGACCTAATATCTTTCCAGTTTGCGAAGTAGCTAAAGTTCATTACAAGTTATTTAACAGTCGTATTAAAAACCAACCGAATCCCCTTATTAAAGAACATGCGTCCAAAAACTTCACATGAAACCTCTAAAAAAGATTGAAAAGACTGATTTTGTAAACTACTAAAGTAAGTAAAAACCATATATATTTCCCCGTAAATAATTAAACTCTAAGTCCCTTCACTCTTTTAGGCCCGACACATAAATAATGATCACACTTACTTGTTGTTTAGTACACGTAATTCTGGAAACAAATATGACCTGTTTCTTGAGACAATGTTAAATTGTTAGTGAGACGTATGGTTGTCAAGATTATATTAATATGTTTTTTACGTTTATAAAATTAACGTTCCTAGGTAACTTTTAGTGTCATATTATTGTGACTTTATATTCGTATTAATACTTACGTTATATTTTCTGAAACAATAGAAACCAATGTTGTAGACACAATTATATCAAATTAGTTGTGACACTTCACAGTCACATTTTTTTACCATGCATGTAATAATTAGTATAATTTATAACGTAAATATACATATAATATTAAGAAATGAAAACATTTTCCAAATTATAAAATTGAAGTATGATTAATTATTTGTTGTTAATAATTATAAACATTAAAGCAACATGTAAATTACAAAAGTAATTACTTATGAATTAAATATCTATAGTTTGGTATAGATATTAAGAACTAGATAAAGTACTCACATTTAATAACGAAATCATATAAATTAAATTGTTAATTATTACAACAAATAATTACGTAAATATTTTTAAAAAATAGTAATATAAAATTCATGACGATTTAAATTTAAATTCTAAACAATTATGTATACAGATAAAGTAATTTAATTGAATAATATTACAACTAAGTATAAGCCGTAATACAAAAGCACACATTTTGCAGTATTTAATAGTAAAACCAGATTACCTGTAATGAGTTGGAAACCGTTAATAAAAATGATGATGAAGAAGATAATTTATATGGTCTCTGTTTCTGTAAAACACTTCAAATAAAAATAAAAAAAAAACTGTTACATAAAAATATGAGCTGTATGAAATGAATAATTTAATGTTTGACCACATTTATTATTCAAAAATATTGATTATTTTGACTTTTTAGAATAAAGTTTTGTATTTCTTGTTTTTGAACGACAATTCTAAACTGTATGTTTTTAATTGTTAGTAATTAATGTCTGGATTTTTAATTTTATGAATTATTATCGTAATTATATAATATACGTTGACGTAAATAGTGAAATGAAACATAAACCATGAAAAAATATATCAGCTATGTGTACTGAATTGACCGCACACTTAAATCCTTATATCTATCCAATGGTTCGTGTGTTACGGTCGCTTAAATATTCGTATTCTGGAAATCTAAATTTTCGCAAACCACTCGGAATTCAGAATTTTAACCTCACGTAAACCCGGTCGAATGAATATAAACATGGGCACGCGCTACTATGTAGCGCGAAACGAGTTCACGATTATTTTCATTTTGTGATTTTTGAAATAAAACATACGTGCAAAACTATATGCAATCGACATCGGTTTATCGTTCGATACACGTACGTAAACATCATGTCTGTACATAAGTACGCGAGCAACACCGTTTCAAACGTCAACTGGCCGTCTATGTATGCGTACACATAATATCGTTGACCACCGTTGCACGCCTGCGTACGATTTATGATCGTGTGTATTGCTGAACGTTGTTTTATCTCGTACGTGATATTAATATTGTGTTGTGTAATAAGCGCATACGGTATACGGTCTGGCGAGTATCGAACGATATTATCATTATTTCGTGAACATTGTGTAACGATAACTGTACGGGGCTTATACGACGACAAAAAAATTAATGATTTAAAATATGTCGAATGCGTCCGGAACGACGATAAAATGTGTAAAAAAAAAAAAACCCCCTCCCGGCGCATATTAATTGTATGATAGTAATGCGGGTAACGCCAATTATTAATTTGCCACAATAAATTGTAGATATAAATCACGGAGATTTATTCAAACGTACGATTCGATAAATTAAAGTCCGCGGAGGACATATTGTATATAACGTTGAAAATTGACATCGAATATCTGTCATTATTAAAAAAAGAAATTATTAAAAACGTAGGTAATGTACACATTTTTTAAACGATCTGTTATCGGTAATATATTATTAGTCAACACATAGGTTCACATCAATATTTTCTGATTCGTCTTAGTCAACTCAAAAGTAAGTGTAGTGTCTTCTTTTTCTAACTTGTTCCTTTCACGCTAACCATTAGCTGCAGATGTTTGAAGTTTTTCCATTAAATTCGGAAAATCAAAAACATATTTTAAGATTATATTCATTTCGACAACTTTGACATGTGGAAACCCAATTTTTTGTTTCTCATTCATATTTGGAGTTTTCTTTCTATCTTTAACTATTCCAATGCATTTACATATTTTTTTTTGTTTTGAAATGTTTGACACGATCCTTTCCAAACAAACACGTCTAAAACTCATAAGTCTAAATATCTATTACTAATCAGAATTAATAGCCTGAAACTTTATTCACCGTGATCCGTGTCAGTAATAGGCAACGGTTGTATTAGTTTCAGCATCGTCACAACATTTTCAAATAAATATTAGATATCGAAATTCTGTAAAAAAAAAAAAAAAATTATTTATATAGCGCTCAAAGTATTATAGTAAAATAATAAGCTGTAATTTATTATTTTAATAATAATATAAAGGTGAAAGGCTCGTAGAATACAAGAAAAGGGTAAGCTCTTGAACACTGTCTACTCGAATTTATTGAAATACTATTTTTTTTTACTCTGAGATGGATTAAATAATAAAAAGACTTTCAATATTTCATCGCACCGTTCAATTGTATACTTTCCGAAAAATATAATAATAAATATTGGAATGAAAATAAATTAAATAAACATCTAAAAAATGAATTCAAACATTAAATTGACGAGTAGTTTATGAATTTATTTTTATTTTGTTTTTTTTAATAAATAAAATACTAATAAAACATATTAAAGTTGTTTAAGAATTTCAAAATCATTAAAATTTCTCCGATCTTTTAAATTTTTCCCTTTTTTATTTATATGACCATCGTATAAGATCACAAAATTTGTTGAATAAAACTACATGTTATATTAATACGTCAGACAATGTCATCAAATGTCATCGCACACTACCATAATCTATTTCGTAGACAATAAAACGAAACATTTCCGTTCCGTAAATCCAGATGGAATAAATGAAGTTAAATATTGACTCGTTTAAATTTTGTTTACTTTCATTTTTTATCGTACAATTTTTAACGTTAGTATAAAATTATTTTTCAGAAATAAAACAATAATGAATCAATCCAATTTTCCCTTTTTTACATACAGAATATCCGTTTGGTTATAAATTCTTAATATTTCACTATACGTGCAAAAAAAACGAATTTTCTCTCATTTTATTGACGTTAACACGTAAATTTTTTTTAATAAGTAAACTTATTGAGTTAATTTTAAAAAACTTCCCGTTGTGTAACTTAAATTTGAAATCGTCCAGCCTTGAATTTAACACATATAATAATAATAATAATATACACTTTATATTTTTCATAATTTTTAAAATAAATGAGCGTTTAACTTAGACATTTTTTCCAAATCACAGATTTAATAAAATCGAATTTCTCAATCAAATATCAATCAAAACAATAGTAAAAAAACGTACAGAATCAATATTGCATAGTGCACGCGCAAACAATGGGTTTTATATTATTTTATGAGTAGTTCAGATGAGGAATTATAAAATATCGATTCAAACGAAATCGTACTATCAAAATAATATACGTAAATAATGTCATCAACACGACCGCTTAAATGTTAAATTTCCTATAAAATGAATGATCACTTCGAATGCAAATTGAACTTTATAAATATAGTCATGTTCAGCGATTTAATTAGACTGGATAATGGTATGATAATCGATTGTACGAAATTAATTCGATACAATGCCAATTTGATCTAGTCAAGTTTAAAAGTAAATAGAAACTTTATATTTGAAATCAATTTTTAACGTTTGATTAATTAATGCTCACTTTTTCTTATATGATTATATGTAATTGATCTGAATTAATCTCGAATATTGATTAACGAACCGCCACCGGAAAGAGATAAGAAATCACTTTAAATATATGTTCACGTCTCCCTACGGTGCCAAAAGCAAACTGAATGGAGACTTAAATAGCTCAAAAAAAAATCTCTAAAAACAAACAAACCGTATACAAATTATATTTTCAATTAATCAACCGGGTAAGCCCGCGTTTGTTCTAATTAATTCACATATTATTATTATTATTATTATTATTATTATTATTATTAATATTATTATTATTATTATTATTATTATTATTATTATTATTATTATTATTATTACTATTATTATTATTACTATTATTATTATTATTATTATAACTCTATCTCGAATATGTTTATTCAACGAATAATTAATAATGACGTGCACACCGCGCGATAATATTAGAAAACCAAAAAAAAAACGATATTCACGTTCTATGAATGATGTTCATGTATGTATTTTGCAAAGACCCGATTAAATATAGCCACCACAATAACGATAACTTTCGTCCCACGATAAGTACACAACGCACACGCTCAAAAGACCAAAGTCGACCTGTAAATGTGCTGCTTTAATTAAACACGTATGAACGTGTACACATATTATTATAAAATTATATTATATAACGCGCGATCGCGATTGGAATGCGCAGTGCGTTTTGTGTGTGTCGCTGACAACAACTATGTTAATCGAATATTTATATATATACATGCACACATAATATACATACATATATATGTATTGTATATTGTGTAAAAAGCAAATAAACTGAACAAATATTTTCGCGGTGCGGCTTTTACACTAAACGGTGGTATTAACGTTAATTTTACACGTAAATTACAATTGTTAATCGAAAAACACGAACTTAATTCACCTTTCATGCGTATACGTGTGACCTAACCGTGAGCTATTAATTACATAAATTATAAATATGATTATTATTGATGTTATGTAACGATTACGGACATAAGACATTAGTGATTTTGTGGTAGTAAGTTATGATTTAGTTTACCATGTAAAGTTGTATTTCGTTGATGTAACAGCACTGTTAACACATTATGATGTATAACGAGTAAAAAAAAAAAAATAATAATAATATGTCTTTCTAATGAAGAAAGTAAAATATATTTGATATCGTATTTATCATTTAAATACTTAGAAATAAGTAGTAAAGAATATATTAAACTCTTATTGTGTTTCGTTAAAAAAAATAAACATATCATAGAATAAATTTAAATAATAAAGTAAATAAATTGACACCATACAGTTTTTTTAACATTAAACTTCTGTTATTTTTCCCAAAAATGAAATTTTCGAATTTTTCTACGAGTTCGTATTATGAGTATTTGCTCGCTACATTGAACGACTCCACTTGGCCAAAAACATAAACCAAAATATTAATTTGTGGTGTTTCCAAACTAAAAATACAATTTTTAAAGAAAAAACCATTCTTCATAAAAAAAAAAATTGCAAACCAAATATTCAAATTTGTCCTATTGTTCAATACACAATTCCATAAACATATTAGATTGAAAAAAAAAATGTTTAAAAATATTATTATAAATATAAAATAGTTCACACGTGTCTACACACAACAATACGCACTATTACGACAAATGATTTCTTTTTTTTTAAACAGTTTAAAAACGTATAACTTTGAATTACTGTTGTTCGCGAATATAACTTTCACGTGTATCGCGACGCCTTTTCCATCGTTTTCTCCTTTTGATAACCACTTTGTATGTTCCGTTGGTAGTAATTTTGTGTGTTTTTAAAGTCTCGACATTTTCAGTTCGACCGTTTCCCGACAACAAGTAGTAAAAGTCAAAGCAATCGGATGGTTGATACGATTTATAGAACCATTAAAACCTTTCGCACGTGTATTCGCATTAACGACGTGGCGCCGTGGCAGTCGCCGCCGCCGTTTAAAGTTTTCATGTCCTCGTCTAGTATACATATATATATATTAATAGCGAAGTAAACTTAAAAAGGTCCGGAAACGAATTGGGGGAATTTTTTTTTTACAAACCGATTTATTATTATTCTACTTGAAATACGTCGTATTACATAAACTGTTTGAGTTTAACAACACGTGAACAATATCGAATTTAACTTTTCGCGTTATTAAATTTATTTATATTATTTATATTATTTATTTTGTTTATATTTAAATTGAAAAACGTTAAAATAATGTTATCCCGCGCGAACGATACCAGTGTTTTAATCGTAAAACTACGTGTCTTCTATAAACTTCCTGTTTTGGGAAACGCTAAGCACGACACCGACGCCAGCCCGTGTTTCAAAAACCGTAAACAATTTCTTGTTTTTATCACCTGCCTACGCGTACGGTTCGAAGTTTACCGAGACCGATTATCGCGGCCGTTACATAACATCGTTCGACAACGAGATCAGTTTTTCGAATTCGCGTTGCTTCGAAACCGTAAACTTCAATAAAATGCGCGCGGGTTTTTCGTCTTGAGCCCGTTGAAACGATTAACATTAAATCGGGCACACACACACACACGGCAAGTCACGTTCAAGTGCCGGGGAATCGTCGACGCGGTTTCAGACGGAGGAACCGATGACAACGTTTAACGGCACGCTCCTCCGCACGGTTCGCACTGGTCAATTTGGTCGCGTTCGCCAAACGATTTTCCGCGTTGGACGACTGCCCGAATTGTCCGACAAAATAATATCTCGTCATGCGGATCGGACTTGGCGGAGACCGTTTAACGGCATTTATACGTCGGCCGGATACGACGATAAACGTTTTGTTGGAAATAATTTCCATTTATGTGTTTACCGGAAATAAATGCGCAACGCGTTTCGCCGTCAGCTGATATAGGAAAGTGCATTTGATCGTTGAAATGTACACCGTAACGCATCTGCTGCAGCCGTGTTAACGACGTTTGGCGTTTACCGTAAATTTTCTATCGGGAAATCGACGACGAGATCGGATATTTTCATTGTTTCGAGTCGAGGAAACATAATTCATTATTTTTTTTAAGCCCCGGTGAACGTATAGGTTATAAATTATTTTTTGACGCAACACAACAGCACTCAAGTCCACAACATTGGAGTACGATTGGTTAATTTAATTGTTTGCGCATAGCGTAGTATTATTATTCCGTTGTTTTAAATTGCGTTATTATGGAACGAACTTCGTGTCACGCGACCGACTATTTACCATACGATCGTCATGTATTAGATACTATGTCTAAACACAGTTTAAGCGTAAAATGACCACTGTCCTTAATGTTTTTTATTAACACGCGCACATATAAATGACTGTAAAAAAATTCGACACTTTGGTGGCACGTGGTCGATGCGTACGCGCTAGACGTGAATAACAAAAAACAAAAACCACGCGATTTTAATCGTACGATTCGACGTAACTATAAGAAAAGCGTGTTAAGGCCCGAAGGATATTCCCGTAGTAACTCATCGGTGAAAAAATCGTGTCGCCACGCGTGCGACTGACACTGGACAAGCGAATTTATTCGTACGAAACGATGTTATTTAAAGTGAAATCCCGTTAAGACGCAGTAGGAAATCTTTGTATTACGAAAACTCATTTGATGGTCCACCGCAACAGAACAGTTGTGAGCATCCGTTAGATTTGGAATAAAAACGGAAACGTGTCGACGACAAAATGTTTCGTGTCTTTTTTTTTTGTCAGTCCCTCGACGATCCTGTTTCGACACGTTTCGCTTAAACAAATGGAATTTGAAATTTTCGAGAGAAAAAAGCATCGATTATAAAAATAATATTTACAACTGCGCGGTAAATTATTTTGAATTCAATCATCAAAACTACACGACTACGAGCGATCATAAGTCGAATGAAACAACCGACGTTTTTTATATTTGATACGTTTCACCGGAACACAGACGACCATGGGTTCGAAATCTAATACTGGCGGCAATAAGTTTATAATTGTAGTTCGAGTTACACGGGACAAACGAAATGGATGTTGACTATTAATTTAAAAACCGATATTATACGTTTTCAATTGAATAAAACAATATTTTACTCGCACCGAATCATATTCAGTGAAAATTCTATCGGTTTTATTTACATACAAGTCGGCAACCAAAATTTTCTACACGAAATTCATTGTGGAATTTTTTTGTAATATAAAAAATACTGTACCATCCCTGTGTAATATAAAAAATACTGTACCAACCCTGTGTAATCGACGAACTTATTTATTATAGATATGGAAATCGAAGCAGTTTCAGTTTTTATAACGCGTTTGAGGCTGTCTGTTTCAATGTGTTGTGAAACCCAGAAATAATAATGCGTCATTCGAACGTTTTTTGAAAACTATAATACATATTTAACTTCACGCCGGACATTTTGAAACGTCCAAGCCGTTAAACTCGTAGTGGAAATAATAAAACGTAAACGTTACGCGGCACGTAATTTTAATATTATTTTCCAAAAGGCCGAACAAATTGAAAATTAAAAGCTAAAAAAAAAAATATATCGTACGGTAATGCCGTGTTTTTAGTATTTTCGAACGTATTACAAATATTACGTCGTTGTCAACACCAACACGCTTGAATTCGACAGAGGATTGAGATTGTGATATTATATGTATATATTTCAATTTTGGAAAAATTTCAATTCGTGTAAAACGGTGTACGTATATTATAATCATAAGTGGTTTTTCGGAGGGTAAACGCTAGTTAATTTATCGTCGCCAAAAAAAATGATCTAAAACTATAAAATTGTAGATTTTTTTTATAATAATATAACCCGCCTGTTGTCTGTGGCTATTCTATATCTAGCTATTTAACTATTTGACTATTTTAACGATAAAATCAGATTTTAATTAATGCCACTACATAATACATCTATACACTAAATAATGCATACAATATTCCATAAATTGATGTCTAGTTTGTTTTAATGATGTACTCCGAATAATTCCATAATCAGTAATCGTCGATTATCTGTATAGGCTTTAACGATAATTATGTCTTGCTAAGAACAATTATTTTATCACGAGTGACAAATACACGAGTTTAATATTCTCTTTCAGACGGTCGAATGCTATACTTACGCGACATTATTAATTATTTATTTATAAACTAATTAGTTAGAAGATACCTACGGTTTAGTAGGTGAATTGTCATACATCTAAACTCTAGTATGAAAAATAAAATGAAAAACGTATACAAGCACAACGAATCACTAACATATTTTGATCTATGCCAGTGTCCAAAAAAGTTAAGCTTCAAGAAACTAAATACATCGTTACATACGTTAAATGTTTATTAAAAAGGATAGTAGGTAAACCTTACTAGTTATGTTATCTGTTATTGTTATTTATCAAATGTTTTATATTTAATTGATATCATGGGACAAAATACAATAGAGTATTATTGTGGTGCGTTGACCCCAACCAGTACCAAACGGATTATTTTAATAAATAAGTGCGGTTCAACGTCGTGTTTTTTTTTTTTTTTGTAATTGGAAAACTTTCGATTTCCGTGAAGTCAAAAACAATAATGACTCCAACGATTTCCGCGTTATGTTTTTGAAACGCTTGACATGATTTATTACCAACGAAAATAATATATATTTACACAATATAGGTTAATTTAAAAAACAAACAAAAAACATTAAAACTATGAAGGAAGTTATATAATATATTTAATATATTTTATTATGATACTATGGTTAGAAAGCAAATATTTTGTATTCTAAGTGACAATTTACATTTATATTTTTTTTTTGAGAAAAACCAAACAAATATTTTTTTATCTTACGGTTTTCAAAAAATAGCCTTTTATTTACCATATAAAAGCGGTGTTGCTATGCTCAGAAAATACTTCTTAACATCTGCATAAAATATTGTGCATTAATTGTATAATATAAAAATTTCCATAAGTAGCACTTATAATAAAAACAGATATGACAACCAACAATTTTTAAAACAGTCATCATTTCTAAGTTATTAGTGACACATTTTACGACATTACATGACAAAAATTTCAAAAACCGAATATAAATTAAAATACATCGTATCGATATTCTCACGAAATCGATAAAGAATCATGTCTCTTATAATGTAATTTTGAAGAAAAAAAGTGTCGCTTACAACAATTTTCATTCTAACCATTGAATATGATTTTTGCGATTATTATAAATATTATGTTTCATTGAGTTTATGCGTTTAAATATTAATCTGTAATATTATACTAAACGATTACAGTAAACGGCTAAATACCGAAAGTGTTGTTTCAAAGCATATATAAATCTGTTGTTTGATTGACAGTAATAATAAAACTCTAAGTTTGTACTTAAGTAAATCCGTGTTATATTCAATATAAATACTTTTTTTTTTTATTAAATTTCAACTACTCGAGTAGTATATCAATTAATATATTTTAATAAATGAAAAAAATTTCGAATAACTCGATAACTGGATGATGTCGTAAGTTATAGAAAATTGATTTGGGTTTATACACGCATTCACATTTATTACATCAAATTAAGTTTCCATTATAAGTAGCGCGTGTTATATACTTCAACGTACATAAAGCGTGCAGTGTATCGTGACTGACTTCTCTATAATATGGTTTAGAGGAAGTGACGTACGAGTATAATGCAGTCGGTCCTTCTTGGAAAAGTCGGCGTACAATACGAACCCAACCCTATGCATATCACGTTTACAAACAGTGCACAATTTTGGAAATGTCTGAAAATTGAACAATAAATTATTCACAAACGCCTAGCTCTCCGAAATGTGAAATTCTCTTTAATAATACGGTGCACTATAATAATATGTAAATCAAAATGATTTAGATCCATTCCATGAATTCAATGGATAATTATATATATATATAAGAATAATGTCCTAAACGTTTTTTTTATTTATTATTATTATAACCAGCAATTGAGCTAATATTTCGAATACCGTATTGTATTTAGGGACGTATTTATGAGAATAATTAATCGAAACAGATCGTCCTCTTGACTTTTCTATTTTATTATTCATAACTATCGTATCTATGAATTAATTAAAAACATATAATATAAAATATTATATTATCAATCTATCAACTATACATATCGCCCTTGTTAGCGATTAAAAAACTGTTATTATTCAAAAAGAACATATTTTTTTAATAATTTCATACATTTATATATATAATTTGAAGCATGTATATATATATATGTTTTTTTTGCTATTATAGCGTTTCAACAATGACTAATATTGTAGGTAACTAAATTACTAGAATATTCATAAAATACGCGTATATCCCTATAGAGCAAAAAAATAATTGTCATTTAATTTATAACGTGTAGTTATGTTTTCAGTAAATTATTATTTTTAAATCAGTATAGCTTTAATTTACTATTACAATTTTATAACACAGAAATTATTTTTAAAAATAGATTCGTAAAATAACTATTTTGAATTTTGCAATAATAAAAACCAAAAACAAATCTAAAATACAATAATTGTAAGTTTCTAGTACTTGAGTATTTTTTTTAAAAACGTACAAATATTGAATAGAATAATGTTTTAGATCTTCGAGGAATACCCTATGTGCATATGTTAACTTTATACACAAATTAAAATTAATTTTTTAATTTAGAAACTTATGTCATAAAATTGTAATTTTTTTGTAAATGACTATCTGAAAAACTGCATTCAAAAATATTTAAACGTTGCGTAAGATTAATGATGTATCTTATTATATATACGTATATTAACAATAAATTCAAATAATTCATAAATTGATTAGTTTCCCATAAGAAAATTCTTGTTAAATCACTATTAAATATATAGTATTGTGAAATATTTTGTGATAAAATGTATTATTAATTATATTATAGAATTTCCCGAAACTCATACGACATAAAATACTAGTTTATGCCAGCGCAGCACTATCAGAACATGGTGAAGTTTATTTTATTAGTGTTTAATCCGTTAAACTGAAACTTATTGAATCAATATTCTATTTGAATAATATGCAACGTTTGATTGAACAAATACTTCATATAAAACGAAAAATCTCAAACGATATTATCTAGACGCAACTGAAGACGGGACAAAGAGTTGTTTTACAAAATGCCATTATAATATTAACTAAACTTTCAAATATAATAAAATGTAATCTGTATAAATGCGTGCTTGAACAGATGTTTTTATATCTTAAATTCAAACATTGTGCTTATAAATACCAGAATATGTGAATTTACTATATATATACAGGGTGATTATATTTTTATCGTGACCCAAGCCGTCGTAATACGGTGGCATTTTAATTATTTTTGAAAGTTTTCTGCATTGTCAATTATATATTTTTTGATCGTTTTAACATTTTCAATTAGCATCCTATATTTGTTATAACCGTAAAATGGTAATATCAATTCTGTTAACAATTCTCAAGTTTAAAAATGACTCAGAGACGTTGTAATAAGAATATCGATGTAATACGTGAATAAATGAATTTTACTGCAAATGCAATGTTAAACGATTATAAAAAAAAAGTTAATAGTTATGAATTTCGAATAATTTTGTGTTCAATTCACAGCTCCTCTTAAATAACGAAATCGCTAATATTTTGAACTTTAATAGAAAAATAATTCTTCTATTTTAGCAGAAGTCTTAACAATGTTTCAAAAGTTATTTAATCTGTGTATATTACTAAAAATGTAAAATCTATGAAATTTTCAAATCCTTTGAGTTAATGCTTTTGAAATCATAAAAAAAACCTTAAATTCCATTTTATGAAAATCAACCGATTGGGTTACCCGTTTTCTTGCAATTGTTTCGGTAGTTTTTTCCTAACGCTAATAATACTCGAATATGAACATCGGATAATGTGTCAAAATTAAGTACCGTCTGTACACGATTTTCTACAGAAAATAAAATGGAAAACTCTATCGAAAATGTTGTTCCCGAGCGAAACAAAATATTTAAAACCACATTATTGTTCAACCAACACATTATATTTGATACCTAAAAACTAATAATACATTTGAAACGAACCGTAGAAACGATTTTGAAATGATATATTTTAAATATATACAATAACATACTCGTATAATATACGGAACAAACATGTTAATAAACACCGGTAGTCCGGAGTTAGTAATAAGGACGAATGAACGAGGAAATACAAATCGTCCGGCGCGAAGAAGATTTAATTAACATTTGTGAAAGTTAATAAAAAAAGTAAACATATAATAATACACATTATTTTTAATTTTATATGCAAAAATAACTGATTTAAGTGCTTGCTTCGAGAATGAATAATTACTTTTTCACTATGTATATATTATATAGGTCGTAAGGTTGTATTAAATTATCGTCTGTATGATTAAAAGTTATGCGATTTTAGTGTCAAATAAATCTTTTTCAGAAATTAACGTTCTCTTTATATCCGGATTCAAAATGTTAAAATATTTTACTTTAAGATCAAAGAGCGAATTACATTGTCTCTTCGAAAGAATAAATATTATTTGTTTACAAAGCGACAAATATAAAAATAACATGGTAAGTCGTATATTTATCAAAAAACACGCAATATTTAACTGATAAAGTATATGAACTATTATTAAATAAACAAAATAAATAATTATTATAAATATAATTTATTTAATTATCAAACTATTAAATTGAAAAATAAATGTGATAACAGGCAACTAATAAAAAACATTGGCTTAAAAACAATGTTTTACATCAATACGATTTCACAGACATATTTTATTTTAAATTCTATATAAATAATTGTATACGCGTAGGAATGATCTACTCGATTTATTAAACGGTAATGATCATACACACGGCAAAATAAAAATGAATTCTTAGGAAAACAAACGAAAATTTCGGTATATTTAAAATTATTTTGTAAATTGTCAAAAATTGCTTTAAAAAATATATCGTATTTTTTTACAAACTACTTTAAATATTGTGTTTTTATTTATTTATAAACATTGCATATTATTAAAACAAGTTTACAAATGTACACTTTAAAATCTCCTTAAATGTTTTTTCAAAAACTGTATTATGCGTATAAAATTTAATTATTTTAAAAACATTTCATCTTTAAAAAAAAAAATTTAATACATCTTAAATACAAAAAACATTATATGTATAAGAATTTTATACAGCATTTTAGCAAAAAAAACTTGCGTCGATATATTATATTATGCTCGAGTATAACGCCAGAGTTTTTCTCGTACAAAATTGTTTCCAATAAAGTAAAGAGAAAAAAGAATGTCAAGCTAATAAATTACAAAGTGGCATATCAATCAAAACGATGCCCGAAAGACTTGCGGCATAAGAAAAATTGTGTATTGTAGATGAAGAATCCTTTTCGACGCGATGTCATCGCGGACGATACGTGTCGATAAGATAAGAAATTATACTCGTGAAACATTGGTAAATTGGACAATAAAAATATACTGATCTTAGTCGACAGAAGTCTGTAATTTTATTTGTGCGTGTATTAAATAAAACCATAGAAATAAATAAATGAGTAACAATAACAATAATAAAACACGAACAAAAAATAAGAAAACGATAAGTTTACTAAAATATGAATGAAAAAAATGAACACCGTCGAATTGTGTTCGCTGTCGTTGGCACGTGCGTGTATATAGTAATCAACCCCTACTTGGTACAACAAATTGCATAACTTCGTTATTCCTCTTACGTATAGTTCGTTTAATTTCGTAAAACTTACCACACAATTAATTAAACCATGTTGTAGATAGAATAAAAACCTAGACGTTTCTCTCACACCGACAAGGTGGAATATATTCTCTAAGGACCGACTCGTTTATATATAGTTAACACGTTTAGACAAAAATCAATGAAATTCGCAAAAACTTCGTTCCTATCCAAAAACATTTTTAGGCGAGACATATTTGTTTGTAACAAATACATTTGTTCGAAAATCATTACTGTATTAGGCATTTAAGTCGCTGTATCTAAAATAACTACGCAAATATAGAGTCCAACGATTAGTGGGCTCGATCAAATAAAAAAAAGTACACTACAAATATGAAAACAAAATAAAAAAGATATACAGATAAAATATGTTTTTTTTATGAATTTTTGTAGCTACAGGTTTTTAATATTCTGAATATTACGAATATATCATCATCGATTGGAAAAGTTTTTTTATTATGTTTGTTAAATGTTTCTTTACAATAATGAAAATTTCATAATTTCGTTGAAAATTAATTTCGAAATTGACGTTTGAAATAATACAAATGTGAGGATTCGAAATCTTGAGTTATTAGTCAATTACTTAAATGTATTACATATCTTAGTCTTCGAATGGAATATAGTATAATACGCCATTTTTTATGAAATTTAATATACCTTCAACATTCAAAACAGTTTGTTACAAATTGTTCGCTCGGATAACAAAAGCCTATAGTTATGAGTATGACTATGATTCGATACCATCGATTTTGTTACGCGAAAAAAAAGCACTTTCAACAGTTCAAAAATTGATTTTAAAGTATCTATGCTAATTGTTTTTTTCGACGAAGGAATATTATGTAAGAATAAATGGCCGACTGTGCTTAAGAATTAAGTGGTTTTGGACATTTCAAATGAGTAAGATTACCTAAAATAATATTATGTCGATCGTTCGAAAACTTAAATGTTAAAAATTCCAAGATAAAACTGATGGTAAAACGTGGGGGGAGGGCAAACCACTAGCGATCGAAACAAAACGGGTAGGTTTTACTTTGAGCACACAAAGATACGAACGCATAAGTCGCTGGAGTACACGCATAACAAATGGATAACAAGAACGAATCGATATTTTAAATAAAAAGACCGAACAATAAAAACATCGTTATAAAGTTTATACGAATGCAGGACTAGGATCAACCGTCTTAAGAGTTACAACGCTCGAGTACCGCGTATGGTATTGTCATAAAACGAGACTGAAAATATTCTTGCGGGACTTACGGTTAGAGTAACAATCGGGGACAAACCTAAGTGGTCGTGGATCATCGTGAGTGTTTTGGAGACTTAAAACTTGTATTTTTTAAAATTATACTAAAATTTGAAAAATGGACGGCAAAGGATCGGTTATTACATTTGGGGGCAAAAACGATTCTCGACGAAACTCAGTTAAACGCTTTTTCGAAATTCCCATGATTTTGAAAATTGCTTGAAACATTTTTAATAATGAGAATACATTTTGTTTCCTCCAAATTAACATTTGAAGTTATATTGTAGTTTGACTAAAAAACTCAAACACACATAAATTGTATGTAGTATATTACGATTATATATAGTGTATTGATACTATTATCAACGAAACCAGCGACACAGTGTATTTCATTTATTAGTATTTGAATTAATCTGAGCATTCAGCAAATATACTATCCAATATTTGTATACAAAAACAATATAGTAAAGTGTATTAGAAACCGCTAACACGGTATACATATTAATACGTACATCGAGTACTATATTTGTGATCGTCTGTTATATTGGTCCACGGTCAATGCAATTAATGACAAAGTTCTGGCCCTGAATAGGTATCTAAAACGATGTGCATTGTGTAAATAACAATATTATTGACAACACTGAACCGTTCGGCGTTCGGCAAAAACATCGTTTGCGTATACTATTCGATTTCGAGTTAATCTCGAAATTTGCTCGTAAATCAATATAAAGTCGTACGAAAAAAAAAACCCTCCCACACACACTGTTTTCTTGAAATACGGACTGGATAATAATCGTCTCGCCCGACATATATTACGTACACGAGCATCGCCTATACGGTTATTAATTGTTAGCGTGCACGCGCGAATCGTATTATATATTATACGGCGGGCGCTGTGTCGATACAGAGTTTCAAACGTAAATTCCATGCATGATCCCATTACGGTCAGGCTATTGTTTTGTTTGATATAGGTAATACGTGTACTGTCAGCGATGTACTTAATCAGAACAGCCCCGTGGTCGCGCTGTACTGGATTTCGGACGTTGAACGTGTCCGCGTAAAAAACACGAATTAACATATTATTCATAGCCGCCGACAAAAGCGGCGATATCCCGCGAGAAAAAAAAAACACCGCGGTCAAAACGCGCACGTAGAATAAAATATGTTTACTATTTACGGTCGATCGTAACAATGTCTGCATTTCGTTTTCGTCGTAACGATGTCCTCCGACTGTAAATCAAAGCTCAACGTATAATATATTTTTTTTATACCCATTTCCAAAATCGTCTATAGCCCAGATGCGTCACGGTGTTACGTGACACGTTCAAGTTCGATTTATTTGTTTGTTTTCATTTATATAACGTACGTTACTCATACAACGTATCAGAAACCATATATATATATATATATATTACCAAGGCTCGGACGCATTAAAAATCATAGAAATTGTAGTAATTCAAATTAAATAAAAAATTTTAAATGGATTACCAGAATCATTGATTCAATAATCTTAACATAAACTCTAAAAAAATAGACATAGAAGTCTTTTATCTTTAGTTTTTTTTTTTCTGGACGCGTAAATGAAAAGTAAAATAAAAAAAAACAATTAACAATATTTTGAACATTACTCTAAACTGAACCGATCCGATTGGATCTTTATGAGAACTGGCCTGGACTTCTCTGACTGTTCCAAGGTCGTGCGATAAATATTAATATAATATATAATGCAGAGGTCTGGATCGAACCAATTAAAAACGTAATTTAAACTTATCGACGTATGAAATATTAACATAACAGACGTTTTTACTCGATTTTACGTTATATAATAATATTAAACTAAGGGATGTGAACAAATCAAATATAAATTACCATTATGCATAACCCGTGTCGTAAGTTTACTAATAAACCGTCGATATCGGGTTATATTATATTATATATATATTACAGTACCGTAACGAAATTTAGATATTTAGACTGTCTTTGATTAAGGGTTAAACGATAGCGGTCTCAGTTACCTGTAATTATATTAAGTATCTACGTGCAACAAATAAACGTGTAGAATAACATCGCCGTGTCGTGGGAATATTACATTTCTCACTCAAAATCATTTTGTACGCGATACATTTTTTTTTTTTTACAAAAATTTCACCAAAAGAAGTATAACAAAACAATAATACAATTGCATTCGATAAAATAATATTATGGGCCAGTATTAGCATTGTACTGGTGTTGTATTATTATTTTAAAGGTTAGTGAAACCGCGATATTCGCGTACATTTGGATTCAAGTTACACATTATTGATTCGTTGTTAATGTCTGTATACGTATATAGTATAACCGCGTACTTTGAGGAAGTAAACATAAATGTAGACGATAATCGCAATGTTATTTGTACGAGAATGGAAAATAACTCGAGTGCCTATACGCACATATATAAATATATACAATGGGCAGTAATAATAATAATACGGTAATAAAACTTACGGTTTGGTCGTCGGGTATATTGGAAAGGACGAATATTTTTTCGGGGTAGTGAACAAAAAAAATCAAAACAAAAAAAATTGACCGATCGTGACTATTACGGTAAAGAAAACCGATGACTCGACGCGAAAACAAAACGAAGACGGCGACGATGGCGGTCGCAGCAAAACGACCGTTTGATTTCAATCGTAACGACGCTTGTGCCGGGACCAAACGTGTCTCTGCGCGCGCCAAAGACGCACGAACATCGTCTAACTAGGCTTAAATAATTTTAAATCTACTGAAAATAATTACTAATAATAATAGAAAATAATAACTTAGTAAATAAACTCATCTTGAAAATAACATACACGAGTACAACATAAATGTATCAATGTGCAATAGGTACAATGGGCATATAATCAATCGAAATGAAGGTAATATTACCACGAGGAATTTAACAATTTAAACAATTGTGGTCCTCCTGCTCCCCACTCGGTCCAGTCCACACCGATCAGATACAGTTTAAAGTTTTCACAAATTTTTATGTTATAAGGTAAATTTAAAAAACAAAACCGAACGGACATTATAGTTATATGCGTGCATTTATACACGGTTGTGAAAACATTGGCGTTTTATAAAATGTTATATATATATATATGTATACGTTCAGAGTTAAATTTAACGGATTCGTAGATAACTGAAAAGGGGTACTGTATATTGCGTATACTTAGAAATCTAATTATTTTTTTATTATATTTGATTTTTTATTATATAGTCTAGAGATGTAATTTCACACAGCCGCTCTTATAACGACAGTACTAATATACAACGGTAGGCACTTACATAATTTGATGGTTAATCGTCCTGCTAAATGTTACGTTATTGTCTGGCGTATAAAACGAATGTTTTTAAACTATTTTCATTAAATTCAAACTACCCGTTTTTCTGAAAGAAAAAAAAAGATGTATGAGTATAAATATACGAAGTGTGTTAAAAAATTATAGGGATTTTTATTTATTTCAGCTACACATTTTATTGTACGTCCATTAAATTTATATCGAAATAAACTACAAATAAAACATAATATTACAGATAAAACCATTTATTAATATAACATCGCAGTATGACATTAGTATATTACTCGTATATGCGTTTAAATTGACGCGCAGTAATATATTTTACATATTATAACGCCTGAAATTCGTGAACAACGCGGTTGCATCAAGTTTTGCCGAAAACTCGGTGATTTTGTTGCTGAAACTTTTTAAAAAAACTTGTTATTGCTTTAGGAGATGGTGCTATATGCTGTCTCGAAACTTTTAAGTACTTTAAAAAATTAAAAAATGGTCATAGTTCGGTTGAAGATAAGACTCGTTCAGGTGTTCAACGACATCTCGCAACGAAGTTTATGTTGCTCAAATTCGTCAGAAAGTTTATAGTGACAAGAATAATGGTTCGTGAGCTAACAAATGTTACTGAATTTCTGATGGATGAAGTTATAAGATACTAATAGGAAATTTAGGTATAAAACGTGGGTAGAAACGAAATTCATTCCACGACTACTCTTAATTGACAACATCGATTGCAAGTCTGCTTGGAGATCAAAATTCGGGTATCTGAAGATTAACATAAACATCGTAGCAGGTGATAAAATTTGTACATGCGATTATAACCCCGAAACCAAAACTCAGTCTTCACAATTAAAAATGGAATTGTTTCCATGGTCAAAAAAAGTTTTCGTTCAAGTTTGTTCATATGTAAAGGTAATGTTAACAGTTTTTTTTTTTATAGAGACTAAAGATTGCACTTAAAAGATACACAGACTCCAAGATATAAATCAAATCAAATAAAACACAATGAAACAATTCAAATCAATAACTTTAGAAAAAATTCAGAGATGCTAAGAAAAATGGCAACACTGTCATAATCAATGCTATAGCTTCATGAAGGCAATATTCCGAAGGAGATTCATTTCTATAGCCTGAAAATTAATATTTGTATTTTCTTTTTAAATAAACTCACCGTTTTTATTCTTTTTAACACATCTAGTATATTACGTGCAGTGGCGGACACTATTGGGATGGTGGGGGGCAACAATAAACTACTAATAAAAAATTTAACGTAGCACAGCAGACAAATTTACCACAAACTAAAGTTACCAAATCAAAGTTTTGATTTAATTTTTGGCGATTTTTTTTTTTTTTTAATCAAACAGTCCTACAAATTTTATGTGCTTACGAGAAAAAGCAAGTGTTATAAAACACTTTCAACATCAAGCTTTGAATGTTTTTTGAAGTTATGTTATCACATTATTATTTATAATAAAAACAGCGTTTCACGAGACAAGAATCGAACGTTTGTATATTTATAAATTATATGTAATATATATAAATACGTTATATACATATACATATTATTTAACTGGGCCTGCCTGCGCGCGCGACAATAACGGAACCCGACAACGATCTTTTCGGTGGTTGGTGGGTGAGAAGGACAGGACAATCGTTATCCTAAAAATCTTTTAAAAATACATACACACGACTATTATTTGTATTATTTGACATAGGAGTATACAAATATTTGTATATAATAACACTAACCATAACTGGGAAACATTTTCAGTTTCAATTATTATTGTTATATACGATGCTCGTGACCATCAAAACACAGCATCATTGATCGAAATCATCCGTCTGTACACTAATAAATACAAATACGACGAGATATTTTTACTAATGGCCGATAAACGTAAAAATTTACTAGGTCGATTTTCATAAAATGTTCACAGACGTTTTGCTAATGATCACTTTGCTATACATCAAAATAAGAAATTTAAAAAACAACACATCATTGTAAAACCAATACATTTTCTTTGAAAAAAAAAACATTGCGTTGTAAGACCAATATATATATAATTCGCTTCGCTCAACATTTTTTCATTTTTTTTTTTTTAAAGATTTAGCTTTTTGGTGCATTATATTCATAGCCTTATTATTATTCCATATACAATATATAATTCCATTCCATTATATAACATTCCATATACGATATGGTCTTCATTGAATCTAAAATTTCAAACGACAAAAAATATGAAAATATATTATATACGCGTTCATATAACATATAATATAACATTTCACGCTATCGAAAATTTTTAAACTAACGAGATCCGTTTTTTTCCACCTAGACGGTGTGAAACTTTTTAAATATCTTTATTATCGCTCTTGTATAACGTTTATATTGATGTTGACAACTTGACACAAGCAGATTACAGTATAAACACATACTGTTATATTATAATACTATAATGTATCGTTGTTTAATTCTCAACAATATGAGGTATAAACTTTCAAGAAAATTGTGAAAATCTAAAAAAAGAGTTTGCAACGGAAAATTATTCATTTTTGTTTTTTTTTTTTTTTTTACATACTTTTTGTTTAAGCTATAAGTAATTAACAAAATGTAGATAGTATTAATTGTCATTATAAGATGGTTATATAATTATGAAACTTTGAAACGTAAATTATTTAGCCTTCAATATTTACGAAAATCGTTGACATTTACCAGTTCAATTATAACAAATTAAAATGTTAAAATGACGATTGTAAAAATTTCAGAAGTACAAATTGAATATTTTAAAACTTACAATACTTATACAGAACGTCTTTATAAAATGTTTATCAAACATTACTTTCGAGAAAATGCGAATCTACAATTATTTACAATATGCGTTATAGTTATGTTATTTATTTTATCAAAACTCCGTTATATTTATTATTGTATATTATGTAACGTGAGAAATCTCGACAGCATAATCGAGTTTAAATGCTTGATAATATCATATAACAGTCATATATATTTGTAATGAATACATCAAGCGGATGAAAACACGTATAGTTAGGACAATACGAACATTACATGGATTGAAAACGAAATAAATGTGGATTTTTTACTACTAGTTTTTAAGACTGTCAGAATAAAATAATTCATATTAAATACGTACTATACACGCCTCGTCCATAACATTATACTAAATGAATTCCGCCAGTTTCCGAGGCCTTGACATTTATATTATGACGACACATCACACTACAACACAAGGCGTTCTGGAAATAAGGAAATTTCCACGTATAACAATAACGTATATAATACGGATCTCTTGGACAATCGCGTATACGAGTATAATACACACATAATGTGGCAGCGTCGTTTCCGCGCATCGTTTCGCTTACCGTACACGCGAGTTCTTTTTTGAAAATTTGAGAATTATACGCGGCAAACGCGTACGTTCTCAAACGATGTCCACATCGTAATAATCCGCAAATCCACAGCCACTCCTCTATATGATAAAGCCCGATTACAATTGCAATATCAGTGGCGTGATATTGAAAATTCATTATGTCTATATGATGCATCCTCTTTAAATGTTTTTATTAAATTTAAGAATTTAAAATTTTAAAACGTGCTTACAATTTTAAATCTCATAAAACTAAAGATATATATATATATTATGTATTTTATAATATATATACTAGCTAATCCGATAGACGTTGTCCTACATGTAGGTGCGCGATAATATATGTTAATAATATAAAAAATAAGTTTGCAATAAATATATCTATTTAATATTATAAATTTTTTATTTCAATACGAAATTTCAAATACATCAGACATTAACAAATGGAAATGTCGATGAAATTTTTTTTTTAATCATCTTTATGCTAGATCATGAACAATATTTCTTGTAAGTCTATCAGTTACATAAATAAAAAGGTTTGATGGTTTTCCAACACGCGAACATGTAACATATAATTTTCCATATGAAAAACATGGAAGTTCAAGAACCAATCCGCATATGACCACTCTTTATCATCGTGACTTATTTATAATCATTGCAAATACCAAACGGCGTTTGAACTGAATTGGTGCGTCAGTGGATATCATTGGAATGCGTGGCAATAAAACATTGTCTCTTCTGAACTTCCCGTTTAATATTGTCGCTTCAATGGCATTTCCCATAATCCTTTTAACAAATAATCTCGTTATATTGCAAATTCTCGGTGCGTTCATGTTACGAAGCAAAATTATAGGTGAACCAATTTTCAAACGTAAATTATGTGATGGAAATTCTGGTAAATCGAATTTAAAAATTCAGTGGGATAATTTAAAATTTCATTTTCATCTGTCACTGTATCGATTGATTTAAACGAAATTAATTCGCCAGGCAATGTTTCTTGTATTGTAAAGTTGATTTCGTTTAACATAGACATTTTTAGCAACCAAAATCGCTCGTTCACAGAACCATTGATGGTTACTATAATTGTCGTGTGTATTTGGAAATACGCTTTCTATTAATGCATTTTTCGAGTCGACAATGATGCAACAATGTTCAGGCAATTTAATTAATTGTGTATTTTCCTGACATTCCATTTTTCCATTATCAATATCCAGCAATCGTTTGGTGAAAACTTCAGCGGATAAATCGTTTTGTAATGTAACACGCATGTTTTTTGTGAACTGCAATGTATGGACACCACAAAACAAACAGTTTTAACATGCGTTGATTTCATCCGCATACGTTGAACGTGGAATAATCGGTAATGTTTGTCTGAAATCACCTGACAATAAAATTAGAGCACCGCCAAAAAAATCTGTCGTTACGATTCAAATCTTTTAGAGTTCGATTTAGTGTTTCCAGTGAACGTGTATAGGCCATTGTACATTCGTCCCAGATAATAATAAAACATTTTTGCAACACTTTAGCCATTCCCGAGTGTTTCTTAATGCTACATACTACATTTTCGTTGGTCTAGTTATTTAATGGTAACTTTAGAGCCGAACGTACTGTTCTTCCACCATCCAAAAATGTTGCAGTGAATGTAGTGAAATTGTAATGAACACATAATTTTTTTTTTTTGCCAGAAGGGCGTTACGCGGTGCACGTGTGACCCGGCCATATACTTTCACGTAAAAGGTGCACTTAAACTCACCTTATAAAGAAAAAAAAGTAGCGCCATAAACCCAGGCATAACAACATACCAAGACCATAATTTGTTAATAACTTTAAATTGTTAATAACTTTACTATACCATTACATAGCGGATTTTTACAAAGCTATAAAACATCGTATTGACTTTACGAATATGTTGTATAAATACGACTTCAATAATCTATTAAGCCGTTCAAAAGTTATAGCAACACTAACAGAATACACTCACTCAATACAATATATATATATATAAAGATATAAACATTTTAAAGCATTCATATTAATTTCAGTTATTTTAAAAATGTACGTAGGTGTCGTAGTAAATCGACAATTCTACTAGAATTTCATAAAATGTGTGTGCATAATATTGTATAGCGCACAGAACACGAATAGCATAATAGACCATTTTTTTTCCTGCGTCACGTATAACGATTCGAATAATATTATACGTACGAATTAAAAACGATCGATCATACGAACCTTGGGGAAAAAAAATTGAAATATGATTTTTCAATCTCTATCTATCTCGCTTTAAAAAAAATCGCAAAGGGTCATTTGGGTGTCGCACGTGCATAGTAACCGTGCTAGACTGTGCGCATGTGTCTTATGAACGAGAGCCGAAAAATAACCATATGTAAGTCCGTTAGTATGTGACCGTTCGTTGCCGTTGCGGTGATTGGACGCAAAAATCGAAATCGAATTTATACGACGTCAAAGAACCGACCGCGTCGCCACAAGCTGTGTTTTCGCGTAACGACAAAACGGATTTAAACCGTTTATCGGTCGAGATTGATAGACGTTGCACGTAACAATAACGATCAAACAAAATTGACGAAACGATATCGAATTACAATATATAATAGGTATCGTGTACACGCGATCAAATACGGCGTGAGTCTGTCGTATGTTCGCGGTAAATTCGGGTCGATTATTCTATCCGACTTGACTGAAAATTACGAACCTAAGAACGTTACGTGTAATATATCATAGACTATTTTTTTTGGAAATTGAAAATTCGCGATCAGCGAAATATTACAAAGCATTAATGTTTGTTCGTAAACGAGCACTGCAATGTACTACAGTAAGTCCGCGAAAAATTGTCGTTGCTATTTATATGAAAATATGACTTTTATACCGAAACCCGAAGTCAGGCAAGTTAATCGACAATAAATTGACTCGGATAAGTTAAATGAAATCGACAACACGTCGCACAGTTAACACGCTTAAAGACATTCCGATTTAACGAGTGTATGAACGGGTCAAGTGATATTTCGGATATGGTTGTTAGCGCAGAAGGCCCGATAATATTTAACCGTGTCAGAGTAGGGAATATATTAAAAAATTGATCTAGTGTGATAGCTGATGAAAGATCGAACTGGTGAAGATTGTATACGAATACATTTAGATTCGTTTGTTTTAACACGCGAACTATTACAAGACCGGTTTAAAAAATCAAACTCGTAATCGAAGAAATACTTTTTCCCCCCTTTTATTTTAATTAATTAAGCAATTAAGTTATCGATAAGTTTTTTGAACCTTTTATTGTTTAATTTTTCTGATTTTTCCTGAACGGATTTTAAATACAGATCTGTGTGAAGGGCGTGATTAGATATGCGGGGAAGTTGTTATATTTCTTAGGGTAAGGTTTTGAAAGGACTGAATTATTTTCGGACTGGTGATTTCTGGCGTTTCCACATAGTCGGAGGCCATGGATCCAGATTGGTTTTAGAAGGGATCTGTACACGAATAGTTTGATGTTTAAATTTGTGCATTTGTTATTAACAAACAGCATTTTAAGCGTACGTGACCGGAAGTTCAGCTGTAGTCTTTTGGTTTTGATACGGTAGGCACAGTTAAGTCGGAGGTCGAATGCTAACCCAAAATATTTTACAATAGTTGATGATGGAATTTGGGTGCCAACCATGGAGTTGGACATTATGCTGATTTGTGGGTACATGTGAATGGATTTGATTTGATCGACTTTGAACAGTCACTTTTCATACCAGTCTTCCATTGTGGAGAAAGACGGTTTTGTAGATTAGCTGAAACTATAAGAATGTCTGCGCTTATTGATATTAAAGAAAACCCCACACAAATAATGTGTTTAATGACCATTTGTTTTTTCTTGATATATTTTCAGCGTGACGAATTACTTCTTGGTCAACCTGTCCATCGCCGATCTTCTAGTAACGTTCATATGCATGCCGATGGCCGTCGGTCAGTCCGTCACCGGTCTGTGGCTGTATGGCGAGACGATGTGCAAACTAACGTCGTATTTACAAGGTAATGTCGATTTCTAATTTTGCGTTAGTATAAATTATCAATAACTTAAGCGGCGAACGCCGTCAGATTTTCGAAATTCGAACGCACTAATCTGTGGTTTAAAATGAAGAGTCGTGAAATTATTCGATTCGTAAAACGAACAATTTTTACATCCAAACCTAACCTAATTGGATAACAATTAATGTATTAAATCACGTAAACGGGTAACGTGAAAATGTTAACCGACTATATCGTTCGATTTTTATAACATTTCATATAACCATGTACAATGGTATTTACACTGCGTTTGTTTACCAAAACAATAATACATATAAAGGCTTATCGAACGTAATTGAATAGCATGATATAGCTCAGTTGCATCTTGTAACTGGCTAAGCACGTCAGTTATATCAAGATGATTCGAAACATTTCATTTACTTGTTCGTTATCTATACTACAATCAACGAATGAAATAATTTGGTAGACTTTTAAAACTTAAGAAATTTCAAATATATTTTACGCAATCAAGAACAACACCTAACCAAATTTAATCAATAGTATGCGTTAATTGAAAAAATTGCAAGAGTAGTGTCGTCAACACGTTACTATATATAGATATACTTATGATATATCTATATATATATATATATATCATAGATATAACGTAAATTGGTACCCAAAGGAAATAATTTTAAATGCGATCAATTATATGACGTTCAACATAGAGGAAATATGTTTTGTAATTTTTTTCAAGCATCGATGTTATTCATTACTATTTCTGTCACCTAATGTTTATGTGAACAAACTTTTTCCAGATTGCTTATAATGAAAACCAGTTAATAAGTTACCGATTTAAATGAAACAAGAGAAATTAGATGGATTGCTCACAATTTTTATAGAGCAAGAACTAGCATATAATAATCATCTTGATCGAATTATTGAGACTTTCAACCATAACATTTCAGTATATAGTTACAATCAATAATTATCAATAAGTTAGACACAATCTGAATCGAATTATAAAATATTAAGTGCCATTAAGTTTAATTTATAAATATAATTTAATCGAGTTTTTATTCATTTAATGTTTTAATTATATATAGCTGCATGTAGATTTTATTGGTAAAACGATTTTAATACATATTACTCATTGAACTGCTTTAAGCATATTATGATATTTTTATGATTTGAGTACTTGTGGATTACTTTAATAGAAAGAAAAAACTCAATTCTACAAAAATATTCACTTTATATTTGTAAATACGTATTTCGATAACGATGTTACCATCTTCGGTACATAAAAACAACTGACCGTCTAACTGCAGCCGACAATCCTTATATATTTAACAATCCGGTTACCGCCTATCGTTTCCCGCCAACGAACGATGAGTCATCATACGAATTCGTTTCGTGATATCGTTTACAATATTATTTTATTTTTTTTAAAATTTTAACAAATTATTTTGTAATGGATTTAAATCCCAATTTAATAAATTATTTTTACTTTTTGTCATTTCTATAGCTTCTCTTACATTTAATTCTTGACTGTTATTTACTTGTTTTAATAATTTTATTGGGTTTATGTTGTGATTTGTTTCTAATACATGTTCTGCTAGAGGAGATTTTTCGTCTTCTTGATTTTTAATATTCCTTAAATGTTCTTTAAATCTGATACCTATATTTCTTCTAGTTTGCCCTACATAACATTTATTGCAATCCATACATTGAATACTGTAAATACCCGATTTCTGATTTTCTTGTAATTTATCTTTTGTACTACCAATAGGGCTTTTTAAATTGTTGTTTTTTGATGATACAATGTCCACGTTATATTTTTTAAAAACTTTTGATATTTGGTATTCGATAATTTTGGGATGAACATTAGAGCTGCTCTTTTTTCTTTTTTTTATCTGTGTGGATTTCGCTTTTTAAACTACTCACTTCATTTATTTGTTTCGTCCATTTATGTTTTTTAACTAATCTTAGAATCGTGTCTTTTTTGTATCCGTTGAATATAGCTATTTTTATTATCGAATTTAATTCTTTGTCAAAAGCGTCTCTATCCATTGGGATATTTATTAATCTATATACCATACTATTCCATGCCGCCGTTTTGTGTTGCCAACTGTGATTCGAGTTCATCGGAATGTATCTATACGTATGGGTTTCCTATCTATAGATTTCAAATTTTACATTTCTATCTATTCTTTTAATCAGAAGATCTAAAAAAGACAATTTTCCATCCGTCTCTTTTTCATAAGTAAATTTTATTGGTGTGTACTGTGAATTAATTTGTTGAAGAAAATTGTCTAAATTAAAGTCTTTATCTATGATTGCGAAAATGTCGTCTACATATCTGGGTCAAATTTTTGGAAAATTAGATTGTTTTCTTAAATCTGTTTCGAATTTACTCATGAATATTTCAGCTAAAAAAGGCGATAGTGGGTTCCCCATTGCTGTACCGTTTATTTGTTCATAGTATTTTCCATTGAATTGGAAAACATTTTAACGCATGCAAAGTTTTGTTAAATTTATTAATTCTTCGGTTTTTTCAGCTCCTGTATTTGATTCTTCTAACCAATTTTTTAAAAAAATTAATGCCGTTTCTATTGGAATACTAGGGAACAATGCTACCACATCGAATGAAATAAGTCTGTCGTTGTTTTCAATCTTTACATGTGATAATTTAGTAACTAACTCTATGTTGTTTTTCACTGATAGGCTATCGTATTTTTTTTTTTTATATTATGATATATATAATATAAATATATATTATGATAAATATATTTATTTGTACTATTTTAATTAATTGTATGCCCAGGGGCCGATACCGATCAAGGAAATTTCAGTCAAAACCAAAAAGTCTTGATACGCTCATGCGTATTAGTAAATGGTGATAACCGAATCATCCACAAAGACAAAGGTCACCGGAATGAAATAATGCTATTCTTATATATTCATTTAAATTAATTTTTGCTATAAGTTCATACAAAATAGATTATAATTTTACATCAAATATATTTAAATTGTTTAAAATATTGTAATTTATTTTTAAATTAAAAAATTGTGCATACACACAATTCGCGTAGAATTGAAAACAAAACAATAAAATTGTGTCCAGTCCAGTACGGTCGTTTCATGAACTGGAAAATTTCACACCGGAGGCGTTTAATATAATACGGAGGCATATAATATAATATAATATAATATATTATAGTACAATAATTATACTTGGAGTGTACTCGCGAAACGGTAAAATGCGACGATTTATGTCATATGACTCTTTTCGCACGCAATAATTCGATTTCTTTCACGCTGTATCCCAAAGACATTAGCACTTCGTCCGTGTGTTGGCCCAGCAGCGGTGGCTCTCTACGGATTTTATTACTGCTGTTTTTGAACGTGACGGCTGGACCGACCATTTTCAGTTTGACGTTATACGAGCAATCGAACTCTTGCACGATACCTATGTCCTTAACGTGTTCGTTGTTAAACGCCTGCAGGGAAAAAACACATGATAAATTACAATTCTATCGTATATAATTCGCAAATGTACACAAACACGTGAAATATTGAATATTGAAATCCGAAATGAAAAAATATGTGATATTATAAACCGGAAATCTAATTGCCCATGATTTTAATCCAAATAAGTCGCCGGCGAATTAAATACCTAATTTAAAAATTATATAACCAGTAAACTACATAAAGAGACGAAAAACGATATAAAAAAATGTCATAAAATGCAATGAATAAGCAAAAAATGATCTATACAAAGCAAAAATGTAAAAAAAAAAATGAAGAATAAAATAGTTTCAACACTTTAATAATTATATGTATATATATTGATTCGATATTTATATATATATTTGTTATTCTCACTCATAAGAATTATCTTAAAATTCTCTTATAAAAACATCTAATTATTAAGTATAGTAATTTAAATTCTTTTTTTTTTTTAAATATTTAAGTTATAGTATGCCTACAATCGGAAATACGCTACTGATGGAATTTTTTTCGTTTATATATTTCAATAATGACGATTTCACGTCTCTTATATGCATATACATAATATATTTTCCCGGTAAATAAATTTATTTTTGTTTCTTTCAAACTTGCGTGCGTGCATAAACCCAAAAAGTTAAGAACCATCGATGACAATTTGTCAAGCAACTAATATTGTAAATAAAGTTAATATGACGAGAAAACATATACATAAACATGAAGAATAATAATGTAAACAAAAACAAATGGAGATGTATCACGACAAAATATTTAATGTATAAAACGATATATGATATTAAACGAAAAAGTTTCAAATATAGCTTATGAAAAGAAAAAGAATCAAAATTGAGACAAAAAAGGACCGTCACAAATCCATTATAAGTATATTATGTATATATGATCAAAATACAATTGCCATTTAAATGAAAAACGAAAATTTGTTGGAACTCGGTATCCGCATAACGCATATAAGTTCGTAAATATATCTATATACAGAATGATTTTTTTAACATGCTACATTCGATTTCTCTGTCAGTTTTATGAATATTTAAATTATTTATTTATTATAAAATTTGCTTTAGTACTTACGACTATATCATTATGCTGATACTAAAAACAAAATTAATCATAATTTCACATTTTTTTTTTTCATCTCGCCAATATTCTTTTATAATTTTTTAAATTCCAAACAAAATTTGTCACATGAAAATGCAAATATTGACATTTAAAATAACATTAAAGTTGATACATTTTCAATGAAACCAAGTCGTTTTAATACAGCGTTAAATATTGTAATTTTTAAGTAAAATCGATTCCTTATATACGCAGAGATACTAATAACTTAAATTCATCGATTATCACTATTATATTAAATGGATTGCGCAACCAGAAACAACTCAAGAGAAGGGGGGAAGAGGTCCAAAGTTAGAAAATAGGAATAAAAAATAATGTTTTATATTATAACGAACGAATATAACATTATCGTACGGCATTAATCCATTAAAGAAAATTACAATTGTATTTTACATTTGTATAACTAAAATTAAAATGTAATAAATTTAAATACTATTAAAAAAATTGTTATTTTATTGAGAGTAGTCATAGGGCGATAGTAGAGCGATCAGTTAAATACGTAAATAATTAATAAGTCATCGCTCGTTCGAACGTGGAAAAATGACCTCTCAGTTTTAAATGACGTGACAAGAAATGTGACTAGTATGTCGCGACAGTATAAAAACGTTTGGTAATCAAACGGGATTGCATTTATTCGGAATTCTGATAAGCATTTCTTAGTCATAATCGTCGTTATCATTCAAATAACGATCCCGCAGTTATATAACTTTTGGTTTCACTCGACGTCTCGACCGAAATCATCAATGATCATCACTACGCCCGCAGTATATATCCACGCATCGTAATACATACTGAACGTTTCAACGATTATTTCAGATCCATTGGTAGTATTTTCGCGAAATTAACCGAATGATCTACCGGTATTTCAGCCTGTCGTACACGCCCGTGTAAATGAATCGGAAAATGAACGGAACGAACGCAGTTCGGCCAATCTCGGGAATCTCAACTGCCAATTATTAAATGTTATTTCGCACTGACCGGTAAAAATAAAAATCGAAATTCCCGCGAATGAAGTGAAACGTCTTCCAGAGCCGTTCGACCGACTAGAGTATTGTATTGGTTTGTATCGGAACGGAATAAAACGGAACCAACCGAATGTTCGTCGAAACGCTTACTCGGTCACCGTCGATGCGTTGAAACCGGTTTACTCGGTTTACCGGTCTGAAGTCCGACAATTGTCTGGTATGCGGTAACGTAAATTAAACAGAGAAACATTGAAAGAACGCACGAAAAGCGGTTAACGCGGATGAGGACGGCGGCACGTTTTTGCTTACGTTACTATTGCTCAAGGTGCGTGTGCGCGCGCGTGTATAAACGGCAAATGACGCGGTCGCGGCGCGTGCAATCGGTGGGGGACGGCAAACCGGTCTGGTCGCGCGCCATTGGCTGCGACGGGAACGTCACGCGGCAACAGATCTCGAGAAAACTGGCGGGGACAGTCAAACGAGTTTGTTCGCACGCCATTGGCCGCGACTAAAACGAGAGACGACTCGCACACGCGCGCAACTGATCGTTTCGTTTTCTTTTCTTTTTTTTGCAACCCCCCCCCCTCTATAAAGAATTTTCGCTTGAAAAAAAAAAAAATATCGTTTTTGGGAAAACTGACGGAGAAATCGACAGCGCGCGCGCGTTCGTACTTGTGCCATGTCGTTGACGGGACCGTAGGGAAACGGCACGCCTTCGAAAATCGCCATCCACTGTTGGTTCGTTTTGGTCCTCATAACCGGCACGATTATGTCGTACAGCTTCGTCCGGTTCTGGACGCGACGCGCGTTGTCCGCGAACCGCTCGTCCGCGGCCAATTCCGGCATTGACACGCGGTCGCAAAACGATCGGAACTGCGCGTCGTTGCCCGTGCCCAGCGTGAGAAATCCGTCGGACGTCTCGAACGCTTTGTAAGGCACCATGCTCTCGTGTTCGGTGCCCCATCGTCTCGTGTGCATCCCTTATCCGGGGTTTAGGTATGAGCGGGACGAAGAACAACGCAATAAAAATAACAGGTCAGGTTACAGCAACGCCGAACGGTTTGGCGTTTTTCCACCCCTCCCGTCGGCCCAATTTTCGGACCCGAAATCGCACACGGTCACGGGGTTGAATTCCGAAAAATTCGTGTTGGGATTCGCCGGTGTCTGTTCTACGTCGCGTACGAAAAACAATTGACTTTGAATGAAATTCGAAATCCGCTATCCGTGAAACACGGAACGGCCCGCGCACAAATCCGAATCCGTTTCCAAAATTTATCGAATTCGTTTTGAAAAGTAATATTTTTATATTGATAATTTTAAATTTTGTGTTTCGCATTATTTTTCAGATTATAAAAATTAATTCAATTTTATAAGAATCGAAACATGGCAATTTTACCCGTTTTTTTTTTTTTTGTAATTTTACGGTAGTTGTTCTTTACGCTTAAAAAAAATAATACTGAATTGATTAATTTAGTCCTGTGTAAAATTTGAAGGAAGATCGCAATAGCTTTCGAAATAATTCTGAAACAATTATTCGGATACCAGTCGAAATCTCATTTGCATCACGTAAAAATATTGTAAATTAAAATATTATACCGTATATATATATATTATATAATGAATTCCGTTTTTAATAATAAATGTCGTCGTATCTTTTTCGTAATATTCATGAAATATTAAATTTCCCATTAAAACAATAACACTAAAATATGGCGGACGCACCCGGCAGCACTACTATACGTCAGTAAATTTAAGACCGAATAAAAAAAAAAAAAGACGTTCAATTTATTATTAAAATAATTACAAACACTAATATAGCCGCCTACGATTCGTTCGTGAATCGAATTCCTGGCGGACAAATTTCGCCGACGAAATAATACGAGACGGACACCGGCCGAAAAATCAACTAAAACAAAAATACGCGAACGCGCGTATGAACGGATCGCCGTTTTCGGACGACCACCCGACATTACGTTACAACCACCTCTATGTAACCGTTGCGTTTCGCGCAATATTCTCGTCCGCGGCGTTCGATAACAATCGGGATCCGATCATTTCAAACGTCCGACCGTCCGACGGATCCGGAATGACGGGACGGTCCGAAACGCCGAGACCGCGGGAACGGCCTCGACCGGTCCCGCGGGCGCGCGCACACGAATCCGTCCGTCTTGGACGCGGCACGCTTTGTGAACGAACACTGGTCCGCGCGTACGTACCCGCGTTCAGGTAGTTCGATCCCAGGTTGAACATCATCGCGAGCTGCGTGGACAACAGATCGCAATCGATCTTGTCGCCGACGCCGCGGCGCAGGGCCGCGAGTATGGCGCCGTGCGCGTACATGCCGGTCATCAGGTCGGTGACGGGCACCGCGACTTTCGCCGGCACCGCGTCGCCCGTGGCGTTCATCAGCCCGCCCACCGAGGCGGCGATGCAGTCGTAACCGGGTCTCTGGCGCCACGGGCCCTTGGACCCGTAACCGGTTATCGAACAGAACACCAGTTCCGGGTTGATCTTGCGCAAGTCGTCGTATCCCACGCCGTGTCTACAACACACCCGCAAACGAAACGGTCGCGATCACACGGACGTACGGCCGGACGGGCTGGGTCGGAAATAGGTCGTCGGAAGCATTAATTAACGGGTACGCCGGGTCGTACACCGTCCGCCGACATTCATCGGAAGCGAAAACTAAAGAAGCCAATACGTTTGTGATTGTTGCACGTTGTAATTATCGAGACTGATCGCATCAGTGTCCGACAGAAAATACCGATTTCGTGCATACACGTGACGAAAGAGTCGACAAAAAAACGTTATCAGCACGGTGAACCATTTTTATCGTCGCGTGTCTTCTTATGGCGAAAAATTAATTCTCGCGCGTTTCCCGGTAATCGTACGGCTACCGCGCAATTCGACGGTGTTCTCCAAAGTTGATGCTCACGAGAAAAAATTAATGTTCTCATTTGTGCGCATTATGCGCGACGAAAAGTTTCGGTAAAACTACTAAACGGAATATGAATCGTTCGGCTTTACGTAACGGCCGCCTAAGCCTCCACGAGTGCCGTATATACACATATTGTACACACACTACACGGGACCATGAGGATTTACCTGGCTTATGCGCGCGTACTTAATTTAAATGAATAAATTTAATGAATATTGTTAAAATATTATTCGCGTCTAAGCTAGTATCGCGTTTCGAGCTCTAAATAAATACGAAAATCGTCTCCGTGTCCAAAGCGAATACGTCGACAATTTTACCGGTTTTGCATTTGTTTTTTTTTTTTTTTTGGTTGATGCTTTTGTCGCGCTTAAGGAAAACTAGATGCAGCAGTTCGGTACCGGGAAGCAACGCGTGTCAAGATTTATCCGTGCGCGTCCACACGAAAAAGCGTTCACGCACAAAGTAAAAATAAAAAAACTGAAAAAACTAAAAGATTAAAATACATCGTTACATAATCTCAAAATCCGAAAATAGAACTAAAAAAAAAAAAAAAGAACGGATTCAAATCGAAAAAACTTGACGAAACGTGTTCGTGCATATTTCGTCGTTTGCTATTAATTAAAACGACGGAAAAGTTTTACACGAAGTTGGAGTTTTTCTACGACAGGTATGTTATATACATACTACGAAGAAATGTGTTTAGAAAGAAAAAAAACACCGCCATTCAAAGGGAAACGTTTCTATTGCGAACATTAAAATACATTCCAAACAATCCGTCTGTAAGTACGTCCCGTTAAGGGGATCGGAAACGGGTGTTCTCTCCGTCTTTGTCTCGTACACGCGGGGGATATGGTGAAATAGACGTTTCGTGCTTCCGACGTACCGATCGATCCAGTGATGCGATAAGGATTCCGAAAACGGTTTCGACGTGAATCTCGCTACAGATCGACTCTGCCGTTATTTTCAAATTCACTTTATCGTGAAAATCCTCAGCGATTTCATTTTGTTTCAAATTCGTCCAATTGATCTCGTAGGAACGAAAAAATGGGAAAACGCGAGAAAGCCGATCGCAAACCCGTTACCACGCGAGTTATTCTGAATCGCGCCACCAGACCCCGATCGGGGCGACAGGTCGGAAGCGCGAGGCCGTGCGCGGCCCTACCGACGGGAACGGAGAACGGGGCCGCTCCCGACGCCGTCAACGCCCGACCGGACAACAATGGACGACAACGAAACGCGAGACGGCTAACTTGTCCAGAGTGCCGGGCACGTAGTTCTCGACGAGCACGTGCGACTGCCGGACCAGACGCTGGACGACGGCCTTGCCGTCGGGCTGTCGGAAGTCCACGCACACGCTGCGCTTGTTCCGGTTCAGCGAGACGAAGTACAGGCTCAGCGGGTCGTCGGCGCCGTCGCGGCGCACGTCCACGAACGGCGGCCCGTAACGGCGGCTGTCGTCGCCGACGCCGGGCCTCTCCACCTTGATCACGTCCGCGCCCATGTCGGCCAGGATCATCGCGCAGTACGGACCGGCCGCCACCCTCGTCATGTCGATCACGCGGACGCCGTCCAACGGTCCCGCAGCCGTAGCCAAAGACCGTCGCGCGACCGTCGCCCGGCGGAGCAACATCACGACGCGGGCACCGTTTTTTTCCGTTGTTGGCCGGACACGAGCACTCTGTCGAACGGCCCGCGGTGACCGTCAGCGCGACCGTCCCGACGACTAAATACCGGTTGTTATCGCGAGCTCGTATTTACGTCCCCGTGCTCGTCATACCGCGACAACGACAATCGTGCCGAACGATCGCGACGATCGTTTCCACATCCTCGCCCGTCGGTTTCGTGGTATAGCGCGCGCCGATCCCCCCTCCCTACCGTACTACGCGCCGCGCACGCGATCGTCATGCCGAATGTGTTCGATGCCGTCATTACACAACACGTACACGTACAGACGTTCCCAAACGGCGCACTTCAGTCATTTCGTTTTCAATCGTTCCGGAACGGTTTATTGTAACCGAAATCCGCGAAACAATAATCGCCGTATCGTTTAAACCTCGGTTCGAAGTGAATTCACAGCGATACGGTAAAAAACGAAAACGTTTAGGTCACTCCGTGAATCGCGAGCGAATCGTTAGCAGACGCCAAACGGTATCCGATAAAAACGAGAAACGCGCAGTCGAGAAAATTAAATACGCCATATAATGTTCAAATATTTTGCCGTTAAAAGTGTTTATATGCGACTGGCTAAAACGTGTTCTTCGAAATAGTGATTACTAATCAATCAATTGATAGCATCACGAAATGTTTGGACGACAATGGTTTTAATTGTTTTTTTTTACAATTTGAAAGCTAATAAAAGAAAACTATTAAAATATCCAAATACTCGCGATTAAATGAATGTTTCGATCACGTTATTTCGTTGCCGCCCGTTCGCGTTTCAACGATAAGAGTGGCCGGCTGTACGACGACATAAACGGCACTAGGACGAGGTTTCAATATTTGACGAGGGGAAAAAAATATATACAGACCGTGTCCTATGAAAGGTTTTGGGAACCTCGGGACAATGCTGTATACGTACATGTTTACCGTTAAGACCGGGCGGTCACGCGGGGCGTTTAATGTTCATACTCTCCGTTGACAAAAGAATTTTAAACGTGAAATTAAACACGTGACGTCTAGCCTCGGTTATATAATGCCGCGTATATAATTCGATGTACACTCGAGGTGTGCGTATATTGACCTCCAAAACCAAGTACAAAAGGTCAAATTAAATACAACGTCGAATTTTCAGATAAGAGTTGGCAAAATCTACGCGGAGTCCGACGTAAACGACACTTATTACAACCAGTGTTGAATCCAGGTATACATCAGGAGGGATAGTAGCCCCCTGGAATTTTGTTTGCCTTCCTCACTGATAAATGTAGGTAAATAAATAATTAATTAAATAATAAAAAAAAATTGACTGGTCTTAGTAAATGTTTACACGGCCCGTCAATAATTATAGGATATTCGGTATCATCGTAATATAAAATGGAATATTGTGTTTTTATCGGTCTGTGCCGCTATTAAGTACCTTATCTTTGATAAAGACTATTATGACAATAATAATTATTGTCACAATAGTATTGTTTGTTTTATTTACTCGTATTTATCACAAATATCGTGGAGAGGTCATTCAGTGCAATGAATAGAATTACGACAAAACTTCGCAACCAAATAGGGCAAAATACTTTTCAATACTGTATAAAAATAAGTATAGAAGGTGATTAAAGGTCAACCAATTGAGTAAAATGAACAGGTTATAGATTTATATACAACGAAAATTCGCCGTGTACGTTTTATATAATTAATACATTTTTTAAATATTAAATGATTTTAATTATGATTTTATAAGCTAAGTTATAAGATAAATTACCAAGTACAATTATCTTTTAGTTTTTGTACATATAAATATAGTAAAGTTTGTGAATTTGTATTAATTAATTCCACCTCTCATAGTGCCCCTCTAAAAAAACGTCTGAATTCAACACTGATTATAACAGTATCAGATCGGCGAATATACGCGCGTGCACGTAAACACACATCGATAATTGCTGAGAAACAAATCGAATACGCCCAATTTTAATAAAAATTGTGTAATATGTCCAATTATAAAAATCCGTATTGTGTATATACGCGTCTGCCAAGTATATATTTTTTTCTAATTCAATGTTTGGGTTTTTATGAGTTAAACATATTTTTGAACACTTTAACATAAAATCATTTATATTAGTGGTCATTTTGAGCATCCGTATATAACATGTCTCGTGTTTGACAGAAACGATAAGTGTAATATTGAACTTGACATGTTTGACTGGAATTGTCTAATTTAGAATCTGTTTTAATGTTTAAAAAACACATGCAGAATTATTTAAAATAATTAATGATTTTTGCTGTTATTAATAAAGATTATATAATAAATAACTAAATTAATTAGTATGTCCTTATCTTGAAAAAATAATTATTCACAAAACAAGTCGGCTATATTTTCAGTAAATTATCGTTTAAAAATAATTATAAAGTTTTAATTTACTTGAAATAATACATAATTATTTCATAATAAGTTTCATATAATATTCAGCAATGAATTTAATTACAAAACTAGTTTTAATGAAAACTACAATGATTTGGAAGATTGTAAATACTTCAATGGTTCTACTGAAAAATGTAGCGTTTGTGACATATCGTATTTGACTTTTTAACTATCGATATTGTGTATACACATCGGAAAATATATTGTGAAAATTGTTTCTTTTTAAATGTGTATATTGTATTGTTTGACAATGGATATGACGAACACGATGGAATGGTCGGGCTCAGTGTGATTAATAGAGTAGATGTCAGACGACACGCGCAGAATTACTGTATTAAATTTATGGATTAATAACAAATTAATATCGCGAAATGGTACCCTGCAGGCTATACTCCAAAGCTCAGTAGTGAACACAAATTCAGCGTAGTTGAATTAACATATAATATAATAATAATAATAATAATAATAATATATTGAATATGGTAATTCTAACTATAGAAATAAATTGTAAAATCCAACGTATGTGAAAAAAAAGCCTCTCAAAATTGTTATTAGAGTGTTCCGTTTTTGTCTATTCCGAACGCCTCGACTTCAGCCTTCCCACAAACGTCAAACGCTTTTTGGGCTAATGCCGCGATTTTAAATTTAAGAAAATTACAAAAAAACTTAATAACAATTTAATGCAACACTTGCGTATTGCACATGCCACTAAAATATGACGCAAAACAATTGATGTAACCAGTTAAATCAGATTTGTAATTCTAGTTACGTCTGTTATTGCTATGTTCGCAATTGACAATTCTGAATATCTACGGATTATAACAATGCACTCAACAATTGATACAATCGATCGCCATCGGATAAAACTACTGTCGAAAACAATAAATATTGGAAACCGAAAATCGCTCGTTTACGTACAAACATGTCCTCGCCAATATTTCGTTAGCGCGATCGACATGCGTCGCGATAGTTTTCTGAACTTATGGAATAAATATCTAAAACAAACAATTGTTATAATTTTTTCAAAGAAAAATGATAGTCAATCCACATGATTTTGGCATGATTTAAAAAAACAATAATAAGCAAATTTTGTCACCGTATGAGCTTATATAGCCTATATAGTAAATACCTAACCCCTGCTAGCCACTCTCGTTATTTATTTTTTTATTTTTTTTCAAATATATTTTTAAGCGTGTATGTTGTATAAAGAGTTTTAACGATCTATTTACAAATTAAATATATCTATAAGAGATATAAAACATACATTAAATAATTTTCTTTACGCATTTTTATTTTTTCACGTATAATTTAACAATTTTTAATCAATATGTCGATAATTTTTAATGCAATCAGTCCCGAGCGTCAAATTCATACAATGTATATACAAAACACAAATGTGTTTTAAATGTGTTAATTAAATAACGATGTTGTAAACTGAATGATTATTATTGTAGTTGAACAAGTAATTATTTATATTCATATTTCTGAAACGCGACGGACCTTAATTCAGTAATAAACAACTGTAAACTATATTATACACGTACGTCGATCGCCATTAAAGTTGTTTATATTGTATAACGAGAAAAACGGCGAAAAACAAGTACCTTTATTTTGACCGGTGGCTATAGAAAGGGGATTATAAAAAGTCAACAACTATTGCCAGATACAATGGATTAATACACACAGACGGGGAACGCAAAACAAACTTTTAGTGTCGTCACCTACAATAAATAACGTCCTTCCTAGAAGTTTTCAGGACGTGTCACGAAAATAGTTTACCCGTGAGCATTTAAAATGTGGTCGTAAATCGCAATTTAATTCAACAACACGTACTGTCGTATGTACCGAACGTAATTTTTAAATAGTTTTACAATTTTTTATATTTTTATCCCACAAAATTATCACAGTTAAAATATCGATTCAAAAGTGTCATGCATAAAAACCGCCAACGCGCATATTTCAATCAAACGTATAAAATAATAACAACTGCATGAATATATACTAAAAAAAAAATATTTATATAATTATTTCTTTATTTTCGTTTAACAATATAATTACGATGATGATATTTCAATATAGTATAACTATTGGACGATTCCAATAAAAATAATAATTTTAAATTATCATTAAAATTTAAAAAAATGTATTATTTATGTGTAATAATCTCTTAGTCCGAATTGTTTTATAAAACAATCAAAGTGCTTATTATAAGAAAATATTTGAATAAAACTCAAACATTATTATATTGATACGCGTGGACAATCTTTATTAAATTTTATAACGATTATAAATTACTTATTTAAAACGATTCATTCACAATTATTTGTTCGCATTTCAGTTTCTTTTTTGTTTATTTTTTTAAGAAAAATAAATAAATTTTGCCATTATAATTTAAATTTGTTAATCACGAAACTTAAACAACGCATTGAAATAAGGTGCAAACACAAACATTAATTACAATTTCGAGTCGCTACGTTCCAGAGAATTCTCGTAGAAGCATTAAAATGTTGTCATTTTAAAAATATACGCCTATTTAAATTTAAACTTATTTCCAATCCAAATGTTCTCTAAATGATGATGAAATACACGAATCATTTCGGCCACCTCGAAAAACAACTATCTAAAGAATCAAAAACGTGTACAAAGGAATTTTTGTTTTTGGCCTAATTTAATATTATGTTTTTATATATAATAATACTGTTAAGAAACTAATTTTATTTTTTCGTTTTAATTATTTATTATCGTTAATTTATATGTCTATGTACATATATACATAATTTTTCAATAAAAATATCAAAAGCATGCCTTCAAAATTACATTCACAAAAATGCTTTCGCATGACGTGTTTCTGTTAATTTTATGTCATATTTCAATAACAAACATATTATCGAAGTCAATATACGTATCTATTAGAGGAAGCTATTTTAAAATATCGTAGCTCGTTTTAATAAACTCGAAAATATTAAATTAAAATCACGTTAATTATATTATAATATACATAAATACACACACACACACACACACACATATATATGTATATATATAGCTTAAATTATATACACACAGCTATTGTAATGAGTCTAAAACATTAATAAAGAAAAAATAAACTTTAAAAAAATTGATTTACAAACGATATTGATGCGCGTTATTCTAAACACATATTTTATTGTTTTTGTTAAATTTCTCCTGACAAAACAGTAAGTAAACTCAGTAAAATGTAGCATCGTTGCACGAAAAACATACTCAATCGTATACTCTAAAATATATACGATTGCGATTATTGCGTATGCTAATAAGAACCGTACGAATTCGAATTGAATCCAAAACTGTGGCCTAATAATATATACTCTTGTGACTTTGAATCGTTACAAATACAAATTAAAATGTATAAAGAATGAGATTTAAATTTGAACTGTATACTTCAAAGATACTACGACTTGAACTGCTACACTACTAAATTATACATTTTTTTTATTTTATAGGTGTTTCAGTAGGAGCAAGTGTTTTTACCATAGCCGCGATGAGTATTGATCGGTATTTAGCTATTGAACATTCGATGTCATTCAGAAAGGTGCTCAATCGAAAATCAACAATTTATGTAAGCAAACACAGAAAAATATGCAATATATAATATGATACTGAAAAGTAAAACCTATGTGTAATATAAAAAACCCACGAAAAATTACTATATAATTTGAAATGATAAGATTTTTCTAGATTTACTTCGAGCCCGTTTAAATTTATATAATCAATACTTATGAAATACGCTGTTAGTGTGCCAACTATTTATAAATTATAGGGCCAATATGCTAAGTGCAACACTTTTTATTTAAGATGTCGGGTATAATGTGCAATTAATCATGCAATACGGACATTGTTATTGGTACAATGCACATTAAAAATATATTTTTGTAAAAGAAACTTTTTTTCTCGAACCACTTTTAGACATCTCGGATAACTTGTCATTGTATATCGCATATATGTATAGACAACGTACGTATACGTTTTTGTGACTCGACGTTGCAGGTGCCACATATTACTTAATTTTTTGATAAAAATATAAGTAAACGATATCAAAAATGTATACAATATACAAATATATGGTCATAAAAACAATTGTTCGCCTAAGTTAATAATTCGAATTTCATATCGATATTAATAAAACTTTTCGACGTGAACAACGTGGCGAAATATGTATAATCGCCGTCCCTACTTCACATATAATACGATCCCTTAAATTGCGCATGAATGTAAAATTACATCACAACTTTAAACATATGTAATACCTTCTGCAACATCTTTAAGATTACTATAAATTATATAGTATATATTTAGTATACTCGACGATTGAAATATAAAATAAAAATTATTTACATTTAAAAAGTTTAAAAAATCGTCGTTAGTCCCAATAATTTTTAACTGTCATGTAATCAGAATGAATTATTTGAAAAGGCGAAAATTATTAATAAAGTACTTGCCTATGCATAGAGCCTGTGTAAAACATTTTTAAAAACGAAAATTGACAAAAATGTCATAAAGTATACAACGAAAAAGAAAAAATTCAAAACAGAAGTTTCGAAATTGAATACTTATTGTTTTGTGAATCGAATTTCGTAATGATAAAACAATGTCCAATAATATATATACTCGTGTTATTCTACAAATTCAAAGTTTTAGTTATTAATTTTATGAAACACAAAACATCAAAACGGTCGATTGAGTTGACCAGTCGACACAGTAACAAATAGCGCGGTGGTTGGCCTAGGCAATTCGAAATGAAAGGAGTACGGTCGAGGGTTTAACAAATATGCATTAATGTATTACGTCACTATTATGTATACTGTTTGGTAAATAACTTTTTTATCTTAGTACAGTAAACGTGGCCATAAATTTACGTAGATTTATTATTAGTAGATTATTAGTTCGTATATACATAGTGCGTGTATATATATTAGGATTAACTGATAAATGCAATTATCGAGACTAATTGTCTATTCAAAGAATAAATTTAAAAAAAAAACTGATAAATGCAATAAACTTTGGTTTAAGGCAATATTTTATCATTAAAAAAAAAATTTTTTTAAATAATCTTTACACAACTGTACTACAGTTATAGATGGTATAACATGTTTTTATGAATTGTTTAAATTAGAAAATACATGTTTCTTTTTTTAATTTTTCATACAATTAAAAATAACCGATTTGTTGTGTTAAATTTAATACGAAAATTAGTGTGTTAAAAACATATTTTAATATTTTGTCATTCGTTTCGCATACGATTTTTGGATCTTCATAAATAAATAAAAACAGCTGTGAAATTGGCCATCTCGAATTGTATAAAACATTATTACTAAGAACACGTATTTATTTGCCCAGTAGTCCAGATACACCCTGTACAGCTACATATGTGTATATAAAAATCAATCGGCCGGTTATTAAGCCCCGCTAAACGAGGTCTCCGAATAATATACGTATAGAAATCCGAACCCCAAAAACGCGATATAAATTCGCTGCGTTCTGGTCCGTTTTCACGATAAAATTTACAAAAGGCTTATGGCGAGAATTTACCGGCACTTTGTATGAGATAAATAATGTACGTAGGATACTCGCGTGTGTATTTAAGTGAACACCGTACGTAGCAGCGTGGATTTATGTTTAAATTCATTAATTCGCGTTTCATCGTAAAACGACCATTGGAGAAACGTGTACAAATAAACTATACCTATCCAACATACGTGTTGGCAATGATGTTTATATCAAGTGTTTTCGTGCCGCTCATATAGCTGCCCGTTTCCGCGTAGACGAATTCGTATTAATACGATTGTGTTTACTTTATCCTCCTTAGTCGACGACTTTTCCTAGTATTATACGCTGATTATATTGCGCGTTTGTTTTACATACAAATATAATACTTGTTCGATATATACGTAAATTTGTTGCATGATGTAATTTTAAAAGAAATGTTTATTATTCATATTCGACGTTAACGGACTCTTACGAACCAAATAGTTACGTTATCAAACGATAGTATAGGTAAAATTCGAGTTTAAAAAAATACACGGATTATCGTTACAATAATATTTCTATTAAACCGTTAGTAAATCATTGTACGCATTCAAAATTCAAAACACGCAAATAATTATACGGTTTAAATATATTAGTTGGAAAGTATCTTGTAAACAATTTAATTTCGTGTTGGGTTAATAGCTCCATTCACGATAACATAAAATTAAATAAATATTGACGATATGATCGACAATTGTTTTAAGTTCATTGACACTTGACAGTTGACAGTGACATAAATAGTTCTGAATTCTTTGACAAATATCATTTTTCAATTAATATTTTACAGTTTGATATTACGCAGGCGCTTTTGTAATCACGTGTCTTCACGCAATTACATCTTATTATTAAGCGCGTGTGAATGTAAATATAATGTATATTCACAAAATAAATATTAAAGTTTTTTTCCCTATATAAACATAATTGACAACTAAAATAATGTGTAATTTATATATACATCACACAACTTTAAGTGGTTTATAATTCACTTTTAAAATATAATTTTTACTTGATAATATTACACGTCTTAAAACGATAACTCCTGATTTGATTTTTAATTTACATGCGTCGGTACCACTGTAAAAAATATTCACTATAAAAAAAATGTCAAATTTTGAACAAATAGTTATCGCCTAAAAATTCGAAAACATAAAATTAACATAATGTAATTAACCTAACCCCGTGTACCTATTATGAAAAGTAATATTCTTACCCGTACCCAAGTCAAAATTAGGTTACCAACGCTATACTGTACTTAAGAAACTCAAGAATATAATATGTAATTTTTAAACGACAGGTAATACTTGCTTTGTGGCTTGTATCCATGACTATATTCGGTCCAGTTTTATGGGTCCGTCAAACGGAGTCTGTGGAATTGGGAGATGATCCGATCTTGATCGATGCAGTCCATAGATACGGTTTGGCGTGGTGCATTGAAGACTGGGGCAATACTCATGTCAAGTTGACGTTATCTAAACACGTTTACGGTACGTTGTATTTAATAAAAGGCGAATTTTAAAATATTACACTCTAATTATGATTGATTCAAACATTTGATCACGATAGTTTTATAATTTAGCGTATATTTAACGACCGCGATTATGACAGCGTTAATATACATATATACTCGTATATACAAGTGTGTACAGTAAAATGCGTACTATAAAATTACATTTAAAATTTCAGGTGTCTTATGTTTTGTTCTGGTTTACGCTACACCAGGACTTCTAGTGACTGGAGCCTACACGTTAATGGGCCGGAGACTTTGGGCAGTGCGTCCGCCCTTCGATGACCAACAAGGCATGATAAGTGTTCAACAGGTTAATTGATATATAATGACATAAATCACGAAACGTAATATATGAACATATATAACGATATTGTGTAATGACATTTTAAAAAATAATCATCTTTTATAACGTACTATAACGGCGTAAAATCGATTACGGGCGAAATAAATTATCCGCATTGACGTTTAAATACGTTTTACCGTAAATCTCAAAATAAAAGGGGAAAAATCGAATTTGCAACATACGATCTTAAGTGTTTAACGAAAAAAATCATAATAATTAATTTTGTCAAATTCAATATATATAAGGACAAACAAGACACTCGAAAACGAGTATCGAAATACAAGACGCAAAATAAACTGTAAATACTAATTCATCTATATTCATAGTCGTAAACTCGTAACCATATTAATTGTTAAACATGATTAATCGGGTAAGGTCGTAGAAAAAGGATTTTAAAAATAATTAGGAGGATGCTGACACTAATTATTTTTACGAAAACAAAACTGCGTAGAAAACATATTATGGATAATTAAAAAAAAACAAGATACGCTGAGCAAAAAACCGTCTATAAGTATAGAATACTAAGTACTTTAAAAAAAATATTGCTTATCTCCGAATATATATTTCGTATAAATGGATGATGAATGTTTTAATATAATCGACAATAACATTCTAAAACATCTATTCGGTAATATGGTATTTAAGAAAAATTTTCAATTCTACGTGTTTTGTTTTTCAGGTCAGAATGGTTCGAGAAAGACGAAGAGTAGCGAGAATATTATTTTTTTTAGCTGTAATATTTGCATTGTGCTGGTTACCATATAACTTGCTGACTCTTTTTTTAGATCTAGACATCAAACTCGACAAATTCGGTCTAGATCAGGTATTTGTTTACTATTTTAGTTTTCTTAATGACCATACAAAACAAATTATAAAATTATAATAACAAGTCGGGCCCTTTCGGGAACGGTTTGAGTTCCCAAAACCACTGCCTCGATTTATATCACAATAGAAATATTAACACCTACACCTTTAACCTTTTTAGGAATACTTAATGAAGTGGTATCCCTTTACACTATTGTTGGGTCATGCTAATTCAGCGATCAACCCTTTGTTATATTGCTTTATGACCAGAAATTTTCGGAGAACAATTAAAGGATTTGTGTGCAACACTGGAATCGCTAAACCAAGAAGAAGAAATCGATGCAAAGTAAGTTGATAGTCTGCGACTTCTATCCATTCATCAGATATGATAAATAATTAATTTTTAAACTAATGTAAATGTTAATATATATGTAATTTTTTTTTTAATTTCATCTTTACATATTTAGTGTTTACACATTAAACATTAAAAATTTCGTCCGTTTTTAAGAAAAAATAATACTTCTGACAAAATTTCTAACAAAAAAAAAAAAGAAAAAAATGCTTTTTTAACATTACGATAAGAGAGTTGTAGTTCACTTAGCCGATCTCGGATACATTTTTATTCAAACGTCACCTGAATCAATTTAAAGTTAAATTTTCATTCTTTATTTTTATCGTTGACGTATATATGTATACTGTATATGCTATATACAACACTCACTTACGTAAACATAAGAAATAGAAGTATTCGTTTAGATGGGTTTTGTTACGTTACAACATTCCAATTTAAGTATATATACGTGTCAATTGTTTCTTTTAGAATACAAATTCAATTGAATGTGTTATTTTTACTTTCGAACCAATGTTCGTTCGTATATGAACTGTCTAAATTTAAGTTGTTATTGTATATAGAAAAAGATACAGTGTGATTTTTAAGAATATTTTTGAAAATTTAAAACAAAATAGTGGTTAACACTTTGATCTATTTACCTACTTATATTTCAAATTAAATTTTTCATTCTTATCTCTTAAACTACTTTTTTTCATAAAAAACAAATTATTATATGAGTACCCTTTTTTAACGAGAGAACCTCGCAGGTTTTATTTTAGGTATCATATAAAAACTTAAACACAATAATTTGCGAGCTTAATTTTCTAACAATTTTGTTGTTATTATTATTTTTTTATTTTAATTAAAGCACTACGTTGTCAACCGTGATTAATATTTAACTTTAAACTTAAATACTGTGCCAATGGTGCCAAAGTACAAGCGCAATGATTTATCTGAAGTCAAAACAAACATAATTAATATGAAGAATTTTTACTGAATAGGTATTATATATGATTAAGCTATTTTTGTAATATATCGTAAAATCGCAAAATCCAAAAAAAAAAAAACATACAACTAATAAATAAATGATTGGTCTGGATTTGCATTAATCGGTTTCAGAAGGGGCTGACAGAGAAAAGCACAACAAGTGGATACGGCTCGTTCCGCAACCCACGTCGGCTGTGTTTCACCCTGGCCCAACTACGCCAAAACAACACTGTCCAAACACGAACTGCGACAATATCAAACCTCGCTGTTCTGTAAACGACAATGTGAACGCTGAGTTTATTTTCTAATTTTATTTTTGTTCTGAATCTAAAACTTTATACCGCATATATAAACTATGTATAACATAAATATCTTAAATGTCCATATATAATATTATAAACTCGGGAAAAATTATACGTACCTATCTATTTTTTTGTAATCGATTTTTATTATTTTACATAATACCTATATATATATACATTTTTCTTAATTTATGTTATATATATAAATATATACATGTGAAATAATAATTATACTTACCTCATTGATGTGTTTTCGATATTACTATTTTATATTTAGAGTTACCCGTATCATTGTTTTGAAATAAATGTCTATAGTAATCTATAATATACACGTATTATATAATGTATAAGAATCATGAAAGTACATACTATTATTAGTATAATGCATGTATATAAATGATTATATATTAATGTATATAATATTGTGTAATATAATTAAATTAAAATGAATATAAAAATGAATTCTATTAATTATTTAAAATAAATTAATGTAAATACGTTAGGTTGAATTTTCGTTCATCTCCCGTAGGTCTAAAGGCACAAAATTATGAAACTCGTCCGAATTGTTGACATGTACGTTCGTGCAGCGGGCAGTATACCATAGATAAATCTACGATACGCTCACACTAATAATAATCATTTACTTCTCACGCGACTACAACACGCGTCCACCCGTACACATCCCGAAAATTGCCCATTCAATAATACCCGTCGAGAAAAATCGCGTTTCCGATCCCCAAGAAATAACAAAACCCGAATATTAAATAATACTTATAACTACACGGTTATGCATTACTAGCTGCATCGACGCGCGGCATTATCACGTGTACGGAGTTCATGCGAACATGTTTATCGCCCACATCAGAATGAACGCTTGATCCGCAAAGATCACTCTCAAGTACGTTATGGGTTTATATGATATATTTTTGTACACCTACGCCGTGCGCGTATTCTACCTTGAATACCGTCGGTATCGTAAGCGTAACATATCCTACCTACACTATAACCTTCCTAGAAGGATTTCGAATTTGTTTTTATTTCCTTGGTCAATTTTTATATCTTTTAATTCTTACAGGATTTAAAATAACTTTAGAAGATTATTATATCAAATTTTGATATCTAAATTTTTGAAATTATATATATATGTAGTTATAATATTGTTCGATTAATCTTATTTCAAAATGTCAAGTTTAATGTTCAAAATATAAAATTCAATCTGCTTTTCCAAAAACTAATGCGCTTTATTAATTTTTATTTACGAAAGGTAATTTTAATATATATATATATTCATATTTTATCGCAGTTTCTTTGCTATTTTTTCTTGCACATAAAAAAAACTATTAGTCAAATCAAAAATTAATTTGTTTTATTAGGTACTGCCTATGATATTCTATAAAACTTCACGCCAATCTTACAAGTCTTTCCTTCATTTAAAAATTAAATTAGTGTTTTGAATTTTTCTTTTAATATTTACAACTTAATATCATTGCCGTTAATAATAATATTTTTAAGAACATTCCATATAAAAACATTAGAAATAAACTGCTACAAGAATCAAAATCATATTATCATCAAATAAAAATAATAAATTGTAATGTACTTACTCGTTGACCTCTATAAAACATTTTTTGGTATCATCGTTAAAATAAATATAGCAATGAAGATTTGAATAGCTGCCTGAAACAGAAAAAAAATATTTTATGCTAATAAAATTGATAAATTTAAGTAAAACTGTTTTCCTATTTTTTTTTTTTTTTACTATAATACTCCTAAACAGTATCTATTAATGATAAAATACCTAATATTGATTAATCACTGAACACATTTTCATACGTTCGAATTTTATTTTTTTTTAAAAATTGTTATACTTTTAAGTGTTAATCAAATATTAGTTTTATTACTACGGTTAATTGTTTTATTTTCAAATTATTTATATAAACAATAGGTCAAACTATTATAAATGTATTTGATAACACTAAAAATAACCTCAAATAATTATCAGTGTTAAATTACGTATTTAAATATTTCCTATGAAATCTTTTTTATAAATACATAAATTATGATGAAACAAAAAAAACGATATATTATATTATATTTCAGTATTATTAATCTACATTTCAGTTTTTTTTAAATAATTAAACATACATACAAATGGTATTAACAAAAAAAATAATTAATTAAAAACATAATTTGACGAAATAAACGTTTACATTGACAAAAATATTATTAAATATAAAATATTTTTAGATCAAATCGTGTGGAGTAGATATTTTTGTGAATTTATGCAAAACAACGAAGTTTTTTCGACTGTAGCATTTTTTGGAGCAGTTAAAAATGTCTTACAATTGAATGTAGCTTAAACATTGCATACAAATAGTACTACAAGATTACTATTATTAATTTTTATTTATAAATATTATAAATTTCATATTCAAGGAATTTTACTTGCAAAAATTGTCGTATACAAACAATTTTCCGCTAACAATTAACATGATACCGTCCCTATATCCTGTTTTAATATATATATATATATTTTTGGAATTTTTGATATTGTATTGGCATCGCATAACATATAATTATTCAAATTTTATATTAAACACTGACGTGCGTCAAGGTGATCAAATAGAGAGAAAAGTACCCAACACCCAGTTTATACATCCTGTTCGTATATTTTTGCCGATTTATCAAACAAAATGATCATCATGAACATAATGTAACAATATAAATGCATTACCTATAATCAACACAGACTTATCACACAATATTAATAATAGTATGCATTTTAATATTTTAATATTCTAGGTTTAACTTAAAAATTAATAAAGATTCGGATTTTTATTAAATTTAAAAATTAAAACTTAGAAAATACAATACTAAGTATTTATGGAAATTAAGTTAATAATATGTTTGTTTATCAAGCGTGAAATGACTTCATATTTTGAATTGTCATCACATCCGTTAAGCCAAAAATAAATACATATAAAAAATACATTCTCCTAATTTTCTATACTCAAATTATTTTTAAGTTGTTTGTTTACCTATAACAAGGTCATATCAATATTATACTCGGAACAATATACAAAATTGATATTACCAATAACTAAAATATAAATATTTTTAACATTAAAAATAATCATAATAAATACACCCATTTTAATTACTCTAATATAAATAATACTTTAGTTTTATCTTTTATTTATGGTTTCATTGACATCAATAGAAAGTGTAATTTATGACTTATAATTTTATATGTAAAAATGGAAGAACAAACGTGTTATATGGACTTTGGAAATGTGAATATAGAAACGAGTATAATAAATATAGAAACTCAGAATGTAGTGGGAATTAGGTTAACGGATTTGTACTAAATCTTATATAAGGAAAATATGATTTTTAAAAAAACCCAACGTAATTACCAGTTTAGTCAATTCCGAGGAACAAATAAGTTTAAATTTTCATAGTTTTATAATAACAAAAATAAAACAGTATATTGCTATAGTTGCATATTCAAATTCTTTAAGCTTTTCGCTTACTAAGTTTTATCTTTCCGTCAATAATTTAATTTCTTACATTTTGTACAAAAATAAAAGTCATCGTAAAATATTGATGTTTAATTGTACTTTAAAATTCGAAAAATATTACGTAAAAATAAAATTAAAATTCAATTAATAACATCAATCAATTGAACTACCAAAATTGATTGGTAAATGAAATTATCGATAAAATTGCACAGCGAAAATGTGCACAGATTATATTTATGTATTATTTATAAGCAGAAATTATAACCTGTGTGCTGTGATAATGTTTTGATCGTTTTAAACACTATATAAGAAAATGTGCATTTGGTTATTCCTGTTATTACATTATACTGTAAAATACAAGGATCATTCAAGAAATTGTTCATAGCAAAACGTATAATTTATAAAAAAAAAATACATCTGAAAATTTTGTTTGGATAATTGAAAACAAAAATATAAATTATACACAATACGTATATGCGTAATTATACACAGTACCTATACCACTATAATATATGTTTACATAAAAGACGACTATTACAATTACATAAGTTTTTTATTAAAAATTAAAAATTTTTAAATAATATCCATAAATATATATATATATGTAACTATATAACCATGCGCATATACATATATTATAGTAAATCAATAAAAACAAAACAAAATATTTCAATCATAAATAGTTTTGTAATGTTATTTTTTAAATATATATTACTATATTACTATATATTTATATAATTAGTATCCATATTACTTTTATATTTCTATTACTATTGATAAAAGTCCTCATTTACTTTATCTAAATATCTACTGTTCTGTATAATATTAATTATACTAATGTCGATATGAAATAACCCACATGTGTTATATTATACTGTCTAAATTAACTTCTATAATATATAGTACCGAAGTTCGTGTAAAAAAATAATTAATTACAAATTATATTTTCACTACACAATGAAGCTAAATTTATAATATGTTTTCTACATTTTCGTGTATTTTAATATTTTTTCAAATTTCAAAGCATGCATTTAGAATTATATATGTTCTATGGTACTATTAACTATTATTTTAACAATAATCTATGGCACTATTAACTATTATTATAACGTTTTGATACGATAAAATTACATAATTACGTACATTATACAAAATAGTAGATTTACAAATAAAATTGATCGACTTCATAAACTTAAAAACATTAGAAACAGATACAGAACTATTCAAACATTTTGAAAATATAACATTTTACCAAAAATAAATTATATTTAAATGTTTAACCATCATTGTCATAATAGCATACTTTAAATTAATTATACAAATACAATTAATAATAATTAATTATCCACCAGAGTACTATTTAATGGTTTTTCAAAATCATTTAATGTAAAAAACTAAATAAAAATTTAAACCTAAATAATTTACAAGGTATAGAAATAATAATAAAAAAAAACATAATAATTTAATATTTCGAACCTAACAGTAAAATTATAATTTGTTAGCTATTATATTATTAGACGTTCAAAATTAATTTTGTGTAAAATAATACAAAAAATAAACGTATAATAATAAAATATGTCTGTATATAGTCAGTAGTTTGAGTTAGCGTGTGTAATTATATTACGCTTCACTACTATAACAGCTGATAGTTTTTGTCAAGGCAAACGAGAAATGAAATGATTCCACTAACTTACACTATTTAATGTGTAATTTTTACAGACGCATTATATATATATAATATTTTATATAATATACTAGTTTATATGTATATATATATATATATTACACTGACACAAACAATACACTGACCGGCTTTTATCTAATCGCATGTTGTTTAGTAGTGTGTTGGCTGTTAACACAGACACATTGTTCGTTTATATTACTAAAAAAAATGGTCATACATAATATTTGTATAATACATTATTATTAAAATGTAAATAACAGTGAAACTTCTATATATTATAACAATATTTACAAAATAATTTTGTTCGACTTACAATGCAATTTTTTTTAAGTTTATTGTGGTTGATCGTTTATCCAATTTTCATTAAAGCTTCTATAAAATGTAAGCCTACGATAAATATTTACACTAAATCAAACGTCAAATTACTTGAAAACAATTATAAAACTATTTATTAATAAAACAATATTTTTAATTTTTCTAGATAAAATTTGTGTTGTGGCAAGTAACGGAGGTAATGATAAAACCAAAGATCATTGTCCAGCTTTGCGTACAGAAAAATCTAGTCAAGTTAAATGTGTATTCGCAAGTGATAAGTGAGTAATATTTGAATTAATTTGATAATTATTATTATTATTTTATTAATCTATATAGAGAAGTGGTATTTAATTTTATATGTACCTAGAATGGAATTGAATTGATTAATTAAATGAACGACCTTTTAATTTTCAATGTGACTTTATAATTTTCAATAAAAACTGAATTGTACATACAAATACTTCCACATATTATAAATATCAGCTTCTTTATAAATCGATTTAGTATGAAATCATTTATCGCAAGGCCAATCTAGCTAATGCGATTTTGCCTCAAGATATCCATAAACAGTATTCCTAATAATTAATTCATCATTTGTAGACTACAGTGTATAAGAAAAATTCTCGATGGGGAAGCAGACTTTGGAGTGTTTCAAGCAGAAGAAATATCATATGCAACTCAATGGAATGACTATTTAAGTATAACAAATGAAATACGTTTATTTGAAACAGGTAAAATATTATTTATATTATTTAATATTTCAAATTTTAAATATTCATAAAAAAAATTTTACAATAAAAGTATTAAACAAGTGACCTAGTATAAAAACGACAAGTTTTAAACAAAACTTGTATTATTTGATAATAACATGGTTATTTTTTTTTCAACAATAACAAAAGAAAAATTTAATTTATAAATCAATCATAATTAAAAAATTTTGAATTACACATTTCTAAATACAACCAAACATAACCAAAAAATATTTTGTTCATAAGTTTTTTTTCTCAAAAATTCAAAAATATATTTTACAGAACTACAATACATTATGTACTATGCAATTTCCAATCAATAAAACTTGGTTTTGAAACTTCTATACAATTAATTTTATTCGAAAACACATAAAACAAAAAAAACAATGAATATATATATATATATCTTAAAAATCAATAACTTTCCTTGATTATTAACTAACATTAAACACAACAAGTTAAATTCAAAACATCCATGTAATTTGCTGATGACCTGATTGGTAGTTATAATAAACAATATCCTGTAAAATAGTCATTAGCATAAAAACGGGAAGACAAAAACGAGACTACATATTACACTGAAGTGGCTAATGGAACTACATAGATCGTAAATAATATAATTTTAAGTTTTGTGTTTTATTTAAAAAAATAATGTAGAGGGAAACAAAATCTAAAAAAATCAATATCTATTAAAAATTAAAATTTTTAAAAATAAACAAATAGTTTTTACTTTCACAGAGAAATGTGAATATGACATGGTAGTGTTAATCAATGAAGAGGCAAATATCACAAATTTAGTCGATTTAAAAGGTAAACGTTTATGTCATCCAGGATTCTCTGAAGAATCAAGAAATGGATGGTCCAACCACATATCTCAAGTAATTTGATTTAAGTATAACTATTATCATTTATTTATTGCTACAGTATTGTTGAAACATATTTCGAAAATCATATAAATACTATTATATTAGTTTCATTGATTTAATAAAATATAATACAAATAGTCAATCCCAGTGCTTTAATTGAAAAACAATTGAAAGTAGGATACAAAGGGTAAAACAAATGTGCGTTCCTGAAGACTTAAATTACTTATTACCTGTGTGTGTATGTGGGAAGGGGGCTTCGGCGTTCTTGGTGTACCACTAAGAATAGTTAGAAGGTATACGTTAAAATAATTTTAAAAAGACGAGGTACTCCCCCTCTCTAATTCAAGTACTGGTTAAACCACTACATACAATAGACCAAAATAATCAAAAAGTTTTTATTTTTTATTCATTTGAAATTTGATAACATTTAAATTGGATATCTTATGATGACCTAATATTAGTAAATAATAACAATTTCAGTACTTCGAACGAGTTATTGTTCCACAAAAATGTGACCCACAATTAAGCCTTATGGAAAATCAATTAGAATCTCTTTCTCAATTCTTTGACGAATCTTGCAAACCAGGTCAATGGGATCCAGATCCTGATATGGATAATTTACTCAGTAATTATAACCATTAAAATATAAAAAATTATGTGTTTAATTTTAAACGTATTTTTACAGAAGACAAATATCCAAAATTATGTGCGAAGTGTAAGAATCCATCAAAGTGCAACGAAAATGATCAATTTTGGGGAAGACAAGGAGCACTGCAATGCCTAAGCGATTGTTACGGAGATATAAGTTGGGCTAGACTTTCCGACGTTAGAGTACATTTTAAAGTAAACACTATATACATAATTAATAATATAAATTAAATAAATTACATTATAAATATAATTTTAATAATTTAGTTACGAGCTTAAAAAATGCAGCACGTGTACGTTTATTATGTTTAAGGGTGACAGTACAAATTCATGTAGTAAAATAAGTTTCCTATGTCCTAATGGTACTTTACAACCAATGGAAACTACTAATCCATGTACTTGGGTATCTCGGCCGTGGCCAGCCGTAATAGCAAGAAAGTAAATATAAGTATAAATTAAATCTGATTAAAAATGTAAAAGCAAATTAAAACCATAATTTCCCGTTTCCAGTTCAACGTCTTTAAACATTCAAAAAATGATTAATTACGTGAATACGGCTAAAGAATTACAAAATGTAAAATCGTGGCAATGGGCTTTAAACAATTTACTACTATACTATTCTGAACCTATTTCATCTTATGTCATCAAAAGTCCAAAAGAATATATTTTGGCAGCTCCAGGTTACAAAAAAGCTGAAGAAAAAAGTCGATTGTGTAAAAATCGTGCATTTTCTATGTGTATTGAAACAATAACGGCATTAAAAAAATGTCAAGTACTCTCAGATATATCTATAACTTATGGTATACAACCCAAATTAAATTGTATAATTAATCCAGATTGTGGGAAAAAACTAAAATCTAGAGAAGTAGATATGATGATATTAGATGCTGATAAATTTGCTTTATTTAGAAGGTAAATACCAACAACAGGTATATGTATAAAATAATTTTAAAAAACTTCAAATTAAAACCAATACAGATTATTTAAATTTCAGAAACTATGGTACTTTAAAACCAATACTTTATGCCACTTCTCTTTATCATCATTTATATCGAAAAATGAGTGCAGTTATGTTGAAAAATAATGTCGTAAGCGATCTTCAACAGTTAAGAGGCAAAAAAGCCTGTTTTCCTATATTTGACGGTTATGGTATAACGACAAATTATTTGTAAATTTTTAAACAGTTTTTTCTCCTGAACATTAATGGTTATTTTAATTTTCAGCGTGGAATTCATTTTTAATAACATTAAAACTGGAAAATATTGATCTACTTCCGAATAATAAAACGGTCAAAAATTTCTTCGAAGAGAGCTGTGCAATAATAAGTTCTGATCAAAATTTAATCCCGGAATGTGATTTTGATGGTATAGTATAAATATTACGTATAAATTCTATGACTCAATTTACGAAAATAAGAAAAAAATTAATTCTTATTATTCAGATATTTTACCAGAAGATAGTAATAAAAATGGAATGTGGATTGAAACTCAAACACTTCGATGTATAATTGAAGGAGGCGGAGATGTAGCGTTTATTAATACTCTTCACATTAATCAATATTTAGGCAAGTACACGCGATTATTAGAAAACGTAAAACTAATTACACTAATTACATTGTATACTTTTTCTAGATATTTTAAGATCACCGTTAAACTTACAAAAGAACTTTAACGCCCATAATTTTTCGACTGTTTGCAATAAAAAAAGTCGTTCACCAGTAGATTGCCCATTGTCTTGGTCAAACTTTGGACATGTAAGTTTATGTATAATAATTTATCTTATTCTATCAGACTTGGGGAAAATACTTTTTAAAAGTATTTGGAATACATTATGACAATAGTATTCCCTAAGTATTCTAAATACTTCACAAGAAGTATTTTAAATACTTTTAGAATACTTTTTTTTTTTACTAGTTTTCAGTAATACGAATATCAAATATAGTTATAATTAATAAATATTATTGTTTAATGGAATTAACACAATAACTAAGTAAATTAATAATACCAATTAATTATAAAATATAACACAGTTATAATAACACAATGAAATCAAATATACTTTATTATTTGAATAAGGCTGAACTGAAACACCAAATATAGCAAGATTATTGATAAATTAAATCGTTGTTGTTTTAAATACCTACTGCTGCTATTTGCTATTTATTTTTCTTTTTGAAATTATTATTTTTTAGAATAAAGTTATACGTTATTATTTTTTGTAAAATTTAATAGAAGCATTTTATACTTTAATTGACGTATAGTCTATTATATTCTACTTTACATTCTCAATACTCAAAACAATTTTTGTCTTACATTATTTAGTAATATTATAATATAATATATGATCCCAGACTACTAATTATAATATGTATTGTAATAAAATAATAATAATAATAATAATAAATATAATATATTAACAAACATAATAGATACTTTAAAACTGTCTATTTCATCAAATACAAACAGATATTAAAATTAATATGAATTTAACAAAAATAATATGAAATATCACGTAGGTACTATTTAAAGTATGTTTGAGCTGTAAAAAGTATTCGGAATACTGTATTTCGTATATAAGTCTGTATTCTATGTAATGTTTTAGTATATTATAACTATTTAATTAATACAATTTTAAATCGTATTTAGTAACGATTAGTTTTGATAACTAAAATTAACTTAGTACTTAACATGTATTATGCATGGTAAGATTATAAATATACAAGATTATTATATTATAAATCATAATGAAATAATGTTTTATCCGGATGAACTATATGAAAATCTGATTTTGTTAATGCCTAACTATGGTAATATAATATCTAATAATAATTAAAAATAATATCATACATTTATTATTTATATAACAATAGTGTACTCGTATATTGTATTTCTCCTAGATATTCAAATGGGTGTACCTAAAATTCTAGGAATGTGTCACAAGACTTAATACTAAATTTGAATAATTCAACTTTATAGATATTAGTAAATCCAAATATATCACTAAGCGCCGAAAAAGAAATTATTTCGTTATTAATGAATATGGACATGACTTTTGGACGGAGAAGTAAAACAGCCGATTTATTACCATTCGTATTCGCCATGTACGGACCGTTTAATGATTTCGCCGATCCCATGTTTCCGGTAAAATTATTGTTATACGTGTATTTAGATTGAACCATGTATATTTATAAACGCGTTTGATTTAAAATTTGTTTTTTTTTTGTTCAATGTTTCAATTGTGTCCAGGCTGATACAGAAAAACTGGAAACCATTAAACAGATTTCAGAACATCAAACACCGATAGCACCCGAATACGAATCGTCCATAACTATATTAGATGAGCCTAAACCTTCCGCGAGTTCCAGAACCACGACAACGCCATTTTTATTGTTACAGTTACTTATATTTTACAAAACTCTGTTTAAATATTGTGCGTAGATACTCATTAAAAAAATAATTATTAATTTTTTTAATAAAAACGTGATCTATAATTTTAATTAATATCTAAATAATATACTGTTTGCCATAAACAAATACTAAAATTTTTATACTCATGTAATGTATTTGAAATATATAAATATATACAATATCGTCTAAAATGTTTTACTATTAATATTGACTTTAAGCTTTTAGGTGTTGTAATACGAAAATTCTGAACATTACAAATTTTAATCTCAAAACAAAAATCGATATCATAGTTACGTGGAAATAATCAAAAACCAGATAAATATTATGTCTTATTCTATACAAACCGTTTATAGACGACAGCGTTATTTTTTCTATCTTCGTTTATAGTATTTCAATCGAAGTTGTTATATTGACTAGAATACTATATTTTACGATTAAATTAACCGTCACTCACTTATAAATTATAATGTATAGTAATTGTAGGTAAACTAACAACAATTTTCAAACACAGGATATTTTAAGTTAAATATTTTATTGTTAACGAAATGGCGATCTGGAAATTAGTACTTCAAAATGTCGCCAATCGGCAATGTATAAAAACTGCAATTAACAGTTTTCGACGTTCAACAGTGGAAAATAAAAGTGGCATAAAGACCGTTTTACATTTACTAAAATATAATTACAAACAGGAACGGCCCAAAAGCCAATGAAATGGAGCCATTTTTATCCATTTCTTTTCATCCATGCCTATTTTAATATTTTCCATTTTTTTTTTTAGGTTATGTAGTTCTAAAAATTATTCTATTTATATACCACATTACCGCTATTTTTTTTTCGATGAAATTAATTCATACAAATTGTTATTTTTAAAAATATATTTTTTTTCACGTCAGAATCATTTGAAACAATACTAAATATATTAGTTACGGGTAGGTATTTAAGTTATACATTTACATATTGCATTATAATAACTGTCCGGAAGCTTTCAATTGAATTTACCGGATTCATCGAACGCCGCCACTAACTAAATTCACCATAAAAGCTACAATCGTTCAACGTGTTTCCAAACATGATTTTGTTTATTTAATATCGATTTCGGCTATATTTACTATATTTACTACTTGGTACATTGAACCAGAAAAAATTACATCGCGAAGCGGCGCTGAAAAAACAACGGTATAAACCTGTTCTAAAATTATACGATAATAATTATTTTAAATAGGTTGGTTAATAACAAATAACACTCGTGTAACAGACGATATCGTAATACACGTGTATATATACATACATATATCTATAGAGAGAGAGAGAAATGCGCCGTCGTCGTATGGGAGGTATACTGACTGTTTTCACGGGTTACACGTCCGTCTATTTATAGTCGCGATGAATATAACAATATTCGCACGTATTCGGCCGTTTGTGAAACAAACAAAAAAACAAAAAAACCATTCGTCTTCCGAGAAATCTCGGCCGCCTCGCGCGAATCGATCGAACCCGATGTGGTTATTATTATTATTATTATTATTTATTATTATTATTATTGCTGTTGTTGACGCGTTATTAATATTCACTAATGAAACCGTAATCGGCGTGTAGAGGCAATCGACAATAACACTTCGCACGTATCTGAGAACAGCGGGAGAAAAAAAAGAGAGCGAGGAACGAGTATTATTACACGTACCAGCGGACGAGCGGGTAAAACATCGTCGCGTGTGTGATAGCGGTGCGATTTACACACGACGGCGCGCGCGAAGGTTGGTACTCGGTGGCCGCTGCCGTCGTCTCGGTATCGCCGCTGTAATGGCGAATGCGAAATGACAAAAAACAACAATTTCCAAACACGATTTTCCACATTAACGGATTAAACAAAATCGATCGGCCGCCGGCGGACGGACGTAACAACGATATTGTTATTCATTGTGTACGCGGCACGACGTTTTACCGCGCGGAAAAAATAATATCAAATATAACCGACCCCGTCCCGACCCCCCACCGACAAAAAACGATGGCCGGGAAATTCATCGCGTCCGGTCGCGGTCACACTGCGTCAACACACGCACACACACGCTTGCAAACCCATCGTCAAACCGAGGTGCCCAGTTTACCTATTCCGTACGTGATTCGTGTCGCGAAAATTTCCGAAAAAAAAAAAAACAAAAAACAAAAAAACAAACTCTCTCCGTCGCCGTCTCGCGCACACGCACCGGAGTGAAAATGATTTCGCCGTGTCCGTCGTCAATAGTGTATTTATTTAATCGATAATAATAGTGTATACTTATGCGTACGATACGTGTTGTACGTACGACGTTTTCGTGTTCACCGTGTGTACAGGAAAAATTAATTAACGGTGCGCGTACATAGAAATCGGTCCGTGTGAGATACGTCAACGTTAACATCTCAGTAGTAAATCTTATTTTGTTTTTACCGGTTTTTTTGTGTTGTTTTTCACCGTTCAATTGTTTGGTTTGTGTTTTTCCTCTTCGTTTTATTTATTATCCGTTCTCTTCACCACACACACACACACACACCATACACCCAAACACACAAACACATACAAAAAACGCTATCATTTCGCAGACAACACGATCGTGTCGCGCGCGTTGTCTCGAACCAGTAGTGGGTGTTGCTGTGCGCGCCAGCGTGTTTGTTGGTCGCCTTTGGAAAGAAACGAATAGTACTTGTCAGTAACCGCCGTCATCGTATATTATGCTTGGGACGTACTGATTAACCATATCGAGATCGGCGGATTCAACTGTCCACCGATGCTATCGCCGGCATGACCGTGTACTCGATGTGGCGTCCAATCAAATGGATGGGGACAATGTGACTGCTATGGAAACTGATAAATTAGTCGATGACGATATCGGTAGTCCTCAGGTAAGCAAACAACAGAACAGCTCGCTATCGACTGATTGCCGTAAAGCTGTGTAAGCTCAGTATTTCTTGATGTTCACTGTTCCTTTCATTCAATCCGATCCTATATACCTTTAATGCTATTCATCACTGTGTCTAAAAATGAAATCATTGCCGTTTTAGAATGACTCGGATATTTAAGTCCATATTTGATGTTTATTTTCTAAATGTAAATCAAAATGTATTTGATAATAATGTCATTTATCTAAATATCTAAATAAAATTGTTCACTAAATTTACAAAGTTACAACATATACTACTAGTTGTAGATACTTTCAAGTTGTGAAACATTTCCAACATTATCATTTGTATATCATTTTTATTTTCTAATAACAAAGAAATGCAATTTACTAAAAATAGTTATATTTTAATTTATTATCAATAATTGATATAGTATACATAACTAAATACAACCAATCAAATATATTGCATTTCAAATGTAATATCTACTATATTTGGCATAATTGGTTATATATAACTAAATTATTTTAAATTATTCTTAAACACAAAACATCCATGGTATGTAAGCCTTCAAATAATTACCTATAAATAGTTTCTGTGTTATATTATTTTAACTATTGTTTAAGTAGGTATACAAACAATAATGTAGCCATGATGAATAAATTGGTATAGGTATACCCTACCTAAACAATGATAGGTATCTATTTAGTTAAATTATTATACCTGGTTCATTTTATTTATTTTTTCTGCATTTATTTAAATTATATTCTCATGAGCAAATTCTACTTGCTCGTTAGTATGTGTATGCTAAACTAATATAGTGTCACTCATTAGTGAATATTATGTTAGTACTTTTACGTATTAAAATTTAATATTTATCGAGAGCATCTTATGTGTAAAAACATAAAGTAATCACATTTTTATCAGTCATGACTGTATAAATTATTAATTTTTGACCAATATTATTTAATGTTTTTTATTATTAACTTTTAGAAACTGAGTAGAGGGATATATTCTATGTTAAATTAATAATCATTTGTATGTTTATTCATTGGTATGTAAAAATGAAGTTGTACCTATATATTTTATTTGCATGATAAACTGAATTGTTTTTGATGATTTAATATATAACTATTGAAATTGAATGTAGTTTATTTCAGGACAAAAATCAATTTTAATTGTTATATACCCATTATAAAACATTGAACTCTCAACTGAACTTAAGACTTATTATGATATTATACAATGTAATCATCACCTAATATGATGCACTAAGTAATTATTACTTGATTGCTAAATTAAATATTTATTTTAAGCGTATAGTTTTTGTTGTTTATACATCAAATGAATAGTTAACTCAATACCAATCGGGTTAAAAATGTAATGTTTATTGTAATCTGCAAATGATTAAATTAAAAGTCTTATTACTTTAGTTGTATAAGTACTTTTATGGTTACATACAGAAGTGCATAATACTCTTTTCACAACAAAATTGAGATGTAAAATGATTAAATATTGTACTGCCTTTTTGATATTTAATTCTTATTGTCTATACCAGAGGTTCCCAAATTTTTGAAACCACGGCATCCTTAAAAAATAGTTTATGTTTCACGGAACTCCAATGTCCTCAACTCTAAGTCAATCCTAAATTTTTTAATTATTTGATGAAAATACACAATAATACAAATAATTTACTATTATGATATTATAATTGATATTGTTCATGATTATTGTTGTGTTATAACGCATAATGTCAAAATCAAAAGAATATTTTCTGGTGGTAGTGGTATACTTGTATTTATTATAGATAAACTTTGTTTTTTTCAAATGCAATAATATAAAATAATTTTCTTTATATTTTCATAGATCTTGCGGAACCTTTGGGAAACATAAGGGTTCCACAGAACAATGCGCCTAGTCACTAATCTTTTTCTTATAAAATAAACGGTATATATTTTTATTTTTTGTCTGACCACCTCCTTTTCCCATTTCTAGATATTATTTTAAATATTAATATTATACAAGTAAAATATCAATATGTGTAGATAAATAAAAACCTATCTACACAACCAAACAATTTCACTATAAATTTATTTATTTATTAAGGTTAATGTACCTACATTATAAATTGATATATGTAAGCTATTTTTTATGAGATATTAAATATCTTAAATATTATGCTTGATATTCGGTGTTGAAAACTTTTCTGTATATTTATGATTTGTAACATTTTTTATTTTCCAAAAAATAAAATCATTATGTAGATATATATCAATTTGATTATATACCTTACCTAGGTGGTTAATACTATAAAGTTATCTTAAAAAATAACTATATAAATACACAATATAAATGATTAACTCAAACAACCTCATTAACAGTGAATAAATTATAATTTATGGATAACTTATAAGAATTTTTATATTATTTGATTTTTTAACATTTTAATGAACTCAATTTACCAATTTTTTTAAGAATATGTAAAACTTAGATAACATTAAATGTGTTGATAAAAAAACATTCATTTCAGTTTGACCTGTTTAAAGTTATAATACTCAAACAATATAAAATAATTTAAGATTGATTTATATTTTTCACATGAGAATAGAGAAGAGCTCTTTGTTGGCCTACAATTTTGATAAATTTGGTATATCAATATAGAAATCTTCAAATACAATATTGTATATAAAGTAATGCAATGTAGTAATTAAGTGAAAAATTTTTAATTTACTATTATGAGTTATTAACAACAACTGGTATGTATGTTATGTATTAGATACCTATATTAATTACATAAATAGTTTATATATGGTGAAACAATGAAACAGCCAATTGACAAATTAAATAATCTGTAATGGATGTAAATATTACCATAAAATATAGCATGCTATTTATTTTTTAAAAATGATTTCTTTAAGTGGATAGTAATTTCATCAGCATTCTTAAAATTTTCCTTGAATATTTTTCACAACAATATAATACTATGTGTATCATTTTGTAAATGATTAATGCTGGCAATTTCAACATTAAATTTAGTTTTTAAATTCTTCAATAATGTGCACTTGATAATTTTACTTTTTAAGTACCTAATTTATAAAAAGAAGTTAGTTTGATAACTCTGTGTTATTTTGGCTTGGTTGCCGGAAAGCATCACTGTAGAACTATCATTGTTTTTGTAAAACTAGAGTACTATGTTGATGTACTAAATAATGTTACATATAAAATTTTATGTATGAACTTACACAGTTTGAATGGTCTGTATGTTTATTTGCTAATATTTGTAGAAATTGTTATTTATTTGTATTATTTTTTCTGTGCACGAGTGTTTTAATAAGTATAAACTACTTTTTATCAATATAATAAACTCTTTATTTAAGACGACCTAACCCGCACATTATCTCTATCTATTTAACATCGTATTATTTATAAAATTTGAAAACAATATTTTCGCGTATATCTCATAATCATTTCATAAAATGTCGTCTGTTATAATGTTTAAGATTTTTATTTTTTAAAATAGCTATAACCTCTTTGTCAGACGATATTTTACAAAAAGGCTATGTATGAGATGTATTCGAAAATATCCTCTTAAAATTTGATAAATAGTGTTTAAAACACTAATTCAACCCAAATGTCAAGTTTTCAATTCTGCATTTTGTTATATTGGATAGCCAAAGACAACAAATGCGAATGTAGTCCTCTTAATGGAATGAAAATTATTTAATAAGTTTATTCTTAACGTTTATCTGATTAATGTTTATTTTCAATAAAAAAATTTAAATTAAAATATTTATAAAAATTAAATATTAGTTTATAATTATAACTCGTCCAAAAAATAAAATAGTTCAAGTGCCAAAAAGTAGCCCTTTTTAAAACAACACACGAATTTGGATAATGGCATATTAGCAATTAAATTTTAATGGTAAACCTGCTAAAACAAATATAAGCATCCATGAAATTCGACATTTTTAATATTTTTTTAAATATAGTTATTATTGAATTTATTTGTTCGAAATACATTGTTTTTAATCATAACTGAAATAAGGTATAATTAATAAATTTCTTAATTTCCCGATATAACATATAATTTAAAAAATTGTAAATATTATTTATGCACAAGTAACTAAAAACTTACATTAAATTTGAGTTATGCCCTACTACTAGAGTGTTGGTATCTATCTATCATCTAATCGCAATCATTACACCATAGTAAAATTATTTTTATCAACGCCTCAGTTTTTTATACAATAGTAATACTAGTCAGTTTATTTCAATTCCGTTTCCACGGCGAAATGCAAATCCTTTTGTCTCAATAACATTATTCCTCAACTTGTCCACTCGTACACCGCTAGAGTCCAATGACCTCTAATTATCCGAATTGGGACGAATGGGATAAATTGAATTGGTTTTTGCTTTAGATTTTTAAAAAAACAATTTATGTGACAAAAGAACTTAAACGTATTATTTTAGTCTCTTATTGTTTACACATTCACTGTTGTTGCTATCAAAATTAAACTTTTAGATTTTAAAAACTGTTTTATATTGAACAAATCTCCCGTTTACATTTAATATTTCACTTACCAAATACCAATAATTAATAATTTTTATGATTACATCTTTCAACTTTTATAATCTAAATTATGAATATAAATACGTTCCAATGGTCGTTCTGCTTAAAGAAGCGTAACCAAAGGAGTTACGAAATGCCATTCTTACCCATGCTTTATATATAAATTACAAATTATTTAAAAAACACAATTTGTTTGTAAGTATTTTGAAGATTACGCGATGAAAAAGTTTTATACAGATATAAACAATTAAATAAATCATTTTAATACATAAATTATATACGTATATTACTTTATCTTCGTAATTTTATCATTTACATTTTCCAATACTACCAGAAACTAGTTTTACACAAAAATGCATTTATACCTAATCGAATACTCTACTGTACCTTTTTTAGTCTTAAATTATTATAAACGTATTTTTCATTTCATTTTTTTCCTTTAATACTAGATTTCATACAATATTCAACCAACTGTTATTGCATGCAACACTATAAAGTATAAGTGTAACGATACACTATGCTAAGAAACCACATTTGAAAATTTAATTGTCTCTTAACGACACATGAATGCTATTGTCGGAATTCTCATTTTGAAGCCTTAATGTGGTCTGTTATATTCTACTAAACTTTCCAAAACTACTGTTATTGTATGAAATGGACGATTTAAAAACAACTAATTTCATTAATAATTAAATGATTTTAATATACCAATATTTCCAGTGTTCCTATTAAATATTTCGCACTATTGTTACAAAACTCCCTTAAACTACCTTCAATTATAACCCCAAATACATTTTTACTATAAAAATAATAATAAAAATCAAATATATATATATATATATATTTATTATAAACGCGTATGTTATATTATCAACACTTTTGTTATACTTCTATTTTTATTTATAAGTTAAAATTTTAAAAGTGAATTTTCAATTGCATATGACACCAATATTTTATATTGATAAGATAATTTTTAATTACTATTTTGGGAGGGAAAGTGATTACGCAATCATTAGTCTTACAAAATTTAATTCCGTTATTAAAACATTGTGTTTTATAATTATTCTCGTACTGATTAAGTATGTAGGTTTATATCTACATTTTTTCGTCATAAAATATGATATTTTAAAGAAATACATTAATAACGTGCATGTTAACGATCGTTGATGAATCAAAAACAACCAAGAAAGATTATTGTTGGGCGTGAGAGTTATTTTTTTCGGTATCCAATAAACCTATGTATTTTTAAACATATTTTGCGAATATATAAATTGATATTTTAAATATGAAAAAAACCCTAATATATCATGTTATTATTATTAGTGTGGTATCGTGATTACTACACAAATACTTTATATACGGTATCTATTATATTTTATACATCGATATTAATATTTACTATTTACTTTTCGCATCTGATAAATATCTAACATACCGTAATCGTAGACGTATTATATTAATAATTAACATAATGTGCTATCGGCCCGATCCAATTAAAACTCCATTATTTCTCTTATCAAATGTACGATTTTAGTTTTGGTTTGTCCATCATAGAATAGTTGATATAAAAATAAAAGTACAACAAATAATAAAAAAAAAAAACTAACCGAATTATAAATAACCGTCACGTCTATGCCAGTGGTTCCCAATAGATAGTCCGCGGACTCCCAGGGGTCGGCGGTTGTGTTTGGCCGGACGACCGAGCCGCCTGGCACCCGTGGTTTATGATGCCGACAACACACGCGGGCAACGGGGGAGACGGGTTCGTTCTAAATTCAGATACTTTTAGCCACCGAGCGACGACGACTGGTTTCTCGAAATGGTTCTAGGAAAACCCCGCTATAATGCTTTTGTGCTGTCTTACATCAGTATCACTGTAAGACCCCCCTCCCCCCCCCGTTCTCCACAAGATGCCGAACCGGTCGTTTTGCCGTACGGTAGATACAGTGGCAACGTATATTTTAGCACGACGACGATGCATTCGGAGTCTGAATTTCGATTATTTTACCGAAAGATCGTGAAACATATTGTAAGGTTTTGCGTACGGTACATCGTGTGAACAGGGCCTAATTTAGTTTTGATAGATTATTATCGTTTGCTTGTTCGAGAATTCTCCGATAAGTATGGAAAATAATGGAAGTAATTTCGATGGATGATCTCTTCCCCACGTCATCACACCTAGTTAATGTTATCATATTTACTTATTGTTTTTTTTTGTATACAGATTGTACATTTTTTCTATTAATAAAAAAAAAGTATATAAAATGCAACAATATCCTCAAAATATTCTCGAACACATATTTATAGTTCAATGTTTAATAATTACATATATATATGTCAGCGGGCCGTGCGGCGTGTCCCCATCCTTATACATATTTCGAAAGATTTTTTTATTTATTTAATTTATTGTTTCAACACACTGAATGTTTTTACAGCGCCGAAAATTATTATATGATCAATGAATTATCATACGAAAGTATTTATTAATTTTGTATTTTTTAAATCTACTTTTCGACGTCTTTTAATCAGTTTATAAAATTCAACCGTGTACAAGTGTTATTTGACTTGACTAAATATATCGGATAATCATAATGGATCAGTGGTTAAAATGTGGTTTACTATGGTGTATAAGTGACATGGAAGAGGATAATACGGTAAATGATGTGAATGAAGTTGGAGTAAGTAATTCAGCGATTTGTCTAAAAGAACTATCCTATTTAAAACGTATACATGCGCATAAAATGGGAAACTTCCACAAGCATGATGTACGAAAAAAGTCATTCCTGGTTCAATTTAAATTTTGGCTGGGGGTCCTTGGCTTAATGCTAATTGGGAACCATTGGTCTATGTTGTTGCCTCCTGTTGATGACTAGTCGCGGAAAAATAGACTAAACCTTTCATTAAATTTACTTCACGCAGTGACAGAATCGTCGTCAATTCGATACATGGCGTGTCGTGTACACGATTTACATTTTAGGGTCTATATCATGTTTCATGTTTCATATGTATAAATAACATTAAATTATTTTATTACATCGTTCAATCTCAGAATCAATAGAACCATATTACTTTGAACGTTAAATAATCTGTTTTTAATTTTTTTTCAATTATTACAACAACAAAAAATATTTTTATTAATTTATTTTTTTAATAAAATATTTAAGTCAGAATTTATTGTTTTCCCGGCTAAAAAATAAAACCAATTATATTATTTTTATAATAAAATTTTCGATCCTAAATCTAATTTTGTTAACAAGTATTTTAACTCGAACTGTACAAAACTTTAATTTATGGTTATCTTCGCGATTTAAACTCATATTTTATAAAAATCATAATAATAATAACTAAATGTAACAATACCAAAGTTTACCTTGATGTTGTTGACCTTTTTTTTTTTATTAATATTTAAAATTTAATTGAAAAAAACGAGCACATCATTCATTTATTATTTAACTTACCTTCAACCATTTGGCACGTATAACGGGAAACAACATGGTATACTAATAAGTAATATGCAACATCTCTAAATAAAAAGTAGTTAGTTTTTATACGTGTCTGATTCCCAGTTAATATTAAATGGTTTTTTAAAATTAAAAACTAATATTTTAACTAACAATTATAAAGTAAAAAATTAGGTAAAACAATAATTGTAAGATATTATGTTGTCCACGTATTTAATGCATGTTTAAGATAAATTAGAACATAGAAATGTCACATTACTTCGTTTTCAAACGTCAAATATTATTAGTATTCGGACAGGTGACCACTCGCAGATTTTATCAAGAACTCTTTTTTCCTCCGACACAATCAATACTTGTCCAATGATTTTCCATGTAAATATGAATAAAAATCGATTTAAAAAAGAAAAAGAATGATTACTGTTCGAGCAATAATATACTTTAACAATAATTCAAGATGCATGAATAAATATTTTTAATTAACTGTAGATACCAATTTTTTATTTTTTTTACTTTAATAGTTATATATGTATTTACTTGTGCAACACTAATAATAGATAATGTAGGTATTAGGTAGTAAGTATACTTATATAAGATAAATTATAACACAATTCCAGATAACTAAGATATTTAGAATAATTATTTAAGTTAGATTAATTAGCTAGGCTATTTATATAGTAGATATTTTATATATTATATTTTTTTACAAAAATCTACTCGGAATATAACATATATTTTACATTTGTGAGATTAAAGAACGTGGTATATATTAAATAATGTCTTGAATTTTTATTGTACAGTTCACTTAGTTAACAATTGTATTATATAACCAATAAATGTAGAGTAAATCAATATACGTTTTGGACGTTATATTATATAATATTACAATAATGAATTGAATACTGCAGTATTAATATCACAGTGAAAACTTAAACAAAACGAAAACCCTTTACAATAACTTTGTTTGCACCTATCTACCTACTAAATTGTATTTTTACATTAATTTTTTTATTAAGTTAATTGTATTTCTATGTAAATTGTAGAGTGTATTAAATATATATATATGACAACTGGACAATGTACTCAAATAATTAGTAATTAATGATTTCAAAATTATGAAAGGCCCAGTGCAATAACGACATAGATAACGTAATTTTCGTCATAATGTGTAATGTAATAATCTAATAGGAAAGATCTGTTTTTATGCCAAAACGACATGGCCCATTTTTTTATTTATCTGAATAATTGTATAAAAACACGATTTTCGACAGAAATCAAAGTCGTCTAGTTATTGTACTAAGCTGTAATAATAAACTAAATTGCTAAGTAAGGCCTTGTTGTATATGTATACAGTTCGTGTATTCGAAACTCTTAAGCTTTTAGTCGCCATTTCGGAACTTCAAAAGTGTCATGTCTAGGTATAGAAATTATATATACAGGTTGTTAACTCGAGTATATTGTATACATTAATGATATATTGATTTATCGATTTCTAAATATATATATATATATTTATATACATATAGTATATACATCGATGATACTCCCGAAATGACGACCAAAAATGCATCTTCATACTTCATATAGGGGGATCTAGTTGTATTGCGTATGTTTCATTATTGAATTACATCGAACTGTCGAGGCGTTTACAGGGTTAAATTGTTGCAAACTTACTTGAAATTTGATCATTCCATATTGTCATTTTGATAGTGGCGTTGTAGGTGTTTGATTTGGGTACCGTGGTATAAATTATTTTTTCTAAAGTAATTTTATCCATGTGCATAATACTGTGAATCGCCTTGTACTATAACGGAGACATGAAGTTGCCTTCTTCCCAATTTTCTTCGGCTATATGGACCGTATAAAATGTTGTTTGCGAGACCTTAAACGACCGTGTCTACGAGTCTAGGGTCCGGCGCGGAAATTGCGAGATCGACTTGTGTACAACCGGATATAAATTGTCATAATATACACGCGGGGACGTACGTATTGGGTATGTTCTTCACACGCAGAAACCTGTAGGAGGCGGCACGTATATACAGAGTGATCCGTTCCGCAAGCAGTGCCCGATGGTATTTGTGCGTATGAAAACCGCGCGTGCGCGCATTAAACACCCGACAGAATAGTAAAACTCCGTAGTAATTGATTGAGTCTTTTTTTTAGTTTATTTTGGATTACATAAGACGTTACATTGTGAACGTATGTCGTCGGGATTTCCGTAGGTTACGTTTTTCAATCCTCGTCACGGCATGACGCCGTAGCTCGGCGGTTTGCTTCAAACGTTTAGAATAGAGCGGATAAATCATGCATGAGACTGAAAAGAGATAGTTCCTTATAGAACGCCGTTTGTTGGACATTCGAAATGTCCAGAAAAATATTCAAATATGATGTTAAAAACGTAGTAATAGTGTAATTATTAATCGCGTAGAAAGGATCGCCCTGTATGCCTAATATGTGTAATTATAATTAAAAGTGACGGGTGATGGTGGTGCTCGGGTGGGCGGCACGGGTGGTGGTGCCTGCGGCGAGCGAATAGGAAACGCGTCGGTCGTCGTTGCGCACATTAACCGCCGAGAAGGTCAAACAGTCGGTGGCGGCGACCGATGTGGTTTGGTTAAAAAAAGGATAAAAGAATAATAATAAAAAAAAAAAAAAAAAATGAAGAAAAAAAAAACGTTGTGTGCGTGTGTGGTATATAGTCGGAGAAGAGGAACTGAGAAACATATATATTATAAAGAAACAAACACAAATACGTTTCCAGTAATAATAATCCGTGAATCGTGTCGCCGCTCGAGTTGAGTCTGATCGTTATGGAAGGGGCCGAACGAAGGCGGTGGCGGTGTGAGCAAGCGGTTTCGTGTTGTCCGTCCGCGAGACGACGACCGACCACGTCTGAAGTATATTGTGTATAGTGAAGTCACGGGGAAAACTGGTCTGGTAACTACAACAATACCGCTTTTTTCTTCTTTTATTTTTTTTTTTTTTAATGATATTTAACGTAACGTAAACCGCGTACGTCGTCGTCGTCGTCGTCGTTTTCCTCTCCTCTCGTCCCGCAATCGTTCGCCCCGGTCGCGTCGTCGTACTATACCTACTACTCGTACTCGTAACCGAACCGCCGCGTCCGTAGTGTTGTACGCGCAACTGTAACGTGACGCGCCGTCGTCGCCAACGTTCGCGCGGTCGTTGTGGTCGTCGTCGTCGTCGTCGTCGTCGTTGTGTACTCTGCCGCGCGTCGGCGGCTGCGGGTGCTGCATCCGCTTCTTACCGTCGACGTCAAGTTTTTCGGGGTTTTTTTTAACGAAGTCTATAATATTATAATACGTCGTGTTCGGAAAAATTTGATTTTTCACTCGACTTCGTTTTTTAAAGACGCATATTATTATTATTACTATTATTATGGTCGTATCCGTGGACTGTGTAAGACAACAAATGTATTTATAACTCCGCTTAGTTAAACCTGAGAACCTAAGAGTATTTATTCAAATACTGTATATTTTTTTTATACTCCTTTTAAAGTGTAATACGCATCGTTCTTGAATGTCCAAAATAATATACTATTTGCATAGCTTAAAAATAAATTAAATCGTAATATCAAATGTTCCGTTCTCTTAAATACGAGTAATAATATATTCCGTAAAAACTTTCGATCCCAGTGAATGATGGTCTGGGGAAAAAATCACATATTTTTTTTTTTAATAATCATTTTAGTAGTATTCTGAATTTGTTTAATATGTTTTGAACATTACACGTATATATTTTAGATAAACGAGAGTAAACGAATTTGTATATCTAGACTTCGTTGAAATATCAAATATAAATTTCGTGTTTTATAATGAATATCCAAATCAGAAATTGTATTTAGCATATTTTAACATATTCAGTTTTTTTTTTCGAAACGATTCCTGCAAAAAAATAAACCGATTGAATTGAAATATCTATACTTCATTGTTTTGTAACGTCGTTACTCGCTGTGGCCGAAAAATGTATTAAAATATGATAAAAGCTAGAAATTGTTTCGTGTCAATCGGTGGTCGTTTTCGATGAAAATGATGTCATCATCTCTAATGATAATCATTATGCTCAATAAACTTTCTAATAGTCGAAAAAAAAAGTATTTCTTCTCCTTCTTCGAGAAAGTGTGGTCGTCCGAAAAACAAAACCTCGATTTAATAACGTGTCGTCTAATCGACCGTTATCAACCGTGTACGTGGGAAAAGCGTGAAAATCTTAATTTCACATTTCGTGTAAGATTTGAACGCTGCTGCTGCTGCTGCTACGTAACGCCGTGACAGTGAACAAAGCCAATATATATGTATATAGTCGGTACCGAAAAAGTAAAAGCGTCTCGAATTATTTTCCCACCTAGAAAATTTTTTAAAATATATTACTATGCTGCAGTAAACGATCAAGAGTCGATGTATTCGTTTCGTTTTCGGTTTTATCATACATTTTTTAATACAACGTCCAAACATCTCATTTCTTTGCCAAAATATGGTTTTAGTTGAACAAGTATGTAATAAAAGCGTTAATATTTTTTTGCAATTACGTGTTCGTCCTTTAAAATTTTAATATAAACTCGTTTTTCACAATTTTTTCCACACTTTTTGTGAAACATAAACTTCCTGAGTATACAAAGTGTTAAATTATGAAACTTTTTTTTGTTATTTTTCACATTTTGCGTCTTTTTAAATATTTAAAAAGAAATTTTCCTGGTATTTGATTGGTTGTGTAATTTTCAAAATTTAAAATGTATTAATAATATTATTGTATTATATTATCATGAGTAATGTATTAATCTTTAGAAGATCCAATTATCTGATATGTTGTTCACTATTGATTTAATTTGAAATTAATTCATACTTTCTACAATGTTGTATATGACACAAATTGCCACGTAACTCGTAAGAATTTTATAATTTAAATAAACTAGTAATGAAATGTGTAAATTAGAATTTAAAAAATATTCAAAATAAATCTATAACTATTTATTTAATAAATACTTTCAGTAATTGTTATTTGAATTATGATAAATGAAATTTCAAAGATGTTTGAATATTACTTTTTTCATTAATGAAAAATTCTTTCCGGAAATCAGCATACAAATCCATTTTAAGACTTTACCAAAAAAAAACCATAATATTTTATATTATTTATCATAAAATGTTTGAGATCATATATTTTTTATTCTTTCAGTATCCACCAATGACGATCTTATATGACCCAACGATCAGAAAAGACTCCACAACCAATGGTGTTGCATCGCCACAATTTGCCACTGAACAAGAGCTGTGTCTCATGTACTTTGACAAATGGAGCGAACAGCACCAAATCGACTTTGTCGAACACCTATTATCGCGGATGTGTCACTACCAACACGGACACATCGACACATATCTGAAACCTATGTTACAGAGAGATTTCATATCACTCTTACCCAGTAAGTATTACTAGATCACAGTGTTATAAATAACATCAAAGGTATTTTGATAAAATTGAAATTCTTGTGTTTGTTGTAGAAAAAGGCCTGGACCATGTGGCCGAAAATATTTTATCATACCTCGATGCCGATTCCTTATATGCTGCTGAATTGGTGTGTAAAGAATGGTATAGGGTAATTTCAGAAGGTATGCTTTGGAAAAAACTAATTGAACGTAAAGTACGAACCGATTCATTATGGCGAGGACTCGCCGAACGAAGGGGATGGTGAGTTGTGCATTTAAAATATGATAGTCGAACTGCCTTGAATCAAAATGCTTATGGACAATTTTAACCTTTCAGGATCCAGTACTTGTTTAAACCAAAGCCAGGTGAACATCACCCAGATCACTTCTCCTACAGGGCACTGTTTCCTAAAATTATTCAAGATATAGAGGTATGTATAATATAACAGAAATCTAATTAAAATTTTTAAAATATTTTGTAAATTTGATTTTATATTATATATTACTAATTAGTGTTAAATTAAAAATGTATATAACGGCATATTATTATAACTATTAATTCATACGAGTTCTTTTAAACTTGTTTATGTTTTCTTTATATAAATGCCCTATTAATATTAAAGCATATTACAACTACTGTATTTTATATAATGTAAAATATCTAAAACGTTATTTATGTGTGTATATATATATATATATATATATATATACACACACACATACATATATATGCATAACAAATGATTACATTCAATATACATAATATAATATGTTTCATACCATATTTGTTAATATGAAGTGAAGTAGACACTAACTAAAGATTTTTTTTTTTTGTTATAACTAAATTTATAACTACTTGTATATTATTTGTTTCAGAGTATAGAATCGAATTGGAGAACTGGCAATTTTCTATTACAAAGGATAAATTGCCGTTCAGAAAACTCCAAAGGTGTATACTGTTTACAATATGATGACAATAAAATTGTCTCGGGTTTACGTGATAATACAATAAAAATATGGGATAGAAATACATTAGAATGTGTTAAGGTAATAACTAATAATAAATGTCGGCGTTAAAAAAAATATTATTTTATATATGTTCTTTTATTTAGGTGTTAACTGGCCATACCGGGTCGGTTTTATGTTTGCAATATGACGACAAAGTGATTGTGAGTGGTTCAAGTGATAGTACGGTTCGTGTGTGGAACGTTGTTACCGGTGAAATGGTCAATACTCTAATACATCACTGTGAAGCAGTCTTACATTTAAGGTTTAGCAACAATATGATGGTCACTTGTTCAAAAGTCAGTATTATAATGATGGTTATAGAGTATTTCAATATACAATTATACAATGTATAGGGTGATTCAAAGTCTTAATCCGATTTAAAAAATGAAGATACAGTGGTTAGACAAATTGCAAAATATTTATAAAACAGTTTTAAAATAGCGTGTTAAAAGTGTTCAATATAATTTCTGTTGGCCACCTTGACACTAATGTCAGTATTATTAATTTATATTACACATTAACTCTATACTCATATTCCTTCCAAATGTTGTTCAGCGTGTTTTGTATAACATTATTTATGGGAATGACTGAAGCAGAAAACAGCTATCATGACTTCCCAGACACAATAAATATACTGAATAATATTTGGGAAAATTTTGAATTATATATTCAGCACATTATTTTAAAACTTGATTATTTTATGAATATGTTGTAGTTTATCAATTTCCACATCTTTATTTTGAAATCATTAATATGAATTTTTGAAATCTGATAAAGACATAAATTATCCTCTATAATTATTAAGAGTATATTTTATTGCAATATTTAGGTTGCATTTAGAGTTTAAACACTTATTATCAAATATGAAAAAAAAATGTTATTTTTAAGAGAATCTCTAAGTTTTTCCATTTAACGTTTGACAAGAAGTGGCAGTTATTTAATAAAATTAAATTTTAAAACATTGTGCAACTTTTATGAGACAAAACCTCCAAAACCAACCATTAAATTTGAAATTTGAAATATAACCTAAATTAAATCAATTTATGATCTATGTAAAGTGTTTTCTTTAATTTGAAGTCGAGACATCAATTGCAGACATGGTCTTCTTAAATTGCCTATATTCATTATTCATCATTCTTTATTGTAGGATCGATCGATAGCTGTATGGGACATGGTGTCACCTAGTGAAATGACTTTACGCCGTGTCTTGGTTGGACACAGAGCCGCAGTAAATGTGGTCGATTTTGACGACAAATACATTGTATCAGCTTCTGGAGACCGAACCATTAAAGTATGGAACACTTCGAGCTGCGAATTTGTACGCACCCTCAATGGCCACAAACGTGGTATTGCCTGTCTTCAATATAGAGATCGATTAGTCGTTAGTGGAAGTTCCGATAACACCATCAGGTACATACTATTGTTAAATATAATTTCTAAAAATTACTGTTTTTCATTTTTCAATCTAATTACCTATTTTAGATTATGGGATATTGAATATGGTGCGTGTTTGAGAGTACTTGAGGGCCATGAAGAACTGGTACGATGCATTAGATTCGATAGTAAAAGAATTGTTAGCGGAGCATATGACGGGTAAGTCCTTAATATATCTCAAATTACGTTTATTTTTCAAACATAAACAGGTTATATACATTTTATTTTATTATTTGTTTTTTTTTTTATGAATATCTAATTTTAACTTAATTGGTATTTTCTAGGAAAATCAAAGTGTGGAATTTAGTAGCAGCTTTAGATCCCAGAGCTCCAGCGTCAACTTTGTGCCTCCGTACACTCATGGTAAGCGTTTATCACTACGTACACTTTGATGATTTGTTGTTTTTTCGTGATTGAGAGAGGAGGAATTTTTATCCGGCAGGAGCACACGGGACGGGTGTTTCGACTCCAGTTCGATGAGTTCCAAATAGTCAGCTCCTCACACGATGACACCATACTGATCTGGGACTTTCTCAACTATAACGATTCAAACAGTTCAGCAGCAGGTCCTTCAAATAATGCCGTTATGCATGGTGGTTCAGCCTCACATGCTAATGACACCCTTCCACCTTTACCTCCAGGTACATTATATAATTTCCTTCATTAACGTTTTCATTAGTTTTCATTTTTATGTAAAACTGATAAAATCAATATTATATTCAAAGGACAACATTCTCATATTTGCCCTATCTAATAGATAATGTACCAAAATTTATAGTTTAAACAAACGCCAATTACTGTATGTAAAGAGGAAAATATTTTTGAGGAATTAACATGACTTTTGTATCTAAGGAATTATTATTAAAAAAGAAAAGCTTAAAACCCAATAACTTCTTTTATTAGACAATATTTTACAATAATAATATATATCCCTCAAATTCTGTAAGGGTGTTAGGATGATGTCGCACCCACATTTATTGTCTCCATCTATTGAATGGCAAACGCAACAAAATCACAATATACAGATCTTAAACAGTAATACTATTAGAGTTAAATTAAAAGTTTAATCACTACTGTCATCAAATTCAAAAATTATTTTTTATGGATTCATCTTTGATTTGAAGAAGTACCTCTTTTGTGAAATATTATCTAACAAAAACCCTATTTTAAAAAAATATCCATAACTTTTATCTCTTTTCACAAAAACATATGACTAACTCTCCCCTTTAATTTGGTAGTAGGTTAGGTTGTTAAAATTCTAAATTAAACCTAAACTCCAAAATTAAAGTCCTGTGTAATGTTATTTTGTTATATATTATTGACATCCATTAGATGGATCTGTACTTGCTCAAAGTTTAATATTGTATTATATACTTTTATTATTATTAATTATCGTTCTTATTAATTTATTTTCAGGTTTTGAGTGAACCAATGGGCTAGTCAATCCATAATAATTGACCAGATCAAGTTTGCATACAATTTAAATACAGAACTCATAAAATATCACTAAATGATGATGGTTAACATTAATAATTCTGTCACATCTTGTTCTCATTTTATATATTAACATAATATATAAATATATATAGGCATGCTGCAATTCATGTGCGCGCGCACACACATATATATATATATATATGTAAAAATATATACATATGTTGTGTGTGTATGTGTAATATTCAAACATACAGAAACACCCAAAATAACTGTGCCAACATTCAGGATTTGTTCTCAGACCCCTATTATAAAACAATTATAATAGGTACACATGTGATGTTTCTCATTTTTAAATACATACACAATATAATATTTATATATTTTCTTTACTTTTTTTTTTCTAGAAATGCTTAAATGCTTGAAATATTTAATTTTAAACTGAATGTCTGTGATTTTTTATTTGAATTGTCAAAAAAATATATATATACTATATATTTAACCAGACAAGTGCAATGGACACTTCAATACTTTCCTTTTTTTTTTTTTTTTTAATCATAATAATACATCATGTTTGCTTTAAATAACATAACATGTTTGTAAATTTAATCAATTTCTATGTTTATGTAATAAAAAAACCAAAAACGGCATCAACACTAATATTTGTATATAGTCCCTATTTGAATAAGTTTTTAAAATAAAAATTGTCTTTGTATAAAAGTGATTTTGTATAATTTATATAATTATTATTATAAAATACAAATTATATTAGAAAAAAAATTGACTCCAAACTTGTATACACAAAAATATATTTCCGTCTCCTGTTAGAAACCACAGTAAGATTTATGTGCTGTTATCAACGTAATCATGTACTATAGTGTCCGCACCATACCGTGAATTTATTACGTTGACTTGCAGATATTCAAATACCATTGTTTGGATTGGTGACAACGAAAACTTGTACAATGTGCACATCTTAGAAGAAACTTTGGACTGACTGGTTTGTTTTCTCGGAGATGTTGTGACACTATGTCAGCAATTGCGTCAATAAACAAAGGATGATCATTAGGTGCAATGGCTCTACGGATATTTTTGACACCCAACTAAATAAAACAGAAACATCGAGTTTTTAAATGCAGTTCATACTGTATTCTAGATTTGAAAAACATGGCATACTTCTTCCCCAAGCTCCTTACAGTATTCTATATCAAGTTCGTGTAACGTTTCAATGTGTTCGTTGACAAACGCAACAGGTACCAACACAAAATTTTTCTTACCCTGCTTTACATATCCTTTGAAAATAATAATATATACATATTCAAGAAGAGTGAATACAAAATATTTATCTTAAAAACCTTTCAGAGCGTCATCCGTAAATGGTCCCAACCAGGGCAAAGGACCTACTTTGGATTGCCAAACTAATGCGTAAGGGTAAGCATAGCCTAGTTCTTCCATTACAGCGTGCACTGTTGAACTCACTTCTGAAGGATACGCATCGCCACGGTTAACAGCCTAATGAAAAATATGAATGTATAATTATGTATCAAAATATATTGTTATTTAAATAAATACAAATTATGGTTTATCTACTATATAATCATTCCTTAATGTAACTCACTGTAATTATCTACTAATTAATAATATTAAATAATGATGCAGTATAACCCAATATAAATAACAATGGTTTATACATGTGTGCATTAGCATATTTTTATTAGTCAATTTGATTAAAATACATTTCAAAACGAGTGGAAAAATGTTAATATATATTTTTACATATATTGACCTTTTTAAGGCATATTTCAGTGTTTTGTAATGAAACATATTTTGATAAACTTTAAAAAAAAAAGTATTCATAATATTTTACTATATTTTTTTTAAATTATTTTTTTATGACTTCATTGTTATATTATTAATAATTATTCAAGAAGAAAAAATATATAAAACAACTTAATAAAACTATTTTGGTTTGTTTGGTGCACAAATGCATGTAAACCTCATTAATAACCAACAATTTTGCTTAACTTAAAATATTTGAACAATAAATTCTTAAAAAAATTATATTACCTTTAAAGGCAAAGAATGTGCTGAAAACAATATAATGACGTCATCTCTATCACTTTCGGGGAATTTTTTTATTTCATCTGAAATTCTCGAACCTATTGCTTTGATCAACAACGGATGTGTAGCCCATCGATCAATCATGCTCATTTTCAAATCTTTTGGAAATTGTCTGTGAATACAAAATACTTAAATATGATTGAACTGGATTTCAAAAAAATATGTACTGTTTTTACTTGTTTTGGAAATGTGAATATATAGCATTAAAACTTGATCCACTAGTAGCACAACTGTATTGAGGATATTGAGAAAATAATACCATTCTTTTGGCACCATCTCTATAAGTGTTTAAATAAATGTATCAATAAAACATAATAAATTACGCACCAGCAATACAACAATACAAACTTTTCAACTTGTTCTAAAGCTTTTTCTGTCAATGGATCAACATATCTAAATGCGACATAATGTTTATGTGGAGCAGTACTGGGAGATATTTTGTCTAATTTCTCACACAGCAATTTCCCCTAAAACCGCACCATATAAACTATCCATCCTGCACACAGACATATTATTTCTTGACTATCATACTTGAATGTTGGTCCATTTCAATATTGGCGATCCTCCACCAATTTCTGCATACTTTTTTTGTACTTCGGACGTTCGCCTCCTGGCAATGTACGGCCCCAAGGTACTGAAAAAATCCAATCCAATGCCCGTTGGCGAATGCAATACGTGTTGACAATCGTCATGTATATAAAATGTTATTACTTTTGAAAGGTAGCTGCATCATGTCTCGGTCGGTCATTATGCCACGCAAATAGTTGTGAACTTGGTCAACGTGTTGTGGGCCTCCCATGTTCAACATGACAACAGCCGTTTTCACTTGAGAAGACATCAGTCGAAAGGTCAAATCTGAAAGACCATCCGATCATTATGAATACAAATATTTGTCATAGACAATATTTTGTATTGTATATGTGTAAGAAAACTACCTGAAGTGGTGAGCAGTTTACCGACTAGTCTCAAAGTCGAAAACATATTTTCGCTTTTTATTTCTAACCTATTGGATAAAAATAAATTGCAAAACAAATTTAACAAAAGTAATTATACTATATGAATTATTTCATATCGAAATACTAAATAAACGATCATTAATATTTAAAACACGTAACATTTTTAAAAGTAAACGCTAAGAATTTATATTTCTTATCACAGTACGCTATTTTGTGCTATCAATATCAAAACAAGTTCTTCTGTGGACGTTACGCTTACGTAAATCAGACAGCATAGAACACGTTATTGGTTGTGACATACTTTCACCGCTAGAGAAGTCTAATTGTCTACACTTTACAAAATACATGAAATCGGAATGGAAACTCATTACATAGTCTCGTTATTTTTGTTCACTAACAAAATTGTATTTTGTTATTTAATCAATATTTTTTTATAAAGTTTATATTGGTATTTGAATAAAACAGGGCAATTTAACTGATTTATTTCACTTGTCAAGTTAAATCAAATTTTTCATATTTTTATTGTTAACTTCAAAAGTTCACATTTTATTTATTAATTATCAATATATATATATATAATAGAAAGAAAATTAAGATAACACTTCACAGCATATTTTATAGGTTTTAAAACTGCTATAAACAGTACTATAGTAATTGATATTATCTATATTATTATTTCAACTCGATTTTGATACATTTATCATATAACTAATATGGATATTTACTTGATGTTTCAAGATAATTATCACTTATTACATCACAAATATTTAATTTCTACTTCACCTAGTCTTGGTATTTGATATGAACTTATTGTTTATTTTTTTAGCAAGAAAGATTCATTAGTTTTCTTAGTATTATTTTTTGGTTATTTTCTTAAATGTACAATCTTATTGCTCTAGTTCGAGTACCTACTGAATCGCAAAATGACAAATTGTCATGTGTTTTTGTACAACATTAAAAAATATCCACTCGGAAAAAACTAAACTAAAAAAATTTATAGGACACATTTTTCATTCATAACTAGAGTACGGATTTTGAAGGCATTTGCCTTTTTTTTCTATTGCTCTAAAACGAAGCTATGTCAGCTACAAATTCGATTTATACTGCTATACTACTATGCACGACATTTTATTTTGCTTTTTTTTTGCTTTTTTTGCGTTTTTTGTATATTTATGCTTTTTTGGGCATTTTTGGTACATTTTTCAAAATGTGTTCTAAATAAACGTATTTGAAATGTTAATTTTTATTTTATTATTAAATAATGTGTTTTCCAATATCGTATATTGTATATGGCTGGCTCAATCGATTTTATCTCGTTATGTTTGATTTATGGGTATGTTTATCGATGTAATTTAGATACGTATATAGTTTATTGAATATAGTAGATTATTTTATCTTGAAATGACAATAAACACAAAAATATGCTCTTGCTCTGGATATTATCTACTCAGAATTACAGTTTAGTTTTCGTTGCAAGATCGTATAGTTCGTTATTCTTACCGATTGTCACTTATAAAATGCCAAAAATTATTAATTGTAGTGCTCGTCTTCGCAATTTTGTAAAAGAATTTGGTGAAGACATTTTTTCTTGTGACAATGCTGTACTTTTTTGCAAAGTATGTGGTGTTAAAGTTTCTGCCGAAAAAAAATATAATATTCAACAACATATCGCTAGAGGTAAACATATCCTCGGAGAAGCAGGCTTGTTAATAAGTTTATTATAATACCTTTTTTTTAAAATAATTTTTATGAACTAATAAATAATTTTAATACTTTTTTGTGATAAATTTTTTTTAAAAACCTATTTTTAATGCTTTTTTTAAAGCTTTTTTGGAAGATTTAGACAGCTTTATTGCTTTTTTTTTAATGCTTTTTTTTAGTTTTTTATTGCTTTAAAATCCGTACTCTATTCATAACTAATCTGAAATGTGCACATGTGTAATACTGTCAAGTACAAATACTTTTCACTTTATACTTAATAACAATGAGTAAAAAAAGAATAGTAATGTCGCCTATCTGTTTGTCAAAAATAAAAAAAAACATGTCAATTTTTTTATAAATACATTTTTATTTTAATATCAAAAAAAAAAATATATATATATATTAACAGATGTTACTTAAAATATAATTGTTTTTTTTTTCATAATAAGTACTAAAAATTAAAAACACATTGTTTTGGTTACATATTCTTCATAACATTAAATAATATATTTGTATACATGTATAATTAAAATAAATATATAATTTAACATTTTTTTGTTATTAAATATAAATCTAAAAATCAATAAACATTCATCACATTTTTATTTTAAAATAATTACTTAACAGACTATATTAAAAATTAAATACTTATCACTTATAACACGTTAGACATATTATGTTTAAATCGTTGTTGCACCTACAAAAATGTAATTAATGAATAAATAGAAAACAAGGTTAAACATCATTAATAAAGTTATCTCATAACAAAACAAATTAAATAAAATACAAATTAAAAACAAGATTAAAATTAAATATTTGTATACTTACAAAGACAATGAACACATGTTGCAAAATATGTCTTTACATATCCCACAAAAATCTAATTTGTCTGTCTGTGAACAATAGCTGCATTTCTGTTGATTATCAGCACGCACATTTGAATCCTGAAACAATTTAAAAACATATCGAATAAAAATCAAATACCTCTAACTAATTAACTATGTAATATTTAAATATACTCTGTTTGTAAGATGTGATTTCAATAGTTTTCCATCAAAAGACAATTGCAATTGTTTCAGAGATTTACTGTCACAAGGAAGTTTATCATCTGTAACAGACTGGACTGTTGGTCGAAAAGACACTCGGGACCCTTGGAACAACAACTGTTTTGTTTTTTCTAAAACGATGATTTAGATATATATAAGTTAGTGAAGTACGAGACAAAGTGTTTACTAACCGTATATTTCGGACATTCTCGATGACCTCAAAACTCCATTAGCAACCTGTTTGTCGCCAATATGTATTTTGAACTGTGGACACATATCGGCACCATAGGGGTACTTTCTTTTGTTCATCTCAAGTGTTTTTTATATATAAATATTTACACGCATACGACGTACTTACTAGTAACTATATGTTTATATAAAAAAAAGAAGAAAATTGATACAAACTCAACGATGGAAAAGGAAAACGCGAAAACTGAGTAAAGGATCGTAATAAAATTTAATACTTATTCGTTAAAACGAGTTTAAAAATAGATGTAAAAAGAAAATCCCTCTACGATCTTTACATAGGATACACGAACGGTAGGAAAACTTATATTAAAGTCAAGACAATCGGTCAGAGTCGATACATGTTTTTCGAACAGTGTTAAGAGTCTATCTGTCCTGATAACATTTCTGTGATAACACGATATCTCTCCGTCGATCACGGCTGACGTCTGGAATATCTCGATCGAAATGATCTATAAACAATGTTTACTTATAAACAACCATAGGTGGTTGAACCAATTTAGCTGGGATAGAGGCGAAGGAGAAGAAGACTAATAAAATATGCCTTATGAATAAGTTAATTTAATTATATATTATATACTTTGAACAAGTTTTTTTCTACTTTTTTTTCTAAACCGTGAACATTTTTGCAGTGTCTGTTAAGGTTTCCGGTTTGAAAAAACGTACTACTACAATGGTAGCATTTTATTTATTTTTTCGGACATTTAACTTTTCAATATAGTCAAAGTGAGCGCGATCGTGATGGTGAATCATTCGTTATCAATTATCATTTAAAATATCTTTTCGTTGTATAACGGTATGCACTATCTATGGTGTGTGAATGCGCGTGCGTAGCGCGGAGCAATGGAATTAGCTGCTATGATCTGCTTGTATTACGTATCGACCTCGGCTTCAAATAGGCGAAATCTGTGTGATATCTAGTCGTCGTGATAAGAGATAATCACTATTATTCCCGCCAATTCGATTATTTATTATATGGAAAGTCCGATTTTCTTTGTGATTCGATATCTTTATTTTTATACTATTGAGTCAATTGTATTGACAGATTAAAACGGTTATTGATCAAGAGTACCAATTACTTTCTGTAAAATGAACCCTACGATATATATATTTTAATATTTATAGTATTTTTATTGTTTAAACTGTACATGCTTAACAATCGTCTTAACTACAAGTCGGCAAGTATTTGACAGTTGAGTATGTTGACAATTAAAATATTTTAATCCACTAAATGATATGTACGCGAGATTGTTTTATTGAAAAATAAAAACACTATGTAAATCGTTCGTGTTTCAGAATGGATAAAAGAAAAACACCCGGCAGATATGTTGTTCCAAGTAGTATGCGATCCAAAAGTAATTTGGGAGAAAAAGATACAATCATTGCAGGAGGACTTAAAAGTAACATACAAACTCAACTTAAATAGTTACAAAAAGTGTAAAATATGTATTACATATCTCTGTCATTTTTTAGATATCAATCCAAACATTACGATGGAGAGGAATGGGAGTATGCCAAATATTAATATGATTGGTAATAGAACACCACTAGATAAAACAAAACAACTGCGATTTGAGTATGACAAATATTTAAGCAGTTTGGAAGCAAAACATGCTTTACAGGTGATCCAAAAAAAAATTGCTTCAAATATTATTGAACAAAAAAAAGTGTTTTTGGAAGAATTTGAAACTCTTAAAAATCAATTGGTAAGCTTAAATGAAGAACTAAAATCAATAAATGAATTAAGAATAGAGAAAAATGATATAGACAAAAAAATTGAAATTCTTGAAAATATCAGTAAGTAAATTATATGAGTTAATATATATATATAGAAATTGGTGTTATATTAATATTGATATTAATTTCTTTCTTTTCTTAGACAAAACTATTGTGTTCAATGATTCGGATGAAGAGATCATGTCGTTACTGAGTAATACAGCTTCCAAAGTCATTGTAAAGAATTTTAAAAAATTGGATGAAACTGAATTAAGTTAGTCGGTTTATATTCTTTTAAAAACTAATATACTATAAATAGTTAATCGATTTTAATATTAATTTGTAAATTGCCTAGGAATTATGCACTTTTCTTAATAAAGATAGTGTATAAATTTGAAATGGGTATGTATAATGGATTGATTACTAAATCTTTGTTTTCCAACACAACACACAAAAGATGTAGACAAATTCTAAAGCTTTAAATAGCTTAACTTTTATTCACAAACATTGAAAATAAAATGATCTAGAAAATATAATTTATCTTTATTTTATATTATTTAAATTGATTTTGCTTTAAGTTTATTCCAGCTATGTATGATTGCTTTTAATGTTGTACAATTATTTTATTTTTACAGACTCTGTTAGAACATTGTTATGTGAAATTATAGAACCATTAAAATTAATCGATTACAAAAATAAAATCAACATACGTGAGCAATTAAAAAATTCATTAATTAAAATGGCAATGTTAACAAAAGAATTGGATAAATATAAGTTTAAGTAAGTATAGCAAACCATTTATATAGAAACATATTAATATCTTGTTATAAAATGTATTTGTAAATAAATATCAAATTAATATTATTATTTATTTTCAAAGATACGAAGAAATGTTTGATAAACAAGAGAGTATACAAAACTATAATTCATCTTTGAAAATATTGAAAGCTCAATTTGGAGAAAATCCAGATCAGACGTTACTATCAACTCCCAGGGATCTCATGAGCGACCTTCAAAAATATTTATAATTATTAAAAAGAAAACTATCAATTAATACTCGATTTTTATAAATAGAACATTTTATATATAAATAAGTATTCATTTATTTATATAAAATAAAGCTAATAAATATTACAAAATAAAAAATTTAGTTGTATAAAATATGTTTATGTACTATTAGTTTTGACTAAAAGTCATTGCCAGGGGTATAAAATGAAAAATAAAAAATAAAAGTTCAATTTATTTTTTTACCTTTTTAAGCATATTTAAATTCATTAATTCACTTACATTTTAAATATTTTTTCATATATTTATTTTCCTTTAAAATTAATAACATACTCTTTTAAAAACTGAAAAAATAAATAAAGTACATAAAATTATCACTATACAACTTTGGTTCAACAGGTTTTATTACTACAACTAGAAGTAGACATTTTTTTATAAAATGACTTAAAACAATTATCAGGTAGTACTCGAGATGGTGATACAAGAGTGAAACCACTTTGAGTACCAATACCTAGCCAACGGAATGAATTAAAATTTTGATTCCATGAAACCTGAAATACAATGAATAATGTGTATTGCACGTTTACATAAAGTTAAAGTATTAAAAATGTCACCTTAATAATATTATCAAGAGGATATCTTAACAGTGGTTTGCTGTTGTCTGGTTTATTTTTCACATCTACTTCACAAGGAAACTGAAAATATAAATAAATTTTAAGAATAAATTAGATAAGTAAATACATAGGTACTTCACAAATTTAGATTCTAAAGCAAATTCTTTAATTGTTTCATAAAAATGGTAACCATTTGAAAATTCTGATTCGGACATTTCGTTGGATAATTTTCTTACTATTAATTGAAGTGTTGTCTAAAAAAAGACAAAGTAAATTGTGAGATACATTAAATCATACATTTTTAGAACAAACTTAATATATTTTTGTGAAATGTAAAATAAAATACATTGTGCATAAGGGTGGTCCTTATTTTTGTGTTAAGAAAATTGATGGTAGTTGGTTTTGAATTTGTTCAATGTAATAAAAAAAAATAATGGTAAAGTTTGAGTGTCATAAGTCAACCCTTTCCCGTGCCCTAAAGGATTTGAAATTTTATAAAAATGATAAAATCTTATAGAACCAATACTATAGTATTAAATATTTTTTAAAAATAAGTATTAATTTTTTTTATAAAGTTAACGGTTTTCCCTGTAAAGTAAGATAATCCGTTTGAAGTTAATGTTTTTGGAAAATGGTTACATTTATAATTGGTTTATATCCCTTACATTTTAAAGTTGCACACAAAAATTACATAACCTTTTTTATAGAACATAATATGTTCCTATGAAAAATGTTTCTTAATTTTTGTTGTATTAACCCTTTTGCGAACAATCAAGAAAAACCCTTAAAAATTAAATGTTTTTTATGAATTAAATTACATTTTGCAATAATAAACTATTTTTCTTATTATGTTGGTTATAAATTTATTTGTAGTATTTAGATATGGGATAATCCACACAATAATGTTAATAATAATAATTAAGATATAAAATATTATTATCTTTAAAAGTACTTAGTAATAGTTAGAGATAATTAATGAATCATGTTGTATCCATATTAGTAATAATAACTGTAACAGTTGTGTTCTGGTATTTAAACAATTTACAATATAGTTATTACTTATTTAATTTCAAATATGGAATCTAAACGAAAACTTTGCGAAAGTATTTATTTAATAAGAAATACTTCTCATCAACTTTTTGGATGTAAATTACCTTCAATTAAACAAGTTTTATCCGGTTTTTTTTTTACAATTTACGTGAAGTTAATTTAAGTATATGTGAAAGTGCCCAAATAATTATTGACATTAGTTATTGATATATTAATATACTAGCAAAAGGCACGCATTTCAAAGATGGAAATTCTAAACTGTATACCTAAAGTAGAAAAGTTGTACAATAAATGTTGAAAATTGCAGAAAAATCCAACCAGGCGAACTGAATCTCAAATAATAAAAGAAAATGAGTTTGTTAATAGTTTTGATGAACTATTTGACATTGCTTACACAAGCGCTATAGAAATAATGAAAATAGATTTAGATAAAAAGTTTTTATTATGGCAAAGATAAAAAGGATTCTTAATTGGTATCAATATAACCACACATAAAAAAAGAAAGTGTAATGAATATAAATTTCAAGAAAAATATACGTATCTTATTTACATATATACAACTTATTGTTCTTAAGTATATAAATTAAAATTAATAATTTTTGTAATGATTTATAGTTGAAACTTTAAAACTGGGCTCATCAAGTGACTTTAAAAATTTTTAGAAAAAAACTTTTCAATTTTTATTTGAAGATTTAAGTAGTAAATCAAGTCGAAATATACAATCGATTATCCTTTATATATTATTGATTATAGCCTTTTTCGACTCAAACGTGGCCACATAAGTCAAAATTAAGATGGTAGATACACTTAAAAATTTAGATAATTTAAATGAGATTTCTTTAAAAAGGTACATAGTTTCTATTCAAAATATCCATTCTATGAAAAATAAAAATATGTATGACTTTATAAATAGCTCATTAATTAAATTATTTACATATATAATATATAATATACATATATATACAAATATTAAAAGATTCAACATAACAAAATTTTTTTGATAATGATCCTAATGAATGAAAAACAAATCTTAATTATAAAAAGGGATTAGACATTTTTAGTAACCTTAAAGGTGTTAATGATGTAGCAGAACATGGCGTTAGTTAATAAATTATTTCAATAATTGTGTAACAAATGATGAACAAAAACAATTTTTAATGCAAATTATATATGGCTACAGGAAATGATTTCCCAATGTAAAAAGATCTACACTAGCCAATGCCTTTTGATTTTATTCTAATAATTTTTTCACATTTTTTATTAATATATATGTTTTTTAAATATTTTAAACTAGCTTAAGTTACAAGAAATTAAAAATGATCATTAATATATAATATTAATAATTAACGTTTAAACTGATGTTGTCCTATTTATTTTCCACCAACACATTTTTTTTAATATATAAGAAGTTTATAAAAAAAAGGTATATTTTTAAGATTTTTCCTTAATTTCATAAAAGATTCTGTTGCGAAATTGAAAAAAAAATCTTTTTAATAGAAAATATTGTGTTCTATAATAATAGTTATATACAATTTTTATGTAAATTTAAAATTTAAGATTTTACTAGTAAGAAACTAATAACTATTTTCTGAACATTGAACTTAGTCCAGTTTTTTTTAAATTTACGAAAAATTACTAACTACACAAAAATTATTACAAATCTTTTTTGTAAAAATTTAGTACTACAATAATGGTTATATTCTATTTTATCGTAACTGTAAAATTTAGAGAGTACACGTAAAAAATTAAAACTCGCACCATTTAAGGAAACTTGAACCCCTTTGAGGCACGAGAAAGAGTTAATTAATGAAACCCAAACTTTATTATTAAATTAAATTATTATTTTGATACATTGAACAAAAGTAAAAAACCAGTTGGTATAAAATTAAAAAAAAAAAAATTGACCTCTATAGATAAGGACCATCTTATTGTACATAATACTTGGACAATTACAAATTGTGAATAACTCTAAATTAAAATTATTATTTGCAATTAGTTTTAATGCAAAATTTATATTTTTTAGTTCTTTTAATAGTTGTTTATTTTTACACTATTCACAATATTCACTAAAGTAAAATTATAATAAAAGAAACTGTATCATGAAGATAATTAATGTTGTTTTATTAAACCAGTTAAAATGTTTAAAATTAAATAAACTTACAGAATTTCCCTTTTTCATTTGATTGATTTCCGGCAAAAACAGTTTTTCATAAATAACTCCATTTTCATCACCAGTTGCAATAACATTCATCCAATCAGATCCAGAAACAGACTAAAATATAATAAAACGTATGACCAAATAATTCTAATTGATCTATGTTTATTTTAATAAGTGAGTACAAACCCAATGAGTACACTTTTGAAGAAACATTGGACCATAAAAATCTTCATCGTCAATATTTTTTAATGTATCTCCAGACTTCATTGCATCAATTGAATTTTCATAATCACTATTTGTGCTCGATTCGTCATATTTAAAAGATTCAACATCACTATTTATATCTAAATCACTGTGAGCAGTGCTTTTCTTATTTTTCTTATTAATTTTATTTCCATTAATAGTTTCATCAACATTGCGATTTAATTTCTCGCCATCATTTGTACAGACTTCTTTATTATTATTTGATACATTCTTCAAAACATACAAGTCAGGGTTATAATCATGAACATCGTCATCACAATTTGAAAAATTAACAGTCCGAACTTTTAAGAACAAGGGACTAGTATCAACAAAAATTAATATTAGTAAATTGATACATTTTATTTGATATTATTAGTATTTTCAACTTACTAAACACCTTTACTACAATACATCAATGTGTAACATTGTTGAAGCCAATTACAGTCAGAAGGACTATAAGATTTCCTTTGGAAAACTGGATTTTCAGTTGATTTCAAATCCCACAAAATTATGTTTCCATCAGTGGCTGCAGTGGCTAAAATTGAAGAATTTAAATAATTCATGGAAAGGCCTGAAAAATAATATATAAACGCAATCTTTTCATTTCACTAACAACATTCAAAAACAATTTATACATAAGCAAACAATGAACTAACCCGTTATACAAGATCTAGCCGCTTTGAAAGTGTGGCTTGGAAATAGTATATCATTGTTTAAAAATATTGATTGAAAATTTATATTGAACACACTCACGTTACCATTTGAATAACCACACACAAGAGTTCTGGAACATTTAAAGTACATAAATATTTTTTAATATAAGTAGTACTAGTATTTTTGACATCATATTTAAAAGATCAAACATTAAATGAATCTTCAAAATAGTTATTGGTAATGAGAAACAGGTTTTAACCATTGAACATTTACTACAAAAAAAACATCTGCTGGTCAAACAGAAATTGCACACTGGATAATAATTTTATTTACAATGCATTTGTATGTTGATTCAAGAAATAAAAGTAAAACCTTTAAAAAATGATTACATCTAGAAGTTGTAATATAATATCATATAAAATCAAAGTACTTGAGAATTAAACTATATACTATACTTGGCATTTGCCAACATTTATTTGACCAGAATTAATACCTAATCAAGATTTTGATACTCATTGACAACAACAACTTTCAAAACTATGGTTTTCACAAGATTTTACTTTTATTTTTGTTTTTTACAATAATAACGAAGAGATTTATTTTGATTTTTCTTACTTGAATGGTAAAACTACTTGCCAACATACTTTTGTACATTGAACACCGCCTTCAATCCATTCACATTCAAAATTTCTTGCTATCATAGGTTTAGTTTTGTAAATAAAAAACCTAAATAATACTTTCATTATATACCATTTGTTTTTTTTTTTTTATAATATATATTTTAAATAATACATGTTTGGGTTTCCATCAATATGAGGCATTGCAAATATTGGACAATCTCCGCAAGAAGTACTTAATGCCAATAAACCAATTTTTTTGTTAGGCTCATAAGCACCAGAAGGACACCATGCCATATCCCATACGGCTCCAAATTCATGTGCTAAGCCATAGGACATATAAGGCATGTCATTAATGGATTCATAACTAAAAAAAGCATATTATACATATGAAAGAATGTAAACGATCATACGAATAATTTTTATACTAAATAAATTATATACTAATTATAAGTTTTTTTTTAAATTAAAATTAATTAAACATTAATTATAAAATAATATTAAACAAAGCTTACTTAATATTATCAAGATAATTGAATTTCCATAAGCTGTACAAGTGATGGATATTTGTAAATGTCCATCTCTTTGTGCTCCATATCAGGATTAGGATGACATGATATTGCCAAATACTGAGTCTTAACTTGTTCTGGAACAGGGCACCATGACATAGCCCAATTTGGACCACCAGTAAACAACCAATACATACCTAAAAAAATAGTATTTTACTTTATTTAAACATTTTAAAATCATACAAATAATTAATATACCATTGATATGAGCAGATTTGAAAAGATCAACACAAATTTCTTCACCATCTGAATTAAATACTTTACAAGATTGTTGAACAGATGGAAAATATTTCAATGCTACATCACTAGTTAAAAGCGAAGTATCAAAATAAAAATCTTCATGACAAGAAGCCGTCCAAAATGTTTTTTTATAACTAAAAATATAAATAAAAATATACCTAATAATTCAATAATAAATTATTATTAAACCATAATTTCGAACTTACAAATTATAATAATTTAATAACGGCTTCAAATATATGTCACTGTGTACATCATATGTAACTGTTGAAAAAACAAATGTTGGTATTAGACATAAAAATCAAATTAGAATATTTGACTTAAGGCATAAATATTTACATACTTAATATAAAATCATCTAAACTTTGTTCATTAGCAAAAGGTTTTATATCAATATCATGAGTTATCAAAATATGGTCAATGATGTCATTGACACTAGATGTAATAAAATCACATAATTGACATACACAGTCCTGAAACAAAATATATGCAAAATACCAAAAAAAAATTATATAAATATAATTTAACTAGGATTATTTATCTGAAGATTTTGTATAAACAAATTTAAAAACCACATTTATAATAATGATAAATTCTGTTTAAATAAAAGATTAACTTATAAAAAAAGAGAAAAAATGTAATAAAAAATATTAAATTGAATTAAACAAATACATTGACTACCGAATTTGATAACTTATTTTGAAGTGGAAGAAAATTGTATACTTTGCGTATCAGTATCAGTATATACACAGTTTTATATGGTGTAGTCATCAGTAAATTTGCTCTTGATTTTTAGTATAATAAAATTATTTGTTTATATTGATAACCAAAATAATTATATATATATGTATGTATCAAGTAAAAAATGTATGATCTTACATAATACTCAGTAATATATTTAGTATCTGGATGAAAAGTTAATATGTTTGGTGGTCTTCTTTTCCGTCGCATTTTATATAATGATCCTGAAGGTTCTATTCTTGTACTCTAAAACACAGAATTTTACTAAATATGATGTCATAATTAATTGCATATAATGTATTTAAAACACAAAAAAAATCTTATATTGTATATAAAAACGACAGGTATTCTACATTCTACAAAGATATGGCAGAAACAATTTAATATTTTTACTAATTTTTTTTTGACAAAATTGTTCCAAATACCTTTTAAATATCACTAAGTTTCCTATTTTTAAATTTTTATCTAACTGAAAGAAGGGAGGATATACAATTTTATTTCTTTTTATGTTAAAAAATGACACATGAAATGGCAAGGAAACTAAATGAAGGTGGCTAATATATATAAATATATTTATACTTATTTATACATGTATGTGTGTTATAATTTATGTTATTTAAATCTAAAAAAATTTGATTTAAACTCACATCATTGATAGAATCGTCACCATTAGCTTTACATTTCAATTTATGACTTGCTAATGATGATGGTTTAATTTTATTTCCGCAATCTTCACACTTCAATAACAACAGTTTTATGTCCTAAAAAATAATATATTATATTATTATAATTATCTAATTAAGAACTTTATAATTAATGGAAAAATTATTTTTTACATTTTATTATGTTATACAATTTATAATGATAAAACTATCAATATTAATTATATATATTTGAAGCAAAGAGTGAATTTATAAAATATTACATTCCAAATTTACTACTAATTTTACTTATACATTGTTTTTTATACTTACATTAGCAGTTTTATTACAAAATATTACATGACTGGCAAAGCCAGAAAGACTCTTCTTAACACTTTTACAGTCTTCACAAGTTAATTTTACCAATCGATTACGGACAGCTTTAAACGGTATAAACTTTTTCAATTTATTCAATACAGAGTCAAAGTTTTCCAAATCCTAAATAAATAAATCAAATATATAGCAAAATTTTTAATAATCTTAATTTTGTAAAAACAATTAAGTCACTTTTACTCTACTCACAAGTTTCTCTTCCCCAACTAACCAACACAAATTATAATGTGCAGAGCAATGATCAGTACGGTACTTTTTAAACGTCATTTCATTATTACACCGTCCACAAGTCACCTAAATTTAAATTTATAGCTTAGAAAACGTATATCTATAAGTAAATATAATGAGCTCACCAATGATGCATCTCTTTCTTTTGTTATTTCTATATCTGATTTTATAAAATTATTTATTCTTTCATTTTCATTTAACAATGCCACTTTATCCTAATATCAAATAAAATCTTTAATAAAAATTGACATAAAGAATTAAACAATTTTACCGGTCTTAATTGACACTGCTTAACGTGGCTAGCAAAACCAAGAATACTTTTCTTTAATGTCTGACACCATTCACAAACAAATTTAACTTTATTTTTTTTTGTGGCATCTTTTGGTAAAGATTTACGTAATAATCTTTGGGTAAGATTTTCATCATCAAGATCCTATGAAAAAAAAAAATACAAATTTAAATTTAACTTTGTTAAATATTTATTTTCATAATTTCTAAAATTAAAAAAATCTATTAAAAAATTTAATATAAATTTTAATAACATAATATAATTATAGAATTGCATAACTGCTTTTTAGTTAATTTAAATATTTTTCTATTTTATTAATTAAAAAAGAATAATTATTCTCAACTATAATAATATCTATAACAATTGATTTTTGGATAATTTTTACAGCTGATTTTCAAGTTTATATAAATATTTATTTTTAGAGTTTTAAATATTTTTTGTAATATATGGAAATTTGTAAAGTATCATCATCAGTAGAAACCCATTCATTCATCCATAATTAAAATATATGTATAAATATACATATCTTTAATAGGTACTAAAACATTATTATATAATGTATAACATAATATAACATATATATAATATTTTATAAAAGTTTACATTTTTTAAATATCTTTACATTTATCTTTATCTGGAAAATAACTTACTAATTTTTCTTCACCATTAAGCCAGCATAAATTATAATGAATTAATTTATGTGTTTCTTCATATTCTGTTTTCAACATGCTTTTCTCACAACAAGCACAATTTACCTACAAAAATAAAATAAAATATGATATTTAATTGTTATTTCAAAACTAACTATATACATACCAATGAATCGGAAATGATAGAATTATCATTTTTTGGCTCATCAGATTGTGACAATATTGGCTAAAAAAAGTTTTTAAATTAAATTATAAAATTACTTTTAGTCTAAAATAGTTTTTTTTATGAACACAAAAAGAATAAACACTATATTGAAATAAAAAAACACATTTACATATACTGTTTGGAATTTAAAAAACTAAAAATAATTTCAATTTCTTTTTTTTTAAATAAATATTGATGAAAAATATATTTATCTTAATAATACTCAAAACAATAATTATTATGAACTACATATTTATATATTAATGTATTACCTCTTGTTCAATGGCACAATTTTTTACATGACGAGCATAACCTACCACACTTTTTTTAATAGTGTCACACCATTCACATTTAAAAGATACTTTTTTATCACGCTCAGCATACTTGGGCAATATTTCACGTAATAAAGCAACAGTTTTGTCTACATTTGAATAATTCTAAAAAAATAAACATTGAATGATTAACATATACACAAAACATTAGAAAACTTCTTACATAATTCAAACATTAACATAATTTAGATGCTTGATATCTAGATAAATCTAGTATATTAATAGTTTTATTTGAGAAACAGACAAAACAAATAAATAAGGTTCAACTACAGGATTTTGGATTCTATACTTTTAGACATGGCCATGAGTAAATTGACTTTACCTCCATGGTCAAGTTGAATATAATTATATTAAAATAAAATATATAATTATCTATGGTACTAAATTCCTAAAATGTTATTTAGAAATAGTTTTATTACTTTAATTGTAATAATATAAAAAATATATATATTATTAAAAATATAGTATATAATAATTTAATTATATTGATGACCAATTTTTGTGAAAAGTAATACAAAGTATATAATTATGTGATAAAGAATAAACACTATTTCCTTTTGCCAATTAATGTGACACATGCATATTATATGTATATGAAAATAATTAAATAAACCTACTAATTGATCTTCTCCTTCTAACCAACATAAATTATTATGTATATATCTATGAATATTTCTATAGTCTGTATAGGTCATATTGTCTCCACAACGTCCACACAATACCTAAATATTAAACAAAAATCACATCATTTTCAAACCACTATTACAAACATCTTTTTAATCTAAGTAACTTTATAGTTTAATTTAATTTTTATCATTATATAGATTATAAATGAAGTATGATAATATATTTTATTTGTAATATAGATGATTCCTAACTTACTGTTGAGTTATCATTGCGAGTAATTGATGTACTACTATTCATTTTGAACTTTCTAAAGGAATTTTCACACTCAATAAAGGCTATGATAAAAAAAAAATTAGATAAACATTTTATTTTAAATACAACACATTTAAACGTTTAAAAACGCATAAATACATAATCCTAAATAAAAACTAATGTAAAATATACAAGGGTTGTTCGGAAAGTAAGTTCCAATCACGGCTAGTGAGCAAAGGAGTGGGAGTAGAGGCATGGTTTTGACGGCGTTGCATAGACCGGTTCAGTCAGCTGTAAAGGTTGATTGAATAGTTCTGCACATTACAGTAAACAAATAAAATAGCCACTGCGAGTGAAAATCCCACCGCTGCAATTGACAGAAAAGGAATCCTTTTAGTGGAATTCATAGAAAGGGACACCACGATTAATTTGACAGTGTACTGTGAGACATTGAAGAAACTGAGGCTAGTGATCCAAAACAAAAGGCGGGGAATGTTGACTGCTGGCGTTCTTCTCATTCATGACAACGTGCGTTCTCACACTACAGCACGAACTCGTGAAGTTTTGGATCAATTTGGTTGGGATATTTTTTACCATCCACCCTACAGTCCTGATTTGGTCCCCATGTGATTTTCACCTAATCCTCAATATAAAGAAATGGCTTGGGGCGCAGCACTTCGTGAACGATGACGAGTTGAAAGGTCATGTAAACGAGTGACTAAATGAACAGGCGGCAGAATTTTATTCAATGGGAATTGAAAAACTTCTGTATAGATATGATAAGTGCTTAAATGTTGGTGGTAATTATATAGAAAAATAGTTTAAGATATGCTCTGTAAGATGTATATAATAAAAAGTCTGTAAATGAATTGAGTATTTTTTTATACTAAAACGGAACTTACTTCCAAACAACCCTCATAATTATAAATGCCTATTATAAACATCAGTTTTCTATAAAAGTGCTAGGTATATAATATACCTATTATTAATTATTCTTCATTATAGGTTTATTTAAGATAAAATTGGATAACAAATTATTTTTGTATATTTTATTAATTTATAATATTTTCAATAACTTGTATTTGTTTGCAAAATCAATATATAAAATGAAGAATTTCTAGGATATACAAATTTTCCCATTAAAAAATGTAAAAATACTAATAGACCTTGGATCATCATCACATTTGAAAAAATTTAAAAAAATATAAAAGTGGAGATTTGTAAGATTATATTGCACTTTCCAAATTAACAATACTTATTATTTTATTCATATTATAATTCATATATAATTTATTAATTAATATTAATTAATACAAAAGGTCAATTTATACATATATATAGTTTAAAATTTTGTTTTTTGAAATTTAAAAATTATGGTAAAAAAAAAATTTATATATATAAAATATATATTCTTCTATTATTTTTCTATGTAATACATTTTATACATACATTATTTGTACAATTTTTCAAATGATTGGTGAATCCAGCAATAGTGAGTTCAATTTGTTTGCACCAATCACATTTGAATTTCAACTTGGTTTTACATTTATTAGTGTTTTCTTGTAATATTGCTTGAATTTTGGATGAATCTGTAAAGTCCTAAAAGATAAAATAAGTAGTATTTAAAATAATTCAATATATATACTTTAATTAAAACTTTACAATTTCGTCTTCTACTCCATCTAACCAACAGAGGTTATAATGAATTCCACGGTGAATAGATTCATATTCTTCAAAAATCATACTTTTTTTGCATTTTCCACAAGTCACCTATAAAACAAGAAACACCCATCCAACATTGCAGTGAAAAAAGTATAAATATACTATGTATACAGAGTGCCCCTAGAAAATCTGATAAATATAATAACATTTTGAGTTTATTAAAGCTTTCATGGATTGAGAATTTATTAACTATGTGATTTTCGGAAATATCCATGTGGTTAATGTTATTGTTCTGACGTTTCAGAACCGTTGCAGGTTCTATCCTCAGAGTTTTGTAGTACACGTCTGACTGTCGTGACTACATTTAGTGTAGTCTCAGTGTAGTCGCGACAGTCAGACGTGTACTACAAAACTCTGAGGATAGAACCTGCAACGGTTCTGAAACGTCAGAACAATAACATTAACCACATGGATATTTCCGAAAACCACATAGTTAATAATAACATTTATTCTATTCAATATATATAATTTTACAACTAAAAATTTAATTTTTTTTTTCTGCCAAATCCAAAATACTTCTATTTCATGAATCTGTTTTTAAAAAAAATTTGGTATCAAAATTTTTTATTATAGATTAGTCGTTAAATGTTTATACATTTTAAAAGTATATGAAAAGATCAATTTCTTTTATTATTGCTATACTATGAAAGAATATTTTTTAAACGTAAGCAAAATTAGTCTAGTCGCCTGCATCATTCTGTTGGTGTCTGGTTGTCCTCTTGTGGCCTAGGGCAAAGATGTCTGCTATTGAATACATTTTTTTACACTAACATCTATCTAATAATTAGAAAAATTTAAGTTTTTCATTTCTTCAAAAATTATATTAAATAATATATTAATTTATATTAATTATAGGGCAGAAAAATAACAATTATTTTTAAAAAAAACTTTAAACTATTGAATAGAATAAAAGTTCAAGTTATTGCAATTATCAGATCTTCATGGGAAGCTGTGTATATAAAAATGAATATTTGAACATATAATTACAAAGTTACAACTCGTTTTTAAATTAAAAATTTTCAACAAATCTTACTGTAGAATCAGGACTGATGATATTAACAGTAACAAAGTCATTAATTGATTCTTCGTCATCGATTTTTAATTTGACGACCACCGAATTCGCCGCATGATCTTCCATATTGAAATAAGTTTTGACTTCCTACAAACTTTGTTTAATCGCAATTGACATGTTTTTAACAGAGAACATAATAATATATGGAAATACTGAATAGTTTCGACCGTATCGAAATACTTGACATTTTTTCAGTATTTGATAATTCTCAGAACGAAATTGTCTTTAAGTCGTTAATTATGACCGCGTAAACAAAATATACAATTTTAATCAATACTGTACATGGTAGTCTTGATAAATAATATTATCTGACAATGGAACACAACTGTAGATTTAGATAATAACTTTTCAAATGTAAATTGATAAAAATAAATTGATTGGTCAAGGAAGTTTACATTTTCCATTTTTGTAAACTCTTTGGATTTTTAGAAAACATGACTTGTATTTTATATTGTCATGAATATCATTCTTGCTTGTCATAACATACCATTTTAACACATAACCAATACGAAGACGTATTATAATATTATACTAAGTTTTGTTATTGTTTTAAAAAGTTCTCCTTTAAGTACCTACTAAATATTTTGCTTAATTTACTCATTTTTAATTTAACACGAATAAACTACTACATAATGAACATAACGTCAGCAGCGGGCGTAATATCGTTGCTGGACGAGCCGGCGTCCGAACTGAAGATATTCGCACTCCGTAAGTTAGATACTATTGTGGACGAATTTTGGCCCGAGATATCTGAAGCTATCCAGAAAATCGAATTCCTTCACGAAGACAAGACGTTTACGCAACAGAGTTTGGCTGCTTTAGTCGCCAGTAAAGTTTACTATCATCTCGGTTCTTATGCGGACTCTTTGCAATACGCCTTGGGCGCTAGTGAACTATTTGATGTGAACGCTCGCAATGAATATGTGGAGACGATCATTGCCAAATGTATTGATCACTACACAAAATTGCGCGTGGAAGCAGCAGAGAACACAAGCTCGTTGTCTACAATGGATATACGATTGGAAGGGATAGTCAATCGTATGTTCCAAAGATGTCTGGACGATCATCAGTACAAACAGGCGTTAGGTCTAGCTTTAGAGACAAGACGTATGGATATATTTGCCAAATCCATTGAGTTATCAGACAACGTTAATGAAATGTTATCTTATGCTTTTCAAGTTGCAATGAGTACTATTGAAAATCGCAGTTTCCGTAGTACAGTGCTACGTAGTCTTATTAGCCTGTACCGTAATCTTGAAATACCAGACTATGTCAACATGAGCCAATGTTTCATTTTCTTGGATGATCCCAAATCAGTAGCTCAACTTCTTGAAGGTCTTATTCAAAATAACGATGAAAAAAACTGTTTAATGGCATACCAAATTGCATTTGATTTATACGAATCAGCCACTCAACAATTTTTGTCTAGTGTGCTTGAATCTCTTAGACAAACAGCACCCATACCTTCTGCCACACATGTCATCAAAGCGATTCCTGCAGCCCAAAGCAGTGTAGATAAAGAAAATGTTACCTCACCTGTAGCTGTTGCTTCAACTGAAGTCGCTGTAGCTCAGCCTATTATTGAAGAACGTACTTTTGAATCTCTAGGACCTGATGATAAATATCGCCAAGAAGTAATCCAAAAGTTAACCAAAGTATTAAGTGGAGAAGTGAGCATCGAGTTACATTTGCAGTTTTTAATTAGGAGTAATCATACAGACATGTTGATTTTGAAAAACACAAAAGAAGCAATTCGTGCTAGTGTCTGTCATACAGCTACAGTAATTGCCAATGGCTTTATGCACAGTGGTACTACTAGTGATCAATTCTTAAGGTAAATTAAATAATACATAATAAAAAAAAAATACCTATTTATATATTAATAATTACTGTGAATAATTCATTTTTAGAGATAATCTGGAATGGTTAGCCAGAGCTACAAATTGGGCAAAACTATCAGCTACTGCTTCTCTTGGTGTCATACATAGAGGTCATGAGACAGACGCTCTTGAACTGATGCGCAGTTATTTACCTCCTAGAGAAAACAATTCATCAGGAAGTTCAGGATATAGTGAAGGTGGAGGTCTATATGCTTTAGGTTTGATTCATGCTAATCACGGTGCTGCTATCAATGATTATCTTCTTGGGCAACTCAAAGATGCACACAACGAAGTAAATTATAAATATAATTATTATAAAAATGTAACATTATTAATATGTTTTTTAATTTAGATTCGTAAAACATGGAGGATGTTTAGGAATTGGTCTTTCAGCGATGGGAACAAGTCGTGAAGACATTTATGAACAGTTAAAATTTAACATGTATCAAGATGATGCTGTGACTGGTGAAGCTGCTGGATTGGCCATGGGTTTGGTAATGTTGGGATCTAAAAATGGTGATGCTCTTCAAGATATGGTGGCATACGCTCAAGTTACACAGCATGAAAAAATTTTAAGAGGTTTAGCTATTGGAATATCATTCGTCATGTACGGACGACTAGAAGAAGCTGACCCACTAATTACTTCTTTGTTACAAGACAAAGATCCAATATTGCGCCGTTCTGCTATGTACACAATATCTATGGCATATTGTGGAACTGGAAGCAACACTGCCATTAGGAAATTATTGCATGTTGCAGTTTCTGATGTCAATGATGATGTACGTCGTGCAGCTGTCACTGGATTAGGATTTTTATTATTTCGAACACCAGAACAGTGTCCTCAAGTTGTTAGTTTACTTGCCGAGAGTTACAACCCACATGTTCGATATGGCGCGGCTATGGCTCTTGGTATTGCTTGTGCAGGAACAGGACTCAAAGAAGCCATTAATTTATTAGAACCAATGACCAATGACCCAGTGAATTATGTACGCCAAGGAGCACTAATTGCATCTGCCATGATACTTATTCAACAAACTGAAAGTATTTGTCCAAAAGTCAAAGATTTTCGCACGTTGTATGCTAAAGTGATTACTGATAAACACGAAGATGTCATGGCCAAGTTTGGAGCTATTCTGGCACAGGGTATCATTGATGGTGGCGGTCGTAATGTTTCGATTTCGTTAGAATCAAGAACTGGACATACTAACATGTTGGCAGTCGTTGGTTTATTGTTGTTCACCCAGTACTGGTATTGGTTTCCTTTGGCTCATTGTTTAGCTCTAGCATTTACCCCTACGTGTATCATTGCATTGAATGCACAACTCAAAATGCCACTTTTAGAGTTGAAAAGTAACGCGAAACCATCATTGTATGCATATCCTGCGCCAATGGAAGAAAAGAAACGTGAGGAAAGAGAAAAGGTCACTACTGCTGTATTGAGTATTGCGGCAAGAGCAAAACGTCGCGAAGGTAGCAGTGTGAAGGTTAGTGAACCGTCACCTATTGAAAAAATGGAAATTGATGAAAAAGAAGCGTCGACAAGCAAGAAGAAGGAAGAAAAAAAAGAAGAACAAAAACCAGAACCTAATTTCGAGGTATTAAATAACCCAGCTAGAATAATGAAACAACAACTTAAGCACTTACAATTAGTTGAAAATGCTTTATATCAACCCTTAAAAGAAGTGTCTATTGGTGGTATCATCATGACACATTTCACTAAAAACGGAGTGGAAGATGAGCAATTGGTTGAACCTGTCGCAGCTTTTGGACCTAAACCCGAAGACGAAAAAGAACCAGAAGCACCCGAACCTTTTGAATACACAGATGATTAATATATTTCAAGATTAAATTTTAACCTAAGTGTTACTTTAAAAGTATTTTTGTTACATCCATAACAATGTATCTTTTTTTTACTTAGACTTATATAATTGATCTATGCAAACTCTTGAATTAATTATAATTTATATATCTAATGGCTTTTTTTATTATTAATTTTTTTTTTGTCTTTATGATACCAATATAATTTTATAGAAAAAAAAGAGGGTAGGTGTACTCCATAGTACACTTATAGCAATGAGAGTGTTGATCCTCATCACGGGTATGATAACTATGGTCATAGAAGCAGTATGAGGCAAGTATGCTGATCCTTGGGGGTCGAACACTACTTGCTGCTCATGACTCGGTCAGCAGCACATTCAGTGAGAAACAATGCTTGTGCCTTTCTAAAGGCAAGTCCTTTCGGTTCAAATAATGTTCATGTACTCACATCTTGTGACATTAGTTCCAAGGACTATAAATCGATTGATAGTATGGACCGGGCTTTGACCTGAACAATAAGGATATTCAGTTTTTTACTCCACATTTCTAATACTCCCTGCCTATATTTATTATTTAAAAAAAAATCTTATATCATAAAACAGTTTTATTTTTTGAAGGCATTCATTATATTCCCACATGATATTCATTATTGAAAACACTGAAAGATAACTTTATAGCACTCATTCTTTGACCTACAAATAATTAAATGAAAAAAATAAACAATACCTCTTCCCATTATCATAAAAGTTAATAGGAAAAACATAGTAAAATATTTATTATTATCGGGTTCAAAATATTAATAAATATTTACATTAAATAATAATATGACTTTAAGGTTGGTTTATATTTGTAAATATTATAACTGATTATAAAAATAGTAACAATAACTTTCATTTGAAACTTGTGCAATACATCTTTAAATACTTAACTTGCTAAATGATCAATATAATTAATTATTCGAGTAACAGCTTGCATATTGGTACAATTAAAATAATTGTAATGTCATGTACAAAAAAACAAAAAATACCAAATGGCAGTGTTTAAAACAATGATTTTACTCAGTATTAACCATTTATGTATAGAAGATTAACAAATATATATTAATATATATAACTGATACAACTAATAATACAACTACCTATAAGTTGATGTTAATTACCTAAAAAATTTTTGACAGCCCAACAAGTCCATCAATATCAATTGTAAATATACAATTATATAAAGAAAACACTTTTTACATTTAGTTAATATTTAAATTTGAAGATTCGATGAATATGGGTAGTTTTTAAAAATAATTAGTTAGAATACATATAACAACATTAACATTATATTTTAATATTTTCAACAAGGAAAGCACAGTATAAGTTTAAAAAACAGCTTTTAACATTATAATGAAAATTATAAAATTATAAATATATAATTGAATAGTATCCATAAAATTAAAAAATATTGTATGTAATTTAAATTGTGCAATTAACTTTTATATATATATATATATGCATGCTTTAGTGCCATATCAATATTCTCAAACATTTTACTTCATTGCATAGATGATAATACTATAAGAAGCATTTTGATGAAATATAATATTAAAAATTTCTATGAGATAATCATGTTGCTTTCTTTAGTCAAATAGAAATATTTAATAAACAAGAAACATTTAGTATACACTGTTTCTAAATTAAGCAACCTAACCAAAGACAAGGGAAATATGTATTAAGTCTAAGTTCTTCCATAGTTCCAATTAGAATACCAAACTAACGACCAACAAATAAGCTTATTATTTTCGTGTCATCAATTTAGATAGTTCAACACCCATAGCAGCTGGACTTCTAGTAACAACCACACCAGCCTAAAAGTGATATAAATATATTATAAAACAAAATTAAATGATAATCATATAATATTGAATTTTTAATTACCCCTTCTAATGCATCAATTTTATCTTGAGCACCACCTTTTCCACCAGATATGATAGCACCAGCATGACCCATACGGCGACCGGGGGGAGCTGTAAGTCCAGCAATGAAAGATACAACAGGTTTAGCATTAGGACCCTAAAAAAAAATCATACATAATTTTAATAACTAATTATATTATTATTAAATAATAATAATTACTGAATTATGTTCTTTCAAGTAATCAGCAGCCATTTCTTCTTGTTGTCCACCAATCTCACCGATTAAAATAATACCATGTGTGTTTGGATCTTGTAAGAATACTTCCAAGCAATCAATAAAATCAGTGCCATTGAATGGATCACCTCCAATACCAACACACAATGTTTGTCCAAGACCAACTTCAGATGTTTGATGTACTGCTTCATAAGTAAGTGTACCAGAACGTGACACTACACCAATAGATCCTTGTAAATGGATGTGACCAGGCATAATACCAATTTTACACTGAAAAATATACAACATTTAAATAATTTAATGATTGTGATCATTGGTGCATAAAACATTTTACATACTTGTTGTGGAGCAATAATTCCAGGACAGTTTGGTCCAAGAAGCCTAGACTTATTTTGTCTGAGCAATTTATGTTTTACCCGGACCATATCTTGCTGAGGAATTCCTTCTGTGATACAAACAATTAGAGGAACCTCAGCATCTATAGCCTCAGAAATTGCCTTTGCTGCTCCTGGTGGAGGCACATAAATAACTGTAGCATCCGCTCCCGTTTCATCTCTGGCCTACAATAATCAACAGAAATAAAGTAAATTCTTAATATTTAAATAATTACTAAATAACTTACTTCTTTGACAGAATTGAAAATTGGTAAACCTAAATGGGTTTTTCCTCCTTTACCTGGGGAGACACCGCCCACCATACGAGTACCATACTCAAGGGCCTGAGTTGAATGGAAAGTTCCTTGTTTACCAGTCATTCCCTGGCAAATGACTTTAGTATCTTTCGTCAACAATAAATTTTTTCTAGTTTCAGCATAGATTCTTGGATCGACTGAATTTGATGATGATCGTATGCCCATTAAATTGCATACTACAATAAAAATGTAAGTTATTAGAATAAAAATCATAAAATTTAAACCCATGGTTGAAAATTACACGATACAACAATTATAATTATCTACTGAAGGGCATATAAAATATAATATATACATTAATTACACTCAATTATGTGTATATTTAAATTAATTATAATTGCTCAATGATGAAGTCTAGTTTTAGCAATGTTGATGTTGTCAAAACATTTTGAGGGTAGATGTCTAAGTACTCTGAATCAAATCAGGCAGACGAACAATTTTATCGCAATAGAAAAATATTCTCAATTCTTAAAAATTATCAAATTATTTAATTAATAATTTATTTAATATTCAAATTATTGAAAATATTATCAATTATTAATAATTGATAATATTTATCAATAGTTTAACAAGTATTTTAAGAGTTATTTTGATAAACCAGATGCGAGTGTAAAGATCCGTATACTGCGATTGTTGTCAACTTTTGTGAACACGACCAACAGGGGTCAAACACATGAACCAGGAAGTAGACCATTTGATGGAATCCGTCCTTTTTACAGGTTTATTTTCAAAAAAATGACTTACCCGAGATCCTGGAGAAAATCCTGGTGGTGGCGGCCATTGCACGAGCGTCAGGAAGAACGAATGACGGTGGGCGACAGGAGAATAAAAACGATTAACTGCGTTACGGCACCAGGTCCAAGTGATAAGTCGCGAACAGCGTGAAAGGTCGCGGGCGAACGGCGCGCGGCTGGTCGTAAATTCGTATTGCGCGAACGAAAATAATTGCAATACGGCGGCGTCCGGCGTATCAACTATCGCCCGTGGTTGAAGTATCGTCGGCAAAAACATATGCACGCGCACAGTGTGACCACACGAGGTGCGCGACCGGTGTCAATGGCACGTTCCATTCTATGGCTGGATATCATCCAGTTCCGTGATGTTCTGACGGTGCAGTAGCAGCGGTGCAGGGGGTACGACCACTCTAGTCGTTGTACTCCTGTCTTCTAGTCAACTCCCGTAGGTATCATATTATCGTCGTTGTCGTCGACCTGTAGCGAAGAGAAGTTTTTGAAAGGTTAAATGACGAGATCATTCGTCATACACGTAACACAATTGGGCGCTTACATCGCGCGTCGAAGTACACAGTGACTTATAGAAGAGTTTTCACGCTTGTTGTTGTTGTTATTATTATTATTATTACTATCGCTATACAAGGGAACATTTCATTCTCCCTGTGTCTTCATTGTGTTGCCATTTGCTCTTCCCCCTCTTCTCGTATAATCATGTCGTTGATCGAGACGAACGACAGCCACAGTCTGCGAACTGTTTACCGTGGCCGTGTGTATGAATCCAGTATCAACAGAGATGTGCCCGGCCCGCGATATCCGTCACCGAAAGCTCAATAGCTTCAACGCACCAACATCATGATGCGTACCAAACGTCATGAATCCGAACAGCCGATCATATATGCTCTGCTCCAAGAAGATCCTTTGCGAGAATTGTTCGAAGCGTGCAAGTCGGGCGACCTGAACAAAGTCAGGCGACAGATAAATGCCGAGACGGTTAATGCCAGGGATACGACTGGCAGAAAGAGCACACCCTTGCATTTCGCTGCTGGTAAATCGATTAATATTTTAATATCAATTGCTTCTTGTTTATTATTATTATTATTATTATTCCATACTGCTAACTTTATGGGCTGTTTTAATATTTTTTTTTATTTTCAATTGTTTCCAATTTTAGATTTATCCGTATTTACTTAATGTTTCATATATAACTAATATCCATAATAGTTTATATCTTAAACTAAATTAATTTTAAGAGAAATTCGTTTCCATTAATAGTGATGTTTAAACGTTTTAATAATAAAAGTCTGTCTGAATTCTGTATAAAATACAAATGAATTCTAATTGGTTTCTAGTCCTGTTTCTATTGTTATAAAAAACAACAATGACTGTATCCATAACAGCTGATAGAAAGGTGGTTTTTAGAGGGGGAGTTACATTGGTTTGATTATAGCTATGTACTTAGTTTTTACACTTTGAAGAACAAAAATTAATTAAAAATCAGAAATATAAAAAAAATGTATATATATATATATATATAAGTTACATATATATATGTAAGTAAATTAATAAGAAATAAAAAAAAAATATGTTCATATTTATGTGTTTGGTTAAAATCAATTAAATGATCAACTTAAATTTCATTTATGTAAGTCAAATGTAAATAATAGAAAGTAATGATATAATACAGTTTGTGACTTATGTAATCTAAAAATGAAATTACTATGGGATTTAATCATTATAGGATTTGGTCGTCGCGATATAGTTGAACTATTGTTATCCGCTGGAGCGTCAATCCAAGCTCACGATGATGGTGGACTTCATCCATTGCATAATGCCTGCTCATTTGGACACGAGGATGTAGTTGGTTTATTGTTAGAGGCTGGAGCAGATCCTAATACTAGAGATAACTGGAATTACACACCTCTCCATGAGGCTGCTATTAAAGGAAAAATTGAAATATGTATAGGTAGATATAAATTATATAAATTAGATTTTTGTACAAATTGGCAGTATTTATATTTATGTTAATCACATTGTTTTATAGCATTGTTACAACATGGAGCTGATCCAACAATAAGAAATTCAGAAAATAAAACACCAGTTGATTTATCTAATGTTAGCGGAGTACCTGGTATTCATGAAGTGTTAGTGGGAGAATGGCGCAAAGATGAAGTATAAATCCTTTTAAATATAGCTATTCCAGTATTTCATTTTATAAATGATTTTATAGATTCTTGAATCTAGTCGATCTGGAGATGATGCTAAGTTATCGTCACTTTTGACACCACTTAATGTTAACTGTCATGCAAGTGATGGACGTAAATCAACACCATTACATTTAGCTGCTGGTTTCAATCGTATTCGGTGTGTTCAATTACTTCTCAGGCATGGGGCAGATGTACATGCAAAAGATAAAGGGTAAAATAATGACTTAATAATTTAAATTTCATTATAGTTTTAAATAAATTAAACGTGTCTAACTTTAGAGGTCTTGTTCCATTACACAATGCTTGTTCATATGGACACATAGAAGTTACAGAAATGCTTATAAAGCATGGCGCTTGTGTAAATGCAATGGATTTATGGCAGTTTACTCCATTGCATGAAGCTGCTTCTAAGTCGCGTTTGGAAGTTTGTTCATTATTGCTTAGCAAGGGTGGAGATCCAACATTGATCAATTGTCATTCCAAGTCGGCCATTGATTTAGCATCTACACGTGAACTACAAGAAAGATTATCTTGTAAGAAATAACAATAAAGATTTTCAAATCGCCTTTTAATTATAATTATATATTTTCTATTTTACATAGATGAATTTAAAGGTCATTGTTTATTGGAATCCTGTCGTATAGCCGATGTCTCAAAAGTAAAAAAACTACTAAATTCAGACATTGCAAAATTCAAACACCCCTTAACTGGTGATACTGTTTTTGTAAGTAAATATGAAATACATGTATTTTGTACTTGATACATTCTATTTGTATTTGTATTTATACTTTTAGCACGTTGTAGCTACTTCATTGGGTTCAAAGCGTAAACAAGTTATTGAACTTTTATCTCGTAAAGGAGCACAAATAAATGAAGTTAATAAAGAGCTTCTAGCTCCTTTGCATATAGCTGCAGATTATTGTCATTTTGACGTTATGGAGACATTTATTAGACTTGGCGCTCGAGTAAATATTACTGATGGACTTGGGCAAACAGGTAAATATAATATAATAAGTTTTTTCAAATGTTATATTTTTAATTTCTAATCTTTCTTAGCTTTACATCGATGTGCAAGAAATGACAGTTTACAAGGTTGCAAAATTCTCTTGTCCTACAGTATTGATACAAACATTACGTCAATACAAGGATTTAAAGCCATTGATATGGCCACTGAAAATATTAAAAAAATATTACAAGGTAATATTACAAATATTACTATTTTAGAGCAAACATACTTGATAATTGTAATAATAATATTATTTTATATTATAAATTACAGAGCCTCCTGTAGTTTTAGATTTAGAATCTGAACTATTAGAAGCTTCTAAATCTGGTGATTTAGAAAAAGTACAAAAACTGTTAATTACATATCCTAATATTGTCAATTGTAGAGATTTAGATGGACGGTAATTTAATTTAACTATATTGAGTTAACTCTAAAAAATTAATAACTCAGAATAATTATTTGTATTGTTTTGTTTTGTTTTTTTCATTAGACATTCCACTCCTCTCCATTTTGCTGCCGGATATAATCGCGTAGCTGTTTGTCAATATCTTCTTTCTCATGGCGCGGACGTTCATGCAAAAGATAAAGGGTATGTATTGTCTAATTTAACATGAAAATAATTGTTTAACCATATTGATAATTCACCCAGAGGTCTAGTACCTTTACACAATGCTTGTTCATATGGCCATTTTGAAGTTACCGATATGTTAATTAAACATGGTGCAAATGTTAATGTTTTTGACTTGTGGAAATTTACTCCACTTCATGAAGCTGCAGCTAAAGGAAAATATGAAATTGTGCGATTACTGCTACAGGTATTTTTCTATATTTAAAAAAAAAAAAACACGAATTAGAAATTATTTACTTTTTATTTTTGTGTTAGCACGGTGCTGATGATACAAAGAAAAATCGTGATGGGCATACACCATTAGCACTGGTGAGAGACTCTGATAATGATGTAGCTGATTTGTTAAAAGGTAATTCAGCACTATTGGATGCTGCTAAAAAAGGAATACTAGCAAGAGTTCAAAGACTTGTTACTACAGAAAACATTAATTGCCGAGATACACAAGGGAGAAATTCCACTCCGCTACATTTAGCTGGTAAGATTTAATTAAAAAATATATATACATTATATTTGAGTAAATTTAAATATTCAATAATATTTTAGCTGGTTATAATAACTTGGAAGTTGCCGAATTTCTCTTGGAACAAGGAGCTGATGTTAATGCTCAAGATAAAGGCGGTTTAATACCTTTACATAATGCTTCTTCATATGGACATTTGGATCTTGCTGCTCTTCTAATTAAACATAATACTACTGTAAATGCTACTGATAACTGGGGCTTTACTCCCTTACACGAAGCAGCTCAGAAAGGAAGAACACAACTAAGTGCACTACTTGTAATTTTTTTACATAAAATGTTTGAGCTATTTATATAATATTTTTATCATTAATAAATATATCACTTGTACAATATTTCAGTTAGCTCATGGCGCCGACCCATTTTTGCGAAATCAAGAAGGCCAAACTCCTCTAGAATTGGCTACAGCCGAAGATGTGCGATCATTACTAACAGATGCAATGGCGTCCCATCCAGGTGCAAATGCTGCAGCCAACAATTCATCAGTATACGTTGCCACACCACCCCCTTTAACTCCTGAAGAAACAGCTACAGTCGTCATGCCATCTGGAGCATCTGTTGCGTTACCCAGTCCTGGTGGGTCTGGTAGATCTTTCATGTTAGGCTCTCAAGCAGACGGATCAGTCAATGGATATGAAAGTGCCCATCCTCATCCTAATTGTATAACATTATCAACTGTACAAGGATTCCTTGCTAGGTATAATTTGTATATGATATAACCATTATTGACATACAATGTGTACATAAATGGTATTGTAACTATCTAGTCTCTGTTTGGACCATCTAAATGAGATATTTGAGAGAGAACAAATAACTTTGGATATATTGGCAGAGATGGAACATGAAGACTTAAAACAAATTGGAATCACGGCGTATGGTTATCGACATAAGCTAATTAAAGGCATGGAAAAAGTAGTGTCCAAACATGGTAATTTTATTTAAAAATGAATTCAAATAAATTCAGTGATTTTACTTGTTCTATTTGTAGGTGGTGTTTGTTCTGGTTTATCAGGTGGAATGCCATGTACACTTTTAATTGATCTATTACCTGAAGACAAAGAATTTATTACTGTCGAACAAGAATTACAGAGCACTATACGAGAACATCGTGATAATGGACAGTCTGGTGGAATATTTAATAGATATAATATCGTTAGAGTAAGTAATGGAATTTTCATTTATAACTATTTCACACTTAAAATTAATAAATTATATTTTAGATACAAAAAATTCAAAATCGCAAACTGTGGGATCGTTATATACATCGTAAACGAGAAGTTTCTTTAGAAAACGGCAATCAGGCCAATGAAAGAATGCTTTTCCATGGATCCCCTTTCATTAATGCAATTGTTCAAAAAGGATTTGATGAAAGGCATGCATATATTGGCGGCATGTTTGGTGCAGGTATGCAAAAATGAGATATTTTCTAAAAAAAATTGTCTTTTATTATTGAATATTTTAGGTATATATTTTGCTGAAAACTCATCTAAAAGCAATCAGTATGTGTATGGGATTGGTGGAGGAACTGGTTGTCCAGCGCATAAAGATCGATCATGTTATCAATGTTTAAGGTCGGTACTTGACCTATTTATTGTGTTATTTCATAAAACAAATATGTATTTTTTTTTTTATAATACCTTGTCTTATCTACAGACATTTACTTATGTGTCGAGTTACTCTTGGAAAATCATTTGTTCAATACAATGCTATAAAAATAGCACATGCTCCACCTGGACACCATTCTGTGATGGGAACACCTAGTGTTGGTGGATTAAATTTCTCCGAATACGTTGTGTATCGAGGTGAACAGGTAAATATGACACAACAAATATAACATTTAATTTACCAACTTTTTTTAACAATTGTGTTTACATTTGTAGGCTTATCCTGAGTATTTAATTGCTTACCAAATTGTGAACCCATCTGAAACCGTGGAAAGTGGTTAATCTCCTAAGCTCTCTGCTTTTGGCAAAGTTTTTCTCTCAATTACGTTCCTCTTTTTCAATTATTTAAAAATTCTAGCGTGATGTTTTCTCAATCAATAACTTTTTTTGTCTTTTATTAATTATTATTATTATTATATAGAGGGTTTTAAAAAATTTAATTGTGAATTTAAAAGAATTAACTAATAAGGATATTGTTATTATTAAAATTCAAATATTATTCTTATAATTATTATTAATTATGTTTACAACACTGCCTATATGTAAGGTTAAATAAATCCTGGAGCAGTCTAAAACCTTATTGAGAACAGGGTGCAAAATAGTATTGAAAATTTTGAAATGAAGTCTGAATTTTTAATGAAATATTGTAAAAATTCTTTCAATAATATTACTCTACTGGTTTTAATTTTTTCACATAACAAATCAAAAACAAAACTTAATTATGGATTTTCTGTATGCATCTGACATCTATATCACAAAAATCAAACATTTTTATTTGTAATAATCTGTACATTTATATAATATATATTAGATGTCAAACAATCATATTATTGCTTGTATATTTAAAAAAACAAAAACAAAACGATATTTATTTGAGATGAGACTTATTTATTAACATTAAATAAATTACAAGAGCCTAATACAGTATTTTATATAATAAAAATATATAAATAATTTTAAGTTAACAGAGAATATAAATTATTTTCATTCGTGTTTGAATTATTTTCACAATTTATGATGAAGACCAGTGCTCAAATTTTCAATACATAAGTTGGTCATTAAATATGTAAAACATGTTTAATTGAGATATTTTTTTTTTACATTGATTGAACTGCATCAATGCCTGTATTTTATTTAATTGTATTTGATTCTCATATCATATCAATTTATTTAAAAATAAAAAGAATGTCAAATTATTTAAGTGAAATTTTTATTTATTTTTATGGGGTTATTGCAATAGTTAAATTTACTTTTTAATTTTAGTGTTAGATTTAGATATTATAGTTTTAATATTTTAGTAATAAATAAGGTTTTATGGCTGCTCGCCAGGTTTGACAGAAAATCAATCCGATTTCTGTTTAAAACAATGTTCTCATCTGAAGTGTTATGTGATTTTTTAGATTTAAAATTATTATTAAATAAAAATAAATAAAAATAATATATATATATATATATATATAATATATATATATATTATAAATTATATGTTATTACTTACTATTATCAAATTGATAATAAATAAATTCAATTTTTTTTGTCTGTGATTAAAAAGTGACTATATTTTGTATTTTTGGCTTCATCCTTAACAAAAAAAGATGTTAGTCTACATTATGTTCTAGAGGTTGGTAACACCCCCAGTAATTGTTAATCTCAAAAAACCATTTATATTTAATTACTAAAAATATCAAGTAATTTATATTGTATATATATATTATTAGGGTACAATATTATTGTTCTAATTATTACACCAAATTAACTATATTTATGTATTTCTATATACAAAATCGCTAAACAGCATCCCACCATTGTTAGGTATTCAAAATTGACATCTTGGACGATTGCTAAATTTCTTGAATCCATCATAACTCTACTTTGTTCAATCCAAACTTCAAGTTAATTAATACTTAAATATAAAAACATCAATACATATATATAAACACATATTTTACTAAGCAAAATTGTAAAACATTCTAGAACAAAACTTTTCATAACGATAATGTTATGTTTATAATTATTTTGCACTTTGAACAACATAGCATATAGTCAAAATAATTAGATTAAGTTGAATATAAATATATTTTCGTCATTCAGTTCACATAGATCAATAAATTATGTAAAAAAAATATATATATACTTAAAAACATGAAATCATAATTCATAACAAAAACATTAACAAACATAATAAATAAAATGATAATAAAAATAAATATAAAATGTGATTGAAAGAAGTCTAGAATGAATACCATTAGTGTCCAAAATCTCTATAAATTGTATATAATGGAATATAATGTATTATTAAAACTAAATATTATTACAATAATATAAATAATAATTGCATATCACAGTGTTTGTTCTTCATATGTTTTTTCATAAAAAAGTTTATCCACGACTTTATCATTGCCACCGTTGATGTATAATTCTCGTTTCAGCTTTTCACATATTTCTTTTTCCAAAGTACGTACTAAATAAATGGGTTAAGAAATGTTCAACTTTAAAAAAGAATTAATTTAAACAAATTGAATCAATAATATTCATTAAATAAATTATGATTATGATAAAAAGGATATTATCAAGATTTATATTGTTTTGATGACAAGCTAAAACAAATAGTGCTGCTCTGAATGTACGATCACTGTTAATCAAGATTTTCAATACATCGTTAAACCTCTTTAATGTCAGCAACACCAAAACTGCTAGTTCCTATAACACATTAAAGTATTAAACATTAAACAACTCAAGGTAAAATCAATAAAAACTATAAAATATTTATATATATATAAATTATTTTTTATATTTATTCTCAACAATAAATTTATTTTTCTTAGTAAAATTAATAATATTAACCTGATTTCTATTAGACAGTAAATGATCAGACCAACTTTTCATAATTGTATCACAATCATCTTTTGATAATGAACACTTTGCTAACCATACTGCTTGTTGCCATTTATTGTATGATACCAAATAGCGACATGCTTGAGATCCTTTACCAATCATACACAACAGCTGAATACCTAGAGAGAATGTTTTTCTAGATTATAACTGAACAACAATTTTTATTTCAAATGACAAATTATTTACCTTCGTCAATTTTATTTTCTGCAATAAGATTAGCTGCAACCAATTTAATTGTACTCTGATTAGTAGTATTTGAATCCACAGATGCAATCAAACAAGCCCTATTAATTAAATATTAAAAAATTATACCAAATTTTATATATATTATGTATATATCTACTTCAATGCATCTGTATAATAGTTTGGATCATTCACATTGGTTGCTAAAAGTAAGTCTAATGCTCGTGTTTTTTCACCAAGTAATATGAATTTATCAACAACGCGCCTCATGTGCATATAGTCTCCACGTTTCCATTCATGTAATAGGATACGTTCTAATTGTATTTTCTAAATATATTCATAATAATTATTATTACCATAAATATTATAGTGCGCCCCAAAAATTCCAAATATACTTTTGTATAGTGTTATATGGAATATATTTTGGTTAAAAAATAATCAATTTGATCAAGGTTTTATTGTTTAATTAACAAACAATTTTTAAAGGAAAAACACTATATAAGATTATAGTTACATAATATTATATAATAATATATATATAAGAGAACTTTTGATTATTTTATACACAAATGTTTAAAACCCGAAATCACAAAAATTATACACAATATTTCGACAACTACGTATACGCGGATATTGTGTATAATTTTTGTGATTTCGGATTTTAAACATTTGTGTATAATATTATATAATTATTATACATAAAAATCAACATAGTAATTTTTAAAAACAATATTATCAACTGTATTATAAAAATATCTTACATAAAATAAACACTTTGAAAATAAAGTTAGAATTTTTAACTACCAAAATGGCAATGTGATTTCAAATATTACAACTCCTACAACTTAGCTCAATTTTAATTTTAGTTTTTAAAGCAAGTTATAAACTTACTCGGTATGTAGCGCAATCACAAATGACATCATAACAAGAATCTAAAGGAGCGACTACACTTGTAGCATAATCATCACCCATCATGATGTAATGAATAGCTACTGTCCAAAATCGGACTTCATTTTTCAGTCCAAGCGATTGACAAACCACTAAAGCTCGTTCAGCTACTTTTGTACATATTTTCAATTCCATCCATGGTAATGAATTACAGGCGTTCTTAATAACTTTAAATGCATAATAATTTGTATAACTTAATAAATTATAATAGTAACAAACAAAAAATGTATTACTTACGAGATAATTCATAATTGTTAAAACCAAGTTCAGTGTTAAAATCTTTTTCACAGTTTTCATAAGCAGAGAGCCAAAAATAGAACATTTTGCATAAATCACGATCTAAGATTGCAGGAGGTCCCTGTAAATCTAACATACATATATAAAAACAATCAATATTAAACAAACACTATATTAAGTTACATTATATTATTAATATCAATATCTTACCACCAAACTCATAACTGTAAATTGAAGAATAGGACTTAGTAAGTTTGAGGTCAAACACTCTAATTGAGTAATCACTAAACATGATCACAGAATGCTCAGCACTAGCCCAATCAGCATCAAAAATCTGTAACTTCTTATCCGTCTTCATTGTAGAAATTATCTCAATGGATTGTGGAGACTAATAACAAATAGTAATTATGATTTCCTTCAATTTTTTTTTCTTTTTGTATATTTTATATATAATATGTTTTACCATAAATATGTTTTTGTGTTTTCTAATTTAATTATTGCTACTGTATATCAGTGCATATGTATAATAATACAATACATATTACTTACACCAAATACATTGAAAATGTCAATGCCCTCTGATGATAGACATAAAAATCGAAAATTCCCAGCACCAGGAGCAAATTTCAATTTGCGAATTTCCAAACGGTTAATATGTTGTTTATGTTTATCCATATGATTACTTAAATCCCACACAAACAAATTGCCATCACTATCTACTTGAAGTGCAATATTCAACTTGCACGTAAGATACACTGGAGGTTTTAATAAAATCTAAATATTCAAAAACAATTTAAATTAATAAAACAGACTTTTGGATTTTAATATTTATTGTTAAAAATCAATTTTAAGCATGCATTTTTAAACTTACTCCAGGCTCCATCATGGTACCAGGCTTTAAAAAACTATTAGAGTCTATTAAGAAAGCATAAAGGTTGCCTGTTATATCGGATATCAATAAATGTTCTGGATATTTTGATCCAATTTCATTTTCTAATAATGACAATAAAGCATATTAAAATATTATTAAATAGTTTCCTTTAATCTTGTAAAAAATATTTGCATATTGCATACCTTCTATTATAGGAGTTGTAACACTACTTTTTTTTCCTTTTGACATATTACATTGAACCCATTCCTAATACATATAATATGCATATAAAAAAAATACCTAATAAAAACTATCAATTCTTAACATTCCTAACATTTAAATATATTTACCATGCAAACAGCTGGCGGGAATCTTTTTGACATTTTACTTAATAACGACATTGATTTTAAATCCCAAATTTCTACTGGTCCATCTTTGATTCCAATGACAAAATATTGTCTGAAATTATAAAACCAAATACATAACTAAATTGTTTTATAAACTAACCAGACAAAATCAATACATACTTTAAAGGTGATACTTTGACAAATACTACATGAGGCTCATCTACCTTATTAATACGCACAGGTATAGATTGTCCACAATGAATATCAGTTACAATAACTTGAGTTTTAGTATTTGATGTATACGAATAAAATGACCAAGAAATTATGTAACGCTGACTGATCCATTCAATACCTCTAATAAAACATATTTATATAAATGATTTGATAAACATAAATATTAATTTAAGGATTATTATGACGAACCTAACTGGATGAGAATGTACATGATATTCTCTCAACATTAATCCTGTTGCTAAATTAAAAATTGCTAAATTCCCTGAATTTGTGCCCACTGCCAAAAGAGGTTTGTATTTAGCTTTTGTGGCCGTTGTTAAAGGTGGACAATATTTAATAACAGTTAAAGTAAATTCAAGACAAGGGAGCATTCCACGAGTATATAAACGCACTTTCGGTATTAATCCTTGAGTCTATAACCATAAATAGTACTATTTTATATAAATGTGTTATTTTATTTTTAATAATTTTAATTACATCGTTGAATGATGGAAAAATGTTACTCAATGTTAATTTGTGATTGTCGCGTCGTCCAAGATAAAATGACATATCATTGGATGCAGTCATAACTTTCTCGAGTTCAAAAAACATAATCTTACCCACACTCAAAAGTATTGCTATTATACAAAATAATAAATAATGCGTTTGATTTGATTACGAGTATTTAAAACTAATACAAACCACAGTGTTTTTCAGTAATTGGACAAATTGCAAAACCCAGAACTTTAGAATTTTTGGTCTGTCTAATGATTTCACTTTGTATTCTATGTTCATACCACAAATAAGTATCAGTACTTGACTCTAGACATAAGAAAAAAAAGTGTAACATAATATTATATTAATATGATGTATAATATAATAAATCACCATTGCCAGCTGGAGTTACAGGAGAAGCATCCATGGGGGACATCAAATAATTAGCAATAGGTTTACGTCTTAATTTTAATGACAAACTTCCAGTTTCTTGGAGACAAAATATTACATCACGTTGTTGACAAGAATACATCTAATGTTTTTATCAATTAATGTAAATAATTTAAAAATTAATATTCATATAACAATATTACCTGACAAAATGGAGAAAAGGATTTATCAATACTAATTACACCAACTGTCATACTAATACTTAAGTCAATAATTATTATATCATGTTGATACATCAAAAGCATGTGATTTCGTAGTGCACGGTGGTATGTGAATTGAATACATTCAGAGACCGTGAATGAAGCATCCATTCTTAAAATTTATAATGTATGATTACATTTATATTTACATAAAAGATTAATATTTTATGGAAATGCACAAGTTCTTTTTACTCACTTAGGTTGACTTTCTCCTAACACTAAACCTTTCATCAGTCTTTTGAACCTTGTTCTAGGTCGGGTAGATTCTTCACTTATGGATGAATTTTCACCAGCTGCAGTATTTGATATGTAAAATTTATGTCCATTACCACTAATTGTTGTTTTCCGATCAAAGTTGTCAAAAAATAGAATACATTCTGGACATAAAACTATAACAATATACTGTATTATATAACTCTGAAGTATTTTAATATTTGTTATGTGAAGAACTTACATGCAATTCTATTAAGATGAAAAGGATCAAAAGAAAAACTATTGATTGTATCGCAAAAAGTTTTTTTCCATAGTCGAGTACCTTTACGTACATCTAATATAGAAAATGTATTAGGAGAATGTAGGACACCCAACAACAGTTCATTATTGAGTGATGATGGCACCCATTCAATTCCTGATATTTAAAATAGTATTAGAAATTATTAACAATTGCGTACATAAAACACTTTACCAATAACAGGTTTTGATTGTTCTGAGTCAATCCAAGAGATACACCGCCCTCGGCATACATCCCATAATGCAATATCACCTGCACAGTCAGCAGACACTAGTTCAGATGATGCACCACAAATAGCATCAAATGGAACCCATAAAAGCTAAAATTGATATTTTTTATAATATACATCAGATGTGCGTTTTGCATAAAATAATTATTTACCTTTTTAATTAAAGCTCTATGATCAGTGAAGCACTGAACTGGAATGACTTTGATTGTATCAACAATTACAACTAGATTATTAGACCCATATGCTAATAGTCCATTTTCAGACCTAAAATTGAAATTTAATTATCTCAATTTTATTTAAAAGTGAAAAAAATGTCTATTTTCCATCATCAAATAAGTTGTTTTTAAAATGACGTTACCAGTCAATTGCTCCTCTATTCAATATATTACATTGGTTTGAAAACGTTCTAGGGACAGTTAAATGAAGCCTCACAGATTGTTCGCTTGTTGTGGAATGTCTCTTTTCCTTGAACGATTCCATTGAAATTACAAAAAAATAAAAATAAATGAATAAGATATCCAAAGAAAAACAACGAAAAATGGTATATTAATATATGTAAAAAAAAAGGAATGGTAATAATAGGTATTAGTAGGATGAATTGTTAGAAAACGTCAATAATTGAATTATCTCGTTTCTTATTGTTTTAATGTTTATTATTATTTTCTGTTCATTTAATATCTTTCGGACTATCTCTTTCCGTGCGTTTATCATAATTTTGATTATCTATCAATGGTTTTCAAGCGAATTGACGTCGAAGTTGCGTGAATGAGTGAGTGTGTGAGAATTGAGATGGAGGGGAAGAATATGATAAGACGCGTGGAGCGGTTGCCAACTCATCCGGTGATCTTTTTAACCTCAAATGGTGACGTCATGTTGCCGGCTTGTCGCTGTTTACGCTTACTACACATTTAATATAGATGCTTACCGCTTACCACATTACGTTTACGTGTTTAACTTTTCGACTGTAGTATATTAGTTTGATCGAAAAAGAACGATCGAAGTTAAATCGTCGGTCCCCGTCGCACAAGGATTTACGACAAATATTTAAAAATAATTACGTCTACGGCAATGATGGACAGTTATCGGTAATATTCGCGTACGGATTCAATTCGCCCGTGTGCCGATCGCGAGTTTGCTTCGACCCGGCGGACTCTAATGTCAATATGAAATCGTTGCTGACCAACCCGGCCGGATGGAAGAGTCTCATCACGTTCGCCATTCTCTTCTTGGCATGGGTGTCCGGCTTCTCCGCCCGGTTGTTCGCAGTCATACGGTTCGAGAGTATCATACACGAGTTCGACCCATGGTAAGCATAGCAAATATGCAACGGTGCCGTGTCGGCACTGTTGATGTGCGGTCGGAATAATCTAACCGAACGATGATATAAATGGTCAATTCACATGATCTATGAACTTCACAGGTTCAACTACCGTGCTACAGCTTATATGGTCCAACATGGATTTTATAACTTTTTAAATTGGTTTGACGAGAGAGCATGGTACCCATTGGGGAGGATTGTGGGCGGCACGGTCTATCCAGGATTGATGCTCACCTCTGGTGCCATACATCATGTATTGCATGCTTTAAACATTCCGGTTCATATCAGAGATATTTGCGTGTTCCTAGCACCGATATTTAGGTAATAAACTTTTTATCCATAACATTTGTTATAAACTTATATAGTACTTGGGGTATATGTTTTTTTAAGTCAAAGTTTTTATTCAAATTTAATCATTTTAAAGAAATGAACAAAATAAAAAGTTCCTTAATTTTTCAGGATATACACACATTATATATCTAACTAAATAAAAAGTATATTTATTTAAATCAAAATGAAGTATTGCACTAATAATTTTATCTGTTTATAATTTTTTTTTTTTTTAAATCATTTTCAAACTAGTCTTAATTATTTATTATTTCAGTGTTTTATTAATTTATCAATTTTTGTGCTTTTTAGTGGTATGACAGCAATATCGACATATTTTCTGACCAAAGAACTTTGGTCTCCTGGTGCTGGATTGTTTGCGTGTTGCTTCATTGCAATTGTACCTGGTTATATTAGTCGATCAGTAGCCGGTAGTTATGACAATGAAGGAATCGCTATATTTGCTCTTCAATTTACCTATTATCTTTGGGTATGTTATCCTATTCATATTTTTTATTAATTGTAACTGCAAACAACTGACATAAATTGAATCAAATCTATAATCACAAATTGTATTTATTATTAATTAAAGTATTTTATAATTTTTTTATCTTGGTCAATTTAACATGAAAATAAAATATAATAATGGCACTTCATATTCCTAAGAATGATTTAATATTTACCTAATCATATTAATTTTGTATATTTTTCTGTAGAAATCACTTCTGGTATTTTTGATAGTGAACTCTTAAAGATTTAATCAAATATATTTTAACTTTTATCGTTTAAATACCTAACACTTGAATTCAATAATTAACTATCCCATAATATTTTAAAACAAAAATATTTATAAAATGATTAATGTTTTGAGGTTTATGATTTTGTTTATTAACAATATTAATATATGTATTATATATTTTTTGTAATATGTATATGTATATTTATTTAATAATTTACAAATTTTAGGTCAAATCCGTCAAGACTGGTTCAGTTTTTTGGGCAGTTCTTACAGCTCTTTCTTATTTCTATATGGTGAGTTCTTAACTATTAATGATCATCATTATTTATGATTTTAATAAATTATATATTTGTTAAACTTAATCTAAATAATATGAATTACTATTTAGGTATCCGCATGGGGTGGATATGTTTTCATTATAAACCTGATTCCACTGCACGTATTCTTGTTACTGATTATGGGTCGTTACTCTTATCGTTTATTTACGAGCTACACTGTTTTTTACATACTTGGTTTGGTTTTGAGCATGCAAATACCTTTTGTTGGTTTTCAACCAATCAGAACCAGTGAGCATATGGCTGCATCAGGAGTATTCGCATTGGTTATGGCAGCTGGTGCATTTAATTATATACAGACCCGTATCACCAAAGCGGAGTTCAAATTTATTTTCATATTTGCAACACTAATTGCATCCGGTATTGTACTATTAGCCGTTATTAGTCTTACCTGGGCAGGAGTCATTGCACCATGGAGTGGAAGGTAAATCAAATGAACAATATATTTATTACTTTATTCAATTCACCAAGAATAAATAAAAGTTTACAATTGCCAAATTAATTTTGTTTATCATTTTTAGATTCTATTCCTTGTGGGACACAACATATGCCAAGATCCATATACCTATCATTGCGTCTGTGTCTGAGCATCAACCAACAACGTGGTTTAGCTTTTTCTTTGATCTCCATATACTTGTTTGTATATTCCCTGCTGGATTGTGGTATTGTATACAAGAATATAATGACGAAAGACTTTTTGGTATAAAATCTAATGCCAAAATAAACATCTGATTATTTATTAATTATATTTTTATGTTTAGTGGTATTATATGCTTTGAGTGCAGTGTACTTTGCCGGTGTTATGGTCAGGTTAATGTTGACTTTAACGCCAGCTGTGTGCATTCTTAGCGGTATAGCATTTTCAAAATTTTCGAAAATTATTTAAAAGAAGACAGTTTAGTAACTAGTAATGGTACAAAAAGTAATAGTACAAAAACGGTTGAAGAAAAACAATATTCTAAAGAGAAAACTTCTAAATCATCACAAGTAAAAATAAATATTATAAATATGTAATTATAGATCTGTAGTAATTTAAATCTACCATTTTATTTATTGTTAAAAATGGTAATTGGTATTTTAGAAACTCTATTTGCTATTATACTATGGAAAAAACTACTTTTACCTAAACTGACATATATCCCTAACATAGGATATGACTGCTCAGATTATTGTTTGCAAATGAATCTAAGGTTTACGTAACATTTTTGTAAAATTACATAAACCTTTTTTTCTTATAGTACGGCCGCTCAAAAAATGGTGATGCCCCTAGTGGTGACATTTTATGAAGTTGGTGATTCTAAGCTTATGAAAGCATTTTGAAAAAAGGTTAACACCGTACCAAATATTTATATATAATCTGACTATATTAAGTTTTTTTCTAATTGAGATTTATTTGGAATTTATATTATACAAATTGTATGTTCATTCAGTGGTTTTTACAAAGGAAGATTTTATTATTATTATTATAAGTAAATATGTAATCTATATAGCACAATAAATATATTTGAAAAGAGTAAATAATTTGGTATATGACGTGATTAAGAAGTCACCCATTAGTAACTCTTAGCTTGGGGGATAAAGGAAGATTTAAAAATTGTTTTTGATGCAAAGGTAGTTTGTGCTTGAGGCATGATCATCATGTCTCACTTTTTGCTGATCATACTATATTTCATGTATATTGCTGCAATTATCTATTGTTTATGCAACACATATGTATTCCTGCCCTACTGTACACAACACTATCATATGTCAAGCTAAAATAATTTTAAATCTTACCCTTTCCTTGTACAAGGTATAAACAAAGAATTATAATAAAACTGTTCAAATTAAAATTTCCAAAAACTTAATTTCTACAAACAACTATCAAATTTGTGTATAAAGATAGGTAAAATGAATTTATAATGTGCTCAAAATTTATTTAAATAAAAAATTGTACGCTAGTAAATCTATAGCCAATTTATAAATTGTTTGTAACTAATTAGATATATATTTATTTTATTTTAGTCGAGTTCTGGCTCTGGGAAGAGCAAAAAGAAACCACCAATAATTGTTTCATCAAACAGTGATAATAACATTAATGGTGAAGGTGTTGGATCAAACATTAGAAGTGTTGTGACTATTACTATGTTACTCGTACTCATGATGTTTGTTGTTCACTGTACTTGGGTCACCAGCAATGCCTACTCTAGTCCTAGTATTGTATTAGCATCATTCAGTAACGATGGGTAAGATATATTTAAATAATGACTTTTCTTTCATAAATTTCATTATAAATACTATTTATAATTGCAAAATATTTTTTTTCTTTAGATCTCGACAAATATTGGACGATTTTCGTGAAGCTTATTATTGGTTGTCACAAAATACTGACAATGATGCTCGTGTCATGTCTTGGTGGGATTATGGCTATCAAATAGCTGGAATGGCCAATCGTACTACATTAGTTGATAATAATACTTGGAACAATAGTCACATAGCTTTAGTTGGCAAAGCGATGTCATCTACAGAACCCAAAGCGTATGAAATTATGACGTCACTTGATGTCGATTATGTTCTCGTCATATTTGGAGGTGTCATCGGCTATTCTGGAGATGATATCAACAAATTCTTATGGATGGTACGAATTGCCGAAGGTGAACATCCAAAAGACATAAGGGTAAAAATATTGTATAACTTAAATATGGCGTTTAATTAAAAATTAATCAATTATTTTCATCCAGGAATCTGATTATTTCACTGAACGTGGTGAATTTAGAATTGATAATCAAGGTTCGCCAACCTTGCTCAATTGTTTAATGTATAAACTTAGCTACTACAGATTTGGTGACCTGAAAGTAAGTATTGAGTGTTGGATATATTATTTATTATAAAGATATTAACATCATAACATAATTTGTTTGCAGCTAGATTTTAGAACACCTGCTGGTTTTGACCGTACACGTAGTGCCGTTATAGGTAATAAAAATTTCGACCTTACATATTTGGAAGAAGCTTACACTACTGAACACTGGTTGGTCAGAATATACAGGGTAAAAAAACCAGATGAGTTCAATAGGCCACGTATACCAGTATCTGAAAGAAAAATCCGGAATCCTGGAGTTTCTGTTGTATCAAAGAAGGTAAATAAATGAATCTCTGGTATTTTTTATATTGGAAATGCTGTTTTAAATGAAAGCCATGTGTGCAATGTTGTTATAAAAACAAAAATTACAAATAACTAAACAGTTAATTTGTTTTGTGTTTCTAGTCAGCTCGTAAGAAGAAAGGCATTATTCAGGGCAAACCTGTAGTGGTGAAAGGTAAAAAACCCAAATCGACCAACACGTACACAAATGGAATATAATATAAACTAATTTTACCTATCTGGGCGTCATGATATATTATGTTGTTTATTATTGAATGTATAATTTCCTTTTTTTTTCTTTTATACACAAAATTATCATGTGATCTGCAATAGTAAATGAACGAAAAAAATTTTTTTATTAGGGAGCACTAATTAAATTCTATTGAGTCTATATGTATTATTATTTAATATGTATGTGATACATAAATATTTGTATATTGTTATATTATAAACAATACTTAAATTATAAATTGCAAGCACTGAACATAAATAAAAATAATTATATTTTGTTTTTAAACTGGTATATATGTGTATATACCAATATATATATAGAAGTTGAATCAATCTAGGGGAAAAATAAAAGGAACACAGTTACTGAAGCAGCAAGTATCCTTACAAAAGAAAGTCGAAAACCCAAAACCCCGGTTTGTTAAAACTTGCTAAGACGCAATACATGCAGATTACAAATGTTGCAAGATGAAACTGAGGAAAGCATACAAGCATATAAAGAAACGAGAAACCTAGGCAACAGTGTTTTAAGACGCCAAAAGAGGTTAGCAGAAAAGAAAGCGATTGAAGACATTGAAAACTACAAAATGAATTCCAGACTGTTTTTCAAACAATGTAAATCGGTCAAAGGATACAAATCACGAAACTGCACCATGTCTGACGATGATGAAGAAACTTGGTGAAAGCATGCAAAAGGCCTTAATGACCTGTATAACATAAAAAAAATGTATGTATATATATATATAATTGTGGTTGTAATGTGTCCAAAGAATAATTAATGAAAATAATTTTTTTTAAAAAAACAAGAATTATAAACAAGCACACCAAGTTTATAAAATTGTTTTTCATTAGTTTCATCAAAACACTTAAATTACACAGGACTAATATTGTTGAAAATGATCAAAATTAATAATATGTTACATGCAAATAATGTATAAATAAAATCTAATTACAAGATATTTGGAATACTTAATCAATCATATATAGAGTACAAATGACAATAATTAATAATTAGCATTGATAGTATAGGCAAATGTAATGTAATTGTCTAAATTGCATTTCATAGTTATCATTGAACCAGACAAATGACAAATAATAAATTGTCTAATTAATCTCGTGTTAATACCTAACTATTTAATATATATAAAAATGTAATTACAAAAATAAAATTGATCATTTTTATGTAGAGATAATTAAGATGAATAACACATCATTTTTCCAAATAAAAATACACTAATCAACCTTTGACATTGGTAAAAAATAAATGTTTCTTAATTAAATTCTTCTAGTCGAAGACATTTGAATTGTTAATGTAATTGTATTAATATTGTGTATTCTGAGAAATACTATTATAAGATGAATCACCTGAGTATCTCTGTTCTTCAAAAGTTGGTACTTGATAGTTCACAGTTTCAGCAAAGTATGAATAACAGACTAAAGAAATAAATTTGAGTGGCTCCAATAAATTCTAACTCTACTACAAATACAACGTGCTTATTGCGTTTTCTTATATTTTGCTTACTTAAGTGGAAGTTAACTATAGTCACAGGCACGAAAAATAAATGATAACTGGTTGATCAGGCTTTATGTTTATTAACCACTATCGAAAAATCACCGCTTGGTGCAAGGCGGTCAGCGCTCCTTTTTTGTGCCCACGACTAGAGAAACACAAATGGGTCAGTTAAATGTTATATGGCATTGCAATACAAAAACATGAAACTATCATTTTTACAATTAGGTTGTACAATTTTCAACAACTCTGACTAAACTTAACATTTCAGTGTTAGCTATCAAGATTTGATTTGATTTTTACCAAATGAACTAATGGTAATATACCTTGTTAAAAAACATTGATGAAGATAGAATTTTTAAAAAAAACAATTTGCAACTAAAATATTCCAAGATTTATATTTTACATCAATTTTATCAGTTTAGTATTAAAGATAAATTAAATATATTTATATATATATATACTTAAACCTACATAACAAATATTATAGTAAAATTATATATAGACAAACAAGTATTTTGCTGTTTGCAATCACTGTCTGATCATAAGTTTATGCTACAATTTGTATAATAACAATATAAAAAAATATAATGTTTCCCCCACTACAAGAAATAGGAATTGAACAAGACCTGAGGATAATATACTCGTTATACAAACAGAAAGCAGACATTAGAAAAGGAGAAGCAACATCTAATATAAAGATAAAAAAAGGAGTATGACAAGAGTGCACTTTATCACCGCCTTTATTAAATTGTTTTATAGAAAAAAATAATTAATATAGTGAAAATCAAGCTAATGAGAAAAAGAATCGGAATAGAAATCAGAGGAGAAATGATTTCCATGATACGTTTTGCTCACGAGGTGCTGGAGACACATGCAAAGATTACACTGGATAGAGCGAAAAAGTAATAAGGATATACTCAAAATAGTCAAAGAGAAACACTCATTAGGAGACTCCATTAAAAGTAGATGAAAAATGCATGACTCCGCAACATGCTTATAAGACAAATCAAGAAAAATGCGGGAACCGAAAGCTATAGAATACTTAAAGAAATGGAGAATGGAGAAGAGGAGCTGCAACCACCCTATGGATTGAAAAAAAAAACAAATATACCTTATAAAGGTCTTAAGCAAGTAAATAATGAATTATTTATAGTGTTATAATTAACAAGACATTACCAAAATTTGTTTTATTACATAATACAGTATGAGTTATGAACCAATTTTCCAGAATTTGTATGTGAGTGCATTCAAAACAAAATTAATTTCTAAAAATATCCTAAATTATAGCTTTAACTTAAGTATCTTATTTTAATAATACAAATAAAATTTATACAAATTGCAAAAAAAAACAAATTAATTTAAGCAGTTTAGATTTTTTCATATTAATAGTTATTGTATTTACAAATATCACAGTATTTTTTTTTTTAGATTTATTTAAAATGTATTATTTAATTAATTTTTAACTTAAACATTTAATATTTGGTCAAACAAATTGGAAAACATAGGTACTTTGTACAAACAACACAAAATTTATATATTTTAAGAGTATAGTTATTAGTTATACGTGAGAAACATTGCACATCGAAATAATACAAGTTCATCAAAGAAATAAAAAACTGTACAAATTCATTTACCTTAATACTTTAATTATATTTCATGTTCAAGACCATCACCTTCGGTAACTAATGCTCTTTCCAATATAACTCTGCCCTCTTTATAACGCTGATTTTCTTCCATAGCAAATTCATATATCCATCCTAACTTGGTATCACAATTTTTACAAGATACATCTCGTACTATATGACGACCAGTTAGCATGACTCGATCTTGAACATCACTAAAATCAAAAAAATAATAATACAGTTTATTATTGCACAATAAATATATATATGGAAGAAGTTAAGAATAAATTAAGATTCCAATTTGGGATACAAAAAATGTATAATCTAGAAAATGCTGTGATACTCGTGTTTTGCAAAAACTAACAAAATATAATAGCCAAAATTCATTAAAGATGGATTCTTAAATAAAATATTTTACAATATTATAATAAATTATATACATTTTTAAAAATATGATTATGTTTTAATAAATTATTTAAAATTAGTAAATATAAATATCAAATTATAAATCGTATAAAATTTTTTAACTGTATAGCACTGTATAAAATAATAAACGGACAGGTATAGTTAAGGTACAAAATTGGGAAGTACGTTAATGGCTACATTTCAATGTTATTTATTCTTTGTAAGTAATTTGATATGTGTAAGTATAGACAAAGTGTATCATCATTCATCAGTATATTATTACACTGTTTATATTAATACAATTTCATATAATGGTATGTTGTCCAAGACCATAATAAACAGAACTAGGAAGAAAAAGTTATGTACGAATACTGGAAATACTAAATTGTATTATTTGAATGTAAAGATGTTTACATATAATTTTATATTTAAAGTGATAAAAAGAAAATGTTTTGTTGAAACACCAATGCATTTAAAAACTTGCAAATTATTTTGTTTAGAAGAATGTCTGAGTATTACATTATAAACACAAACAATTAGGCAATGCAAAATTTGAATAGAGAGTACGTCGAAAATATCACAAAAAAAAAACAAATTACATTAGTGATTGACATTATTTAACAGAATAATGAGATGTACCTGTAATTAAGGTTTACAACTTTATTGAACAAGAACGCCCGACCCGTTGCGCCTGTGAATCTGGTACTGATCAATTCATCGCGATTAGTCAAGTTGGTGTCGCAAGCAGCACAAGCATACAACCGATCGCCACCAACATGATCGAGGAATATTCGACCCATGGCCGCCGCTAATCGTTGGACTGCAAAATAAAAAAATAAATATACACTACAAACACGATTGTTTAAGGAGATTCTACTTACGTAGTTCGTCGTATAGGTCAATTCGGGTAGACTACAAATTGTCGACACAATTAATACTTCAAAACCATTTCAAAACAAATTTTTTTCAAATTTTTTATCGAACAATACCATAGAACGCTTGTACAGTTACAATTTGCTTAGGAACAAAATACAAATATTACCGTCACATGACAAATATAAAACTACTTCTTGCGACGTATTTATTTGGTCAGTGTTTTGTCCATATGCAATCGACCATTGACTGTCAGCTGTTAATAACAATAACAAACTATTGAGTACAATCACAGAACAACTTGCATAAAACATAAATACATGTTTGTCTGTTTATTACACGCGATAACAGTGGAAATAGTCAGCTTACCGACATGGTAGATAACAAATTTTACAAACTATTCAACAAATAATTATTTTAAAAGCTGTAAAATTTAAAAATATCGTTTTGTTTTCATTTAAATGTTGACGATTATCATGAAATCATATTTTTAATTAACGTTCCTTGTTTGTACGATTTTTTTCAACGTGTACATAAGTCAGGTAAGCAGTCTTCCAACAGATAACGTTATCATTTACTGTTGGGCAGGTAGAAACGAGTTTTTTTTCGTTATTATTATTAATTTTATATTTATTACTATTACATCATTTTCAGGAAGCCGTACACAATTTTAAAATGGTCGATTGCTTGATCTTGTGTTCTTTTTTGACCGGATTTTATTCAAATGGCCAAACAGCAATTGAAGAAATATCATTGAACTCATTTAGACTACTATACGAGGGTTTAAAACTTCTTGTCAAGGTAAGTGTGAATAAAATTCATTAGCTCATACATTAAATAAAAAAACTCGATTGTTGAAAACAATTTAGTTTGATAGTCAAAACTCAAAGTATCTTCAAGTTTTAAACAATATTTCAATCGTATCATATTTCATTAAAAATGTGTGTAAGTTTCAACGATAAATTTGTTCTTATATTAATCACTTTTTAAGACTATATTTATAGATAAGAAAACATATTTTTATTATTATTATTATTATTATTATTAGAGTGCTTAGATTAAATACCAATTTATTATGATTGTGAAGTATGTAAAATAATAATGAACTTTTCCTATCTGCTCAATTGCGACATTACAGTTTATAATTAAACATTATATCGATACTAATTTAATTGGAGTGTACCAACTGAAATTAAACAATACTCAACTCATATTTGTAATTGTAGTTTTAAAATGTTATCTATGCATGACATCTACTGTAAGAATGGTTAATTCTTTTAATTTTTGGATACCTCAATATAAGTATATTTATAATGTCTAATTAAAAAATATTTCTTGAAAATAAAATTTATTTTTCATTTATATATAGGTGATGACCGAGGTAACTGTTACAATTTTATTTTTTGCTCAAGCTCGAGAATTGGCTAAATTGAACAAAACAACTGCTCAAGTTCCCCAAATTTTGTTTGGTGACAATCTGCGTTCTATATTGGTGGACAAATTTAATTTGCTGTCAATAAGAAACAGATTTATATTAGCTGTAAACGAGAATTATATACTTGATAGTTCACAAATTACCTTAAGAGAAAACGACATTGTGGCAGTAATCCCACCAATAAGTGGAGGTAAGTAGTAACTCAATCCATTTATTTTGCAGTGGATATATTTGTTACAAGAGTTTAATTTATATTTTCAGGTTGAATAATGATAGATATAAAAATTGTGAGTTCTGAACTGGATGTCTGTTCTGCCATAAATGCAGTGAACTTGCCACAGTGTGGTGCAATATCAATATTTATTGGAACAACTAGAGAACACTTTAATGGGAATAAAGTAAAAACATTATTCTATGAAGCATACGAGAAGATGGCCCTGAAAGAAATGGAAATCATTACCGTGTCGGCTAGACAAAAATGGCCAGAAATTGTGAATATTGTGATACATCACAGGTAAGTGATAGAATAATTAAAAAAACATACAAATGTTATAAAACATGAAAGTGTAGCTTTGATTGGTAACAAATATTCTATATGTAAGGATTGGCGAAGTAAAAGTCAGTGAAGCAGGTGTAATGATAGCAGTTTCATCTCCTCATCGCAAACACGCTCAAGAAGCTGTCGCTTTTATCCTAGACAAGCTGAAGACCACAGTTCCCATTTTCAAAAAAGAAATATATGATAACGGCAATGGTACATGGAAAGCTAATGATGAATGCTCTTGGAAGAATGACAATAAAATTAATTGTTGAATGTTAACTTTAAATGCACAAAATATTCTATTTTAAAATGACAACCATTGACAATTCGACAATACAGTAGTATTTATATTATGTACGTTTTCTTTTAGCTCTTAATACTCCAACCTAATGTTATTTGAATGCACATGATCATATGTATAGATAATGTAACATACACCGTTTTAACAAGTATACACTCACAAGATTAAGATAATCATAAAAAACGAACGGTTTTTATTTTTGCTCTTACACTGTACAAAATGTTCAAAAAATGAGATAAATAAACATCTGTTTCAATAGTATAAAATTTAACATGTAACAAATTGAAAACACTTATGTCATAAGTAGATTAAGAATATTGAAACCACACAATTATGGCACTAGAATATTATAAAAAATATAATAGATTGCATCCTTTGTGTTGCTGTACTTGGTGTTTTAGTGTTTGCACGTACGACCATTAAAAACCACTCGGTTGTAATACAGTTCTTAAGATTTAAATATTATTTTTTAAATGTGTTTATAGAAATCGCAAAATATACTACAATTTAATTATCAAAAAATTGTTTTGATTAAAAAAAAAATAGCACAAATGAATTGATAAAAAAATATATATAAATAAGTATAATATATTGGTCTTTTGATATGTAGATCGATGTTTAGTCGCACCTCCATTTTTGCATCGCTTCAGCATGTGCATCTGGTGCCAATTGACATTGAACGCCACGAAGTACATGGCATGTTGCTTGACTGGCGAGTATAATGGGCGTAATGGCTGTAGGAGGTATTTGTCGCATGACACCGCCAACCATGCCGGCAGTGCCCTTGATTTCATGTTCCTCGCTCGCCACTCGAACTATAGTTTGTGCAGTTTCACCAAGACCCTAGTTAACAACAATAAAATTAATTATGCAAAAATTAGACATTTTAACATTAATATGATTAATATCTAAAATTGGTAAAACATATTTTCATAATTAAATTCATAACAATATCTATAAAATCAATCTGAAATATTAAATTACACATGAATAAATATATTTTTCTCTCTCAATCATGAATGTCTTACTAGCTTTATTTTATAACGTAAATATATATATATGATTTATAATTTGATCCATTTATGGAAAATACAATTTTTAATTTTCATTTAACTATTAAAATTGTTTTCTAATAGTGGGACGATCAGCATACTATTCAATACAAGTTTTTTCATTTGTCTGATAGTTGGAAATATGAAATATAAATGGAATAACCACCATAAATCATATGTATCTAATCCCATATTTAAAAATGACTCATAAAGTATTCTAAGCAGCAGTGGTTCATGGTTACTAATGTAGGAAATGCAACGTTAAATATAAAATAGTCCTCTCTTTAAATTTCTAAAAAAAACTGAAATGGCTAATAATTTAGTAGCAACCCCCGATTCCTAAATAATGCTCTACATGCTTATGAATTGCACTGGCCTGGAAAAAAATTATCGTTGATTGTCAAGTGTATATTTTTTTGTACATGAAGTAATATCCATACTTGTACATTAAAATTTTTTATGCTATCTAAAATCATTTAGAGCTATAATTGGCAAAAATTCCATTTCTGTGTATAACACTAGTTTGGTAAAATATTGCTTGTACAATAAAATGATCACCAAAATAAGTATGGTAAGTAAAGGTGTGCACAAAAATCTGTACATACGGCCTCTGGTTAAAAGTCTCCACAAATACTATGACAGTTAACCTGTTAATAATGATATATGGTGATTTTATTGGTTGGATGAAGAGCTGCTATTAATTATAACCTATAATAATAAAACCTCATTCGATTATAATTTTAGAAAATTATGTTTTAGGCACAAGGTGCCAATCCAAATGACATAGCTCCTCTATATGAACATTATATTATTTTAAAATGTGTATTTGTGTAATATATATTGTGATATGGAAATATGTTTATTGTCTATTGTTATTTTTTAGAGATTAACTAATAATCAGTACACAGTGAATCAATTGGACTATAAAAAAAATGTATACACTAACTTCTTTAACGAGCGTTAATGCTGAAGTTACTCCTTCTCGGATATCAGCAGGATGAGATCGATTGTTAGAACGATTTTTCTTTTTAGATTCTTGCAATCTCAGTTGCCGCATACTAGGTCCCGGATTTACCATGTCATAAGTAGTTTCAGCTACTCTCTATCAAACAATAATTAATAAAATTGTTGTACATTTTCTATTTCTTGTTTTTATCAATATTGGTTGTTGAATAACTCAAACGGAATAACACAAACCTGAATGAGATTCACAATGCGCGTGGCTATTTCGAGAGCAGCCATTGCCGTGGACGTGGTAAATGAATTGGCACCTCTCTGCAAACCTCTTACTATTCTGCCATCTTTTTGATATTGTTCAATAGGGAGTTGTATTAGGTCCCTGATGCCTTGTATTAATCTGACGAATGAATACATAGGACCTACACCACCAAGCAACGAAGGAAGCTGGTGTTTTTTTATATCTTGTAGCCACTCCTGGGTGATATACGTCAACAATTTGTCAAACCCAAGTAAACTATTCAAATAAATGATTAGTAGTAATATGTATACAGACATAAAAAAATTATCGTATGTTGTTTACTTACCCATATTTATGTACTATACGTTTCAAAGTTATCTCCGAACAATTGAGTTGTGCTAATCCCATTAATAACCCAGCCACTGAACCATGGCTCAAGTCAATATGTCGCCCTTCATAGTCTAATCGTATAGTAACCTCTGGTGAGAACACAAATTGTCTTATGTATACAGGAGCTTTACTATCACTAGAAGTAATTCCAGCATCTGATTTGGGAATAAAGGGTACATGTTTTTGTCTAAAATGCTCATCGAATTCATCGTTTAGCTCAATTAATGGATTAGGCGTAATATCTTGCTGGCCGTCACAAGCATTTCCTAGAGTCATTATCGGTTCTTCTGATTTTGAAGGCATTTTCTTCTCACTTAAGATTTCTACAAGAGATGCAGAATTTTAAAAAGAAACAAAACTAATAAGTTAATGATAGTAATAATACCGTCTTTCATTTTTTGACTGAGAGTATTAAATTGATTAATGAATGAAATCAGAAAAATCAGTGAATCTTGATCAATGTTAAGCTTTAATGGTAACATTGAAACCTTGATACAACATTCTTGAGCCTTTATATTGGAATCTGGTCTCATATGGACTCCTTTGGCAACAAACTATCAACATTTTTTTTTTTTAATTAGAAAATGTAATTACTAAAACTACTAGTCACTAACCATATTTGCATTATGTTGTTTAGGTATTGCTTCACTCGAATAAAGGTATAAGAATTTATTAATATTTGATGATGCAAGTTTATCACGAATCTCAAAGTCTTGAATCAAAATCACCTGTCTCATTGCTTGTTTTGTATGGAGTGGGTAAACTTCCTGTTGAAATCGTACCTAACAAAAAAAAAAAATTATTTTCAATTTAATTACATAGAATATAAAAAACATACCTTATTCAACTGAAGTTGCATTAATACATGATGTTGTCGATCAGGGCCACCTTTTGCCTGCCAACTGGTAGGTAAGATACTACAACAAAATCTTGTCCTAGCTTGAGAAATATTGGCAGATTCTTTCTTTGAATTGGGATTTTTCTAATTTAAAAATATTAACAATAATAGCTACTATTAAATCTATAATATAAAATAATCATTTTTGAAGAAGAAAATATAAACAAATACCTGTGAATTTATATTGGTTTGAGAATAATATCGAGAAAGAGAAGGTCTCAAAGTGTTTGGAGAAGTCGGGCAAGAATTTCTAAATAAAAACCAATAATAATTTTAATAAAAGCAATTCATTTAATACTTATAAAATATAATTTACTAACGTCTCTGATACTATAGTAACATGTCTTGTCAATTCATTATGAGTAGTTTTGGTACCAAAATCTGTTCCACCATAAATATGCCAGATCAAAGTCATTTCACGTAATGTGTACTTAGCTACAGGAGTTGGATATTCTTTAGGAGCTTGAAGCATATCAATTTTTCCAACAGGAGCCTTAAAATAATTGTTAACTAAACGTATTTGGGTGTCTGTTAACATTCGTACTTCTGGTACATTACTTCGAGGCTAAATAATTTTTAATAACAGTTGGTAGATAATAGATATATTTCAAATTTATATATATATATATTATTATTGTATATTTATTATACTCCTTACCATCAATCCTGAACCAGCTTCATGTTCGATAAAGCAAAATTCTTTTTCAATAAAATCATCATCGTCTTCTTCAGCATCAACTTCAAATTGTAATGAAGACTGAACATCCAGAGGACTGACTATTTTATTAGCTTCATCCGGAAAATAAAAAACTTCAACTCCTTTATCACTTGTAGTTGATGATGATGATTTATTTGAATTTTGCTTTTTGATTATCTCTACAGGTTTTTTTATACCTATAGTTTCTTCATGCATAGCCTCCATTATAAGACTAGATAATGAATTATTATCAGAATCAGCTTGATCTAACAGAACGGGTTCTTCTTGATCTACTCCTTCAAACTCAGTTGTTTGCTCTTCTACAGAACTTTTATCGCCATCAGCAGCCAAATAACTGATAAAACGGCAAAGAGCAAACGCAGAGTCTGCACAGGTTCTAATATGTATAACATTAACACCCATTCTTAAATCCACTTCAGGTTGTAACAAAATATTTGATTGTTTTGAACCCTTGGTAAGTTTTAACGAAAGTTCAAAAACACCCAAGTCCATAACACAAATATAATTAGAAATTAAATCAAAATTTTCTGCTTCGGACAAATGGGCAGAAATGAAGAAAGCGACATCTTCTGATACTATTTGAAGAGTTGATGTTTTAGATCTAGCTACTATATTACTTGATAAACTAAAATTGCCAATAGTAAGTGCACATTGGTATGACAAATTCAGAGGCCTATAAATAGGGTACAAACAAATAAATATTATATTAAATATATATTAAAACTTAACTTACCTATAATCAATAAGACATTCACTAATGTGTTGATGAAGTTCAGTGATTACATGAGGCGATTCATACCCAGCAACAGGATAATCCACAACATCAAAGAAATCAGATAATTGATAATACCAACTCTGTGCAACTACACTAAACACATGCCGCAAAGTAGTACCATAAATTTCATTAGCAACTCTTATTGTCTACAAAATAACATAATATAGATTAAAATAAGAAATAATTGCATTATTATTATTATGTAATATTTTTACTTTAATATGATTGCAAACAGATATTTCAACCACAACAGTCAACATATCAGACTTATTGATACCAGTTCGTTCTTTAAAATCCATACAAGCAGGTATTTTATACAAAACGCGTCTTAATGATTTATTTTTTCGAAATACAACTTCTTTTGGAGTCATATGGTCATCTCTACGATTTGTAGAAAGATCTAAATACAAAATGGAATATATAAATTAATATTGAGGTGTTCATTGTATATTAATAGTTAATTTTTATACATCTTACTTTCATGGCTTAAGCAAAATTTATTAGCTTGGATACAAATAAAATTATGTCTAGGAGTATTTTCATATCCGGCTGCCATGTATAAGTAAAGATCTTCAAATACAATTTGCAATTCACCATAATGTTGTGGTATCACTCTCTCGGAACGATCCTATTAATATACAATTTATATTAAACATTAATGTCTGTAATAGAAAATAAAACAAATAAAAAACTATTTAAAAATGTATTACTATTATTATTATAATAATTATATATTTAGATACATGATTTTATTTAATGATTTTTAAATTTAATATTTCAACTCTTTTTCTTAGTTTTTACTTTTATTTATAGAATTAGTGTTTCTTGTCTATATATTTGTTTAGATTTTTATTCTGTCAATAATTCATCAGAGTATGAATATCATATGAGAATGTATATGATGATCATAAACATTCTTTAAATAATTATGTTTAAATATAAAGTTCAGTCAAGTGATATAAGAAAAAAAAAAGAATAATTTCTATAAAATGCTAGAAACCATTTTGGAATAAAAAAAAATTAAACTAATATAGTTGGATATTATCTTTTGTATGCATACCTAGTACATAAATATATTTAATATTTACCCTAGACTGTGTAACTATAGTAAACAATCCTTGTGCCACATTTAAATTAAGGCAAAATTCAGTTCTTTTAATCATAGGATCAGCAATATTTAAGTTAGATTGTTCACATGAAAAATAAACATTAGTAGCTTCATCTTCTGATTCACTTTCTGAATCTAATTTGGAAAAAATTAATATTAAAAAAAAGTTCAGTATATTAATTTAATTTAAATTTACCAAATTGTATTCCAGATTTGCATGGTGCAAAATAACGAGTCCTATTCATTATGTGTGATAATCGTCGATTTGAATCACCTCTGTGTGAAGCAGGAGTAGGAAATGATGGAGACCAAAAGAATAAATCATTTGTAAATCTACAAAAGAAAAATATAATTAAAATAATTATTTATAATCAATATAAAAAATATTACAAACCTGTTATAAATGAGTTCATACAAATGTTTGGAAGGTAATGTGACAAAAATATGTGGTACATTTATGTCTAAAAACACTTTAGAATTGATGTTGGTATTTTCAACAAAGTCCATGATTTCTTCTCTAGAACCTGGAACTACTTGTATCTCTCCATCACTTAATTTTTGTTCTTGCTCATTAGAATCAGAATGGTGATTTCTTTGTCTCATTATCTTTTTGGAAGCAAATGGCGATGGTTTTTTTGATGATTCAACATAAACACTACTTGTCATATTATATTCAACATTAGAATTACCATCCTTTATTTCATCTTGATTTCCAACTGGACATAATTTTAAAACTAATCTAAAAAAAAAATTAGTTACATTAAACATTATTAATACATTCAGATATTAATATTTTACAATTATGTATAATATGTATAACTAAAAGTTCACATTTATTGAATAATTACTACAAAACTATAAAACAATATAGTAACTGTTTTTAATTTCTTCCAGGTTAATACTAGTTCATTATTAATTTTTTGTTTTATTTTATTTTTAAAATAATTATTTTAGTTCAATTTAATTATATATTTTGTGTATCATATTAAATAGGGAGTGTGCTATAATGTTTACTACTAAACTTTTAGAAACACTATTTATTGTAAATCAAATATATTATATAAGTATAATAAAAAAATTGTAAGTATTTACTTTGGCCTTTGTTTAGCGTCCATTCTGATAGTTTTTAAATCATCATCAACTCCTTTACATTTAGCGATGGGAATTATATTGTTAGTATTACCTTCCTGGAATAAAGCTTCGATCGACTGACACTGTATTTCATAACCAGTAGTAATAGTTTGTTGTGATGTTTTTGAAAATGAACCCTCGACATTAGTTAAATACAACCACAAAATATCATCTCTTAATATACGTTTCCACCATGGTAATCGATTTATATCACTTAATGGACGTAAATCAGGAATAGGAAATCTAATACATGCATGAATAAATAGATTACATATAATGTAATACTTAATTTAACTATTATTTTCTTACCGAAATTTAATAACCAGATAATTGAAATTTAAGGTACAATTCATACTTGCATCATTAACAGATTCAATAACTTCATGAAACTGAGGTTGACAACCCTAAAATATGATAAAAATATTAAATAACAGTGATAATTTTTTAAATATAGTATAATTAACATACATCCATGTGACTATTTTTAGAGATCTGAAAATCTGGATTATAAATATATGATGATAAACGATTAATGATTGAAATATCTACTTCAGAAAATGCTTCTTGCATAGTAATTCTGAAATAAAAAATTACAATACAATCTATACAGTAGGGTTTAGACCAGTGGTTCTAAAAAAGGAGTCCACAGACCCCTTAACCTAGAGGTCTGTGACTTAATGATAATTGGGAACCACTGGTTTAGACAATTATAATGTATATATATATATCGTTATTAAAATTGTCTACATATCTAGTATTTTTAACTAATAAATATTACATTTGTTCTATATAAACAAAATTTAAGTTTAAACTGCCTAAAAAATAATGAAATAAGATAGGCAATTATAAAATGTAGGCATATTGTTTATGACTTAAGAACAATATTTAATGAAAATGAAATAGTTGCCTCTTCTCTTCATAAATGGTATAAAAAAATATTCCAAGTTAAACCCACTGCAAAAAATAAATAAAACTTAAAATACACCTTTTTAAACACATAAGTATTATGAGTCTTGTCCTTTAATAATATAAATATTAATTTTTCAATCATTTTTTTTTTAATATTTAAACTTATTAATTATTAAAAAAAATTTACTTTATATCTGAAGAAACTGGATTACAATAACTTGTAGACTTTGTAATATGTTTAAATTGTAGTTGAATATCAGGTTGATCAAAAGATGAATTTGACATTTTTAAAGGAGAACACTTGGCATCATAGACAAATTTTAAAATCTGTTAAAATCAAAGAAAAAAATATAACTTTACTTATTGGTTATTAAAAAATATATGTATATATATACCGGAATATACTCAGTCGATTCTTCCAACGTTCCAATTAAAACTTCCATTATCACTACATTAGCTCCTGAAGCAGTTATATTAACATCTTTAACAGTCTCATTAGTTTTTTCATCGCCATCCACAAATACATTTTTAGCAACAAATTTTAAATGATTTTTTTCTAAAGAATTAGTGACTTTATCACAATTCTTAATAATATCAGAATTTTGAACAGCCATAAGATATTGATGAGATATTTTACGCATCTCATTCAGAGAACATTGTGTGATAAGATCAGTCTCCGGGCAAACAGCAAGAATATCTTCATGTAATAAAACTACACATAGTGAAGTAAATTTTACATTAAAATGGTTTGTTTCGCCCAACCATTCGTTTTTACCTAAACAATTTTTTTTTTAGATAACATTAACAGCATAACAGAATACATAATTAAATAAAAAAAATAAAAATTACTTTTATGCTTATGTCTAGTATAGCGTGAAGACAAATCAGATTTACTACTAAAACAAAAAACAATTTATTAAAATTATAAAAATAATTTATTTGAGTATATTTATGTACATACCTGCTAGCTACACTACTCATACTAGATGTCATAGATGAATTCATACTTGGAACAAATGTTTTATTTTTAGCTCCTTGTAATGGGAAAAATTCTTCTTCATCATCTAAATATCCAATTTATAAATCAACTGAATTAATTCTTAATATGTTTATAAAACATCGTAAAAATACCTTGTACATTTGACCATCCTTGCATTCCTCTCAAACCTACATCGTGTCTAGACTCTACATGATTGAATAAATCTAGTTCAATATGATTAAAGTCAGATTCGCTCATTGGTTTTTGAACAGGAGCATTTTGTTTCTGTTCTATTAATGGCTTAGATATGCCACGCAAAATTTCTATGACTAAATATAATTGTCTTGGAGAACAAATAACATTTAAAGGTCCAAAATGAATTTCCAAGCTCAATTTTGGACCAGGAAGACTAGGATTGTGTTTAAGTATCATTCGAATAGTTTGAATACCAGTAAGTTCAGCAATAGTTATTGGTTCTGTAGTGTTTGTTTTCGAAACCTAAACAAAACATTATTTTATTTTTAATTGAAATCTAAAAACATATAATCCTAGTTGATATTTTAAAAATGTTTAAATCACATGCACAATATATTTGGACAGTTTTAATCAAATTAGATAATTGTGTACAGTTAATTGTAAGTGGATAAAAACCTAAAAATTATATAATTATCAAGAGAAAGTTCATGCTATACTAAGTAGGTAAAATGATTCCAATCGAGCAGCATTTAAATTTTTCGTAAAGGAATCTGTTACCATGAGCTTATTTATAATCATTTATTAATAATTGATAATAATGCTTTTTACTTTTAATTCTATGACTATACAAATACATATGTATTTAACAATTCCCTTTGTGTGATTTTAAGTACATACAGTTTTATTAATTTTTTAAAGCAATATCTTGTACATTTAGTGAATACAAACAAGGTTGTAGTAACAAAACATCCCCTCTCAGGATCCAAACCCTCTTAAATTTATAACAAAATAAATAATATAACAAAATTAAATAACAAAAAAATATTCTACTAGAGTATAAGAATAAAATATATATTTTAAATATTTTACATGTTTTTTTTAACATGGAATCATGAACACCCCTGAATTTTTTTCTGGCTACAGCCTTGAATATAAATGATGTAGTACAATGTTTTTTATATAATGTAATTAATATGCATTTATAAATTTACTATGCCTACTGCATAACTAATACAGATTTTGCTCGTTTAATTGTGTACACTCAGATGAAATTGATGTGCATCTTTATCTCTGAATAAAGTAAAATCTGATATTTATGTTTTAATAATATTAAATTGTACTAAAAATTTTAAATGAAAAAAATTTGAAATACTGCGATACTATTTCTAATAATATAAAACAGAAACTCAATATACAAGTTTAAAAACTAATAATATTAATACAAAAAATTATACTTGGTTAAAATCAAACAAAGTGTGTAAACAAAAATAAATGTATTTTTCTTGGATAAAATTGTTTGTAAAATAATTGAACCAATAATCTCTTATAAATATCATTAGTCTAAAACACAAACTACAAATAACTTACAGGTTCTTCATTGTTAGATTTTGGACAATGAAATTCATATGTTTGTAAGAAAACCCCTTCAATTACTAATTTTTTGGTTAAAAAAGCTAAACTATCATATAATATTCCTTCTTTTGATTCATCTGCCACTTCGTCAATATAATCTAAACTGTAAGAACAAAGATAAAATTACTTTATTTTTTTACTTTACTTTAAAAAGCTACTTTATAACTTACCTTATAATATGTAATTGTAATCCTAATCCTAATTTCATAAAATCTGGCATATATTCTAATTTTATCACAGTATTAGAAAATTTCACTTTAATTCTGTTCAATACTAAAATTAAACATTATATATAAATACATACAAATTCAATAATGTTTCAATAAATTTAAAACTCACTGGATTCTATTGCCTGAGTAAACACTTCTAGACCTAATACTTGTTCAGACTCGGGTGCAGCATTGTCAAAACTTTCTTCATATTTGTCATTATCTGGTGAAGAATATACACTATTTGACATAGATGACCATACAGATTCTAACATAGAACTAGGTATTCCTAAAAATACAGAAATGATCAATAAAATAAAACAAAATTTGGTATAACATACATGCATATATACATATAAATTGAACTTTGTTTACCTTGAGTTTCTTTCACATTAGGTCTGACTGTGAGACTCAGTCCTTCGATGTGTATAACGCTAGATTCTTTGAGCATGTTCCTCCATGGCACCGAAAGGGATATTTTATCCACACTACCTTTGACAAATTCAAATGGTAGTTGGTGTTCATCTCCTACATTGTTTAACGCCTGTAGACATACATAAATAAAATTCAAACGGTTTTCGTGAATATTAAATTCAATTGCATAAATTATTTTGAAAATTTAGGTGCTAATTTAATAATATGAAAAGTGTACAAGTGCAAAAACAATTGTATAATATCATTAAGATAAACACCGCAATCAGCAAAATATAGAACAACAAAACGAAATAGTTTTAGTAACCTATTGTTTGGAAATCAAACACACCTGACAGGCAGGTTGTCGTAAGGGGAAAACAAATATAAAAAACACTAACCTGGACGTCAAGCACAATGTCTTCGAGAGATACAGCACCGTCTAGTACGTTTATGGACAATTGGTCTGGTTCGATTTTGCGCTCAAGGAACCGTCCGATGTATCGCTGTAGCAAGTACCGACAACATCTTTTCTGGATGTTCTCCGTGCAAAAATTAAACCACGACATTGTGTGCGGCACATGTAAGGTAGTTTGTAGTATTTATGTGATTTTTTATTCGTTTTTCACACACGACCTAAGTACTATACACAATATATATTAAACACGTGTTATAGCATGTATGTATATACATATATCGTGTTGTTTATTGTTGATTTTTGGAATCGCGCACGCACATGCAGCTCATTGCTCGAGCCTCAACGTACAAAAGTTAATACAGGTAGATACTTAGATGGTATACACGCACACTTGTACAGGTATATTAAAAATACTGTACAATTGACGATGATCGGTTTTTATTTCGTATTCGAGCGAATAAAATTAAAACAGTATCGTATCTGTCTGTACGCAGTGTCTGCAGTATCCGACGGAGTGTGGTGCGTCTCTCGACTATTCTGCGGTCCGAAGACACTATTAATAATAATCGAAAACAAAAATCGCGATAATATTTTTAAAACGAAAAACGCAAAACCGAGAAAACCGCGATATTATATATATATACAAGATGTACACACACACAAACACACACAATCTTTATTTTGTTCCGAACGCAAAACCGTTGGTGCACACAAGTTTATATTATATTATACGCGGATAACAACGATATCGAGAAAATAAAAACACGAAAAAACACGCACGCAAATCACTCTATTATTGCGTTTCGTGTATCGGACACCTCGTCGACGACGACGACGACGACACAACCGTGCGCGCGGAACAAAGGAAAGGCACAGTGTGCGAGCCCCCGCCTCGCCGCGCGACGTATTACCTACCGCACGCGCGCGGAACAAAAACAATAATAAAAAACATATGATCGACCGCCGCCTGGGGCCAGTCCGTTCAAAACACACGCTACGGTTCAAAACATCCGCGGTGCGCGCGCATCGCCCAGCCGATCATCAACGAGTGTAATCGTAATATGGATTTTCCCGTGAGCCCGCCGCTTACTACTCGCCATCGACGGCGATCGCGTGAATCCTCGCGAGGACAGGCAATTCACCGACCGCGATTTCGTCGTGAGGGAAGACCGTTTTTCACGTTCGTAATTTCGATTAATAATTTCGTACGTCCGATGTATATTTGAGAACGTCAAAAACAAAGATCCCCCCCCCTCTCCCCGTACAACGTTTTTCGAAACGAGTTGAAGATATGCCCGAAACGGGTCGGTTCTTGTACACGTATATCATCGGTTGTTACGTTAACCTAACCCAAATCGTTTGCGTCGATCGCCCTGTATAGCGCGCGATCGGGTGGGGACGGTGGACAAATACGTATAATAATAGTGTGGACGATCGTTTGAAATTTAGATTTTCTCGTCGTACACCTCCGATTTGGCGACTTCTCCGTCCGCCGCCGCGTTATTACGTCGTCGTCGTCCGCACAGCGGTCTCGATTGTACATATTGTCGTCGTTTTCAGGGTCGTTCGATCGCACGGAAACGCGCGGCGTGTTGGGTCCATTGTTTCGGAGCCGGACCGATTCGATTCCACGCGCGCCGTACGCACTCCTCGCATATACGTGTTATCATTGTTAATAACAATGTATGCGTGGATCACGTTCTACATTGTGGTTTTTTTTTTTTTTTTTTAGGTTATATACACGTATTATACGTCATTCGCACCACCTAGTTAAATATTAATTTCACGTGGTTTATCACAATAAACAGATCCACGTGTGTTTTTTTTCTTGTTTAACACGCAATTTTAGCCTACCCGCCTACGCGTGATTGAATACGACATCTGTATACCGTTTTGTAATCGATAATAATCTACGATTTTACACACGTACCTGCTGTATTTTCTACGGGTACTGTATTATAGACGATGATCTATTTGTTTGGATTTTTTTTCCGCGATGTCGCAATAACGAATAAAGAAGAGACGACTGCGATATTTTAAAATCCAAAACATATCCTCCGCACGTCCGACGTTGTCGCCTCATCGAAACACTAGCAAATGGTTACGTAACGCGCGTTCGATTTTTGCAATATCATAATTATAATACTTTTATCCGTATGAATATTTAAACCGATTCGAATCAACGGACGTTTTTATCGCGACTACGCGGTCTGGTGTTTATCTTTATAAAATGTTACTGTTACATTCTTATCGGGCGATTTCTTTATTTTTTGATGTACAGCGTTTTTCTCATTGAGATCTATACAATATATCATTTGTTTATCAACGAGACAGCAACGGGGCCGCCACACACACCGCGTTTGTGATTGTTTATTTACAAATAATCGCAAATTCGTATTCATCGAGTCGTAGTAGAGATATCATATACGCTCATTGCCTGTGTATATAGTATACGTCGACACGAGATGATAAATTATCCACAATATTATCTAAGCCTAGGAAATTGTTTTTGAAATTAAAAAAAGAAACCAAATTGAACAGTTATAGATTCGCAGATTTATACTAACGTGTATATATAGAATTATACAGAGTAACCGACTTTATTTTAAAGTGTGTGTTAAATTTACTTTACATATCTACTTGGAAATCAATTTTTTCAATTCGTTGAAATCATGTTTCGTTCATGTGACATTGCCACGTTGGGTCGTCCTCGTAAAGTCGTGACTTTTGACTTTTGTCGTTCTATTGAAAAATTAATAATTATATTATACCTACATTGTTCGTAAGGTATCGAATTAAAGATAGGAACATTAATATACAACACGACATATTCTTAGAAAATCAAAATATACTAACTGTAAATGTTACTAATTACTCTGGTCTATCGCATTTAGTATTATGTTATAGGTCCGCTATTTTAATAACTTTATATACTCATACATATAATCGATGGTTACCTAAACCACATAGATGTAGTATACATTCATCGATGATTTGTTATTTTTTGGAAGTTTTTAAAAACGTATTTAAAATAGCATGAGTTCGTATGGATAATGTACGTAGTTGAGAACGTTTTTTAGAATAAATCATATACCTACTTAATCAATTACTTACTACTCAAATACTTTAATCACTTTTCTATCTGTGACAATATTTATAATTGAAAATTAAGAAACTTAGGAACGATATTAAATGAATTATTCGTTTTTAGTATTAGTTATTTTTGTCAAGAATAATATAGATCAAGATTATTAAATATAATAGATCAAGGAACTAAAATATTAAAATATATATTTATATACAATATCTTACTTCTAGGCTCACGTGATATTGTCTATCATTTCACTTGATTAGTAAATATAATAAAAAAAAACTAATCTTAAAGACACAAAAAAATGCAAACTTGGAATGTGCAGTGCAGTACGAAAAACCACAAATTTTTAGCTTTGAAATATAATCACAAATCTACTGACATTTTATATAAAATTCGATTTTTCGATTTAGTAGAAGATTTCGTTTGTAGATTAACAATAGTAAAATTGGAAAAGACTAGTTTACATTTAGTATAATAATTATGCAGGTACTATATTATTTTATGATTACAATATATGCGTTTAAAATTGCATCTACTCGGTGCGTTCGCTTGACCTAAATAATATATAGTGTGGTCGCAGCGCAATTCAATTCTTGTTTAAAGTTACGTTTATAGTTACCGTTATTTATGCTATTACTGTTATTTAAATTACATATTTTATCAAATAACAAAAATACGAACGAATCCGTTGATATTCAATTATCCGCACGATGCATTTTCATTAGGTACATTCGTATTTGTGAATCTTCGTCCACCCATCCGTGTCACTTAATAGTATCAATATTAAGACAAATCAATATATGGTCTATGGCAGATGACAGTTGTCTAAGCAATTAGTTTGTTAGCGAATTGAAATTTAAAATTTTTATTCCAATTCCCTCACCGAGAAACAATTTGATAATACAGTATAGAAGTATTTATAGCACTTAAAGGTTAGTAAAATTCTATTTTCGCTCTCAGTAAATCCTATAAATCTCAAATTCAGACAAATCCGAAGGTAGAATGTAGATCAGATCGAGCCGCAGCAGTGTCGCGGTGGAAAGTTTCATTATGTAGGGCGTAGGTAGATTGTTTGTGTCGTATAAATAGGTATTAGCGCTGTTGTTTTTATTTTATTTTAAAAATTGACCCTTTGACTTTATATTACATATTTTTTTATTTTCAAACACGGGCAGCTGCCCACTCGCTAGACCTCCCACGGTTAATCAGGATTTTAAGCGATTCTAATACCCTTACTTTTAATATCTTCCTATTTTCATATTATTCTAACAAAATGTTTTTTCTGAAAACGTTAATGTATATAATAAAATTATTTCTCTTCCTACTTTTTATAATTCTTCGTCTAATCGTCTACATACTTTATATTCTATTTTATCCAATAAATAAACGTTTTGCATATCTTGTTATTCATATGAAGATATGGAGTTAGATCCGTATCCCATCAATTTTTTTCCCCCTTAAAGAACATTAGATTTTATAATTAAATCGAATAAAAGTGTAATTGTAATATATTATTACAAAAACAAATAAGAAGTAATAATTTAATATTTACAAATATTACGTAAAATAGTTAAAATAAACAGATACTCTATTAGGAAGTCAGTTTGAGCAAAGCCCACTTTTCGACTTTTGTTTGTGATACTCCCCCCCCCTCATCATCAATTCGGAAATAATATCTACGTCACTGTATAATACTCAAACACGATAAATATTGTACACGTTTGAAAAAATACTCTAAGAAGTATATAATGTGTATGGCCGCATACATTATAGCGTCTAATTATATAATCTAATCTATACGTATAGGTATATATTTCATTGAACTTTTTTATAACATACTTCTTATATAGGTCAGTGAATCATATACGTATTTTATGGTCTACTTAGATATCATGAAAATTATTATTTGTGTTTACCGCTTATACGTATTATAATAGGTTGATAATAATAACTTGAATATTGACTTAAACGTATTCAATTACTACAATTAAGATCTTCACATTCATAATTTTAAAAATAACGTGTGAATTTTGAGTATCTATTGTACCAATTATTTTATCATTGTATTACGTTAATACTTAATTATAATCAGTACTTATAATTATATGACTTTATGGACGAATATGACTTTTAATCAGTATATTACGTAAATAATAATCGGACAAATTTTGACGTAGATCCTGTTCTTTATATTTATATTCTAGATTATACATACGAGTTTTGATCGTTTTTGGTAAAACTACGTATAAGATTCTTAAGTTTTAAAAGGAACCGCATTTGTTATCTCCGTTTACCTAACGGATAATATAGCAAAATTACACTTGGCAGTTTTTAAATTGTATCGTTTCACAACACCGACCTACATTATCAATTGGCAATTCTAAGGACGAGAACATTATCTGTGCTCTCTCATCGATTTTTTCTAAAATTATAATTTTGAGTTTATTAAGATCTATTGGTAAACATATTTACTTGCCAATCGTACAATTATCATTATAATTGCAGTCAAATTTGATCATATACAAATTTGTTTGAACTTAAATGTACTTTACCTTGTCAAATTCAATAACAATAAACATAATAATTTAAAATTTGTTATTAATTGTAATCATTGCATAAATTTATTTAATATTATCTAACCTAATAATGGCCACACCGAACTTTATTCGGTTTGTGTAGTTATTAACTGGTCGGTGCGATGTACGTGGATAAGTGATAGATATTTTTGTTATAGGTCAATGAAATGGTGATAACACGGATGTATTGTTCAAACGGTTCACGATTGTCGAACTTTCAAATGTTTTTGTTTTTACGATTTGTAATTTGTTATTCAATGACCCGAACAAAATTATTTAATTAATGAATTTAACCGGTATGTCGTTGTGTTATTCACTGATCGTGTATGATTGTTTTTTTTGACGTGAAACTTCTTTACAGAGGGTACCAAAAAAAAAAATTGTTACGTGTCACGGTCGGCCCGTTTTCTTGAGATTAGCTAGATTTTTCTAGATTCTTATTCTGTTTCTTAGTACTCTATAAGTTCTTCGTCACTATTTTCTTCATCAAGGTTATCGACATCTTCAATATCGTCTTCGTTAAATATAAGCAGTTTTGATTCGGCACATAATGGAGTTGATATTTTATTGTTACCCTTCCCGCTACGGGTTAGCGTTTTCCCAATACAAATGAGGGAGCCCTCCTTCTTCATCTCCATGTAGTCCACCGGTCGGAATATGTTTTTCTCTAACTTATCCTAGCCTGCTTGCGTCCGTCATATTTTTTATAAACACTGCCAGCTATCATCAATGAATTTAACGAGTTAAAAGTTTAAAATGCATGTTGATTTCAACATATTTGCACATTATTTTCTTTTTTAATAACTTTTATCTCATTATGTATTACTTTTTTTGTTTACTTAACGCGTCAACTCAGAGTTCAATTTATACGAATATTTCGAAATCAACAATAATATATAAGTTCTAAATTAAATAAAGAATTCTGTTCCACGTAAACTTATCAATATAATTATATATTAAATAGTAATATATGAATACAGCTTAATACATAAATAATGCTCTAATCGGATATTATACAAGTAGACTAGTAAGACAGTAAAGCACTTACCGATACTATGGTACATCAGTACTTGCCGAATGTCATACACACAGTGGCTTGTTTATCACAACACGACGTGATTACTGTAAAAATAAATGTATTTTTTTTATTTTAATGTATGTGTCGACGTATCTATATAATAAATGCATTACATTAATGGAATTAAAAAAAAAAACAACTAGTGATGATAGTAAATTTAACTACGAGTGTCAAAATTCTAAACACCAATTCGTTCTATCTATAAATAAAAAAAATTGTGAGTGTTACGAGTACGCGCGGATGAAGTGTAACTTCTTTCAGAGTCATTCAACCGATAGAGTATTAGGTTTGTACTGGAATAAAATTAACAAAAATTTCTATGGAAGTTACTAAATATTCTCTATTCCGCTAGGTAAATAAATATAGGAACTGTACGAGCGGAGGGCGTTTGCCAATAAAATGCTTACGCGGTCACCACTGCTAGATACTTTGAAATGGGTTACTTGGTTTATCAATCCTAAATCCGATCAGCCCGTGTGTATGTAGTAATGTAAATTAAGCAAAAAAAAATGAAAATAACATATAAAAAGTGGTTAACACTGAATAAGACGGTCATGGCATTTTTGTTTCCATTATTTGGCCCGGTGCATGTACGTGTGTGTATAAACAGCAAATGACGTGATCACGGGGTGCACGGGGTGCACGGATGCTAGATGCGGTAAAACTGACGGGGACAGTCAAACGAGTTTGCTCGCACGCTATTGGCCGCAATTAAAATGAAACAACGTGCATGCGCAATTAATCTCAAGAAAAAGTGTTGTGACGGGCCGACCGTGACACGCAAAACAAATTTTTTTTTGTACCCACTATGAAGAAGTTTCGTTTCAAAAAAATCTCTTAAATTTAAAATTTAATAATACATGGTTAATACTTTATACCTGTTACCGGGTTCATGATATTAATTTTCATCCCGTGTAGCAATGAGAATAATTTATATTTCGAGCCAAAATATATTTTCGTCACGTTGTCTCATTTCAATGTTTAAGTTTTTTATTGTACCTAACTCTAGTGTAATATGCGATTGCTATTTTGAAGTTTTACGAATTAATGACAACCAAGTACGTACATAATTTTTTATTTATTGCTCATGTCGACGGACAACGGTCAAGTCCAATTTATTGATATTGTTCAGCAATCCTGTTCGATCTATCAGTATGATAGAAGCCGCTACCGGTCGGGTGGATTCGTCGGACGGGCGCAGTAAATATAAGTCAGTCTGAGTAAAGCGCGTGTGTTGTGTGCCGCGAATCCACCGCGCTCGGAGAGTTTTGCTGCCACTTGTGTTAATTATTAGTATAACCTATGTTTTTGTTGTTGTATAAAGTTATTTAGACGTTATTTATTCATTTTATTATTTATTTATTTATTTTTATTTCTAACAATATATTGTATATATTTCTTCATATCTATTGACGGTAAGTTATTTAAACATTATTCTTGCTGTCTACCGATTTGAATAATGTTAATTTATATTTTATTAAGATAAATTGGTATGCATACCAAACATACAGTTACCATTACAATCACCGTCAAATTTAATCATATACAAATTTGTTTGGACTTAAATGTACTTTGCCTAGTCAAATTCAATAACAATAATCATAATAATTTAAAATTTGTTAATAATAATTTTTATAGTCATTACGCAAATTGATTTAATATTATAGTAGTGTATTATAATGTTATTGTAATGGCCACACTGAACCCTAACTATGGGTTATTAACTGGTCGGTGCGATTCACATGAGTGATAAGTCACGAAGTTGTGATAACAAGAACGTATTGTTCAAACGGTTCACGATTGTCGAACTTTCAAATATTTTTTGTTTTTACGATTTATAATTTGTTATTCAATAACCCGAACAAAATTATTTAATTTATGAATGTAACCTAACCTAACCGTATGTCGCTGTGTTGTTCACTGATCGTGTATGATTGTTTTTTCTAAGCACTTAATTTTTTTTAAGATAAACATTTTGTTAAACTATTGACATTTAGCATCGATCTAAACTGTATTATATTATATATTATAAAGGTAATACAAGATATTTAATTACTACGTGTTTAATATTTATTTTGAATTTCAATTGTTGTCTTGTGAATGTGTACTTACTTACTGTAAGTGACATCTTTGTGACATTGTAATCAATTTAATTATAGACAGATATTTTGTAACACTGTTATTTATGTAATAAATTCACAGATATTCTTAGTATTATATTATATCTACGAGTAAATTAACCTGTAATATTTAGGTAGTAGTTTATAATAGTTTACATTTATATATTTGTTTAGGTACATAAATAAGAGTGATTAGGTTTTTTTTTTTGTAATTTGTAGATTAATACCTAATTATCAAACTTAATATATGTATAGTCTATACAATAATTTGGTATAAAATGATAAAAGTAGACAATCAATATGTCCCATTGTATAGGTATGAAATATTTTGCTATATTATTATTTGGACCTCAGGCGTAATTTATATCTCTTACAATATATTGGATATCAGTTCCAGTAAGTATTTAATGGTATTTTTAAAACAAATTTTGTTCTTTACTTATTTGTTTTTGTTTTTTTTTAGGTTTAAATAATTCAGAATTATCAGATTTAGTACCTGGATGGTCATGGCTTGGACGAAAAAAAGATTCTTGTCCAGAATGGAGAATATGGACTACATTTATTATATACTCATTAGGCCCTTGGGTTATTTTACATTCATCAATATTATTATTGATACAAAACTATTTTATAAAGGTATTATTATTATTGATAGTAATGTATATAATTTTATTTGGAATTGACATTTAATCATTGTTTGTACAGGTATCAACATTACGTAATGTATGGTTTATTACTGTTACAAGTTTATTTACTACTTATAATTTTGGTTTATTATCAGTTTTCATATTTTTTGGCTCAACTTTGATTTATTATTGTTTATTATTGTTTGCTAATAAATTATTTATTTGGATTGCAAGCATATTCCTATTAGGAGTTTGGTCATATAATGATTCTTTATTTGTAAGTACTGAAAAGAATTAAATATTGTCATTTCTTACAATACTATTTATATTAATTATTATATATTTTTAGGCTATTGTTGACACTAATTCTGATGAAGAGATTACATATTTATTACTGTTGGCACTATATTGGCATCAACTGCGTTGTTTAAGCTTTTCACTTAGCTCTTTGGACAAGGCTAAAAGTAACATTTTGCCAAGTTTTCTACATTTTTTAGCATATTCATTTTACTTACCATGTTTTTTCTTCGGACCCATCATTATTTACACAAAATTAAATGTAACTTAATTTTTGTTTAAAAAAAAATTTATTTTAGTCCCTATACAATTAAATACCTGTATATAAATAAATATTTATGTGTATTTTTTACAACAGGAAACAAAAAAAACTACTTGCTTAAAACCATTAAAGCAACGTTTCTATACATTAATAACAAATTTGATTCGATACTTTTTTTGGATGTTTGTTGTTGAATTTATATTACATTATGTCTACATTAATATGTTTCTACAAAATATTAAAGTAGGGTTTATTGAATTATACTATTACATTTTCCAATTTGGTTGAATTCATTGTATGTATTTGTATTTTAAAGGTTTTTAAAAATGTTGGAATTTCAGCACTTAGTGGATTTGGTTTTGGAATGGGTCAGTTTTTTTTCATTAAGTACACATTTATTTATGGCACTGTGATTACGATTGCACGATTTGATGAATATTTAGAACCTCCTAATCCACCAAAATGTATTTCACGGATTTATTTATATTCTGACATGTGGAGAAATTTTGATCAAGGACTTTATGATTTTCTAAAAGAGTAAGTTTAATTTAATTTATTTTGTAGGAATCTGGAGGGCGTTATTAATCAATTTTGTGTAAGATGCAGCAATATGTAAACAGTTAATATTTTCCACATATTTTCTCAAACTCGGCCAATAAGTTTCTTATGTTAGTATACCAATTACAGGCCTGTTGTTACATAGCGTCAATCTTGTCGTGAAACTTAATATAATATGTCAGATATGTTGGTAAATACATTTGTTTTGTTTTTTGTGATAAAACTAAATAAAACTATATTTATGAAATTATCACCAATGTATATAAATCCACTGTAAAGAAGTACATCAATCACAGTTATGGGATGAAACTAGAACAATTACAAACACTGCACTGTATATAATAAGCGTATTGAGCACCTCCTACCGCTGTGTTTTTAACATTTGATCACACCCATCAAATTTTCTGAACTGCTGCAATTAAAAGTACATTAGGTTTTACAATAAAAAATTAAAACTACCAATTATTATGTGTGAATTTTTAAAAATAGTTTATAAAAAAAAATTAATAAAATAAAATACATTTAAAACGAAATATATTTATTGAAATTGTAATATTGTTATTTTCACAGATATATATATAGGCCATCTGGTCATCATTCGGGTGGCATAAGCCTTGGTACTAAATTAACCAGATCCTTCATGTGTTTTGCATTTATTTTCATTTGGCACGGATTATCGTGGGAAGTTTTTCTGTGGACTTTATTCAACTTCATCGGAATCACAATGGAAACATTAGCAAGAATTTTCGGAAAATCGTCTTACTATTTCCTTTATATTAAAGTAATTGAGATTATGATTATTTATTGTTAAATACAAAGTTAAATCGATAGTTTTGAAAATAAATCATGAAATTTAGTTTTTTGAAAAAGTATGAATTTTGGTAGCAAAAATACTTAATGTAATATTTTACAACATTTATATATAAAACATTGTATTATGTTAAAATGTACAAACACTAAATAAATTCAATTTAAAATTTTCAAAAAAGTGTAAAATACTTTAAGAGATAATGATTTAGTTGGAAAGTTATTGAATACTACTTAATATATTTTTATATTAATATTGGCCATAAAATGCACAGATGAGTCATTTACCATAATAATAATGTTTTTGTATTTTGTTATTGTAGGGTAATCTTAGTGTGACTAACGAAAGGCGTTTTGTAGCATTTATCACCTGCCCTTTAACAATGTTATCGGCCATTTCAAATTTTTTCTTTTTTGGTGGTATTGATGCTGGAATGAGTTTTTTTGAAGCAATATTTTTATTAAGTGAGTATTATTTTCATCAACAACTCTAATAATATTATCGGTAAATTTATTGTTTTTACAGATACTTGGTTTGAAAACATTATTATCATCATAGTATTTTATTCAATGTGCCAAATATCAATGGAGTTTAACCATTATAAAAAAAAAACAGCAGTAAATAAAAAAGATAATATCTATTAGATAAGGTACAAATTGTTATTAATTAATACAACATATTACATTTAATATCAATAATAAAGATGATCATTTATATAATAAATGTTATAGTTCCTATATTGTATAATGCAATGATTTAATTAGGCCATATGTATATTATAACTAGGGCTAGGATTTATATGCAATAAAAAATTTTAAAATTTTAATTACAAAAATATGCAAAAAAAAATGTATACCTATATTAAAATTATTTAAAAATTATAATGTAAAATATTATTAAATTTAATATTATATATTGTAATGATATGTTGTTTTAAATTGTCTAAAATGAACGACGTGTGATGGGAACGTAGAATAAATTTACATTGACTAAAACTCTTTTACATGTTACTGGAGCACATTTAAATGACGCAATTTGTCCCAGATTTAAAGTAATATTAATACCTTCAGTTTCTTCTTCATATTCACCATTTATTTATTTCGAATTTTCAAAAGTGTTTTGAATCATTTTTCTTCTTTAAAATTGAGGTTATTTGGGTTTTCACCAACCTTGCTATTTCACTGTTATATTTAAACAGTTTATCTTTAACATATAAAATAATTGTTATGCCCTTATGAAAAGATGGTGTACTTTTTTCTAGGTTAGTAATTGCATCGGAGAGAAAAAAAATACTTTTTAAATAAGCTAAGTCGTTTTTTAAATGTTGTTTTACAAACAATTCTTTAGATTTTTTTAATTGATTCTGCTTCGTTGTCTAATTGTGATATTACAGATTTTATTGAATCAAAATTACTACTAAAATAATTTTGCTATATAATAAATGCTACTGCATTTAACCATGTTCCCCATCTAATTATAATTGTTTGGGTCAGTAAAAGTAAATCCGGATATATTTCACATAGTTTGATTACTCGGGCTAGGAGCTTTTAAAAATACTTTTTTAACTGTTGCGGTTAATTTATCAACAGTAGAATATTCGTTTTGCATACATTCTCAAATTCTATTAATCCTAAACATGTTGGATGAATTAAATTTGAGAATAACATAGTTAAGGAATCGGTGGATTTCATCATATATGGTGCATCATTTAACAATAATTACAGTCGTTCAATAAATAAATACAATTTTAAATCTGTTTTTTTAATAGATTCTCAAAAACTCTAAATATGTAATTATATACATTTTTTCCTAAATATGCAAAAAATAATTGTATTATTCAATCGAGAATAAGCTAAATTGTGGATATAGCTGACAAGTAATTGATTTGGTCTAAAGTAGAAAACATGCATAGGAAATCTTAGCCCTAGTTACAATGAACAAGTTAATGAAAAACTAAATATTTGAAATACAAATCTAATTTAATAAGTATTATAATTAGCGTGTCTATTACAGTAATTAAGAATATTTACCTATCTCATTAAATAATGAACCAGATATTTGTAACAATATTATTTACTACTTTGTTATTTTGTTAGTTTTATCTATACTTGAATATATGTTTATAATTTATCTGTAAATAACTAGTATTATTTTTATGTATATGGTTTATATTATAATCTTATTAATAGTTTTTGGAACATTATTGTTATCACAGCTACAAATGTACTTGTAATTATATAATATAGTGTGTTTAGTAAGTTTTAGAACAATTAAGCTATATGGATAATAATTACGTATTTTTGTATTATTTATTTGTTTCTTAACATATTTAAACCCTCTATCGACCTATTTGTTACCTTATTCCTATTGACTCATATTATGTAGCCAAAATAATTTTTTGATACTTTTGACTCGAATATTTTGTTTATAGGAACTAACTAGTTGTAAAAATAAGATCTTAAAAATTACCTACCATGAAACGATATATTTTTATTTTGAAATCAGATTCCGGCTAGAGTATTTCATTTTTGTAAGGCTCTAGATGAAATAAAACGAGGTTAGCCAGTCCCTTAGCAAGTCTGCTCATAATATGTACATTGATTATTTATAACTATTATCAAAGTAAGATGATTTGAAAGTAGCTTGATATATCAGTCACATGCTGAAAATGTCTTTTTTTTGAGATCAGAGTATATTATACACTTTTAGAGGTAATAACTAATAAATTTACCTAATATTTATAAAATGTACATATTGCCATTGAAGGAGTGTATGTCAGAGATTAAATAGAAAACTACATTATAATGATATTTATTAATAATGGTTTTTTTAATAAAATAATTTTTTATGTATTCTAAAATTATCAGAAGGATGAGTTCTAGTTTTTATTATATTTTTATTAAATTAAAAATGGTTTTAATTGTATTGTATTACATTTGAATTGTACATTTAATTGTTTTTTTGTTGTTGTTAATAAGTGATTATATATATATATATTTTTTTTTTTTGTAAGACATATTTTTGATACATTAGTAATTTGAAATATTTTTTTAAAGACCTATTTGAAATATACACATTATACATTTTGTGTTGTCTCAACTTCAAATGAGTTTCTTTTTGATGTATTAATTATAAAATTGAGCAAATAGTTTATGTATTTTACCTAGTTTGAATCGATTGTTTAAAGTCGAAATGATGTGTGATGATAAAAATGCTCGAGAGCAAAATGATTACTTCTTCATTCGTTTTGGTTAAACTTAAGTGATTTTTGCTCTTGATAAACTATTTGCTTTTTGTACCAAATAATAATTACTAAGAAAACTTTTATAAAAAAAATTTGCCTCTAGAAAATATGAAATTGTTTTCATTATTCAAACACATTTTGGAGTTTTAATAAAAGTGTGAAGCTAAAACTGTTTAAAAAATTACAAAGAAATTATTAAAAATTATTGAAACATAATGTTTTTATTTATAAAAATAATAAATTGTTTTAGCATTAAAAAGAAAATTACCCCGTGTTATAAAATTCATTTAATTGTAATATAGTATGAATCAACAAATACATTTAATTGCTGTTATTTTAAATATATATATATATATTTATATACGTCTTATTTTTCTAATTTTTCAGGGTTTAAGTTTATTTGGATTTAGTTAAATACACATAGTAATATACATTAATTTCACATTGTATACAATATTATATTATGTATGACATTATAGTCTGAGGTTTAAAAACCTAACATAATATATAATAATCTATATATTATTATTATTATTTTCAAAGCCACCCTGTTCAACGGTCTATATATATATAATTATATATTGTATACATTTCTTTTGCCATATAGTTCTATATTCTATAGCCATATTATAATACTACGACAGTTGTTGAATTGGTTCGACTAGAATATTATTCTATATGCCCGATTTTATAGTACTATTATCATTGTTTGATCGATGCAATGTAAGCATTATATTTTCTAATCCATTTTTTAACTGTATCAGTATCTTCTCGAATGACAATGTTGTATGTCTCCTGCACCTCTATGATACGGCGGCGGTGGCGGAGGCGTCGGGGGAAATCCTCCTCTGTCTTGAGATCCCAACGATTGTCTATCTACCTCGATGATGTCCTCGTTGTCTTTTTGAAGGGCTGCAAAACACATGTCCCTGTTGGCGCAGCAACTTTCCTGATGCCCCACGTTACAAGACGAAGTTAGTACGCCAGAACTATAATTTTTACGGCAAAAAATCTAGAATAAAAAACGACCATTTATTTTAAAAATGGAAAAATTGTAGATGCCTCAACGGTCGAATAATTACTTTAGTTTTGATTATGTTACGGCTGATGCGTCTAAACTTTCGGTTCAGAGACCAGTATATGAACGGATTCCAAAAACTGTTGCTTAACGCTATCCACGTAATTACGAAATCTACGGCCTGCGGCATCTGTACGCGCGTACAGGTAACAAAATAGAAGTTATATAAACTTGTAGCATTAAGCCGAGAAAGGGTCGACAATGCTCGTTGTACGTACTTTCGTGCCCGTACACGCAGTCACTACTTCTTGAATTGTCCAGGGGGTCACAGCCACTATGAAACCCAATGCGACCGCTCCCATAGCTCTCGTGGTTCGTATGCTTTGTCTTAGTTCTTTCGACGCCAGTCGGTCCGAAGCTTCGTCGAGCGCGGTGTTCTAAGCAAAAATAACTTTTTAAAACATTTGTAATTCCTTAAAAATGTGCATTGAGTGTAATATGGTATTCGTTATATTCGGTATATTTTTATTGTTTGTTTTTTGTTCGTCAAATTGTTGTATTTCCAAAACGTTTAGTTTTTAAATCTTTTATTTGAATAACTGTATAAATTGTTTATCGCTTTGTAGGCGCTAGAAGAATAAAACGGCTATCAATAGAACTTTGTAAAAATAAAAGTTTTTTAAAAATAAATATGTTTTCGAATTTTATAAATTTGAAGACGTTACTTTCTGAACAAACTTCGTAGCATATAATAATATGCTGTGATCGTAATGTTGCATATAAGACGAGATAATTTCAAGAACTCTAACTGTAAGTCTAGAACAATTTTAATTTCTCATCCCGAGTCTAAATTATATAAGCATATACCTATATATTAAATGATTAAAAATATTTTACCTTTTTTGTACTTGGGGAGCAGTAGTTCTTATCTGTATAGTCGTCTTATAACAGGCTTAAAAACCGGTTTTACCTATACTTCAAACTTACCTCATATAATATACTTTTAAAGGATTAGTTTAAACGTCGGAGCGTAGTTTTACGTATTTTATTATAGATTTAAGATATACAATAAGATTTAAAGTAATACATATTCCAAATTTCGCATCATAACACCATATTTTATATATACCTTGGCCACGTTATTACGCAACATCGGTTGCACTAGAATGGCGCAAATGTTAATTTGCTGCCTGTGCCGAAGTCTGTCCACGTGCAATGCTGATCCGTAGAAGTACATGAGTGCCATTGTCGTGGGAAAGTAAAAAAGGCAAGCAGCCAATATTCGCAAACTTGGTCTTTGATAAAACGGCTCACACGCCATTATTCCATTGCCGTTGTAGAAATAGCCACCCTGCCGGATCACCGCTGCACCGAAAGCGGTCAACGAGCCCACCAAAGTCAAACTCAGCACCAACATACAGCCCTGTAAGTACAACATGTCAAACTTATCTTATTATAGTTCGTTCGTATATAGGCATTTAAATAAGAACGTATACACCGATATTGTTTTCGAAGAACTGCGATCTATTGTTGCGATTTAAAATATTTTCGCGGACAAGAAATGAGATAGATAAATAGTGGTGGATATCCTAAAAAATATATGCTAAAATCTACTCAAATACTTCGAAGAAATTGATTAAATCAAACCGTATTCTGATCATCATATAAAATACAAGATCATTTCGTTTGGGTTTTTGATACGACTTGACTTCAGACCTACCAATCGCCATTGACCACTACTACAGAGCTGTTTAGATTTCTTCCGTGGATTTTTTATCGAATAAATAATGTTGTTAAAATTAGTTAGGTACTAAATAAATAATCCAATGTACATTGTATGTGTATACATTTTAGAATTCTAATATTGTGGATTCTATAGGTTTATATTGAATTAATAATTGACTAATACTAACCATTATATCTATATTTAATCGTGAAATTACACCTGTGGAGGGGTCTTTTGGCGTTTTCTCATTAAAATTAGTTGATGGGCATTACAATTTCTGCGTAGGGTAAATAGTTGGAATGTTACTAATTATTTATTTTAAATACTTACGTCTTGTATTTAAAATTAAAATAATATAAGCGAGAAGCCACCCCAATGATGGATCGCAGGAAATAATATTTAATTTTAAAATTGGTCATAGATATCAACTTACACCAGTTGAAACTTGGAATTTAGAATATTTTTAAAATAATTGTATCTATCATATATAATAAATGTAAAGATATAATGATTATTATATTTATATTTTATGCCCGTGGAATAATTATTTATATATAACTATTTTAAACTAATTTATTAAAAGATATTTAAAACTTTTATGCACATTAATTACGCGAGTACGTATATTTTAAACTATACATAAACTATAGGTAATCTTTAATGAGTTATATAGGTTGACACAATAAAAACTATTTACTAAAATTAAATATCATATTTTTTTTCTTGAAAATGTTATTCACTAAATAAAAAATGTACATAATCTATAAACATATAAATTATTATATTTTCTTTGGTTGGTGAAGTATAGAATGTCACGCCGAGTTTTGAGTGATTCCTCAAATAGCAAATGCTATAAATTACCATCTCTGCTCTTCAGAATAATTTGCCGTTTTTTCATTGTTTATACAAGGTTGAAATGACACGGATACTTTTAACTTTTAACTTCATTATGTTTAAAATAATATTTATTTGTTTTTTATGCAGATATTAAATGGTTTTAAAATACTTAATTAATAAATAAAAACAAAGTTTTTCTGTGTTGTATATTGAAAATATATAAATTATACGTTAAGATATGAATTCTAGGTAAATAGGACTTATGTTTTATATTATATTATTTATGTTATTTAATTTATCCTGTAGAAGAACTCGAGTAAAAAAATAAAATGTATTTTCTCTCTTTCGTAATTGATTTCCGGAACTTATTATTAATATTATATGAATTTATATGTTACATTCGATTTCGAATCGATCAAGTAATTACTTTCCTGTAATTCCGGAGACATTTAGTAAATGAATATTTTTGCAAAATAATCTTAAATGATGATTACCGGGAATTATCCAGAAACATTTTTTATTATTTAATAAGTACGGATTCTTTTAGATTTAGATAAAATATTATTATTATTTTAATGGTATCTATCACCTCTGACTTATTGTATGGTTTATTGTTTTAATTTAATTATTTATTAACTCGTAACAGTTTATATTTATATTTTTTATATGCGCGATACATATAATAAATTAACGGAGTGTTTTTAAAAAATAATATTATCATAATTTATTATATAAAACAGATAGCTAAAGTTGTACACCTAAACAATAATACACGAAAAAGAAATATTCAGTTATTTCAATTTCTTTATGTTTTTGATTTATTAGAAAATATGTAATGGTTATTGTCTAACGGTTATATTCGTGTTAACTATATATATATAAATAGTAAAATACTATTTATTTTTTCACGGAAACTTTTTTTTTTTTGATATTTGAACATTATTTTAGCAATAATATTTTTGCATACCATTATTATCATTAACCATTATTAATTTTCTAAGTCTTAACGACAGAAATAGGAAAAAAACACAATAAAATTAATGTGAATGAGAATCTGAACTATGTATTTCCCTTTTGTTTCATTTTAATACGACGGGGTTCTATTTGAAAATATGAAATAAGTCACGGTTTTTTCTTTGTAATTTCTTCGACAGCATGCAGTGTAATGAGAATAATTCTTGTTTAAAGTAAAATATGCCTGTATAAATACTTACCCGATTATCCAATGAAATTAAATTCCTGTTTATAAAACTATGGGTGTTTGTGTCAATTTCATTATTTAATCATTTTTATGTATATGATTTATAATATTGATATTAAATTTAGTACGATTTTTGTACAAATAATATTTGAAATTTAATCGTGCTATTATTGCGATAGGTGAAACATATTAAAAAAAAATTTCACTTTAAACTTTTTGAAATCTATATTTTACGTAATTTATTCTTAGTATTTTTCTAAATTTAACTGTATAAATATATATATATATATAAGTTTCAATAATTTTTCATAGTTATGATTTATATAATATGTTTGGTATATATACATGGAGTACTTATTGCAGGAGGTAATCATTAAAATATACACGAAATTATTTTCGAAATTTAAAACCTATTTGTATAATATTCTTTCGTTAAAAATATAATATAATATTTCTTTGCTTTTGTTCCTAGGGAACTTCGTGTATTTTTCAGGGAGTTTATATATTATAATAACAGTTAAAATTCACGCGAAACATGGCAAACGCTGTTCAGTGAATACTGTAATTGTTTTGGTTGGAACTTTTAATTGAATTTACTGTTGAGGATAGAATGATAACTTTTCCGGTTTTACCTATGTTACTGATCAGTACTTTATATATGTATATAAACTATGGGAAATTTCAGTCGAAACTTTATAAATGTTAATTTCCTATATCTACTCAATGTGATGTGTACATGACTACAGAGGTCAAGAATCTGTATCTACGTAGAGCACTAAACTATTTCTTAGGTGACAAAATGGAAAATGTATTACTGAGTCTAACATAACTATATTTTTAAATATTCCATCAAGATATTTTCAGAGAAAACTGTCAATTTACACGGATGTTAATCGGAAATAGAAATTCAAATGACGTTTAAACTTAAAGGAAATTGCACTTTATATTAGCGGGAACAAAAAAAAAAGGTCAATAAATTATATACGTCTATGCATATATATATGTGATTTATTTTCTTAATTTTTAATAACATTTTCTAAATATGACAGATAATCTATAGCTGCAAAGTTCATAATAATGAATGTGTTATATGTTACATATGTTCCTATGTAGATGGATGAAAAATACATATTTGTTTTATACCCACCGTATATAATTTTACTGTAGATTAAATTTATGTATTCGGAAACTCAAATAATTCGGGGTGAATTTGGAACTTATAAGAATTTCGGAGAACTATTAAAATAATATTATATAAAGTATCAAAAATAACGATAAATTATGACGTTATACGTTTATACATATATGTTTAAAATAACACGAGTCTTAAAAAAAAAAACAACATATTAATTATTTTTGTAAGAGGAACTAAGAAATTAATATTAGTTTATACTTAAATAAAATCAACTAAGGAATGTTGATGTATATTTTATTTTGGTTAGTTTCGACACAAAAGATAAATACTTCGTATATTCATTCTACTCATTTTTTTGCACACATGAATAAACGTTAAAAATATCTACAATATTCAGAAGTTTATGAACCATTTCTTTGAGTTTTATTGTTATTTCTCTTTACATTTATAAATATGAGTATGCGCGTATATATACTGAATACCTATAAATATTATTTATCTTTTATGGGATTATTAATAATTTTTAAATAAAATATTGATCTAGGTAAAAATGTTTTTCCGCTTTTACTACATACGAGATTTTAGTCGCAGATGTATCATAAGCGTGTTTAAATTAAAATCGTTGAATTATCTACAAATAATTCGTGCTTAATATTCGTTGAATATTGATGTATTTCATTTAGCTTTACGCGTACTTTTGATGTCTACACAATAATACGTATTATGACTTATGCACATGACTTTTTTCTATATTCGATATTACGGTGGAATAGAGAATACTATTTCAGAATGATTTTGAGAACGTGTCAGTTGGTTAATCGTGAATTATTTTTGTTTTTATAGAAGCTCCCCTTTGAAGATTTTGTTTGGAAAGATTATAGTGTACTTAACAATCTTGAGATGGTCACGTATACAACATTGTATAAAATATTATATCGATATCATTTGTTCATTTTGTTAGGTTAGGTTTTGCTTTTATTCTACCATTTTTCTTCGCGCACTTTATATTCTGAGCAAATCGTACATGGTATTTGTTTTAAGTTATGTGTTTATTTTCATAAAATAACTTTTAGAATAGTAAAAATACCGTCAAAGTATATATTTCATTAGGAATTGATTTGTAAATAATACCCAGAGTTAAAAAATTGCAAAATTTTCATTAATTTTTTTTAGAGGGGTAGAGAATTACAAAAACCATTTTACTTGTTTTTTTAAATAGTATGATGATGGATTTTAAATTTACAATGTTTACACAACTCTAGCGCATATTCCCAACAAATATATTTAATGTATCTAGTCACACAATACAGTGGCATATTCGACGTACGAAAAATGTCTGTTTTGGTAATATAGTAGGTATATAGTTTTTTCAAAACTCTACGTTTTAAATGATGAATTTCTTTTTTTTTTTTAATTAACAATTTTTCATACTGAAATTCATTTTGAAGTTTACAGTGCCATTATAGATTTAATAAATGTATTAACTATATCTATATTGTAACTTACTTTTTTACTGGAATGTTTGTGATATTTATCTGGGTGTAACATACACGTGTATCTGTCTACTGCCATGAAGACCAATATCATAGCACTCTGTTGCGGCAAAGCTGCCCTCAAAAGAGCCTAAAACACATAAAAATATTTAATTAATTTTTTTTTCATTCTATAATATACCTACAATTTATAATTATACGATAAATCTTAATTAAAATGCTTAAATGAAATTATACTTTTAAATCTTATTTGTAAAATATAACAGTAAATTAGTAAAAAATAACATATTCACTTAAAAGTAACTAGTAGATATTTAAGAGCGAGTTTGTGAAGTAAAAATTTAACTTTATAATGGTGTTTATATAAAACGGAAAATAGTATACTTATGTAGTATGTATACAAATTATATATTTGTATATAATACAATGCAACGATTATGTTTGAAGAACGACCTTTCTCAAAATAGCATCATTTCACGTGTAAATGATACACATTCTATTTTACAAGAATTCAAATTTGATTTTTTTCCTTTATTTTTTATTATTTAAAGAGTTTTCAAACTTTTTATTGGCAATTTCAAGAGAAAGTTATAGCTGGACATCATTTTATTATATATACATAATATGATTATATTTATTGTTTACATTTAACGAATTAATGCTATTTATATAAATAAATAATGTTGCGATTCACAAATTTCAATAATTTTCTCGGTTTTTACTGTATAATAAAAATATATAATGTAACAACATACTTACATGTATGTAAGCATTTATATTCATATATACCGTGGAGTGTGCAGTGGCTATACATAAACAAACTACTGTAGTTTGCTAACTTATTTTCGTATTTAATTTTAATTTTATACATTTTAATTTCACGATTCGTGACACATACAATTAACACTATTTAAGCAACACATATGCCCTTTATACTTAATATTTAAACATACAAAACAAATTTTTTTCGTTAAAAGTTTAAAGAAAAAAAGAAGGTAATTAAAAATTTAATTTAGTTTTTTGCAGATGTATACTACTATTATAAATCAATTTATAGTTTTTGGACAAACATAAAGTGCACGCGTTCCAAAGTTTAATAATACCACACGGTTTACGGTACCATATACACTTTGTCACTCTGATAAGTCTTATATTATCACTTATGTAATAATAAACAACTTTTAGATTTGATCTAACTTTGTGCCTGTTATGTATTTATTAAACCGATTTACCTCGTGTATGTATGTACACATATAGAAACATTACACAATTAAAGTACCATACGTATATAAAAAGAACACGTTAAAAAAAACACGGTGGCGCTGCGTGTATACATACAATGCGACGAATTTTTCGAAAGTTTATTTTAGGATTTTCGGTACGCGCGAAACGGACGGCTCGTCAAAATGATACATTACAAAACGGTTATTTCTACACGCTGCGCGGCGGCGTCTGCAAAATATGATGTAAGTCCGTTGGACGCGACGATGGCGGCGGCGTGCGGTCTCGATGAATCATGTCAAAGCCTGGTGAGTACCTACTCAAAAGCAATCTACTTCGACCCGTGTTGAATTTTAAAAGAACGACCTCTAAGAGTGATAACCCAATTAACTCATATATGTATATATATATATATGAATGAAACAATACAACACACGTACATAAATAACGAAAAAAGGCTTAAAAAACAGTACTTTTTTTTAATTCACCAGAGAATCAATTGTATTTATACTATTTGTTAGTGTGAAGTTTTTTATCTGAACTGCAACGTATTCAACATGTTAAGGACATTGTTATCTCGGACATTTATATTTTTCGCGTTCTCTCACTCTCGCGCGCCTATCAATTACTGTGATAATATTGTCCATTCCGATCACAGTCTGTCCGTGTAAATTAATAGTCTAAATCAAACGAGTATACGTTTTTATTATTATACATACACGTGAAAACAGTTTTAAAGTATTTCGTCGGTTAGTTTTGGGCTAAATAATAGCATTTTGAAAATGTCAATAATTTCCAGTTATTCGCATGTCTGTAATTTGTACGATTAGACGTTCTTAGGTTTAAAGCCAAGTGAAAATACATAGGTTGACGCTATTTTCAAAATTCTCGTGCGTATAATATATGAGATTTGTCGAATTTAAAAATCATTATCGTATATGACGTCATCACGGGCCGTAATACATGCATCATTACAGTTCATCGGATTTACCGTACACGCGTCGTTTCGCGTTTTTTTGAATCGACAGCGGCGGTTGTTGCCAGTCATTTTCACCGTTCCTTTAAAGTCGATACGTCATGATTTACTGTTTCGATATTTTTACTCCTTTGATATCTTCTATTGGAAAATTCTTCCCGTCTGCCCGTCAACGCCCGCGTAATGGAATCATAAGCGGATTTTGATACGATGAAATATATATCGCGCGGGGTTCTCTCGACTGCGGCGGCGGCGTACATCTCGTGGGAAATATAATACGCTGAAAAGTGTCTTAATCATTTCCTTGGGACGCGTATAACGGCTCAACGACGGGTATTCCGGCCATCATTTGGATAGCATTAGGTACATCGTCTGTTCGTCTGCACACATACGATGAGGTGGATTAAAAAAAAAAAATATATATATACATTATAGTAACGGTCTATTGGAAATAGTTTTACTTCTTTCTTTTTTTCTTTTCTTTTTTTGTAAATGTATATATAAGTTTATACAATATATATATATATGTAAGGAGAGAATCGCCGGTCTCACGATCGTTCTATTCGATAAAAACGGTTCTTAACATTACATGTTAAATCGTTAAATTTTAAAGTAATATCACTCGCGGGTCCTATATAATATATACGTTGTATAAAAACTTTATATATATATATATATCATTTTGTTTACAACATATATACAGTGGTGGTATTCGCGCGATCTAAATTTTATCAAATTACGTCGAACAAAAAGTGTTGTGTTGTGTTAAAACTATAATAATGATCTATTGTTGGTCTTATGCATTATTGTTAATTGAATATATTATTGAAGTTTTGCGATGTATACTATTATTTGCTTTTTAATGATATGAAAAATTTTCGTTCATTCGGATCGTGTTGGAATATGTATATGCTACAATACGCATGCTGTGATAAAATGTAAATACGAAAGTCAAATACTAACTTTTAAGTATATAGGAAATTAAAACTTTATTGTACGCCTATTGTTAAACTTAAATATTTTATTTTTTTATATATATATATAATATATACTCATATCGATATCTGTAATTCTGTCGGGATAGTTATTGTTATTACAACCGGTCTTGAATGTTCCGACGCTTTGAGATGTACACACGATTTGTTTAAGTATGTATAGTTTGTTTTATAATTTCGATACTTATACAAGTTGCGAGTCAAATTCAATGTTTATCAATATACCCTCCCGGCGTGTTTTACATTTACATATAAATAATATTTAATTCAGCGCATAATACTCTTATACGATCATTCTCCGTATAACCATCGTTGCATTGTTCGGAACCGTTGTACCGTTACTTTTGGAAAAGTTTGACACTCTTGTTACTTTTTAGCTGGCCAATCCAGTTATTTCACGGATTGGAAATTATATACAGAAAACGTACCAACAAAATACATTTTACGGAAAAACTTTTCTTTAAAAAAAAAAAAAAATAAATAAATAAAACTGTCAAGTATACGAGGCCAGAGAAACAGATCGACGGTATATTTTGATTTATTTAGTTTAGGTATACGCATATTTACGCCGACATACCATTCACTATTATCATAAACAAGATGCATATATGAACACGTCGAAAGACGAAAATCTAATAGCAAATTTCATATATAGAACACTACATATAAAAATATATTTCTATGTTAAGTTCTTTCTAAACTTGAATTGAAGTAGATATAAAATCTGCAAATTCGCAGAATACCGCGAGAGTTTGAAAATTGTATGAATTACGAAACGCTTCGTGCTGTACTGTTGAAAGTAAAGTTTATTTGTTTTTTTTTGGAATTTATTTATTAATAAAAATGAAAATTTTAACCTTTTAAAGCATTTATTTCGTACATTTTTCAATCAAGTATACATATATGTATATTTTTGTGTATTTTATGTTTGTTTATTAGTTATTAGTATATAGGATGTTGGCCTTAAATTTATTCAAATATCAGACATATTTTGTTTTGCTTATACGGCAGTTTATATAAATAAATAAAAAATTAATAATGACTTTAGTCAGATTAATTATGGGATTTTCGTTTCATGAATATTTAAAATAATGTTAGTTTATAAATGAGTTCGATAAAATAAAAAGCATCAATCATTATGTATCAAAATATTATAATTCGCTGTCTTAAGAAATGCTCAAAAATGTAGTCTTCGATGTATATTATAATATATAGTCTGGTGTGTGTAAATGACTCGATATTTATGTCATGCCGACAAATTTTCTTATAAATTTCAAACTACACATATACGTACAATATCATACACGTTTTTAACATGATAGGCGCGATCGACATCAAATTTAATAGATTACACATATGTGTAATAGCTGGCGCCGTGAAATATGTTGTTTTTGACTTACTTGAATCTGACATATGATTTCAGAGTACGGCCAACACTGAACCAATGCCGAAAAAGCGGCCAACGGAGTGACTAGCAGTCCAATGGCTAAATCATTGCAAGCGAGCGACGTCACCAAGTATCGGGGCTGGAAAAACAAATATTGGATTAAACACTTCGCGGGGTCCCATCACACGGCATGGTGTGTGCCGTTTTATACGCGTCTTTTGTATGAATACGTTACCTGCGGGTGTATGAATTTCGTGTATCGGTCGCTGTTGATTGTCACTATCACCGTCAGATTAGCGACGAGTATGGCCAGAGTGAGTAGCGAGACGAACGCGCTCTCCGTGACGCCCGACACGGTTATGCGAAACACTAGACCGTTGGTGTAGACGCGCGGATGCCAGCAACTGCTATTGTACAGCAGTGGAGCTATTAGCACCGTGGATCTACCAGCCCTCATTTTCTTACATGGCTTTAACCTAAAAAGATCGATTAATTATCGTTGTGAAATTTTCATTTTTCGTTTTCATTCAATTCCGTCCAATGACAATAATCTGTCGAAACCGACGGTCCGGTCTCAAAACGGGTTTGAGGTTAACAGAAAAAGCAAACATCCGGATGTGTAAGGCATATGAATTCGTACAATACTAAAATGTATATTGTATGATGTTTATGTATTATTTTAAATATATTTTGTGTGTTACTGCGTACATAGCGAAAACGTTATTATGAAAAATACGTTAAAAATTCAATTTCCATTTCCAAAAACCGAATTCATCATAATAATAAAAAACCTAGACAAAATCGTATCTTATTTATTTTGAAAAGGATTCTGAACGGAAATGCGGATTTAGTTTTAATTTCTCGCGACACATATTTTTATGTAAATACTCGTCGATATTTAAATAGTTTTACATTTTTCGATTTCCGTTATTTCATGACGTATAATGAGATTACATCTTGAAATTTGCCATTTGGTATACACACACACACACACACATATATATATATATAATATATTGGTTGTGTAATATTTATAATACATGTTATTTATCTTCAGCTGAAACTTTTATCATTTCCGTAGGCTGCAGTATGCCACATTGCCATCCGGATCAGACGGTCTCTGGTTTTAAGTATTTTGCGAAAGGCACAACGCTTTATAATTTATTTCTAATAACCGTAGTTAATGGCGGCATTTCTTTTTCAGATTCTCGTTTATTATTATTAGTTGTCTCAGAAAATGCAAAATATCGCTGCAACAGTCAATTTTAACGTACACATCTATGGATGTATTTGTATGTTTTTATGTATGTTTTAACCATAAACCTTATCGAATTATACGATGTTTTGAATTTTAAATGCTTTTTTATGATTTTTCAGTGAACTAAATCCACAGGCCTTCTTCTAAGTATAGTTGTCATCTGATTTTTTCTCTCGGTGATGTGACAAATATTCTATATCACTTCCCGTGAAAACAGTCTTGAATACACGTCATTGTTTATGTATGGGATTTAACCATTCAGGATTTTATTTAACCATTTAATTCTTAACTATTAAACTGAATAAGTATATATTTTATCAAATATTCGAATTAAATTTGATAACCGATTGAAAAAAAATAAATAATAATCTATCTAAAATTCTGATCGTGTATAATCTTTGTACGCGTACCAGTTAGTATTTCGTGAATATTATAATATACTCTCCTTGCGATGTGAGACACGATTGGACCGTAACCGTGTTTCTTAATAATATCGTTTCGCGGTATACCGTGTACCGCGTATATACATAAATACATACAGGTATATATATCATTCTGTGCGCAGTCTGTGACAGGACGTGTGCGTGCGCGCGTCGTCGTCTGCAAAGCGAAACGGCCGTTTTATTTTGGCCGACGGCCATCTTGTCGCCGTTTAACATTTTCACTTTCGGCCGTCCGTTCGGAAATCGTAAAAGTTACGTTCGTTTGAATTAAAATAAATCGAGTGCGTTTATGATTTCTCGTGATCGCGGTGAACGACGACATACCATCATGTACGACGATTCGACTATACGTTACAGGTAAGTTTCTTTTTTATATTCTCATTAGTCGAAAACGTCAAAAAAAAAAAAAAAAATGTATATATTAAGCAGGTGATATTATTATTATGTACGAACGTGTATTTTCGCCGCGTGCGTTTTTTTTCGTCGGTCGCCTGTATGTAATATGAAAAAAAATAACAGTTTGTCGTGGTGGCTTAGACATTGCACGGTTGCAACGAGTTATTCGCTCGAACGACGCTGAGTTTTTCGTATTTATACGTGCCGCGAGCGTTTTATGACGGGTAATAACAACGCGGTTCGCCCGTCCGTATATAGTTTATCAACGCAATTTTTAGTTTTCGCTGTCGAGTGGGGTGATTTAGGTTTGTTGTCAGTGTTCCACACTACTACTGTTTGTCTTAGATTCGAATTCTAACACGGATGCGGCGCAAATATTACCATTCGACAGTATACGTTACCTAATCGACAATCACAATTCTCATCGAGCAGACGACACATTCTCACGTTTTGTACTGTACAAGACGACTGTTTTATTATTTTATTTCAAAAACGTATACATATCAAATTATTAACAGTTTACCGCGTTATTTACCGCAAATGTTTGTCCAATCGTTTAGTTACTGTGTGAAAACTATGTGTTTTGATTATTTTGTTAGAATATTCGGAAAACGATAACCCGAGATATTTCAAATTCAAACCTATCATCTAGTTTAGCATATTTTGACGCGGTATTATTTCGAATAATGACGATTATTTCTGGTCGCTATATCACGTATATAGATTTTATTTTAATGACGATCATTAGTTGTAGTTATTTCCTATTTTCATGTAAAATATAAGTGTTATTTGTAAAGGTTCAGGCTATATATAGCCTAAGAGAAAATCTCTTCTAAGTGGGAATGAGAATAATACAATTGTTCCGAAGGGAAAGAATAAACAAAACAAAACAATCTTTCAATAAAAGTCATTTTATATCGTGAATAAAATTATCGTTTTTTTTTTTTAAACGACTTCCGTTAAAATTGTTTCGCAAATCTCGAAAACAATGAAAAAGAAGGGTGACACAATAGAGAACATTAAAATAATTTTAAAGATAAATGTTATTTATTTATCACTCGTTTATAAGTATAGAATATATTTGTATTCTATACTCATAATATTATTATATACTATATATTTACATAACATAATATATTTTGGTAAAGTTTATATAATAATACAAAATATATAATTTAGCTTTAGGTATTTAATTATAGAGAGTTAATTTCTTTAAAAATTATTTTAATTTAATTATAATTTGAAATAGTTCAAAGTCAAACATTTGGAAAATATTTAATCAATTTTTTTTCAGCGAATCAAATAGATTTTAAATGCAATTTATTATGTTGTATTATATGGTTTGGTTGTTAAGAGTGTTAAAAAATTTTATTTTATTGGAAAAAAGACTTATATTAAAAGCTTTTATAAATGTATCGAATTTAAATAAATAGTCGATTCTGTATCTTTTGTTCATGGGTTCTTGTGAGTAGTAAATTTACTATTCCAAAATATTGTCTAGTGATGGTACACAGGATCTAAGAAAGTTTCCATTCATCTTGTGTGTAGTTTTTTTGCTTAAAAATAGTTTAATATAAATAAATATTTGTATATGTAAAAAAAAAATGAAATAGTAATTATAATTTTAAAAAAAATTGATTTTGGGAGGTAATTAATACTTTTGTATTGACAGAATATGGTTTTGTTAACAAATATACTTGATACGTGATAATGCTAAAAAATTAGATATCTATCGGAATAAAAAATCGAATGACTAAGTCACTGTAGTGGTGGATTGACATTTCGGAAATTTCCCAATGGACCTTTGTATGTGTTCTATTATATACGTACCGGAATATCTATCGGAATAACATATACCTACATATATATTACACCAATAAATAAATTGCTAAAAAATAAGTAAGACATGCATATTTATGTTCTACTTGTGTATATAAATCATAAATGTAAGAAAAAAAGTAATATTTATTCTATTATTGCTTTCAAATTTTAAAGTATACTTGTTTGAATCTAGATACGTAAGAAAAGTGAAATGTGTGGTTCAAGCCTTGCATTTTTTGTGTAAATCTTGTCGTTTTCGTACTAATGTACATTTATGTAATTTTCATATACAATTGTTTAAAAATGTTTAAAAAGTTACATTTAACCTTATATAAAGTAGACATTTTCCAGTTGGTAATTTCCGAGAAAAACTGCAACAAAATGACGTAAAAATCACGCAAAATCGCTATAATAGATATATTTTATTTTTTTCTGTAGTTAATTATTAGGAATTTAGATTTCACTGAAGTGGCCAGTGTAAATTTTTCCGGGATGAAAAAAATGTGGTAATAACTGAGGTTATAAGGGTCAAAGAAGGTCGTGATAGGTATATTAACTATTTAAGTAAGTATCTATGTAAATGTTTGTTTTAGCTTAGCTACATTAATAAAAAATTATTATTGTACTACCTTACGCATACATTACGTCACTGTAGCAACTGTATTGTTTTCTAAATAAAATTTAAAAAAACTTATATTTATTGTAAAAGTATGGGTAATTTTTTGAAAAATACATCAAGTATATTTAATTAGGTAGGTAATTAATTTCTAAAATAATATGTATTTAACTTAAATAATTATAACTATTATGAATAAAAACGGGTTTTTTTTATCAGACATTTCTTTTTTTTTTTAATAAATTCAAATGTAAAAATAATCATTTGACTATAATACGAATATTGAATACTTGAAAATTATATTTGCTTGCATATTGTATTGTATTTAAATGTTTAAACATGTAATACTACGTATTTGTGAAATAGTAATTTACTAATAATTTTAGTTTTTCTTTATATGCACCGCGATACTGTATTATTTTATTTTCATATATATTATCGTATTTATTCACGTATGTTGATTAATAGTTAATACAATTAAATTTATTTTAAACAAGATTTGCAAAAGTTCGACAAAATAAAAATTATGTGTTATAACGACTTAAGGCACGACAAATCTACAGTATTTTTTTTCCTTCGAGCCTTTAACAATGATTTGTGACCGATGAGAAAGTCGCATTAACCCTATAGAAATACATACAACGTGGGACCATTATATTACAAGGAAACACTCCTCTTTTTGGACTTTTATTATAACTCTTCGTGTTTGTCCGTATTATATACTCTTTTTCTTCCGATGTAACCCGGTTATATTCACCCAATCGTATTTACGACTGTCGCCACTCGATAAAAATGTCATCGTCTTAGTAGTACATGCGTTCCTTTGGCGGCGTTGGAGGTAGTCCGGAAAAGAAAAGCAAGAGTAAAAACTAAAAAAAAAATTGATCGTTTTACGAGTGGGCGGCTGATGTAATATATATGCAATACAATAACATATAATTGTATGATTTGAATTAAATAATATTATTTAATTATAAAAAGAGTTTATCATCATATTTGTCTTGAAATAATTCTTTGATTTTACATAATATCAATTAAATATAGTAAATAATGTAAAAATCAGAGTTTATATTGAGACTGTATAGCCGATTGTATAAAAAATTATAAATATAATAAGAAAAATGTTTAAACGAAATAATAATATCATTTTTTTTATTATGAATATAAACGTTCTAATAATAATAAATCTTTCTTTTTAAATGCAAGGAGGTTAAAATAAATATTAAGGGGATTATAACTTTTTGGAATATTTTAGTTATATATCAATACAAACAACTATATTAATATTACGTATAGTTATAAATTAATGAGTTGTTAAAAGATTAAGTTTAAGTATGAAAAATAATACTCATTGAAAGAACAAAAAGTAAATAAGGAATTTTAATCAACTTACCTATAAAAGTTTAAAATAACAAAAACGTATAAATCGAATCATGGTGTTGAATATTTTATCAGAGACAATTTGTTTTTAATATAATTTATATTAATATATTATATTTAGCAAAAAAAAAAAATTTGAATAAAAATGTTCACTGCTGTCATATCGCTATAGATTACCGATCGTATTAATTTAGCACCTTTTAATATAATATACATTTTTATCTTTAGACATTTTTTTTAAAAGAGTAAAAACTTCCAGTACATTTAGTCGATCGATAACATTTTAGATTAATTTTTGGACAAATGCCATATTTAAACGCATTATAAAATAACCTAATTAACCATAACCCTTCTTTTAAGTGTTTTTTGCAATGAAATCGTCAATTGTCTTTAAAATATAAGGACATTCGAAATTCTTTATTGGAAGATTTGCCAGACTATTGATACGTTTATCTTGATAGTTAGTTATATCTATAAATAGATTTATTTGAAATATTAGAGTATAGTATATAACTTTATAGTTTTGTATGCTAATAAAATTTACAAATTTCTTTTTTTTTTAAGAAAATAGCTGATATGATACGATAAATAGAGTGTTGGATACTCATTTTTCATTCACTCACATCATACAATATTAAGTTAAGTTAGACTAGTATAAAGTGTCCATGATTTCTTAATGAATGTAAAATAATCAAAACAATTTTGCATGCAAAGTTTCTAGATTTTTTTAAATACTTGTATAGTTACATTGACGAAACTATAATTGCGAATTATTACAAATTTGTTTTTAAATCTAAAAATAATATTTTAATAAAATGTTAAATTTCACCATGGAATTTTAACTTTTAATGTATTCCACATTATTCTTGTTAGTATTTCGTAAAATAATACGAGTAATAAAATGTTGAATTACGACATTACCCCTAAATAGCCGATTATAAAATTAAATATTAGTTTTGACATCCGTATTTCCTTTGTAAAAGTGTTTTTAAACTCAAGCATTTAATGAATTTATGTAGCAAATGTACAGAATGCTTCACATTGTTTTATAAAATCGAATTGTTTGACAATAATATTTTTAAAAGTACTCAATATATTTTATGACAATGATAAATAAATGGTTTTTTGTTATGATTAGAAATTACTAATTATTAATTTAAAAATGTTACAAACATGTGTTATACGTTGAATTATATTATTTTCATTTACATATGAATAAATTTTTCTAAAATTTTAATTTCCTCACTCTGAAACGATGTACGTAAACATTTTTAATCTATATTATGTCTTTTTTATTTAGTACTGGTATATTCGTTTTTCAAATGACGCTTTCTTTATTTTTTTTTATTAACATTGGGCTATTTGTCATTGATAATGAAAATTCAATGTCCAACGTTTCATTATATTATATGCGTTCAGAGAAAAACGTTGTTTTAAAGCATTACCGCGTATATGTAAGGCTATCGCTTGCGTTCTCCTGATCAGCCGAACAGTATTTATTCACCACCGAAAGTCAAACGAAATTCTAAGGCCTGAAGGGTGTGTAGAAAGCCATGTTTCACTCTGTCAACATAAAATCCTATCCGGTTGTCTGATTTCCTTCTTCTTATTTCTCCTTTTTCTGTCGCTTTTATTCTTTTTCCCCCAGGCATGAATTGCAGCCAAAAAAATATTTCTATACATAATACAGATCCCGAGCTCCGGTCGCGTGTTAGAACGTTGTATTAGTTACTCGACGAAAAATAACAAATCGCCCCTCACCTTGGTCGGGACGCCAAATAAATTTACCCCCGAGGTCCTCCGGCTGCACAAGGGACACGCGGACAATCTCTGCTTTTCACCCAGACCCCAAGTATAATCCGTTTTTATTCGATCTCGTAAAATACTGAGGTTTTCTTCTTTCTCTTTCCATTTATCGTAGTCGCAAAGCACTCTGTCAGCCGAAAACCGAATATATATATAAATATATATGTATATTTATAAGTGTACGCTTAATATTATACATTTGTTTTTTTATACTTTGTTTCCGTTAACAGCACGAAAACTTACCAAAATGCTTAAATTATAATATTTTTAAACAGAATGAATATTTTGTGTGCGCAATTTATTTTTTTTAGGTATTACGTCAAAAAATACAATTTCAAAGATTTCATTTGGGATTCAATTACGTGTCGTACACATTACGCATTCGATACTAAATAGTAATTGAGCGTCGTACACGTAATTTGTACAACGAGTATATATAGTATATGCGAGTTAATTAATTGGCTGAAATTAGATATTGCAGTATCATGAATGCGTATATAGTTAACGTTATATCTAGAAATTATGGTTCCAAATGTCCCAATGACAGAAACGCATCGATGCACCATCGAATTTGAATTTGAATACAATTGTTGGTTTACATAGGACGTCAAATACAAAACGTGCGTAGCTAGTTTAAGTATAATAAAATTATAAATCTGCAACATAGACGTGTAAATATATATGCGCGGTTCATCTGTTCGGAAAACATTTCTGACAGCGCAAATAATGGCTGCCAAATATTGTTGTTGTTTAATGTAAATGTTTTTTCGTGTTTCGAATGAGTTGTTAGGAATAATATATATATATATATACGTATACTGGTGTATGCAATTCCAAAGTTGAAATCAAAATAATGTTTTTAGTCGCGTTAAATAATAATCAAAACTAAATAACTTTAAGCAAACAGCACTCCAATGTAAGGCCCAAGAGAAATTTGCCGATACCTTTTACCGTGCACACGGTGTATAACGGCGCGTATCATTGTGGCGGCCCGACGGAATCGCTCGGGTTCGTTCGGCGAGCCGTAAACTCGTTCGTTTTATATGCGACGTCGTCTCCGCGAACGCGCGCGCGGTGGAAAATCGCGTGAATTGCAGTGGATAGCGTATAAGTGTATCGGCGGCGGCGGCGGCTGCCCGAATTCGTCGCGTATCTGGGGAATTGGACTCGTAAACTGCAACGTCTTTCTCGAGGGACAAGCAGCGGTCGTTGTACGCGTATAAGAGAATATAGGACTTAACTGTCGCGACGTCGACGACGACGACGACGGAGAAGCGTTTTAAAATCCCATACGCTTATTTTCGCGTTCGTCAACCGTCGCCGTCGCGCCGGCACTTATGTTTTCCCGGAATTTACGTTCCGGAATGATATTACATTGTATGCGACGTATACTTTTATGTTTAATCGACGACCAACCACCGACTTATCTTATGTTTTTCTGAGATTTCGTGTATGAAAATCGAAAATCGCTCGATATTTTTACGGTTTTAAAATTGTTTCGTACGCGGAAACACGTCGTATTCTATATGGACCATGCCGAGTCTAAAATCACACGCGTTTCCATACTGCAAACAGTACGACAATTTGACGCGATGTAATTAATGACGTAACTTTTTGGCTTTTTATCATATAATACCCACGGTGTACCATACCCGAAACGACAGTCAACTTTCTTTTTTCGAATAAATATTTTAATGAAACATTTTCTCGGACATGTGTCGTACCTGCGTATGCACATTTCAAGCCATTATATAAAGGCCGTTTTTATTCGTAATGTATTTAGAGTTTTTACATTTTATTTAAAATCTTTTTGTTGATACTGTTATTGCAAATAGTTTCAACTATTGTCAATACATATTTGCATGTATTGTTTAAAATAAGTGTACAAATTTTGTTTTAAGAAAAACGATGCATTTGAAAATGCTATTATTAGTGTTTTATCGGGACTTATTAAACTTTACAAATCATAAATTACATTAAAAAATCAATAAATTAATCAAATATTTAAAATGATCGATGGTTTTCACTTGTATTTTATCAAATACCCTACTTTGTAATTTACCGTACTACAATGATGGTATACATAAATAAATACTCGAAATAATTAAATAATATATTTGTATCACTATGTTTTTTTGATAAGCGCGTGGAAATAATTTAATGGCGTCTTTAACCGGTGCGATGACGTGTAGCATGGTTACTGTAATTACAGATGATAAAATAATGGATGTGGTCATATCATAAATCTATAAAGGGCTATAATTTATAGGCATAGTGGGAATTAAAATACTCCTTGCTAAAAAGCGAGAGTCTGATCCAAATCAGTCTTTCACTCTTCCTCATTCCGGAACGCGCGACCCTTCACGTTGTTGAAATAGACATGGCCTAACCATTATTTTATTATCTATGACTGTAATCGGTAGGCTCCTAGTTAAGACCTAATTGATTTTTGATTAAAACAAATCATTTTAAACGAACGATCAAATGTTAAAAAAACCATAAGTCATGAAAAACTGAATGAAATTCGTAGATACAATTATTTTTTCATTCATATTTTAATAATTGTACTGTCAGGTAAAATGCGTTTGAATATATTTTTGAAAGATTCCACTTTAAATATCCAGTTTTCTATATTTTAAAGCTAATTTGTTATTAGAGAATTTATAATTAGAATACACAAAAGACAAAAGTCATGTGTTCATATTTAAACGGAAATATCATATATATTTAATTTAAATAAATATCTACTCTATTATCTTGATCAAATGGATAATTGAGTTTTTTATTTGATTTACTGTACCTAAAGAACCTATTTGGTTATTGTAGTTGGTATAATAATCACGGACCGTCATTCGAATTCGTTTTTGGCATTTCTGTTATTGTGAACGAACGACAAAATATAATACGTATATGTTCTTATTGACTCGTCTCAAATGAATATTCGTTACTTTGAAACTTGATCGTTGTATAGAATGTATAATATTCGTTAAATTGAATTTGAATTATTATTGTTATAATTATTATAGTTGTATTGTGTTGGCTTAGTTAGCGTATACATAAATCAGAATTTAAATGCTAATTTTTGATGTTTCACAATAATTAATAGTACGATTGTATAATATGCGTAGATTCAAGATATTGTCTAAAATTTTGTTTTTACACGTATAAAGGTACAGACAGATAGTATGTTTTTGTTCTAATAATAGCTGGTATTAACTTTTTTCTTATAATGTTTCATTAAAAATATAAACGGTCAATAAACAATCATATAAAAAAAAAAAAACTGTTATTATTCAAAAGCTTTGAAAAACAATCTAATTTATAATGGATTAACTATATTTAACATTTAATCTTCTTTCGTGATAAAATTGACATAAAACGCGCTTCTTTACTTGAAAAAACTAATATAGTTAATAATATCACATAGTTATATTATATATTATATACTTGGGTACAATATGGATTTTATTTTTGGATATGTTATTATTATTTTTTTTTTTACAACACACTGCTTTGAAATACTTTTGAAGTATCTATTCAGTATTTTAGAAATATGTCATGCTTTAATTTTTGGTAAAAGTCTTAAAAATGTTAACATAAAAACAATTATATGATTAAATAATACCTATATTATAATTAAAAACATTAGTTTTCACAGAATTTTATTTTTAAGACATGACAAATTAAAATAATTATTTTTGAAATACGTAATTTCAAAATTTATAAAATAGGCAACATACAAAATGTATAAAAGTTTCAAAGAAACTTAAGTGGATGAAAAAAAATAACATTAGCAGCTATTATTAATAATATTTATTTTTGAAAATAGTGGTATAACAAGCATTTAAAATTTTTAAATCAACGTCTTAATATGTCTGCGTATAAATATATATATAGTTGTTAAACAATATTTTATTTTTAAAATACATTATTATCTAAAACATTTTAAGTTTGTAAATCATACGTATCATTAAAAAGTTTTACTGGCAATAAATCTTTAGATAAGTATTATCACAATAAAAAATACTATTTGTTTACAACCTTTTCAGAAGTGAAATTTAGAACGTTTATTTCTTTAAGGAGTCTATTATTTTATTATTATTGGCAATAATTTTTGTTTTTATCCAACTACCTCTATAAATAGATTTTATCAAATTTTCCAATTTCATTGTGTAAGTGCGAAACTGTATGAAATATGTGTAAAAAAATCTTCCGATTTATTGTTTTTTTTTCAATTTATCGTTATTTATAAAAATACAAAAGTTAATAATAAAACTGAGTTACTGTTTTAAGCCATCGGATTATTTCCAAGTTAATATTTAATATACGTATGCGGTACGTGCGTTTATATATTCGCCGTCCATGAAAAATTATATTTGTATAGTCTTTATAATATGAAAACGCACACGGTCAACTTTGAAATTGACCTATTTTATAAGCGTTTGTACCCTTATATGTATAACTAGCTTAATTTTAATAATCACTCGTTTTATTATAAAATATACGAAACGTTCTTAGTGTAATTTATTAAAGTTTATACTACAGAATAATATAAATTAATCTGTCCATGTTTTAATGTTTTTGAATAATAATATGGTTTTACGAAATACAATTTTATCATATTTTAAAATTATTATACTTTGTCATCTAAAATTCGTCTGAAAATACTTTAAATAAAAAATACTTTATTGTTTTATAATATGTTCTCTGGTAAATAATTACGTCGTACAAATCAATTATCGATTTATCAATAACCTTTTGCTTGGACAGTGCATTAATATAAATCACTATATTCAGTTCATTGTAAATAAATACAGAAATTTCGTTTGTCTTTTGACTTTTGGTTTCTATAATTTTTATGTTAATACGTCGGATGTGGACTATAAGTCGACTCGTAATTTTTCAAACGAATAGCTCGTACAATTTGAATTAATTATTAATAAACTATAAGACCCAAATAAATTATAAGGGACAAACTACTTGGTCTTTAACAACAATACGATTTGTATTTAAGCTTTCAAAATTATTTCCAAGAAGAACGCGCCGTACCTATTCCTATATTGTTCTTGTTTTATTGTCTATTGACGTGTTCTTTTAAATATAAATTATGCGCGACATGGCTGCAGTACATCTCTGGTTTTGATTTGAATACTAGTGATATCGTTTTAAATTGTCTATATTGTTCCTGGTGTTTTATCTATATCCATTTACATATTATATATTGAGACTTCCTCATATTTTTTTTTGAAAATCTCATACTGTTAAATTCAGTGAACTTGTGGTCTTGGTTTTTGCTTAAAATCATCAAACCGATAAATTCCGGTCACAAATAGTAATATTATTATAAAATATTAATATCATGCCATCATTCCGTTTTATTCAACACCGCGGATCAGAGAAGTTATATTAGTAGGTTCGGGTAATTTATTCGTAGTAATATCTCAACGGTATAAATTGCGTAAAATTCAATTTTTCGTAAACTAATTTTTCCTGTACTTAAAATAATATGTTCCCCGAACAGTTCGTGTGTAAAATTCATGAGTCGGCTGTGGTAGACGTATAAGTAGAAGTTAAATTTATTAATCGTTTTCACTGTAACAGCAATCGTTAACAGCAATGTGAATTTACTATAGTGGTAGAACAATTTCGGTTAAAAACTAAAATTTAATCAAATTTGTGGATATATTGGCTATATATATACAGAGTCCCACGGATGTCTGACAAATGCAATAATTTTTGTTCTGTTCAATATTTTTAAGTTTTTTCAATAATTAATAGAACCATGTGCTATAATTATTTGTATATAACTAAAAATAAAAAAAAATTAAATTATATTTTAAATTCGTTTACAAAATTAAAAATTTTATTTTTATTTTTACATTTTATGAATATATTTTCAAAAAAAAATTTGGTGGTAGACATTTTTGATGTGATGTGATGTGATGTGACATGTTAATGTGGCAGCATGAAATATCGAAAATAAACAAAAGGTCTATGTCATATTATTTTATAAAAGTATTGTCACTTGTATATATATATATATGTAATGCCAACACTTGGAGTTAATATTACAAGTGTGTTTAATGCAATTTGAAATTTTTATTATCAAGTGTTAAAAAAAATTGAGAATTTTTTTGATAGAAAAAAATTATTTTATGTATAGCTGGACAAAGAAATGTATTCAGTATTTTTGACAATTTTCTGCAGAAGAAAATATCTGAATACCGCATTTTTAAATAAGTTTAACTCTACAAAATAATATAAACGCGAGTATTCATATTTTTTGGTGCGTAACCGTCATGCAAACGAGGGACGAACTGCGGAAACTTCGCGATAATTTAATTATATACAAATTTATGAAATTTATGTACTTTTTACCAAAACTTTAATTGTTTATACATTATTAATAATACCGTTTTAAGTATATTAACGCTTGAAAAAAATTTAATTTTTTAACTGTTTTAATTGTTATATGTATTTATAAGGACGCTAAAATACACTATTGAAGATATCTCTTTGTTTATGACAAAGCAAATTCCACATTTATAAAAACCTGTGAATTATGTGTACTTTAAAATTCAAATTCATATCAGAGTGAACATTTAGTTATTAAATTATTATCAAATTAAAACATAAAAAAAATATCTGCGATCCATCGCAGGCACTTGACTTTTTTTCTATATTTACATATAAACTTTATATATAATGTGTATTTCATCTGGTACATTGATATACATTAACAGTGTTAGGGAGTATACCATTTGGAAAATAAGTAATAACATATTATGCGTTATACTGTATAGTTTATATTATGTTACAGCTAAGGGTAACACTAATAATGATGATTAGTTTAGACTTTATCTAGGTAATGTAAGGCACTCTACGAAGACTCGGGTAATGTTAACAAACTAGTTACTATAAAATAAAAATTATAGGAACGTATTAGATTTTTTAAACTTTAAAAAAATTTAATATAAAAAATGTATTACAGTATACATGCTAATTATAATTTTTAAAGTACCCAGTTACTAATAGAAGTTAAAAAACGATAAATCTTTGGATTTTTTTCTAATCGATATTACCTGAGCGCCTTTGATTAGTCTCAAAATTATCCTGCAGATATTGGGTAATTTTGACTTTGGATTTGGTCAAGTTTATCTGTATGTTGTACATCACTATCGTAATATATAAATATGATATATAATATTTTAGAATTTTGCATATCATATACTACAATGTCTCTAAAGAAAAGAGAATTTGATTTTTTACACCATATACGTATATTAGTTGATTTTTAGAAGTTTTTATGTGATTTTAATGTTTGATATATATATATTTATTTAAGTTTTTATTTTAAAAAAAATATTAAACAATACTTATTTCAAACGTTTATTTTGTATGTCGAACAATAGTTCTTATTTCTATCATTTAATTATTATACACAGTAATTTCTTTATTCTTTAGCTTTTCCGTGTCGCATGAAAAAGGAACCGTTTTCAATATTAATATATATGTGTGTAATACTAAAATGAAGAAACTCATCCAAGTTTTTTTTCTCTTAATATAAACGTCAAATATAAAAGTGGAGAGAAATATCCTAGGTCGAGTTTTATTGCTTTGGTTCTCGAACGAGAATCGCGAGTGTGGTATGTATATAGTGTGATGGGTGGTAAAACGGCCTAGATACTTATACTGACGTCGTTTCGCTATACATTTACTCGTTTTTTTTCCTACCGATATTATCAATACGAAATACATTTTACCTAACGCATATATTAACGACATTTGTGTGTTTTTAATGAAACTGTACATTTTTTCTGTGTTCTATCGCGTAATTTGCAGTTTTCCATTTGAATAATTGGTGTACAAACGTCCACATGAAACTATTACATGCGATTGAATATATACTATTACTACGTTTCGTTCTTTTTACTGCAAATGAAAATCGGGGCACGTATATGCGCAGACATCTGTAGAAAAAAACACTCCTAGAAGACAATATCAGTATACGGTATCAAAGGATAAATTTATATATGAGTATATACTCATAATGTAGGTGTGTTTATTTATATAAATATAAATATATGTTAACTTTTTTTTTAGCAAAATGACTTTAAATAATTTATGCTTTGAAAGTATATGTGAAGTATTTTGTTAGATACAAATTTTATATATTAATATATATATTATTATTATATTTTATCGTTATAAGTAATTAATTAAGAAATCTCATAAATATAATTTCAATATTGTCAAAATAGTAAAAACTATGTAATTTTTGTTTTGTTTTTGGAATATGTTTTTAGTAGTAAAAATAAGAGAGATATAACTTTAAAAGTTTTATACACCTAGTTTTTTTAAATAAAAATTATAATATAATTTTTAGTATAAATTTACCCAAAAGTGTAAAACTTAGTTATTCGAAGACACTTTTTAGTAGAGCTGTAACTATTTCGAATGTTTCATCGATTAATTGTATTTGGTTGATTAAACGTTTATTTAATTAAGAACGGGTAGTGAAATACACAACTATTTCAAATTATAACTTATATAATAACTATTATTATTATAAATAATGACAACTCATAAGGTATACAATTAAAAATCGAATTGAATGCATTTTGAACTTCGATAAGAATAAGCGTCTCCAGCGTGTTAAATAGTTTTAACTATTTGGTTAATAATATTTAAATTATATGATAAATATACTTATATCTATATAATTAATAAACTGTAAAAAGTTACGTTAATTCGATGTGAATAATTAAATAGAATAAATTTATTTAAACTGGTTAAATTAGTTAGTTTTTTTATTAATATATTAATTAAAATGATTATTTTAAATTTTCAACAATAGAATATTTCGTATATATATATACGTAATTGTTTTTTTCTATACGTATAATGTTGAAATATTGTTTTGTGAGCAAAATTATTTGTCTTAACGAACTTCGAAAGGGGTATGTAATTATATTATAATTTGGTTGTCCATGAAATCATACCCGAAGGATTGACATCATGAGGAATGCAAGAGAAATTTATTTCATAACATCAATATTACTTCAAGTGTAATACACATAAAAGAAAGCATCTAGGTATATAATGTAATATTTTTAACGGATTATATACAAAATCATTATTATATTATACTAAATGTGATCATTTCAAACGATATATTTTCAAATTTTTGAAAACTTAAAAGAAACACAATTAAACATCATAATTTAATACGGATTATTGGTAAATAAAATTATAAAAAATTGTGTATATTTATATTTACTTTTTCTTATATATATAACATTTAAATAATGATTATATATAAACATAATCAATTCTCAATTACAAATGTACTACTAAATAGTTTGAACTAAAAGCTTTAAAAAAAGATTATATTACTATTTTCTGCGTTAATTAGTGTATGTTATTATTTTATTTTATTAGATTAGTCAAATAAAAATCTTTTGTTTAACGTAAAATAGCAATATAAGGTTAACACACCATAGATAGTATTTATATTTAAACAATCTATTAAAAAATATATAATAATAATAATACATAGATTATGTTTGAATATATGGGGCGTAAAAATTAAAATATCAAATATTTTAAATTTTATTTTTAAATGCTTTTAGTTTAAAAGGGGTTTTTTAAATAAAATTATAAACATTTTATGTTTACAAAAGAATTTTGTTCTTGAATTGAATTTACCACGTAAAGTAAGAAAATTTTAGCCGATATAATTTGTTTGTGTTATTCTTATACTCGATACTTTCAAAAGTTTTTATATGCGAGTATAATTATGTTCCATTAAACTGTAAATAAAAACGTTTTTTATGCGTTTCATTTAGATTTCGTTATCTGTGTTAATAGTAGGTTATCTGTCAAAATCGATGTATTTTCTTTAGAAATGAAACTTAAACATTGAGTCACATTTTTCTTTGAACTAAGAATGGAGTATATAAGTATTGTATGATTTATGAATAATAAATTTAGATTAAATTATTATGTGTTATATACATTTAAATTGAAAAACAAAAAAATCTGAGTAATTATTGAAATGGACTTATTTTCATGCACAAAAAAGATAAATAATTATTTTATTCAATAAATCACACTCGGACTTGTTGGAAAAAATATAATGGAGATATTAAATTTTACAATTTGTAGTTTCAATTTCATGAACAATTATACTCACAAAAACATATATTTGGACTTCCAACAACTTTTAAAACAAGTCCAACAAAGTTACTTTGATATCCAAAGACAAGAATAAAATGTCCAACAACTAGACTAATCATGTTTTTAAATTTTTGAATCATGAATATATGAAAAACTATAGAGCTTACAAAGTTTAAAGCTTATCAACTTTTTCCAACAAGTTCTAACAAAATGTGTATAGATGTTATTAAATGAGATTTTCTTTCCTATGCAAACATCTAGACATATAGTACCATTTGTAGTTACTGATTAGAATTTTCAAGTATTTAAGTTTTCAATTAAATACGGTGTGGTTTTTTTTTTTAGTAATATTTCTGAAGTTTCTTGTAGAAAAGAATCGTACTATATATACACGCTAATGATATGATAAAATACCATTTTTTTAAAACTGCACCCACTCCTGTAGGGGAAAAAAATTCTATTAAAACGTCATATAGTATTCTGGAGAGTTTATACGTGTTTTTTCATGTTATTATGAGTATTTGGAAAAAATAGCGAAAACATTGAACTGCAGCCGTCTCGGCCGGTAGTCAGCGTTCAAAAAGATTTATGACCCGAAAATATTACTCTTTTCCTGGCTTACTGTAGTGGTCGTGTATTCAGTTATTATTTTGTAAGGTCGCACACCAACTTAACCAAACAACAAATACATAATATACGTATATTGGACAAAAAAAAAAAATATCAAAAATATTGACGTAACTTGATAACGTTTTTATTTTAAATAATTTACGATCACTCCCTATTCATTATAAATTCTGCAGTGTGCAGCGATAGAGATGTCGTACTATATATAATCACGTGTTACATGATAAAGAAGAAAATAATAACTTGATGAATTTTTTTTTTTCGTTTTTGCGAAATACGAATGACCGCGTATACTATATTGTGAATAAAACGTCAACGGTTTGATTTATCAGTTACATATATATATATATAAATTATAAGGCCAATGTTTATCCTGTTATCTATGTATCATTGTTGTAAAAGTAAAACGATATTATTTGTGTGTTGTATATAATACATTACAACTATTAAAACGAAATATTTTTTTCTTTTCGAAAATACCAAACTATCTGCACCTATACGGGGGTGGGCTATAGTATTTTACAATAAGATACATTTGTCTCATATCTATTGGGAGATTTTTAGTTCGTTGTATCTATTGATACTTTTTTTATTCGGTGTACCATGTATTTTTTTTATAAAGAATACAAGATATATATATTTTTTTAATTTCCCAAAATTATATCAAAAAATGCTCTGTAATTGTGGACTGGATAAGACATGCTTGTATAAGAGTTATTTTCTTTAATGTGCGCTTGAAATGAATATGAATCGTTCAGTGCATTATCAAGTGATAGTCGACAGGTTATTCTTACTAGCCACATTTCGACAGTTGACAGTTGACTATATTTTATTACTATCTTAACTATTTATTAAATATAATGCGAGTTTTTGTTCATCTACACTGTCGGGTTTATTCGTTCTCCCGCACGATCTCGTGTATCGGATTCTATTTTTGAATCTATTTGAAATTCTTCTAAAAATAATGATCATTTTTAATAGAAATAGTAATTTATAAAATAAATATATTTTTTTCCATGGCAATACATTCAATTTTTAAATTAGTATTTCTTATAATGAAATTTGAATGCTTTTTTTTGTAATTATAATAAATAAATAAATTAGTGTACGTATTTATTATCTAATATCTAGTATGTTGACATGTTGTGTACTTGTATACTAGACACTTATTTTTGAGTATCTTGTCCATCCTGCCCGGGTATATATAGTTTATACATTTTAGTGTTTAATATATTACTACATATGTATGGAATATAATATTTATGTATTCAATTTTGATTAGATTTGCGATGCATTTTTGTGTTTTAGAATATATAGGTATTAGTATAATAATATATTTGTTTTTTTTTTTTTTACAAAAAATAATTTCATTCACTGTCGTACTGTGTTTATTGAATAAGAACCTGCGCAATATAAAAGTAAAATGAATTTATGTAAATTCAATTTATATTAATTCGCATTATCTATAAACAAATGTTGGGTTTTGTTTTTTGTTTTTTTTTTGGAGGAGAGGGTTGGGAAAGTGAAAAAATGAGAACACGTGTTATCGCTGTGACCCACGGGAGGTTCGGAGTCAGCGAAAATATTTGTCCCCTCGGAATCGCTTATTGCAAGGCGGATCTTTGAGTACAATAGTGCCCAGTGGACCGTTGACCTTTTTCCCTTATAGTGTGTATACGTATACACGAATTGTTTAACGCGGAGACGTCGACTAATCCGCATTTGTACAATAATTTGAAAATTGTTTTTTGTTTCCAGTTCGAAAACCTCGAGGAACGTGTCAGCATGAAATGAAAATGAAAAAAAAAAATGCTCTGTTTAGTAAAAATGAGAATTATATATATATGTATAAAACGAAAAGTGCCAAGTTTTTACGTGGTATCACGTGTTTATTGATTTCTATAGGATTTGATAAACATCATGCAAACTATAATAGTTAGATCGTCGTCGAAATCCACACATGTTCGCCATAGAAAATTATCCAATTTTGACCGTAAGTAAATAAAATATCTTGGTAGTAGTATATTAAAACTGTATATAAGTCATAAACTAATACTTTAATGGTCATAAATGTGGTATGTTATGCCTATAATTGTTATGTTCTCCTCGCTGTGTCGAGCGCACGTGAGGATTATCGGATTTTTCCATTTTCCATTTTACCATTTTGTCATTATTGGATTTTGATGCCGCAAAAGTGAATTTACAGTTTTTTAAAAAGGGGTTACCCTCTGATATAATAATTCAAATTTCTCCTTTTCGTTCATTTCGACATAAATCGTCAGAAAGCTTTTAAAACCGCAATGACACCAATGTTCGGTGGGATTTAATGGTTTTATGGGCATCGGCAATTGAGTTCGTTGAAAACAATGCACAAAGTCGTTTTGTCTCATTATATATATACACTAAGAGAAAGTCTTTTTAATCCAAGTTATTGGTTGTTTTGTTTTTAAACAACTTTTTCAATTCTATATATAGTGGCGTTTTGTCATGTCCACCCGAAAAATTAGTGGGGTCGGACGCGATAAAGTTTTGTATATAGAATTTTAATTGACATCCCTGTTCAACTCGCACCGATTAAAAAGTTTCGAACACCGTATTAACTTCGACGCGATGGATGAATGCGAATAATTTCTAATTTGAATTATAAACCTGAAAAATCACTACATGTCTAAAATACGTACGAGATAATTTGTAAATCGCGAGTGGTTGTTGTACGTAGTCTCCCGGGTCGGTTTGCTTAAACAAAAATCCACAATTTTCTACCTTTAAAATTTTCAGAAAAACATAGTACAACGCGTAAACTATATATTATATACATTTTCCCGTATGCAATTCGCAGTAAAATGTGTGATATAGTGTATATTTAATTAAAACAGTGCTGTATTATTTAATTCCTCGTTCGTCTTTGTTCCACACGCGCGTAACAGTAAATGGTACGCGTGTGTTACTAGCACATGGAATTTTTTTTATTAGTACTTGTTTAATAGTGCCTTTGTAGAATTTTAAAAAAATTATATTTATAATTTTATCAAAATCTCCAATTTAGATAAATAAATCAAATAAAAAAATTGAAGAGTTGATTGTTTACGTCTAATTGTGTCATAAACTGTAAAGTGAAAATTATTGAAAATTTGTTATTTTTACGTGAATAACAATATTATATATATTTATTTATTTAAAAAAATGTTTACAGTGGAAGAATGTCACGCGCATTTCTGTAAATCCAATAATCTTCCCTCGGCTTTTCACGCTACATTATAAAAATGTGTGAAAACGTATTGGACTTTATACGACGACAAACCGGATGTCATTAGATGCCATTTTTTATTGAGCTATATAGTGATGGCGTGAATTCTGATTTATATAAATGACATATGATGGCGTATTTATGGAGAGAAGGGTGTAGAGGGTTTCCATCGCCTAGAGAATTCTTTTAGACAAAAAATTTATAATCACATCTATAATATTGTACTTTCACAATATTCATAAACGTATATAAAGCCAAAATAATTTTATTATGATTACATCCTACTCCTCCCCCTCCCCCTTCCAAAATATTTTTTATAAATACGCTGTTGATGACATATACTAGTAACAACATTGGATAGTTATAATATAATATATAAGACGTATAACTTCTATTGAAGTAAAATCAAAATAATTTAGAATTTCGTAGTTTATTAAGTAAATTGAATATTAAATAAATCGTAAAAAACGCGATTTAAATATCAAAAAATCATTTGATTTTTTTGCGAATTTGGGTAAATAAAATGTCTAAATATTACCTCCTATACTTATGAGGGACCTTCGGAATACATTTGTAAATAATACCTAATCAATTCACTTTAACTATAAATGATCCTAAAATGGTGATGACTTTTAATTTGAATATAACCATCCAATTTAATGTTCAGTGATATGTTTCAGTATTGTATTACACAGAAAACAATATTGTTCCTTTATATAAAATTCAGTCGACAGGTTTATATTATAGTATATTATATTATATTATTTATTATATTAATATTAATATTATATTATATTATATTATATATTATATATATTACAGTATAATATATACTAAAAATATAGAACCAATTTACTTTTGTGATTCGAGATAGAAAAAAAAAATTCGTATTTTGAAATATTTACGAATATTACCATATGCATTCGGACGTCCGCAATAAAAAAAGATTTATTAAAAGTTGCTTATGAACACTTTCTTCAGACTTGTCTGCTTGTAGTATTTTTTATGTAAAAAATCATATATACGTTAACAAATTATTTGTTTACATTATAAACGCAATAAAACAAAATATGTATTGTCTTATATATATATATATATGATTCGAATGGTTTGAATATTTACTATATATTTGTCAATCAAATATTATTCATTTGTTATGAACAACTTGTTTGTGATAGACCATATTATATTCTATATATTAATTAATTATACGGGTTTTCATTAAGTTATATACATTTAGTAGTTTTCAAATATAATTAATTTGAGAAAATTAATTTTCTGGTAACTCATACATCAGAAGGATAGGGAAAAATCTACGCTATAAGTTAAAGTTTATTCTGATATCTATATCGATAATTTTTTCTAACATGTCAATGTAAATCGGTGAAGCAATACCGTAAATGATGTTTCATGGTAACTTATATTTTACGTTGGCACATTGCCCAAGATGTGTGTTTCGTAAAAAGATAAAATATAACATATTGTTTTACACGATCATTATAATCTTCAAGTACATTATTTTTCATACGAAAATAGTTTTAAAATAATAATGAAAGAAAACAAATATCATTATCTTAACTCGTTTTTAAGTAATCGAATTTAATACACTGATGATATATATATATATATATTATATACACTGATTAAAAACTATCCATAATACTTATTTATAATTATTAACTACTATAATTGCTAATGGGAATATTGCAAAATAAAAATTTGAATGCTATACATTCATATACTGCGTTATATAATGACAATAATTAAAATAGTTAAAAGATTTTTTTGGTGATAATTTATTGTTGTCTTAGGTTTTAAAACAATTTTTTACAGAATAAACAACTAAACATCATTTTTAGATTATACATATATTTATGCAAAGAAATGTTTAATGTTTTCTAATTAATTAATATTAAATTAATTTTTCTTTCACTCGCTAAAAATTAAAAGTATCATCAATACATTTTCATATTAAGTAAATAGTCGTTATTTATTGAAAAATAAATCTTCTTTAAAATATACAAACTATTCTAATAGAAATTCACTATTTATTTTGATTAATAAACCAATAAAAGCTAATAAATGTTCTTAAAAAGAAAAATAGGTATAAATAAAAACTTGCACCAAAATCGTTAAAGTAAAAATCCATGTAGAAATTATTATTATTGTTACTTGGAGTATTTTTCATAAACTTTATTTATTTTCGATTTTCGCAATTTTACTGGGCGATATGTATAATTTATTCTGTTTTCACGTTTTCAAAATTGAAATCTGAAGTTAACTTCATGAAAATAATATTGCAATTAAAATAATTTAATAACTTATCAATTATTTTTCAGTCCTTTCTATTGACATATATATGCGTTCGTAAAGTAAAGTATATACTTAAAAATGTGATCTTGCATACCCAAAATTTTTATTTACAATATGTACTGCGTAATTTAAGCTTAACACTATATATATATATAATATATATATATATATATATATGTTTCTTTTTATTTGCAAAATAATTGCTATACTGATAATTATTAATAATTTCTTTTTTAGATAAACTTTAATAAAAAATGTATAATATACATTGAAACGTAGTGTACTGAAAAATTTCCGATGAATTAATGGTCTTCAAATAATGAAAATAATAAATGTTTTGTTTTCCCCAAAATGTGTAATTGTTACATGGATATTTTATTTTAGACGGGAAATTTATATACACTATTAGATTAAATATTACCGAATAGAAAATAAGAACATTATTAGTATTAAAAGGATGGAAAGCGTAGAAGACAGAGATGAATCGTTAAAATGTATTAAGACATTGTAAAAACGTGTAAAATGCGTATACGACAAGAAGTTCGGCGCAATGAAAATAGTCCCAGGAGTGTATAAAAGAGAGAAGAGTTTTTGTGGACTCGCCATCATTGCGTCTAATGGTAAGTCTATTAAACTGATGAATGACTGTATTGATTTGTTGTGTTATTGTATTATTTCGTCTCCGAAAAATCTAGACTCAATAGTTCAGTCATATATAAAATTAATTTAAAAAAAACTATAATTTATTTGTATATTAAATTTAATAATGTTTATTTTAAATAATTAAATTTATCATAATATTCCTGCTATTAGACGCACTAATGATATACATTTGAATTATAATCATTATTATTTTTATATTTTTTTAAAATTAATTAAAGACATAATTTTATTTTTTTATTTGTGTGGTTTTTCGGAAATATCCATGTGGTGAATGTTGTTGTTCAGACGTTTCGGAACCGTTACAGGTTCCTTCCTCGGAGTGTGTAGTGCACGTCTGACTGTCGTATGTGTAGTGTACGTCAAAATAACAACATTCACCACATGGATATTTCCGAAAACCACACAAATAAAAAATTTCCAATCCATGAAAGTTTTAATAAACTCATAATTTTATCTGTGAAATATTTTTGTTCAAAATGGTTTTTAGATATTAAAAAAATCGAATATATTTTATATAAATATAATTTTGCTATACATTTATAAACATATTATTGATACATATTTTTAGGTACTATAAAATGGAATTACTAATAAAATGTTATTATTAGGGGTGGGAATTCAATGCATTAAGAAACTATAAAAAATGCCGTATAAAATGCACTAAAAATGTATTAAAATGTAAAACGTCTGAAAAACAAACAAGTCTTAATAGATAGTTTGATATTGTTTAAATATTTAAAATTTTAAATTTAAAACAAATTGTTTGGGTTAATCGTAACAGATTGTCCCATACACAGTTGTACAGCCTGTATTGAATAATTGAAGATACGGAGATTAAAACATTATAATATGTACATAAAATATGTTTAAAAAAATATTGAAAAAAACATCATGAAATGCAACAAAAAGGGAAATTTTTTAGAAAAACGCAAAAAAAAAATGCAAAATAAAAGTTTTAAATTTGATACACGATTCGAATTTTGTATTTAGAAAGCTAAGGGTAACAACAAGCAATACAAAAATGAATTTGTTACAAACTCACAGCACTATAGTTATTACAGGTAACTTCATAATTTCTAAAAACCCACTTTATCCAAACCGTCATCAATTATATAATTATATAATTATATCAATCCATGACCTGTCGTTATGATCCTCTTCTAAATGTCCCGACGAGACGAATAGACAACTTTAGGACAATTTCAAGTCATGAATTAAGAAGTCGATGACAATATAGGGGGGCAGTGATCCTATATTATATCTATCTGAACATCATAACGGTGTATTCATATAGAAATTATAATAACATACCCAATGAACTGGTTTCTGGGTTTCCTAGATTCGCGCAGGCTTCGCATAAAGTTAAGTTTCGCGAACAATCAATAATGTAATCGAATTTTAAATGAGTACCATACCGTAGTTTGGTAGGTAGTTTCCCGAGTTTGTGAAATACTAATATACGTATAACGCGTATGAAGTCTATATATTTGTCTACAAACTTGGTATTACATACTCGCTAACACTTAACGCGTCGATTGAAACGGTGAAATATTATTGCGTATAATATAATAGCCCATTCGGGACTATTCCACGTGAGTCACGTTTCCTTATTCGTAAACGAATATTGTATTACGACATTATATGCGCGTCTATTTAATATATATTTTAAGCATTGACACCAGACGTGTGTTTATTACAGTTCATGTTATCGTACCCCATTGTGTCCACAATTAATGTTCCATCAATATTACTCGGGAGAACGTAATCTACGTAGGTGCTTTACACATCATATATGTTTTTCGGGAAATACATGATATTTCTCGGGGAAATTATAATTTCGTAATTTTAAATTTATAATGCCTTAATAATAAACTTAAAAAAACAAGATTGGGTTTGTAGATTTTTTTCTCTCCAGTAATCATAAAGCAAATGATCATAAAGTAAGTATAAATAAATAGCGCATGTAATATAACTTTAAAGTTCTATACTATTCGCGGAGAAGTTGACGTTTTTTTTTTTTTTGTGAAATCTCAATAAATATTAAAAATATGATATCGATTATTATACTTTGAATATGATATATCGTCTTAAATATGGACGCTATGCTCAGTACCTTTGAAGTTTAAAGACACATTATACACGATATTTCTACTGTATACCAACGAAACACGAAAAATGCAAAGTACGTGATATTTGGGAATAGATGACAAAATGTTAAACCTCTTAAACGTGCACATCAAAACGGTTTGATTTTTTGAAGGTAAACCTAACGATACGCTAACCAAATTCTCTTTGGCCTCTAAAGCATCTTATTTATGTGCTGGCGCTTAACAACATGTTTGGCCGCAGATATTTTCCATCAAATTTTTTACTGAATTTTAAACTAAAAAACATTACCGATTATATAATTAAATATATTATAATATTTTTTATATACAAATATTTATAATATATTATTATATATTTTACATAATATAATATTTACTCTTATAATAGGTGAATACACAAAGTCAGATTTTTTTTTGGGTGGGAGAAATAGAAGGCCTCGGGCCTCGGGCCTCCACAAAACGGAGGCTTCTGCATAATAGGATTTTTTTTTACATCCCAATTTAAGCACATTACAAAAAAACATTATCATTTTTAATACAGATTAAAATTACAATATTCAAATCAAAATATCACTAGTTTATAGTTCAAAAATGTATGGTGACGAAATCTAGAAGAGTGCCAATATAAATCGTTAGTAAAAAAACAAAAATGATATGAAAAATTACCCGATTATTATATCAATACGACAGTCTATTTCATATACGCAATTATATTTTTAGGTATTCGATCGGGTTCTACTCAAATTGTCGATTTTTTCAACGTAGTATATTTTTTCGGAGTTTCTATTCTATTCTATATATATATATATAATATACACGTGTAACACAAGTATATCCAAGTGTGAATGTACACGATTACACGACGAGTGAAGGTTCGCGGCGTGTATAGGCGTACGCAGACGTTTCATTATTGTGCGTCGCACAGCTTATCATCATCTATCGATCATTCTATTACTCTGTTGCAGACAGTCATCGTCCGGAGAACACGACAACAACACGCACGACAGGCCGCGTGAGTATACTTTCCGTTCAATAATCGCGTGTTATACGTATGTATTGTGTCGTACGGTTTACGCCGTAAGTCTGTACTACTCTACGCGCGTAAACTTAAAACTATATCGTACACACGGTTTGTATCGCGTATGTCCCGTCCCTTTTATCTCTGGGCCGTTTCGGGAAAACGTACACGTATACGATTCTCTTTTATTGTGAGTATACCTCTTTAAAGATAGATCACGTGTACGCGTACGTAGACGGCTGCGTTGTGTACGGTCGTTTCACGCGATCAAACGAGCGTCCGTAATGCGATAACTAATGATAACGTAATGCCCGGTCTTGTGCGCGCGCGCGACAACCGCGTTTGATAATTCACGGCGAGCACGACTCGAAACGAACGGGACGTGTCGTCGCGACGCCGGACACCGAACGCGACACGAAGACGGACGTTCCCGCGGAGCGCGACCACGATACGTTCCGACTTTTGGCCGTGCGGTCATCGTTTTCGACGCCGCCGATTCAAGGGACGATATGATCGTTGTTGACCAGCCCATCGCGTTCCGGTATCGTACGTATTATCGAACTGTAGAATAGAATAGCAGAGACGGCGATTCAAACACCGTTTTGGTGAAACGTCACGACGACACGGAACACACGTGTCAATCCGGCCGAACTCGCGTATTCTCAGCTGTTTACCGGTCATAAAGTAACCGACTGGACGAAGATCGCGGTAGGCAGATGAACCGTTTGGACGGTTGAGTGTATTTGGTGTTCCGAGTAAACGTTGAAATGTTGACCGTTTATTGTAATTTCGAAAATTCGCGAAGTCAAATTTACGTACTATACTGTAACTAATATACATATATATATATAATGAAACATCTGAATAGCGGACACTCTGTTACCGAAATTTTGTCGGCTATTCAGAGGGGATATGTTTGAAATTCGTTCAGAGTTATGATGAGCTATGTGGAAAAAAACAAAAAGGGCAAACCGTAAGAAGGACCTACGTGGACGATTCGACGGTTACGCGGCTGCGAACGGAATGTATCGGATTCGACGATGATCGGTCGGTCGTTCGTCCGTTCGTAGACAATCGCATTTGTCGCAATTCCAAACATTCGTATTTATTATATCAACGATTGAGTACTGGCGAGCGGAAGGAGCTGACATTACGCGACCACCGCTACTGCATTATTTACAAACACGAATATTCCGTTGTTCGGGCCGTCAGCGGGTAACATTATCGTGCGCGTGATCAAAAATCGCGACGGGAAGTGTGTTCGTCCGCGACATTCGCATTCGGGACGGACGGTCGGTCGATTACTAATCGGCTCGTGTACGCGTCGTTTGTGCATGTTCGCGTGCCGTGTCACTACGTCCATCGACAATACTGTACATGTACCCGTTGTTTGCGTATCGATTTCCTATTGGACGGCGGGCGATATTTTCCAGAATTTTCAGAGACAACGTCGAATACGGAATACACACACACACATAGAGAGAATAAGGATTTGACCGGTGATTAATTTCTCACGATTATTTTTCGCAACAATCCGTGTTACGTAGAGTGAGTCGGTTTATTGTTGGCGGACGAAGGTCGTTATACGTAATGAGGTATTTGACATACGCACACTTCCACGAAGCACCAGCAATTCAAATCCTAATGAATCGCTCGGACGGCATTCGTTCATGGATTTGACTGATCTCGCACTATATTTAGATGTGTGTGTGTATGTAAATAATACGTTTAAATTTATGAAATTGTTGTACAAATTATTGACGCGGATCTCAAATAACAATCTTACTCGGTGTCTATATGATTCCGAATTTCAATTTTAGAACGCGTTTTTATCGTGTTAATATACTATTGTGGTATTATTTTTTATTGAAGTGAAATTTAGTCGGCTGTCGCTGTCGGCCGTCCCGCTCGACTGTCCCGACCAGTTTTCTCGAGATTAGTTGCGCATGCGCGTAAAGTTCCTGTTGCAGCCAATAGCGTGCGAGCAGACCGCTTGGCCGTCCCCACCAGTTTTACCGCATCTAGCATCCGTGCACCCCGTGCACGCGCCGTGATCACGTCATTTGCTGTTTGTACACACACGTACACGCACCGGACCAAATAATGGAAACAAAAGTGCCACGGCCGTCTGATTTGTGTTAACCGCTTTTTGTGTGTTCTTTTCTTTGCTCAATTTACATTACTACATACACTGGTAAACCAAGTAACCCGTTTCAAAGTATTAAGCAGTGGTGACCGAGTAAGCATTTTATTGATACATTCCCTCCGCTCGTACGGTTCCTATATTTGCTTACCTAGCGGAATCAATAACTTCCATATACATTTTTGTTTATTTTATTCCAATACAAGACCTAATACTCTATCGGTCGAACGACTCTGAAAGATGTTTCATTTCATCCGCGCGTACTCGTAACACGCACAGTTTTTTATTATTTATTTTATTTTTTGTAAACATTTGCGTGATAAATATTGTGTACTCGTATAATGTTGTATCCACCGTATCGTCGTCGTCAACGTCCGAGACGTCCGGCCGCCAAACCGGTCGAATAATAAAATAAATAGACGAACCGACCAAACGGTGTTGATAAACCGACGGACTCGGGCGATCGGTACTGAGAGATATTATTGATGTTAGTTGTTTGTGCGTACACCGCCGCGACGCGTTATTATTATTATTATTTTATTTTTATTTTTTGTGATCTAACTCACAGTCCTAAACAAACATCGATTTTTTGTGCGCCCGTTGATTTTTCATTTCTTTTTACTCGATTCCTCCTAATCGCCATATATTCATCCACAAATTAGAGCACAATTATTTGGCCGTCCACACAATAATTATTGTTCTAAAAACACGTACCGATCAAACAAAATCGGCGAGTAACATGTTTAAAAAGTAACGTCGTAGTAAACTCGTTATGTATAGCTAGAGTTTATAACCGTTTCTCGCGACAATATAGACTGTTCTCCTACATACGTATATTTATACTTATTTTTTATAAAATTTATTTCAAAATTAAATCAGATCAATGGCCGTTGGTTTTTTTTTTTTGTATAGAATAGTAGACAAATAAATAAATGCGCACAAGAGAATGACGTCTAGCCGAAAATCTTATAAAAGAATATGTTTTACTCGACCTCTACACACACACACACACACACATTACAATATAACGTTGCGACAAACGTCCGTTAACATTGTTTAGGATTTATATATTCGTCGCAGTGTTCGGAGGGATTGTACAACTCTTTATCTATTCCAACACGCGATATCCTTTGTATCGTCCGTCTGCGGGGTCTTCACGCAAAGGAACAAAACACCTTTTGAGACTTGTGCATTATCCCACATTCAAAATTGCAGGTCGTTTACGATTGCGATCTTTTATGCTACAATAATAACGCGCCATATTTGCTCGTCGCGTCCGATTATAGATAGTTTATCTAATTTCATGTACGTAGGTAGGCGATGTGTTCTGAGCTTAATTAATTAAAGATAAACACACGAGATACCAATTGTAAACTGATAGACGTATAATTCTAGTACTTATATCGATTTTTTTTCGCATACTCTTCCCTTATGTGTTATGTGTGATATTAAAAATTATTAATAACAGTTTGAAAACAAAAATTTTAATTTTAATTTTTACATCATTTTAGCGCTTAATAAATATGTATGTATGTAAACTCCTTTTGTGTTTACATTATTTATGAAGCATAACCTATCTAGTAATAATTAGGGTTCGGAATTTGTAGCATTTGAAAACATCACTACAACTTATAAATATTGATATGCGCTCAAAACTATTGAAATATGAAAAAAGCAATAATATAAGTGATAATAATAGAAAATTTGCCTCAAATCTATTTTTCTTACGCTAAAAAACAATTTTACACAATATATTTTAAACTTTTTTACAATGTAAAAATTTGTATTCAGTTAACATAATGTGAAGTAGTGTTTATAATGGTGTAATTTTATTAAGGCATTCAGGTAGGTAATTTGGTTTTCTCGCATATCGTATTGGTCAATTGATACGTTTTTTTAGTTATCCTATACTTTTGAAAGCTATACGTAGTTATTTATAATTTATAAACGTAATGCGATTTAACAAATTCAATTGAGTATGAATAATTTGTTGTTATATAATAAAAAATATTTTATATAAAGTTTGCTCAACGGCAACATCATTCACGTTAGAATTTTAGATTCAATATTTTACTTCTATAATATGGATTTACATCGCACTATGCTATGTTTTAGGACAAATAATAAAAGTATGCAAGTACTATAAGTTCCAAATTCTGGTGTAATAATAATATTGTAAAGAGGCGTAATTTTTAAACAAAATTTTTACTCGTTTTGTATGGTATCCGTACTTTAGAAATACAACGTCACTGTATATATGAACGACGAGAAATAGATTGGCTAAAAGTCGTAAAACTGCACTTGGGTTATATACATCACTAATAAGTAGTTGATACTTTTTGATTGCGCCGTAAAAAATGTACACGATCACTTGAAAATTCTGTTTAGTTTTCTATTAGCTATAAGTTTATAATTAAAATTTTAGATACAGCATTTTAATCGGTTTAAAGTAATATTTTATACTTTATTCAAAACGCCATTGATATATTTATATAAATTAATCACTTCGATATTTTAAATACAGTTTTGCGGTTTTAAATCGTACAAGTGCTGATTTTTTGATTTGTCTATAACTTAAACATTTAAATACACGGTGTATTGTTGATTATAAACATATTTTTATCTTTTAATTACTCTTTCTGATCAAAATATTGACAAATGACACAATACATATACTCGTAATTACGATAAAACGTTTATAATAACAATAATAATAAAATGCGAAATATTATTAAACAAAGTTGGTACTTACAGATAACGATTCGCGAAGTTCGTGTGTGGTACGATTTCGTTACGTGGTCGGCCGTGAGCTTACGGGGCCGAAGTCGAGAACGCACTGTCCGTTGAACGAGCCACGTCGCCGGTTCCGTCCCACGACAGTATCGAGGCGCAAGCGTTCACGCGGGACAACGCCGAATTCATGAGACTGCAAAACGGAATCATTGTATGGACGACGACGACGACCACGATAGAGCTGACACGGTAAAAATATTAATTTTTAGATATAATAAAAGTCTCGCGAACGATGATCGCCATCCCAACGACAATAATGACGTCTACTAAGAAAACATACACAATTATTAAAAGAGTAATGTTGTAAATTGGCTTATACCGATACATTGAAATCGGGAAAACTATAGACGTTGTATGAAGTCTAAAACAATAGGACAAGTAGGTAGCTATGTATTGTCGGTGCGTTTAAAGCACAACTTGACCGCGATAAAAATACACGTTGGCATATCATATATATATATTTTAACAATATTTTAAGTAGTACACGCGATGTAGATTCGTGTTAAACAATATAAATCGAAATTCGAAAATCAATTAAATCGTATTTCGTTAATACGAATGAATATATTAAAACACGTATCATACGGATTTAAAATCTAACGTCGTTATCTAAAGAGGGAAGAGACTGAGAAATTCTGTCTCCGAAATTGTTTCATGATAATATATATTAACTACGTCTAATTTACATACGTGATTTACAAAAGATAACACATGGTAAATCGAGCTTAATGAATCGGGCTTTAGGGAATTATTATACTATATTGTCTGAAATATTTATATTTGCTCGTTAGACATTACACGAATTATTATTATAGAGTTCGGATATTATAACCGTATAGACTTTGAAAACAAAAATTGATACAAAGCAAAAAATCTCAAAAATTTCTAAAAATAACATGAACAACTTATTAGTAATATTATTTCATAAATGTAAAAAATGTAATTGTTACATTGCGAAATTGTTTGTGAAATAAACGGTATAGGGTTTAAGTTATTAATAAAAATATAACCGTGACTATTGATTAAAACGCTTCACACATATATTTTATATTAAATCAACGACGAATGGATTACGGTTAGGAAAAAAGGAAAACCATTTTCATTCATTGTCTATTGTTTAATTACATTTGATAACGTCTTCGCAGAGACAATATGCGTCCGAGGAGATAGTAAACGTTTCTTGATGATTCGTACCTACATTCAATGTTTTATATATTCTATATTAAATTTGAATTTGGGTCTGTTTAAATTTACTGCTATACCTTATTGTATAAAATGCGTTGAGTGTTTCTTTATTTTATTTTATTTTTTTAACTCATTAAAAATAATTCAAATTTGAACATTCTGTCGACAATAATATAATGTTTTAATTTGTATAGATGATTTTTGTATTTTTTATAATTCTAATAATTTTTAAGACCCAAAAATAAACTTACGTGATTATATATGCGAAATCATAGCATAGGTAGACTGTATTCGAAAATGCGTTAAATACGTATTTTAAAAATGTATACTTTAGATCGTTCTCAATTAGTCAGGTTTAGACTGGAATTTAGAAGGTAGAGAAAAACTTCATGAGTCAAAGTTGCTCAGAAAAATGAGAACCATCCAAATCTCAGACTTGGGGGTTCTAATATTTAAAAAATGTATTTTACTGCGCGAGCGTAGATAAAAAAGTTATTCATAACTGTTTTATGTTTAAACTAATCGTACTTTAACGATCTGTATTCAATTTTTTATAGACTAGACCTAGTAAACAAAATTATAATTATAATAAAATTCGTAAATAAAACAATCTCGTTAAACTATAGACATATAAGATAGCAGGTATACAATTGTTACATTTAGTTTTCAATATAAACACGAACAAACCGCATTTGAATACATAACATTATATTATTTATATCGTCGTTTTATTTTCTGGAAGTATTTTTGTTTTTTTGTTTTTTTAGTAATAAATTGTTAAAAGTTTTATTTTGTTTACATAACCCTACTAACTTCCATAAAGCTTATCTCAATACGCGTTTCATTTTAACGTCCGTATGTCAAAACTCGTTTCCTTAAAATTTATTAATAATTTGATATGTACACGGAACAAAAATATTGTTTTTTTTTTGTTGAACCCAAAATAGGGAGCTTTTTAAACTGTACAGAATGATTTATATTCGTGCGGTGATGTGATTATCATTATTAATATTTTTTTTAAATAAAAAAAAAACATACGATAAAAGTCTCTTTTCTTTATTTCTATACATTTGGTTTCCACTGATTACAGATAAATGATTTTTAACCTTCATTCTATTCATTTTAGTATTTTAATTGTTTATAGTATTTTCAACTTAAAATAAAACGAATAATTTTATAAATGTGCAAACTATAATACTTAAGAATTCGATGGTGAACATCACATTAATATTTATTATTATTATTATCTTAAAAAGATACTTTGTATCAATATATGATTGGGCTAAAAATGGATATATTTTAGTTTATTACATTTCGTTTTATTATAAAAACTAAAGAAAACTAGGTTTTTTTTTGTTATTTCGTCGAGTAATTTTGTATTTATTGAATAGAACGTTTCAAGAGTTGTACCGATTTTGAATTTGTACAAAGATTGTCGCGTGTAATATTATATTCTCATACAATTTTTGTGATTTTGTTGGATATGCACTAACCTAACCCAACTCAACCTAACCAAATCTACGAATGAAACGACCGAGTCCGCGTGTGTATGCACAAACAGTGATCCACAGATAACGTTTACTATTAATTTTAGCGCGTTGTATTCGCAATAATTGTTAATAATTTTCATCGGACGACATTTTGACAATGGGTAATCTAGGCGAGACTATATATATTCTATATATAATCGTATATAGGATTAACATTTTGACTTCGATATAGGACGGAATTCAATTGTTAATTGGAAACCATAATAGTCTTTTCTACTTTTGTCTAGAGTTTACAATATATTATGACGAGGTGGGTTGGTTTAAGCCGCAGGCTAATCGCGAAAAAGCTAAATACTCACATCGATACGCGCCCTATAAACAATTTAATGTTTACACTGGACTGATGCCGGTATATAGTAGATAGAGAGTATACAGAGTATAACCTTAGATCATAAATACTTTTATTATTTGGATATTTTTTCAATAGAATTATTTTATTTATATTCATAAAAAATTTAATAAAATGAAACTATTTTAAGTAATTTATTTTTATGGAATATTTGGTTATAAATTATTTTGTTTACGTTTAAACCATATTAATATTTAACATCAATTCATAATTATTATACATTCACGTTTACTTAAACATTTTTATCAATTTTAAAAACTATTTCATAGTAAGTAATATTTAAGTTTTCAATTGCGTATATGATAACATGTAAGTGAAACGTAAAGATTTCATACAGTAAAAATGTATTCAGTATATATTTACTACATATACATTTTTGTCGTAGAGTTTGAAAAAAACAGATATACGTTTTGGTATTTTAATATTCTTTCGTACAAAGGGGTAATTGACAATTGGAATATAAATACAATGTCTCGACAATTTAAGTAAATATTTGCTCACTATTATATTCCGTCCCGATTTTCAATTACTACCTACCTCGCCAGACCTACATTTCTGCGATAAATATCTCAACGAAATATTCGTATTTTTCCTTATTATTATTTTAAATTTTACTAATCTGCACGAAAATACATACAAATTATATTTAAACGTCATTTTCATTATTTATTAGTGAGAGTTCCGTTTACGTCACTAAATGCAATAGTTCACGCGATAGACAGAACAAAATATACATTTGTTTTGACCAACAAAACATTGTGATAAAAGTTAGGTAAATTAATAAAGGAAACGTATCGAAAACGTAGCTGCGTGATACGGATAGAAAATGTCAGTGGGCTTTTAAACGAAAAATAAACTGGAGAACATTAATTTTTATAAGTCTAACTCGGGTGTCTGATAAATACATAAAGTTTCAACTGTATTAAACTGTGTGAAATTCTTAATTATTGTTTCCAAACCTACAGAAAAGGCTTTTTACAAAGCTAACAAAATAGCTATTTTAAATCGTATAAATTTTTTTTAATAATGTTTTTTAAAAACTAATAAACGCATTTTCCTATTTAAAAATAATCATAAAAAACGTAAAAATTATCATCATTCAATAATCACAAAAATTTATCGCAGATATATAGAGATTATATTCAAAAAATATTTCTATATAAAGACCCGAAATTACCGCCGTTAATCTGTTGGTTAATCTTGACACATTTTACATTTTACGCTCCATATATAAAAAAACGGCTAGTTGATAAAAAGTCTTTAATATCACTTTTGAATATTGAGTTTATATTAGAAATATGTGTTGTTATCCCCTATGGTGTGGATATAATAATTTGTTTGAGAATAATATTTATAAGGAAATTACTACATTATAGTGTATACTAGTCGAGTTAAAAGCTTAACATTTAGATTGTATATTCATTAAAAAATGTTATACTATTTTAACGTATCAATAGTTATTAAATGGATATTTTCCAGAGATTAAACACGAAATTTCAGTTGTAGATTTTTAACAGCAAGAAAGCTGTACATTTTTTTTCTCGTCGAAACTCACATTTTAGAGTGACAAAAATAAAAATTTTAGATTTCCTGAGTACACATATATCATCTTTAGATTGTACACGAAAATGGTATTTCGGAGAGGTGATTTTTTGAAATGGAAAAAAAAAATAATAATAAAACGATTATGCGATAAACAAGTCAGTAGTTTATATTTTATTTTTTATGTAATGTAATTGGCCCGATTGTATAGAGCCGGTGCGTAAAAGAATTGTAATTTTGAAATGTAATTTCGTGTTCTTACCAAACCAATATGTTTTCTCTGTCTTGGGATTAGTGTAAGAGTGTTTGAGTCTACAGTGTTTGAGTCTACAGCTGCAGTAGCATCATCCTCGATAGCATCTGTATATGTGTAGGAGGAAATCGCGTTTCATCTCTATTATAGTAATTAAATCGCGAGCGAAACTCTATATTAACTTAATTAGTTAATTTATTTTCATTTATTTCTATAATAAATATATATATATATGTAATATTCTTTGTATGCCTAAACGCATCGAGCTTTATATATATATATATTGTTGCAATCGTAAGTATAGTGTTCGATGTAGAAAACGCATTGTTTTGTTAAACTATATTAAATAATTCAAATTCTATAATTTCGATTATTTTTCGATACCTATTGTTTGCCAAAAACAAAAACAATTTTTTTTTTAAATAGCATGACACGTCAATTTAGGATAAAATCTCGTATAGTAGTATTTACATATTTATAAATTATAATAAACTTTGAATATTTCTACCAATTTTCGCCGTAATTCGTTATATATATTCGATCATTGAAAAGTTATTCGTTCGATTTCAGATCTGAATAACATGACTACGCGATTTTTCGCAAAAATTTCAATCTAAATTGATGTGCCACACTATTTCATTTTTTTTTTTTTACATATTTCTACCACTGTTCTCGTTGCCTAACCTAACCTACACCGTGCACGAAAAAAATATCGAAATTGTGAAAAATCGAATTATACATCAATTTGTATGAGCATTTTGCACCGAATTCATTGGTAACAATATTTTTTTTTAAACTTAAAAAAAAGTTACCATTTTAAAAAGTTAAATTAAAATTTACAATTGAATTAATTACAAATTTGTTTTTCTTATATAATATCTATTCTATAAAATTCGAACATATTATCGAAATTTTAAAAATTCGTTTTACTACTGTGTACCCCGTTTATAATTCATGAATGTGTGTATAAATACGATATACCAATGGAAAGCAAATAATTTTATTGAATTTTATACATATTTACTTTCATAAACTTCCACAAGAACATCATTGCACGATCGTACGATACATTTCATATATAAGAAATAAGTTTCTCTCGGGATTTATTTTAAGCAAAAAAAGATACATCGAGTCCGCGTATATATACTTAACAAAGTGTCTAAATCAGTTTACATTTACTTTTATGTGACTGCCGTCTACATTGCTTTTAAACTTCTAACATCCATTCAAAAATAAAAATAATAACAGTTTTCGAAAACTTGTTCGAACTTTTCTCTATAAAACATAATATATCATATACAATACACATTCAACGTATTACCAACTAAATTAAAAATTATTATTATTATTATTATTATTTACTATAAGTGATATAACATACTTGATTTCGTTAAATCTTATTCACTTCGCATTTATTTTACGATTTTCCCAAAATTATCTATTTTGTATTGTAGTCGAAAGTTTAGTTTTTATTAAGTGTGATTTCGTACAATAACGCATTTATATGCGTTTATATGCGTTTTAATTGTCTAGTTTTAGTAGCTATATACTCGTAAACTCTTTAACTGCCCCAATCGGCGTTTTTCCAATAGAAATGTAAAACTATGTTAATCATTCAATGAATTAGCTAAAATTAATGTGCCTTCGTATTTTATAGTTTAATGAACATAAATTTATGTGATGATTAATTAATTCAAACTCTTAAGACTTAATATTTAATTTTAAAAAATTTTAAATTATATAGATATATGTTTAAGTCACATTACACCGAATGTTTTTGCCGTTTTAAATGTAGGAATTCTGTAGGTATACTCATAGTTGTTCATAATATTTTTAATTCATGCAACAATTATTGTACAATCCGCATTCCATAATTTTAAATAACTATACTCGTAAATGAGAAAACTTAATATAAACAATTTTTGTTTGTTTTTATTTTGACATTTATCTTAAGTTGAAGATGAGACACTAAGCGTTTCACTTCTCGCTATTTACTTATTTGAATCGATAAGGAATTGAAAATGAGAGAGAGGAAAAAAATCGAATTATTATATAATGAGATCAGGACACAGTTGACGCGCTTTATGTCTGTTAGGGACGTTTGGAATATTATGTGAGGATAAAATGTCGACTATAGCGGCGTTTGGTGCGACGGGTTGTGTTATTTTTGAATTATATTTTAGGTATGAGAGTTTTACAATTTTTTAACTTTAGGAACATTTAAGCTTCTGTGGATAATTTCGTTTGTCCATTTTATTATAATAAGTAAAATTTTGGACTGAAGAATGAACGTACGATTAAGGTTTGGTTTTGTAGATATGTACAGTGTATTCACATAGGAATATAGATTAAAAAAATGGTAGAATTGTATATATTTTGCATACGAAATTATTATAATTGAAGCCGCTTGTTAATAATATATGTGACAAATTGTATATCATTCACAAATACCTATTACGTAAAAATCCTTACAGTTATAGAACCGACAAAAACTCATCATGAATCAAAATATCATGAAAAGAAAAAACACATTATCACCAAAATCCTCTAGTCAAAGCTTTGTCTATATTATTTCAAACGTGTCTGGTAGACGCATACAGGCGTCAATGGCGTCACGTTCTCATTATATAAGAATTCGATTTTTTTCCTTTTTTCCATTACTTATCGATTCAAGTAAATAAATAGAGCGGACTCAACCACTGAAGAGTCTCTTCTCCAATTCGAGTATTAAAAACGAATAAAAGAAAAAGAAAAATAATAAAGTGTTTTAATTTACGCTATAATTAGAATGCAGATTGTATAATTCGTATATAAATGAAGAAAATGAAACAAGTGTTTTTTATTTTAGTATTAAACAGTATGTAATCGTATATATATATTATATAAATCATATTGTTCGATGGTGTGTTATTCGATAATGTTTAAAAAAGGAATTGAACAATAATTTTATGTATGACATTCGAATGTAGTCAAAACCAAATATTTTTAATATAGATATACGAATACATATATAGGTGGGTATTTTCAAATATACAGGTTATCTCACGGAGGTTGTATTCAGCATTTTAAAGTTAAGTTTTTTTAAAAATAATTGTTTTACTTTTGCGCTATAACAAACATATTTTTAATTAAATTTGATTCATAAGAAAGATCGAAAAAAAGCTATAGCTTTAGAAATAAATTGGCTTTTAATCAATTTTCACTTTTAATCTACATATAGATAGTCGTTTTGTAAATACATTTGTAAAAAAATGTCAGTAAGTTAGACTTGTAATTATCAGTTCATCTATGTCGTTAATTTTAAACGTTTGTTTAAATTCAAATAATTTTAAAATGAGTTAATGTTGTTCGGTGACGGCGACGACTCGTTTTGTTGGCTGCACGGGTGTGTTCTCTCGTGGCGTATAGTAATATTCCGTTAACAAATGAAATTGACATTAGCATGTAGTTTAAATTTCGAACGTGGAATTTTTTTTTTAATAAGATTCATAAATTGACAATTTCGGGCCTTGCAAAAAAAAAAAAAATGTTTAGTTGCAAATAAGTCAAAAATCTAAAACGCAATATGCGTAACTTTCTAGTAATTATCATCTCTCTAAAAAATAAAAAATAAGAAAAACATTGAATATAGAAATACGAAAGTTTTTACATTCGACAGACGTGCATGGGACACGCCGTATACATTCGTATGTAAATGTCGACATTTCCAAATATATTCGATTACGTTCTCTCCCCGTACAGTCATAGGCCCGGGCGAATGTTATGTAGTATGCATTGCGTTTTTATTTGCAAAACATACATCGAGGCGTAAAAAATAAGAGCCCAACAACTGCTCGCGGTATATATATATAATATTTCGTGCCGTCCGTTTGTCTTTATCGGTATGTGCGTAGAGCCGTCGTGTGAGATCGTTATTATTTGTCCTTATTTTCGGGAACATAAACGCTGTACATACATATAAATATATATATATATATATATATATATACGGCGTGTTAACGGTACGAAAAATGAATGCAACACTAAATTGTTCGGCCGGACCTCCGACGGGAATGGATACGAATTTTCGGGAACGATACAAAAACAAGTACATTTTTCGGGTGAATTTTCAAATGTTTGTTCCTTATTTCAGCGTGTGATACCCGAGCTACTTCCGAATTGTTTAAATGTGTGTCGATCAAACACATTTCTATCCGACGTTAACCGTCGTCGTATCTAAACGCGATAGTGTTTTTTATCGAAAAATATTTCATAAAGTCACTGTAATAAATTTACATAAATACAACACGTGTTAGTATTGAATAGGCATAATTATTATGTAAATAATACAAATTTATATAATATATAAATTATGTAATTCTATAAATCGTATGGTTAGGTTTTTTCTTGTCAAAACGGTATTAAATTAATTGATTGTTGTCGATTCGTCGGGTTGATTTCGAGTGAATAAAACGACCAGATCGTTGCTTTTGAATTCGCGTCGATAATACGGGGCCTTTTTGGTGCAAGAGGCGAAAAACTCGTGACGAAAACGGAAAATCGTTTAAAATCACGAAACCCGATACGAACGAGAAACCTAATCGCCGTGTCGCGTGAATCGAACACAAAGGGGGGGGGGGTAGGGAGGGGCAGACGACGGCGGCCGGCTTTTCGAGCAGCGCACACTGTTATAAATAATAAACGCGGTCCGGGAAACCTTTTAAAAACACGGGCGGCCGGCGTGACGCGACACAACACTGCGGCGGCCGAGCAGTTCGCGCGCGTGTTCCCGTCCGGTCGCAACGTAACGTACGAATACACGACAGCGGGATGTCTTCGCCGTCGTGTCTGTTGTCGGCGTTGACGGCGATGGCGTGCGCCGTCGTGGCGACGACCGACGGCCGCCTGACCGTGAACTTGACGCATTTGTGCGGTCCGGCGCGGGCCGCGACCGTCCAAACGCCCACGTCGTCGTCTTGGCCACCGGGCGGAGGGTCTTCGTCGTCGTCGTCGTCGTCGTCTACGTCGACGTCGTCGTCTCCGTCATCGTCTACGTCGACGTCGTCGTCTCCGTTATCTCCTTCGTCGTCGTCGTCGTCTTCGGCGGCCACCGTGTCCGAGTGGCTGTTGGCCGCGCGAAACCCGTGGACGGGCTTTGCGGTGCGGCGGCGACAGTTCACCGTGGCCAACGGCGCGCGTCCCGTGGCCCTCGCACAAACGCGGTTCCCCAGCGCCAACCACGGCGAGAACGTCAAACTGGACCGGCACCAGACGTCGCGGTCCGACAACGGCTTGGGGTTCGCGGGCCCGTTCGGCGGCTTGGGGTTCGCGGTCGGCGACGCCGGGCTCCGGTTCGTCGGCGTGGCCGAGGCCGCGGTCATGTGGCGCAGCTTGCCCGCACAACTTGTGCTCGATCTGGTCGGCAACCCGTACGAGTGGCACGTCGTGGCGAAAAAAGTAAACGCGTTGTTGTCGTCGTCGTCGTCGTCGTCAGAATTTCGGCAGTCCTCGACTTCCTCGGGTTAGACTCGACTCGGTCCTATTCGTATCGATCCGACCGTCATTTCCTCACATTCCACCTGCACACGGTTTATCGACGTGTCCGTTATTTATTAATCGAAACAACGAAAATGATTCAAAATCAAACGACGTTTATTTCGTTATTGAGATGAGACGGAAGAAATCTTCCAAACATTTCACGTATGATACGAATCCGATTTGCTTTTTATTTTTCGACGAATATATCGACTAGCATAGCGTGTCCTCCTCCCTCGCCACCACGTAACGAAGCCGCCTACGGTTTTCCACACTGCGCGCCACTTTTCGGTACGGTCAGCGCGCTTCGCCGCGTGGTCTTTTTCCGATCGTCTAGAAAGTCTGTAGATCCGTGCGAGTCACGTATTCACAAGCCGGGTCACGTTAGCCGTCTTAGACGCGGGCGGTGGTCCGTCCCTGAAGAATATGCGCCGCGCTCATTTTTCGCACGTTATACTAACACGTCACTCTAATGCGTGTATATAAATTATCTGTTCGATGCGCGTAACAATGACGGGAACAGTGGAAATTGTCGGTGACGATCTCAAAGCGGCAACGTGGTTTGGCTACGAAACGGCCGATTTCGTTCAACCGATATCGTCGTACACACGTCATAGCGTGTACGAGACTTTTCCGTCACCGGTCGTGTAAATTCGCGTCGCTGTTCGTTCGTTCGTTCGGGCGCGCAATAATAAATACGAACGGCGGTCCGCAACGATAATAGTGTAACAGGGGCGAACGCGACAAATCGTCGCCGAGCGTTGACCGCGGTCGTTCCCCATGTTATTGTTGTGCTTGCTGTTTGTTATCGTTGCGAATATTTCGTTTTCGCCGCGAAGATTTGTTTCGTACGCTTTACGCGATAAATCACCCGATCGAACGGTCGGCATTGGTTATGTAAAATATACGTTACGTCGACAACGCTGCCGCCCGCCGCACGCGTATTTATTGTATGAACTACACAGTAATTTATTTCGACTGCATAACCGAATCACGCCAGACGGAAAATCCCTATCTCTCTCTCGATCGAAAAAAAAAGGTCACGATAACGTATAGAAAACAGCGTCTGTTTGCACGTATATTATTTGTGGTACGACTCGTTTTTAAACACCGTATAAGAAGTAGAATAGCGTAGTATGAAAAATTCGAAACTGCTATATAAACGGATACGATCGGCTACGAATTATTCATAACGAAACGCTACCGGTACGTACAACGTTTTACGAACGGTCGGAAACCCTTTTATATTATTATTAAATAAAACGTTTTCCCGGGCGTCTGCGAAGACCAACCACGACGTCAATAAGCGAAAAACTAACCAGTCGGCGTTTCGAGCATTTGCATGTTTCTCGGCGATCTGTAAATTCGACACGGGTTCGTCACAACGCACAATTCTAAACTGAACACATTTGTGCTCCGACCCGTCGTCTACATTTTGAATCGTACTGTACACCGTCACCAGGGCCGGATTACGGTCATAATCCGTGACCGGGGGAGGGGATGCATATATACATTTTGTGAGGCCTTTTTATCCAAAACAATTTTTTTTTTTATATTGTAGTATTGTAACAATTGACAAAACATTACTTTATTATTTAGTTAACGATCGTAAAATAATTTTATTGATAATATAATCAATCGACTATATATCGTTTAATAAAGAGTTGTGAGATAATTATAATCGAAGGCTCATAATTAAAAATCATATTATCGCACATAGATGGCAAGACATCCCCCTTTTGATACAGCCCTGACCGTCGCCGTCACTTGTTATTTGTTTTTGTTATTCGTCAATTGATTTTTTCATCGTATTAACTGAATATTGATAATTTCAACAAGAATTTTTTTTTAACGCGTTTTTGAAATTTACTTATCCATAGAAATGCATATTTTATGGAAAATAATAAAAGAAATCGAGCTTTTTGTGGCGTATATAAAGTTTTTTGCGCCCTTGCTACGACTAAATTTACTCGTCTCTGGTCAGTGTGTAATGCCCAAACGCAGAGAAAACGATTTCTTCGAATACATGAAATGCGTAATTTGAATACCAAAAATAGAAATGACGAAATTTCCATTAAAATTTCTGTATATACATATATATATATAATTGATCGACAGCGCATTTGTCGTTGTTATCGCGTAATTGTCGGGTAAACACCGTTGGTATAGGATGTCGACCGAAAAATAAAAAACGTTAGGTCAGAATTACAACGGGAAAACGATACGGTCAAATACAAACGTGTTTTTGTACGACACCGTTCGACGGCCGCCGTTAAATAAGCCGTTGTCGGACGGTTCGTTTGCCGGGCGCGCGCGCGCGCGTGTTCGCCATTGTTTAATCGAATTAAAATAAACCGTACGCATTTGTACGTTTGCCGTAAAAGATTGGTCCGGTCGTCGTACGGTATGCGCGCCAGGATTCCCCTTTACGGTATTCTCGCGTTAAGGTTTTATTCGGATTCGTGTTCTTCGAATCCCGTCGCAATTTGTCGGTTTTCCACGGTCGAATGCGTTGTCGAAATAAAAACGTATGTCGTCGAGAAATTTGATTTTTCGGAATTTTCACGGGTTTTTGTGTTTTTTTCCCCCGAGCGCAAAGCGCGGTCAACGATCAACTGGAACGTGGGGTAACGTTTCGGACGTCTACAATTATTTTGCGAGACCGTCTCGTCGCGATTCGTTCGGTCCGACTTCGTAAAACGTACGCTATTGCCGCGCGCCAAAAACAAAACAAACGTTTTGCGTCGACACGTGATTATCATTTTGCTTGTACTCGGTCTCCGTACGCGCCTTTTACTTTTCTCACATCCCGTTAAACATTATACGTCTCGAGGGCGTGAAGGCAAGTAGGCCGGGAAGGAATAATCGATGATGTACGCACGCGTATATATATAAAGTTTAACTCGTCTGTTTCGCTGGTCAATCCGAGCAGTTGGCGAAATCCTATGCGCCGGATTTGTTATCGCTTTTATGGTAAAAAAGAAGAAAAAAAGAATTGAGTAAAATGGACAGACGACTTTAGGAATAAACGAATTTCGTCTGGAAGTTTTTCCCGACGGTCGTTCGTATGCCAAATACGTGAAACACTAACTGTATTAAAACATATATATATATAGTCACGTTGAGTTCGCGAGATATATACGTGTGTAATATAAAACCGAAGTCGCGAGATTTAAATTGAATACCTAAACCTATTTTGGTTTCGGTCACGCGATTTGATGTGTATACGTGCGCGTATAGCCGTTTGATAGGATAACTTTGACGTTTGCCGAAACTGTAATAAAATTTACACGGTTCGCGTAGAAAGTCGAAAGAAAAGAAATACAAACCATTTTAAGTTATTTGGAAGAAACCACATTTTGACGAGTAACATTTAATCAAATCGAGCGCAACGCGCGTGTATATACGTATATATATATATATATGTATTTCAACTAGAAAGAAACGACTTGAATTGGGAGTTTTCATAAAAACTAATACCGTCGTTATAGTATAATAATTATTGTTCTCTTCGAGAATTTCCGAAACTTTTTCGCCATTATAATGGGAATATACTCTTTTAAACAAATTAAAAACTTTAAAATTTAAAAAACAAAACAAAAGTAGGAATAATATTAAAAACATAGTTTTTTTAACTTTGTTGATTAATGCCTCCAGAGAATTGTTATTCGTATATTCATTTTTATAATAATAATAAAATATATTATCTCTCCTAAGTATTAGAAATGTACCGTACTTAGAATGTATTTTGTATATATAATTATAATAGTATAAATAACAATAATGTATTCATAACCTTAAAAACTCTAAAAAACGAAATCCTTAAGATGATTTTATTATTAATGAATATAAAATATAAAAAAGTCCTGAAAACTTCAAAAACCATGAAAAATACGGGGAAAGTGTATTTTTATAATAGTTATACACTTGAAACACATTTGCAGTTTGGAAAGTATCGCGTTAAGCCCTTTAACAAAAAAAAAAAAGAAGGTAAGATGCAAATGCATTGAAATCCCAATTATTTATTATAATGTTATCTATAGGTAATACTTCAAATCTTTTTTTGCAAACGAAGACTTGAAAATATATTTATGTCGATCTCATATATATTTACTCGTGAAACTATACTTATATCGTTTAACAAATATATTTTAAAACGTCTATTAAAAAATGTTACTTTTAAAATCGAGCCGATATTTCAAACTACGTCCCGTTGCGTCGTTTGTTCGTATGTAATATGTAAAATATCTACTTATATATTATTAAAATGTTTAAATAAATAGCTTGGTTTAAATTTCCTTTATGTACATGTACAGTACTATCGATAATAATAATCATAATTAAAACTAAAAATATAAAATGTTCGATGATAATATAATAAAAGCGTATACATTGACATTTAAGACGTCCATTATATTTTTCGTCTGTTATCGCACAATATTTAACGCTTACCGTTATTTTTTATGACTCGAGTCCAACAAGTACTGTTTGGACAAACGCGTGTTGCAACGAAAGTTGTGAGTTTGTTGGAATTAAATTATTGAAATAATTGTTTTACACAAAATTTATTCGATACAGTCGGCACATTACTTCAGTAGAAAATAGTTTTTACTTTCCTAAATGTTATTGTTAACTTTCGCTGGAATATAAAGTTAATGAAAATTATTTATTTTATTTATTTATTTGTTTGTCACTCATTCGAAAATATTCTCTTTCGAATCTATTAGAATTAAAACTTTTCAGGTGTCATAATTTAAGTTTAAAAATTTAATTAACATTTAATTTAAAAGGAGGAATTAAATGTTTTAAGTTTTAATTGTGCTTATATATAGTATGCGGTATAAAAACTATAAAACATATTTTACGTGAAAGATTATGAATGAAGTTATTTGAGTTATTTCAATTATATATAATATATATTTTACGTAAATGTTTAAAATAGTTATACGCGCACTACTTATAGTTTCAAAACGAATTATTTGTTTTTTAATAATAATGAGTTAATTAAACAGCGTAAGTAAAAACTTTGGAAACCGTAAATGATATACCTTTAAACATTCGGTGTTACGTACACAAAGCAAAATCCGAATATTTGTTTTTGAACATTACACACGTATAACAGTCGCGTCAAAATATATACAAAATAAGTTAACATTTTACATTTTATGTTAACTGGCTGTAAGTATTTTTATAGAATAACGCGCATAATAAAGTACTATGTATAACTTTCGCAGTCCATTACCGGGTTATTCAAGGAAAAAAAAATCCGTTTTATGTTTTTCTCCGCTTAACAGTTTCAAATACTTTATAAATAATATCATTATTAACGTAGATTACGTCTTTTTGATCAGACATATGATATAGTATCATCATTCCAACAAATCGATTGTGACGAGTATAATCTCCGAAACTGCTGTACATAGATTTCAATCAGGTTTCCACCGTTGTGTTTAGAAATTTATTTCCGTACATTTCAAGATGTCAATTATAAAAATCGACTGGATAAATACGTAACATACTTGCCCATTACATAATCGATTTGAAGAAATGAACTATAATGGCGGTTGGCTACCTACTTTTTCACTTTTAACTAAAATCATCGTTAGAAAAAATTACAATAAGTAACCTACAGTTAACGTGCATAGGATATCCAATCGAAGATCGTGAAATGAAACATACGCCTTTTCACCAAGACGACAAGACGTATGTCGTATTTTACGTTGCGGATGTACTTTCGTAACGACTTTTACTATTTTTTTTTTTATGTATTAAAAATAATATTTATCATTACGGACTTGTGGTTAGTGTTAACTCTATTAGGTATATATATATATATATATATTTAAACGTTTTATTGTAAATCACGACATTGCACGCGAGTTAAATTTCGAACAATATAGTAATGTGGATAAGAAATTTTGAAAAAAAAAATTTTGCAAGTGCTAAGCTCGCTAAACGGAAATAATTTGTTTTTGTGATTCGCTCTAATTGTTAATATATGTGTATGCGCTTCTTTTTATCGATTCCATTTCCGGTTAAGCTCGCGTACGACAGAATACTTTATGGTTTCACGCGATTAAAACGAATCGATAATACTAGATGTACGTTTTTAATGATTGTTATTACTATTATTTATTTATTTTTTTTTTATGGCTTTTTCCAGATACTGCCGTACGAATGGCCGTTGTTTGTGGCGTGCGCGTTAATGATATGCTGCGGTCTGTTGCTGGCCCGGTACGGCGTGTACTGGCAGAGACGGTACAAAGAGGCCAAATGGTTGGGCGACACTGGCTGGGAGTCGGGTTGCAAGAAGGGTGTGCTGGTCGTCGCCGTTCAAATGCTTCTGCTCGTGTTGGGGTGAGTGCCGCGGTTCCCCGCCAGTGTACATATATAAAGTGCCGATGTCCTTTATCCGACAGGTATTGTTTTTTATGTTTCGCTTGAAATATGTATTACGTGCGAGATTTTGGACGAGTGTTTTAGGGACACACGACGTTTAGAAAACGATGAGTTTTTCGAAAAAAATAAAGCGTAGTCGAGAAAAGCATTTTTTTTTTAACGCAACGTTTCAATACGTTCGATAGATGTGTCGGGTTGAAAATTGAACAAGTACAATACAAGTATAAGTGCATTTTAAAAGATCTTCAGTGATTTATCAATCTGTATTAAGTATAAACAAATGGTCATACGAATGAATCTCGTTATAATTATTATTATTATTATTATTGTTATTACGTTTATTAATAATAAGTTATGATATAAAAATTAATTAATTGACTGTAGTAAAGAATCGGTTAGATTTTAATGTACATACATACACTAGAAAATAGTATTAACCACAATATCATATGATAAACATAATCGTATAAGAAATTCAACACAATCTGGTTATACATTTTTGGAGGGAAAAAATCAAATTTTAGTATTTTTTCATGTTTATAACAGTTCAGCTTTTAAAATTCTTTTGTGTGGCGTTTTTAACAACCAGTTAGATGGTAGCTTTAAACTTCATATTTTTACATACATGATAATTTCGATGTACGAATATCGAATCGAAAGGTTTATTATTTATAAGGCGCGTTTAAAGTGAAAAACGTGTGGAGCATAGCAATATAAACATTCGTGAGCTATATAAGCGTTTATTTTCATGTTCCTCTATTTTTATGGATTGAAAATCGAACATTGATGGTATTTTAAAAACATTTTTAGAATTCCTCGTTAATAGTCTTCGAGAATATTGGGAAAATCGTTGGACTTTTTTTTACTAAATAAGTGTTTAAGTTTGAATTTTAGGTAAAATCGAAAATGACCACCGTTTTATTTTCATTAAAATGTTTAAAATATGAAATTGTTGTATTTAAAATTTCTTGAAGTGTAATACACGATTAAAGTCGTATTTCCCGTTGAATCCAGAACTCGACGAAACGTAGAAATATCTGTTCACCGCGTTCGTTAACAAAAATGATAAGAAAACGTTACCGACCGATCGGTAATGGAACAGTAAATTAGTTATCACCCCTTGTGCCGGGTCACACTCTAACATATTTGTCAGTGCCGCCGATCCCTCTTCGTCCCTGCGCGTCGTATTAAAGTGTTACGACTTCCGATGCTCATGTCCGAAAAAAGAAAGTACAATACGCGTGCGCGTCTGTCACTTATAAATTTTAAGGGTTGGCGGCGATGTTGTGCACTATAAAACGCTCGGCGTACTTTCGAATAATAGCGAGCAATGGCGGCGGCGGCGGCGGAAAAGACGAAAGTCGTGTATTGGCGGAAACAGGAATTCCACCTTTCTAATACTTGGCGTTCTATAAGACCGTACATTAAATGGAAACCGGATTTATGGTGTGAATATCGTTCCGTACACGCGGGGACAGTGAAAAACAAAAACAAGACGCGAGATTGCGTTGTAACTCATAAATTTCCCGAAACGAGTTCAATTGCTGTGCATGGAAACTCGTATCGTATATATGAACAACGTTGGATTTTATTTGATTTTCGGTTGTCGTTTAATTTGATTTATGTTCATATATATATTATAGTTGCTTTATACTTAATAGTTTAGACCAGAGGCGTCATTTGTACGGGACACGTTTGTGCGTTTGCACGTCTTGGATTTTTTTCCGATGTCATTTTTAAGGTCACGATTGTTTTGCGACGCACGTATGAATCTGAAGAAATGTACACGACTGATGTTTTCTAATTGACCGTATTTTTTAGATTAAAAAATAACAATTAAAACGTTGAAGCTAATTTTTTGAATTAATAATATTCAATGAATAATATTCATTTTTTTCAATTTTTTTCGCCAACCGAACACTGTGGGAATCGCTTATAACTATTAATATGTTATTTGAATCGATCGAGTTCGAGTATAGTATTGATCGTTCCGTGAACGGCGTAATTATCTGCGGCGAATTCATTAGTGATATTTGAGTGATACGAAGGTGTGTTCGGGTGAAACAAAACGGTCTACGATGACTTTGGTAGTCTTACGATATCTCGCCTGTAAATGTTTAGTAATATCAGATCAAATCATCACATTAATCGAACCTATATATATTGTCATTACGTATTTTATTAAATCGAAAACACATGCGTTCGCAGGGTCGGTTCGTGCGGACTATTGGTAACGAACGAAACGGTCGGAAATGCTGTGTCCAGTGTCGGCGACTTACTCGAATTCGGCATCGGCGATCTAGTGGATATGTTTTCCGTGACTCAGAAACAAATCAGGACCATAACCGTCGGATCGATGGATTCGACGACTGACGAGATTTTTTCAAAACTAGACGGTAAGTTCGCAAACAATATATACAATTACGCATCATACACGGAATGTTTTTTGTGTTTTTATTTTTTAAAGAACAACTGATAAGCTACATGTTTCAGTTTTCGGTTAAACTAAATTAAAAATCAACCATGTGTAAACCGATTCGAAAATTTACCCTTATTACGCGTATACGCGATCACACAGTTGTTTTTACCAATTGTGGTAGAAAATGTAAAATCTGAAAAATTCGTCAATCGCGGCGCATGATTTTAATACTTTGATAATATTATTTGGTTTGACGTTAGTGTTATGTTTTATTATATCAAACAAAACGTACAAACATTCATAAGTGACATGAAAAAATTATTCGTTAACCGTTCACGTGTACATTTAGTATTTTAGTTTATTACCCGAAAATATTTTGAAAGGTAAAAAAAAAAAATATTAAAAACGTGACGTTAATTTTTCTACTCACGTACTCACAATGATTTAACGTACGCCGGTTGGACTTTTTTTTAAATTATCTTTGTTTTTGAAACGCTCTGTACAAATGTATCTATAGAATAAACGTCAACGATGAGTAGTTGTTAAAAAAGTTCAAATACTGAACTACGCATATAATAGCTGCGGTATATATGTTATACGATATGGGGTTACACGAGTACATAGGTACTTATATGGGTTTTCTCGATAGTTTGTGCAAGTTTAATGTTATATAAAACGGAACGAAATAAATGCCATCGAAAATGATTAATGAGTGTTTTGTACGAAGAAATGTATGAAATGCGATTACTTTATAAAATGTTCAACAATAATATAAATCGTATTCATATAACACACATTAGAATGTGTATACGCTTATTGAAGTCATATAGACAAAGTATGCTAAATTTGGATTTAATGAAAAAAAAAAAAAAATCACCGAATAAATTATGTCAGAGACCATTTATTTTTACTTTTCATGATGTGTTGTTGACAAACGAATCGGTTAAAAATAATATTAATTATAATAATTTAATAAACTTTATATTGTATTAAATTAATGTTATATTGCATTGTATTATACTGTGACGACTGACGAGTGCCTAATTTTAGTTTAAAACTGTACGAGTGTAGAACAATAAGATTTATTTACAAAAATAATTATAAATCTCGTTAATAGAAAAATGGACTTTAAACATTTATACGAGTAATATTTATATAAATAAATTATTTTGTATGGGCATATTATTTAATACTCTAGTTTTTTTTTTTGTTTTTAATGTAAAATATTAAATATATAAATATTCGAATATAACGTAATTTTTTAAAACTTTTTACGACTCAGTCTGTGTGCTTATTCATTTTACCTAAATTGCACATTTTCTATAAAAAAATCAATATAAATATTTTTAAATAATGATTTTTAGTTAGTAGTCTCTAGTTGTCGACTTCGCCACAGTTTTAACATTTTCCCCCTCCGTTTCAACGGGCAATTGAAGGATTTGTATTTGTTCTTCTTCATATTTGTTTATACTTCGATCTGTGGTCTATACGGATTGTCAAAAGCGGATTCTTTTATTTATTGATAGACGACAATGGTATTTTTTAAGTACGGGAATAATCTGAACGGATGAACTTTGACGTCAAGCACTCGTAATTATTCCTTTAGACAATTTTATAAGCACGCGACTATATAGCAACGGGGCATAAAATTAAATTATCCGTCCCAATTGCATCCGTTCCCTTTTAATCTATCATCATCTCGAACAGATGCAATATTAAAAGTAAGTTTTTTCGCTCGATTTAGACATTTTACGACCTTACGGTTTTATAACCATTTGACTATAAAACGCGCTATGTTTAACAAGTAGCTTTCACATTTTTTCCGTTTTCTCTTTATGATCAATCGCAAATCTCGAAAACTCGGAAAATCTCGAACTCCTGGTTACCATACGAATATTGTTATTCGTCGCATTTTAGTAACGAAATTCTGTTACTATATTCGTTAGTATAAAACAATAATTTCCAATTAAAATATCATGTACAAATCATGTAATTATACACCATAAAATAAATACCCGAAATCAGTTACAAGGGAACTTACAACAATTATACCTAAAGGTATTGACGAGAACACGTTTTTGCTAGGTATACACCTGGTTCCCACTCATGACTCCAGTATAAATCCGAATTATTTTATTTACACCTAGTTTTTATTGAATAAAGTCTTCACCAAACTTTTTATGACATTTTATTTTTACATAAGATTTCGCAGTAAACACTAGTTTTTTTTTATCGGTAATAATAACAACCATGTTATTAGTCAGTTGTAATGAGCGAAATATATTTTATCATATATATATGTTTAAAAAGTAATTTATTTTATAAAAATATATTCGAAAATAATAATAATGTGTGCCATAAAACAAAATTAATGAAAAAAAGATGTTTGTTATTAATTTTAAAAAAACATTTACCAAAACGTAAATAAATATTAAAGATAGTCGATAACTGAAGTGATCCGTATAAAGTACATACGAGTATATACTGGTTTTTACTAGAGAAGTGTAAATAGAATGATTCGCGGGTTATACCGTAACCATTATAATGAAAACATTGGCGTACCTATTAAAAACATGTTCTCGTGAACACCTTTAGGGTACAACTAGATTACTAGTGAATCCTAGTTCCGATTTCGGGTACTTACTTAGTGTAACATATACTTAAAGTGATCGATCAACGTTTTACGTTTTAACAGAGAAGGTGTAATGATGATTTATTTTATTTACTCTTTATTGTATTATCTTACGTTCGATCGATATATTAAAATACATATTATTACATCCCGTCAAATTCGTTAAAAATAAAACCTGACATTTCTTTTACCAGTTTAAATATTAAAGTTATAAAAATAAATAAATATAATATAATTACAGTGAATAATACTCATCAGTACTATCTGCGATAACTTAACGGGAAAAATATTGTGTAGGTTGATGTTTTCCGAGAATATATAATTATAATAATACGGTCACGTAACGAACATCACTTTAAACGCATTATTCTGAAAGCTCGTGGTGTAAAGGTTGTAGCGCGAACTCATAACATCAGTATTCGCAAATATTGCTCGTTAAATCTGAAGTGACATACAAAAGATCAACTGAACCGTCGGGAAACTGATTCGGGAATATATTTTTAACTCTTATCTTTGGGGGAAAAATCTATACACTTATATCAAAAGATCATATTGTGTTATGGGAAGAACATAGTGTATAGATTTTAAAAGAAAAATAATAAACATTTTTTTTATCGCTTTTAAAATAAAAATATATATACTTACGTTTTACATGGTATATAACTACTAAATGGAATTTTTAAACGCATTTTCAAAATTTCCACAATTTTGTAAATTTTTTCAAACGCTTTAATTATTATATTAGCATATGTGAACCGTTTTCCGCTAACTTATTGCTCACTTACTCGGAGAAGTTATGTTTTTTTTTTTTAACCATTCGCTCCGACAGAAATGTTCTATGACTTTGGTTGATTTCGAAATTGTAAAAATCTTAAAATTTTCGATATTTCTTCTAGAGAATAACAAAAACGTTTTTTTGAAATTACAACATCTACAGGTATATTTTTTAGAATTTTAATAAGTTATACTAACGTTGGAAATTTGTAATTCGCAAAACCATGTCCGTTATTCTCTAGAAAAGATGATCAGTGTTTCAATAGATTTGTACATAACTTAAAATTGTGTCACAGCGAGAAGTCTTCAATTTTTTTTTTTTTAGCCATTTTAACCAATTATTTTTTTGTAATTCGAATCGGGTTATTTTATATTTACAAGTACCTATACACGGTGCAAAAATAATTAGAAATCGTTTCATTATTTATTTAGACATAAGCAGTTTTATTATATATATATTATTGAAATGGTATAGTTTTTTCCTTATCAAACCATAAAAAACAAACAAAAATACCAATAAAATATTTTTATAATATTTGCTATAATAATGGAAAACAAAAATAAACACGTTATGAAAATATGTAAAAACCATCCGTTTGTGTATAGGACAGGACAAAATGTACATAAAACAAAATTCAAAGCGTAAAAAAAGATTAACGATTGGCGTATACTTAATGAGGCGAGCACTCAAAAACATGAAATACTGTTTGTATTTATATGTTCATTTAATTTGTTTATAATCTGCGTTCTCCTGTTATTTAGTGGTCCGCAAATCGTTCTTTTGATTTAATTGTGTCGCTCCTCCGAAACAAGGATTCTTACTTAACCGACCAACATAAGTAGACCATGAAGAAAACGAACTAAGGATCTTAATTATTTATACGACGCTTGGCGGTTTGCTAAGAAAGAACAAAATCGTAATAAAGATATTATTAAAGGTTTTTCCAGTATTCAGATAACAGTATTTACGCGAGCAGTGTGAAATCAATAAATAAATAGTTTGTTTCGAACATTTCATGACCGATGAAAATCGATTTTAACTTACGTGTACACATTCGGGTTTACGTTTCGTAATTAATTTAAAAAAAAAAAACCAACAACATAATACTCCCCGTGGATTTGTTACGTTTGTATTCTATTAGACACGTATCGGCGAAGCGCTAAACATATGTTATTGTAATCATTTAATTCGAAGACGTTTAAATGAACGGGGACAAATACGAAACTTGTTTGCAGATATAGCAGAACAATTGGGAAGACCGATCGAAAACGATATATACGGCCCCGGTCACAGGTTCGGTTCCAGGACCAACGTGACCAGAGTAGTTCAGGGTGACGAACACGAATACGCGTAAAATGTGTACGACGTGGAACGACTTTATTCGCGTGTTACAGACTTTCAGAAGATATTTCCAAAGGCGAGAGACGTCGTCAGCCAAGCGGAATTGGTCAGGCACGACGTTATCGCGTACAACAGGGAAATAATCGAACTGAACGCCGCGCTGCGATCGGTACCCGAACGGTGCCCACCCGAAGTATCCGTCATGTGCGATATGATCTCCGGTAACAGATTGCAAGCGGAGAATTATACGTACTTGGTATAGATCATGTTGTTGTTCTCCCGTTCTCGACCGATTGTTAATTATTTGTTTAGAAATATATATAAATATATATACTGAGTTTGTCAAACAGGACGATTTGATAAACGCGGTGAAAGGCGTTTTGGAAATGGAAAACGACGGCGGGCTGTCGAGCCTACCGTTGACGTCGGCCGAGACGGCCAACATTCCGAGGGCTCTGTACGAGCAGACGGAAAAAGAAAGATGGCGTAAATATACTTATGTCGTACATTCGTGTATACAAAACGCGATTTTTTTTACACGTGTATATCGATTTGCACTCGTTTTAAATTTTTTACCTTTTTTCTTCTTCTAGAAATAAAACAAGCTTTAATGGATCGCAGACGTCAATTGGAATTCTCTATATACCCGTACGAAAGTCACACGCGCAAGCTCGTTTTGAAATTAATGGACATGAAAGAGTCGGCTAACTATTATGTTGTCCGTCTGAAACAAATGGAGAATTACAGGTGGTCGGTCAGCGTCGGTAAGTCACATATCAACATACGTATACTAGAATTATACTTACACGTTTTTTTTCTCATTATTATTATATATAATTTTTTTTTTTTTTTGAGTATTGCAGGCTTAGCAATATCTGCACTCGTAGTTTGGATTTTATTGGTGTGCAGCGTGGTGGTAAATTATTGTTCGCGCGCAACTTGGGCGAAATGTTACTTCTTCGGGTAAGACGATTATTATTTTCGTTCATTATAAATATTTTTTGAAAGTACCGCGATTTCAATCTGTTGGTTATAATTTCGTGCACGGCGGAGATGTGATTGAAGCCGCTTGTATAGCACCACTTTTAAGGGTAAAACGTATGAGAATACATGGCAAATTTATAATAATGACCTACGGACGACAAAAGCTGACATGTCCGACCCTGATTAGTTGTGGGTTATAAACAATGATTTTTTTTTTTTCGTGTATATTTCCTAAAGTGTATTATTATTCTAGCTTAGCATATCGTTCGTAAATCTCTTCTCGTATATTTTATATACTCATAACCAAATATGTTTACGGTAGTTATTTATACACTAAACACACGGTAGTTACACGATACACAATAACAGTATTAAAAACGCCATGTACTCGTAATAACGATAAAACGAGTTTCGAAAAATAAAGAAATCCTCCGCCATAATCCGAAATAGTTTTCAAAGTCACTACGACGAATTTCTCACACGTTCTGTCCTCTACACGCATACGTTTTTGGTGTCGTTATAATAATAGCGAGCGTTCGCTTTTTTTCCCCCGATAACTTTTCAACTACCGATCGATATGATTTATAACACCTTGAAATCTATACGAGAACTCAATATTGACATCGGTTCGGGCGGTTTTTTGAGACCAGCCCCGATCCGAGAATAATTCAAAGATCGCGCGCAAACCGTTCGTTCGATTCCCCTTCGAAGAATAATAGCGAAACACGTATTGAGGACCTTTCGCTTTGTGACGGACGGTCTATGTAAAAAACAAAATAAAATTTCAAGCCGTCGATCGAACGTGCGCAACCGACCGCGTGAACCCGTCGGACGGCTAATTTTACAATTATTCTATATAACTCGGTCGGGTGTCGGACGATGCTGTTCGTCGTGAACAAACGGGGTTTTTTTATACGCAAATAACACGCGCCCGCCCACGTGTCTAGCTGCGTGAGCGCAATGCGACTGGCCAGCTTGGCGCTGTGGACAGCGGCGTTGGCGGGTCTGATGGTGAGCGGTAACGTCGAGGCGAACGTTTGTCGGCCGCTGTACGACGAGCCCGCGTACGAGACCGTCACGAAAATAATGGATTGCCCGGACGTGACGAACGACCGCGGGTTCTTTTCCTGGTTCGTTTTTGGAAACGACACGTCCACGGCCCCGTTCAATGAAATTATCGAGTAAAATATAAATTATTATTATTATTATTATTATCGTAACTCGAGTAAATCGCAAAGTTAATGACGACCAAATAGAATGTACGAGTTGTAGAATATTATTTACTCTCGAACAAGTTTATAGTGAAATTGACGAAAATTACAACAGATTATTAACTTGAATCGATCGAAAAACAAATCTATTTTTATATACGAAAATTAGGATTTAAGTGGACAATTATATTACAAAAATAATTGTCATTAATTAATCAATCGTTTACTTTTTGATATACGTTTTAACTGTAGTTAAAAATCGTGATTGGCAAACTGTTTAAACTCGTTTAGTTATTAGCTGAAATCGTCTAATTAGCAATAAATAACAAATATAATGAAAAACTAAATAATATCTTCCTGCGGCGTCTTATTTAGTCTTCAACACTATTCCGTTAATGTTACCGAACACTATATACAATACTATTATTGAAGATATTTATATATTTTTGCTAATTTTATTTTGTATATATATAAAATTAACTTGAATAGTTAATGCGTTAAGTTAAAAAAAAACTTAAGTAATACATCAATTTAAAATTAATAGCGAGTCGCGGTTATTGTGAATTTCAGCTCAAGTGAGTTACTTGGACAACGATTTCAGAGTTGTATTATTATTTTTATTTAAAAACAATGATAAATCGTTTTATTCGAAAAACGATTCAGAGCGACGCTAATAGTTTATTATAACTAATAATGTTCAAATATTATATATGTGAGTGTCTGTCTGAGTATGTCCTACAGTTTGAACTCTTAAAAAACACAAAAACTGATTCATTTCCAAAACGAATATGCCAACAATTTTACTAGGGTTTTTTTTTTGTTGCGACTTTCGGTTTGTTTTTCCTACACTTGAATAGTTACTGGTGAAATCGAAAAAGTGTCAAATAATGTACCAACTAGATACGATTTTCCACTGGAACGTAGTAACGCGTGTCAAAATCGTTCGAGCATTGTTTCGACACGAAAATGTATTCACAAAAGGAAAAAAAAGAAAAAAACACGCATTAAAACCATACATTCTTCGTTTCGCTCGAAATCCAAACAAAAATGTAACAAGATAGTAAATTAAAATCTACTTGACTTGTAGGCTAGATTTTGTATTTGAACTCCAGTTAGTGTGCCCAGTGTTGGTTATAATGCCGTCGTCTCCCACCCGCGTCTCCGTTAAACCCAGACAGTTTTTCGACAGTCTCGTGTCATTACAACACGTTTTTCATTGCCACGTTCGTTCGTTGGTCATCAGATCGTGCAAATCGAATCGCACGGCGTACGCGACGTTCAACCTGAACCAAGTGTTCAACGTGAACGCCAGTTCGGATTACAACAAGTGGCCCGACCTCGTGGACGCGCTGGACGGCCTCAAGACGAAACGGGTCCGCGTCGAACTGGACGACGTGAGCGTCAGCAAGCCGCCGGCGTCCGCGGTCGACGCGCTCAAACCGATCGCCGAGTCGACCAACTTGGACTTTCAAAAATTCCGAAATCACGTAAGGATTCGTTCGGCCTCGTAAACAACACTTTTCTAGAAATGTATTTAAATTGTCATTCGAATAATGTAAAAAGTATTCTGAACGTGAACATTAAGTCTAATTAACGCCTAAAAAAAAAAAAAAAAAAATAGAAATTAAAAAATTTCGCATTGCTCTTTGTCAACAAAAGCCAACTCTGTACAGAGTATCGTCTGTGCCGGAGTTAACGCGTCGAGTAATACGCACGTGTTCCATAATGCGATTTGATCGTACAGATTTTGACTTCGTCGCTGGCACACGGTCGGGTGACTTTGCTCCGCGATCAACTCAACGCGCTTTCGACGCAGACCGCGTCGTTCCCCAACGCGTTCAGATCGACGTTGAAACGCGTGGTGACAAACGTGTCGGAGCTAATCGAAAGCACGATGAGTCCGATGGGCGAGAAGAAAGTGAGAAACGTTTCTATACACTATCATAAGTTTTTAATATCTAAATATTTCGACATATCGTCCGTTTTGTCCGTGTTATGTGTGCGTGTCTTGTTACAGAATACGTTACTCTATCATTTGACGTTAATGGAAGTCGAAATGCAACCGCTGTCGGAGTCTTTGAATCGCACTTGGGCCAACGCGTACACGAGAATCGAGAATTCGGATTTCGATCAGATATTACGGAAAGTATGGAATTTTGTAGAAATTTATTTATTTTTTAATTGTGCACATTTTATGATTAGATAGCAAATGTGCGAATTTAAACGTTTTTAAAGGAAGTCAAAACACTATTTATTCTTGTCGATATTAAGTTTAATAATATAGTTGTGATCTAACCACTGTGTTCCGAAAATGTATAATAGTAATCGACAGAGAAACATGCATGTGCCGCTTACAACAACATGGAAAAAAAACTCGCAATTTTCAAAAAAGTTTCTTTTACAACGATTCGTCTTCTAACCGTCGTTGTATGGTAATGTTCACAAATAAAACGATTCATAATGTATGTATAAACAAGCCTACCCTGATTTTTTTTCTTAACTTAAATAAAATTAATCTTCGATCAGAATTTAGTTATGAAGAAATTTCGTTTTAATACACGTATCACAAACGTTGCAGAATTTATCGAAATGAAATATGTATTGTAACAAAAATCAAATTTACAATGTACATTATGTGTATATAGAATGATTAAATTTACTTAAATTAATATTTTACTCGAAGCAGACAGATCGTTATTATTTAATCGTTATGATATTTTTTTTGGTATATCCCTGAACGACTACCAATTTCAATTTTTTTTCTCACTAAAACCCGAACTGCGCAGTACGAGTTACAAACCAGTGACTTTGCACGAAAAACACGTTGACCCCACGGGACAACACGCTTCTGAGTATCTACCGCCGTCGTTTCGAAAATACATACCGAATTATAATGTACGGTATACATTTCAAATAGTTTTATTTTGTTTTGTAGAACATGGTCCAATACACAAACAGCATTAAACTGCTGTTGGACAAATACAAGTCACACGTGGTCGAAGCGGTGAGAACGGAAGTCGCGTCCTGTAGGCCCGTATGGAATGTGTATCGGATCGGAAGGGATTTGATTTGCAGACAGGCTTTGGACGCTTTGGTGAGTTTTCTGCTACGTTGTATATCGCGCGAACGGTGTTGAAAACTATATATCATCGTATCATATGTCGCGTCCACTTGGTGAAACCGTTATTTTCGTGAACTTCGTGTCCGGATTGTGAAATTTCACGAAATTGCCGGATGTATCATAATGGACGTCCGTTGTATGAAATAAATCATACACAAATATGGACGAAAACCTATCTATTTCAGATTTCTGATTTCGGATGTCTGTAAATTCGGTAATTTCGTGAAATTTCACAATCTCGGTTCACGTAAAGAACGGTTTCACTAAGCAGATGCAACACGTACGTTATTTTCCCGTTTTGATCGTTTTCAGAACGGATTTTGGGTTATATGTTTTCTGATCGCGATGTCGATCACCGCGGCAATACCGGTGGTGAAAAATTTGAAAATATTTCAAAAGTCGCCGCTCACTTCTATGTCACTGTATACGATACCGCCGCCACCTTCAATAGAATTAATGTGCACGAGTAGTTAACTACAATCATTTTGTTATCACGCCTTCGAAAACATTGTAAAACGTTTGTCGCAAACGATTTATTGTTTTTAAATTATAATCGCGATATCAATACGGAAACATAAGTATATTATATGTCGAAATACAACTATACATAGAAAGTTTTGAAAATACGACTACAAAATATATATACGAGTATAGTATTATTTATTACCTATTTAATTCGAAATATTAATTGTATTTGTTTCGTGCAACCTTTTATGCAAACTCAAATAATACAAACAAGTTTGTATACAGTCGATTGTGACGATTCACTGTTTATGGTGAACGTCATGTGGCCGACCATCCAACGGGATAAAGGGTCGCCAACCTCGTACCAAGACCCGATTGGTCGGAGCAACGAAGATTCTAGGTTTTAGGTCACGATGGGAATAATGAAGAAAAATAGAACCATTTTAAGATTATTACGTTTATTGAAATAACTGACACAAAATTAAACGGAATTTTCAGATATATATTAACTCAAAAACAAAAGAAAAGGAAAACTATAATTTAAAATAAGAAACAGACACAAATGATATCGACCAAGTGATTATATTATAAACAAACATATATTTATCAGCATTGTTGGTGGTTCACGGATACACGTTTTTTAAGAAATATGTATATAAAATAATGAACAAATAGAGAAGAGAAAAAACAAATAATATAACTGCAACGAAACGAGGTTAATTTCCGAGAATCGGATTACTCTTAATAATAATACTACATTTTAATAATAACAATAATAATAATTATCGGCCGTTAATTTACCGATAGTGCACATTATTTTAATCAACCGATTTTATTCTGAAACGTTACACGGTATATTTTTTAATTTCATCAATTCCTATTGTTTGTATTTTATCGATAACTTTAGTTGAACTAAAATTGGTTTTACTTAATATATTATATTATTAGGCGTATTGATTCTAAAGTTTATGTTACAAAGAACCGTATGAGAACGTTACACGTGCAACAGTATATTTCATCCAATTCTGTGAGTATTGTAATAATTAGTCGAGAGATAATTTAATATTTGGTAGGTACTTGGGTCACATATTATGGTCTCGTAAATTATTCATAAATTATATTTATAGGTGTAACGATGTGTTTCCTAATGCGTTAGAATGTTTTGCTAGATAAAATGTAATATATATATTATTAAACGCATACTATAATTTACTGTAGTAATTTTAAACCATTATTTATACTTGCTTAAACAGTGGTGAGCGCATAACGTATTTTACTAAAGGATTTGGATAATATAGAAAATATATACTCGTATTCTATGTACTAGTTCTAAATTTAAATGAGTATGAGCCATTGGTTGAGTTGTTAATATACAGTATTTCAATTTTTGTTTGTATTATACGGGTATTATACAAGTATTTTACCATATAAAACCATGCAGTATTTTAAATTGTTAGAAATAAGGCACTGGTTGCAATTTAACGATAAATTTTAATTTCTCCCAAATTTGCTGAAAAAAATCGCAAAAAACTGTAACATAAATAAAAATTTTAATTTTTGTAGTGAAATTAAATATGAAGTCTTACTTGAACCAACTTTTTTTAAAATTTAAACCTATAATTAATAACTTTAATACAATTTAATTTTAATGTGTTCGTGATTTAAATTTTCAAACCTATATCAACTTGAATTCCTAAATAATAAAAATATAAATATTTTGAACTATCAAAAAAGTTAAAAAAGTTAAAATTTTAATTTTAAGGTAATCTTATTGGTAATTGAGTGATTTTGTATTAAAATGTAACCAAATTTTGTGGGTTTCTAGTTGAAATTAAATTAAAATGTTAGAACCAATTGTCTATACAGTGTATTGTCTAACTAATGTGTAACTAATGATATATTAGTGACAATATACATATAAATGTTCAAAATTAAAATTTTTAATTTAATTAAAAATATAATGTTTAATATTCACTATTCAACAATCAAGTTATAATATTCGATTACTAATTTGTTAATTTCCAACTTTATAGTTATAAAAAATAATGTTCAAATTACTTTCTTTTATTTACGGCATTTTATTGCTATTTTAATAATCATATAAACTGAATTTTGAATAAAAGTTTTGAAACAAACTAGGTAATTTAAAGTTTAGGTACCTATTATATTTCAAATATTGTCTGTTGAAATTAAATTACTTGAATAGAATAATAGATTATTGAAAGACAAAGGCTGCATATTTATTTTTAAAGAAATATTAAAATTAGGTTTTTTCAACTGAATCAAGTTGAATTAATTTTGCAAATAAATTCAATCAATGTTATCAATTATTTTTATTTTGTCTGTACTTTCGGTATATTATAATTGCACACAGTATGTATAATACAATTTTATATTGTGGTATAATATTCGTTAACACTAATCAGGATAATATTTTGAAATGCGTAGGAACATAATAGTGAAAGGATAAAGGTTCAATACATTCTTACCCACACTCACAAAAATATTTGTAATACTTGATTCGCTACAATTAAGATGAAGATGGTTTATTTTGTCGGACCCCCCTCCCCCCCCATGAAAAAATCCTGGTTGCGTCACTGCCGAGACATGTCGTGTTGGATGAAACAAAAAACAATTGGTTAGTTTTTATTTTTTATCCTGTCCAATAGTGTCTGCACAATACCCATAGACTGTGCGTATTTTTGTTTGTACAAACTCGAACAAGCAATCGCGGAGGAAAAGCCCACGCGAACTATACTGTACGAAGACATCGAAAGCACTCGCATATTAAATAAGTACACGGACAAGTGCATATATTGTTTTCTTAGCGATGCCGCATATCGAAAACTGCAAATTTAATGAAAAAACTTTTTTTTTTAAAAATGTCGTTCGACCGTATTATTGAAAACGTTAGTCTCGCATTACCTGCGTATCGTATTATCCTCCGCCAAATCGAATATTAAACCAAAAAAAAAGCAATGCAATCACAAACTCAATATATTTTATTGGAAACTATGGCCGAAATATTATCATATAAATATACGCAGTTATTTTATCTAAAAAAAAAAAAAAGTAATAATAATATTTATTTTCGTATTATTTCAAAGAACAGTATATTTATTAAAAAAAGGTCAGAGAGCATTCTGCTTCTAGTAACAAATAAAAATATGACAAATCCTTATACGGGTTATCGTTGTTTTTTTTTTTTTTTTTATAAAGCTTATTAACGGGATTAGAAACGATTTATTTTTTATACCTAGTGCTAGAAAAATATCCGACCACTTAGAACGAATCGGATTTAATTCTGAACAAACACTGACTCATTAGCCCGTTTTCTAGGTTATTATAAGAATCAATTTTTGACGATTTAATTAAAACGATGTTTATCACACTATCGCTTTTAATTCGGTTAAACGTTAAAACGTCTTGGTTGGCAATACAAATCGCGTAACTACAGTCTTGTATTAATTTACCAAACAATATACAACGCACTTAATAATTTCGATATTACCCATATCGTCGCTATAATTCAATCTCATTTATTCAGACATAAGAATTTAAACAACATTGAAATGTAATATTTTAAACGTAACGACTCGTTAATGGGCGGCATCGGACGAAAAACGTACTCGGGATTGGGGAATCGTCGTCGAGGAGACCTCGTTATGTCATTACGATGATAAAACGACGCAGTTCTCGTCGACGGACCCGAGTAATGAGATATGACGTTAAAAATTAGGTACACGACGAGATCTCGCAGCGTCGCCACGTGAAAAGTTTTTACGCGAAGTGGAATTTCGAACATAATACATAGCGCTCAAGCGCCGGTGACGCACGTACGAGAAAATCAAATGCGTTTGTCGTTAAGAAAATAACAATAATTGCGCACGTATTCGATCGTACAGAAATACCGAGAGCTATCCCTCTGTACCGGTCTTTCCCGAAGTGGGCGATATCGTCCCCTTGTGGACACTCGAGGCCTTCAGGAGGCCGACGGCTGATTGAAAAAAGGGCTCTAGAAAATGTTTGACTTTCAAAGTGGGCGGTGGGCGAAATAAGTTTGTGCTCTATACAAATGATAAGGACGTCCGTTAATTCCGGCGTCGGGATATTGGTTTTTTTCGCGATTTGGCCGAATACTTGTCTAACGATTACAACCTTTAATAGATTGGTTTTAGGGTTAAAACCACGTGCAGGGACGTTTATATGTGTGTGTTGAAAAAAGAATTTTGAAAATCGTTGAAAATGATATAAGCAGCGAGAACTCAGAACATTTCGTCCCGCTGTCAAATAAAAATCTTACACAAAACGAAATAAAATGGAAGTTGATCGAACGACTGTTTACTAAAGTCGAATGGCGAAATTTGAATTTTCGATTTGAAATTTGAATGTATTAAACACGTGTAGTGGAAATTAGTTTTTCGTTCTTTGTGTCTATACTGATTATACAAATATTAATTATTTAGACACAAATACGACATTGTCGGACGTTTAGACGATCGTCAATAATACGTGTTTATATTTGATGAGCTCCCGTCGACAATCGGAACGCGGTGAAAAAGAAAAGCGCGCTTTTCGAAATCGTTTTCCAATCGTAAAGGTAAAAGGAGAATATTCTTGTTTTTCGAAACGCTTGTACAATAACGACACCCGAACTTGAGAGTATGAAGAGAAAATCAGCGTTGAAAAATTAACCAACCCCCAGCGCATCCAAAACTAAGTTTACTACACTTTTTAGCGTTTTCTGGAAACGATTTAATCCCGAGTAATTCAATTTAACCTGTAACGAAAAATAATATTTTTGCTCTTCTCCGAGTAGATATATATATATATATGTATGTATAGAAATCAAATTTTTGTTGTTGTTGTTGTTAGATTTGTCTGCCGAGATTGTACGTTTATATCGATTTGGGAATATAAAAAAAACTACGCGTAATTCGATCTACGCCACCGCGCACGCACCACGAACTTATCGCGCCAAGTTGTTCGTACATGTACGTATAGTTCGATTCGTAAACTTTTTACTTGTCAAGAAGATACCGTTAGGCAAATAAATTCACCGAATGATGTTAATACACACACACGACGATTATTGTTTTCCGATCTGATAAATGGAAGCGATTTCGTTATTGCGGTACACGTAACCGAAAAATCGTCGAGCGTTTCGTACGACAAATGTAATTGTAACGGAACGATACTTAAAACATACACGAACGGTCATCTGCCGTTTCGTTGGAGTATTTGACATGTGTTCGATCGTCGTTTGACGAAATCGACGGTTTACAACATTTTCTTTTTTCACCGGGAAACCCGAAACGAATATTTATCTGTACATTGACCACGCGTTCATCGAGTATATTTTTATGGAAATAATTTAATGGTTTTAAGCGATGCCCGCCGGAAAACCTTTCCCGATATTAACACGCGAACTACACAAACGGGACGCGAACACCTTATTTAGACATTGAACTGCCGTTTACAACAAGTGTACACGATGTCGACGGCACCGCATGATTTAGAAAAAAAAAAATATATGTTTATACATTTTTTGTGTCGAACATAGGTCGTAACGAAACCGGTATTGACCGTTTTCCGTTTAAATCGGTCCGTCTCGTTCGACCGCACGAACCGCTGATCGGATAAGTCCGCGTTACGCGGATAAAAACTGTACACCGGCAGAGACGGATTTATTGGCTTTATTGTTCTCAAAATAAATCATTGACGAACCGCCGCCATACGCGTACAGCGTGACGTACGGAAAGATCAAAACCTTGATCGATCATCGCGGAGCTATTACGCACGAATCCTACAGCTTTTGAAACGAACGTCATCTACGGAAGCGTTTACCGTAAGTTGTGTACACATATAAATGTATACGAGGCACATTCGAAAGGTAAGGGCCGTCTGGTCATAAAAAAAATTACAATCATAAAAAACAGGTTTTATTAGCACGTTTAGTTTCTTACAAACCCACTTGACTTTTCCACACAATCGCCGTTCGCTCCCAAGCATTTTTCGTACACCCATCCGCAATAGAAGCTCTCCGCCTGAGAGTTGGGAGCCCGGCCGACAACGGCGTTCATGAGTTCCTAGTCGTTTTCAAAACGTTGTCCGCCGAGCCATTGTCCGAAGCGAATGACCGAGCCGCGTAACGTGGTGTTGTACGCGTACAGATGACAGATGACAGGGGGGGGAGAGGCACGGCGCGTGTTTTTTTTAAATAGTCGTTTTATCGACACGCGGTCATGCCGAGGAATCGTCGCGTTTCACCCCGCGGGCCCGAGAATGCGTCGGTACAGTAGTTCGAACGATAACAACAACCCGTCGCCTCTGCACGGCGCGTGTTCCCGGTTTTTTATTCACGAGTTAGCGAGGAAACGTCGCGCCCGTTTACCGGGTAACCTCCACGTCCTCTACGTCCCCAGTGCGCATGTCTCGGCCGCCGCCGAGACTGCGGAACCGCGTGAAACGCGACACGATCCGGACGAGTCCTTTTTACGAAAGTTTTAAAAAAAAACGTCTCCGACGGGTGGGCGACGGGCCAAGCACGTTGACGAACACGTTAGCGTGGTTAGAGACGGCGGCGTATCGTCTCGTCGCACAATCCGGCGGGTGTTTTTTATAGCCGTTTTCTTGGCCGTGCGCGGTCGGTACGTATGACAACGTAGTTCGAATAATAATAATAATCCGTCGTCGCCTATGCACGGTGCGTGTGCGTGTGTTTTAACGGAGACGCGTAAAATATCGGCGATTTTATGTCGCCGCCGTTCTGTTCTCGTGGTTTTTTTATCCGATTCCCCTACGATATATGATGTATGTTAACGCGTTAAATCCCGTCGACATTATTATTATTAGCTTTGTGTGTGTATATATATATATACATTATATGTATAAATCTGATTATATGAGTCGTAAACGCGATATTTTTTGGTTTTTTTTTATTTTTTATTCTTCGCGGCGAGACGAGAGAAAAAACCTATTAAATCGGGATTATTTTTTTTATTTTTACTCTAAATACGCCGACACGTCGTTTTATTATGTTAGGATTAGCGTGTATGCGTAGGTGGTAACGTATAAACGCGTGTTTTTTTTTTTTTACAATATGTCCCTTTTTTTCCTTATTTAAAACCAGTAGTAACAAAAATTTTCGAGAGAGAAAACTTTGCCAGAAGGCTAAACGAAAACCAACCCGTGCGAATCCAACCCAGACGTGCTCGGAGGTGGTCTTCGTGATGGGGGGGGGTTTCAGCGACATCCGGACTACTGTTCTTGCTCGCGTCATTAGTTGGATTATTACGTCATTAGTCTGCCGCCTTAGGGAGTTCAGTGTGACATCGGACATCAGCTGCTCAGCTGAACCCTTGAACTCCCGCGGTACCCGCGAGCAAGATCGGGGGCTAAACCCTGGGACTCTGGGGCCCTGCCCGAGTGTCGAGACCCGTAGTTTTCTCAACCACCCACACCAGTACGGTAGATCCGACTCAGGCACGTCCCGCGGATTTCGACCGGACAACGTGTAGCACCTCACCTGTTCGATCGCACGTAGCACGACCCAAGGCTACGTTCCCCTTTGCCAAATGAAGGATTCAGCACGCGAGGTCCACCTTCCCAGCCAGGAGATCAATTTAATCGATATTAAAAAATGAGCTTTTCTTATTTATATATTGATAATAAAATTATTTTCTTATATATATATATATATATTTTTAAAAAAGTTACAACTTTAACAAAAATAATTGCGATTTATTTATTTTTTTATATTAATAAAAGATAATTATTTGTATTGTTTCATTTAATTTGTCTAGTTTTCTTCTTCATTACTTGTAATGTCATAGTATACATTATAATGACAACAATAATAATATCAAAATATTTGTGGGCGTTTTAAAAATGTTATATACAGAAATAAAATAATGTGTTTATTAATACTTAATACAGTAAAGGATATATTAAAAATTTACTATGTAAATGTGTTTGGTAAACAGGCAATGGATATTTATTTGAACAAAAATATATAATTCAATATTATGAAATTGTTGAAACATATTGTTATAATTTTTGTCCAAATATTGAAGTAGTATTGTTTTTGTGGCCATCCAATGATTATATGGAATTATAGTAATATGTTCACACATTCTTCAAAACTTTTTGAAAATGTTGTGCAAATATTCATGGTTTCCATCCAATATTATAATAATATGTAATCAATAATATTTTGCTCTAACTTTAGCCTCTGCGTTACTGACAGACCGTTGAAAAATGCCAACACCCAATGCTTTTCGACTGCCTACCCATTTTTTTATAAAAATGTATTGAGGACGCGACTTTTTTTGTAAGCCTTCATCAGAGTGCCCCTAATATTTTTTTCTCCCCGATTCAACCGCTGCGTATTCATGATCAATATATTCGAACGATTTATGTGACAACGGTTTTTAACACGTGGTTGTAAATTTGTAGTCTTAAAATAATTCCCTGCCGTATATAAAAAAATATATAAAACATTTAATAGTGGTTTGAAAATAAAAAGTATCACGTCCGCGCGGCGCCCGTCACGGTCATCTTACTTTAATTCGGCAATACGACATTTATGTAATGTAATAAAATACGAATATTTCGAGGTAAAGTTTTAACGGTAAGCACGTAAGCCGTGTAAGACTTGTTTATTTTGAATACGTCCGAACGTATTAAGAAAAGAAAAAATAATTCGAGTACATCCGAGTGCGAGTGGGTTGATAATCTGTTTGACGACAGTGTCTAAATAATTTCCATTTGACAATTCATACGTACAAGTTTTCGCCGCTATTAAATAAATAGATATTAGGTACCAGGAGAGTATGAGGACGACCGTACGTGAGAACGACAACGCGTGTCTGCTCATATACTCCTGGTACCGTTTTTCGATTATTTCGTGTACAGCGGCAGTTCACAGACCGTGTCGTAACAGGAATTACACGAAACAAACCGATATTATGTACCAGGAGAGTATGAGGACAACCGTTCGTGAGAACGACAACGCGTGTCTGCTCATATACTCCTGGTACCGTTCTTCGATTATTTCATGTACACCGGCCGTTCACAGACCGTGTCGTAACAGGAATTATACGAAATAAATGGATTTTAGGTACCAGGAGAGTATGAGGACAACCGTACGTGAGAACGACGACGCGTGTCTGCTCCTAAACTCCTGGTACCGTTTTTCGATTATTTCGTGCACACCGGCCGTTCGTTACTCGTGTCGTGACAGGAATTATACGAAATAAATGGATTTTAGGTACCAGGAGAGTATGAGGACAACCGTACGTGAGAACGACGACGCGTGTCTGCTCCTAAACTCCTGGTACCGTTTTTCGATTATTTCGTGCACACCGGCCGTTCGTTACTCGTGTCGTGACAGGAATTATACGAAATAAATGGATTTTAGGTACCAGGAGAGTATGAGGACAACCGTACGTGAGAACGACGACGCGTGTCTGCTCCTAAACTCCTGGTACCGTTTTTCGATTATTTCGTGCACACCAGCCGTTCGTTACTCGTGTCGTGACACGAATTATACGAAATAAATGGATTTTAGGTACCAGGAGAGTATGAGGACAACCGTTCGTGAGAACGACGACGCGTGTCTGCTCCTAAACTCCTGGTACCGTTTTTCGTTTATTTCGTGTATACCGGCCGTTCGTAACTCGTTTCACGACAGGAATTATACGAAATAAATGGATTTTAGGTACCAGTAGAGTATGAGGACAACCGTACGATAGAAAAACAACGCGTGTCTGCTCCTAAACTCCTGGTACCGTTTTTCGTTTATTTCGTGTACACCGGCCGTTCGTAACTCGTTTCACGACAGGAATTATACGAAATAAATGGATTTTAGGTACCAGGAGAGTATGAGGACAACCGTACGATAGAAAAACAACGCGTGTCTGCTCCTAAACTCCTGGTACCGTTTTTCGTTTATTTCGTGTACAGCGGCAGTTCACAGCTTGTGTCGCGACAGGAATTACACGAAACAAACCGATATTATGTACCAGGAGAGTATGAGGACAACCGTACGTGAGAACGACGACGCGTGTCTGCTCATATACTCCTGGTACCGTTTTTCGATTATTTCATGTACACCGGCCGTTCACAGACCATGTCGTAACAGGAATTATACGAAATAAATGGATTTTAGATACCAGGAGAGTATGAGAACAACCGTACGTGAGAACGACGACGCGTGTCTGCTCATATACTCCTGGTACCGTTTTTCGATTATTTCATGTACACCGGCCGTTCACAGACCGTGTCGTAACAGGAATTATACGAAATAAATGGATTTTAGGTACCAGGAGAGTATGAGGACAACCGTTCGTGAGAACGACGACGCGTGTCTGCTCCTAAACTCCTGGTACCGTTTTTCGTTTATTTCGTGTATACCGGCCGTTCGTAACTCGTTTCACGACAGGAATTATACGAAATAAATGGATTTTAGGTACCAGGAGAGTATGAGGACAACCGTACGATAGAAAAACAACGCGTGTCTGCTCCTAAACTCCTGGTACCGTTTTTCGTTTATTTCGTGTATACCGGCCGTTCGTAACTCGTTTCACGACAGGAATTATACGAAATAAATGGATTTTAGGTACCAGGAGAGTATGAGGACAACCGTTCGTGAGAACGACGACGCGTGTCTGCTCCTAAACTCCTGGTACCGTTTTTCGATTATTTCGTGTACACCGGCCGTTTGCGTGACACCTTCGTACGCGTGTACAAATACACGATGTACAGCCGATATGATGTTAAAGAGACTTGCGGAAATAATGTTGGCCGTGTGGATACCGTTCGTTACGGACAGTCGAACGTCGCATCGTTTCCATACGGGATACCGTATTTACACACGAAACCTCGTGTTTTTATCGATCCGTCGAAACAACAATTTATATTTGTCTCCGTCCGTTCGTCGTGTACACGCGCGAGTATGAAGTTGCTCGTCATCGTTTGACCGGTCGCGTGGATAACCGCGAACGGACGATCGTCCGGAGATACAATCGGCGTTGCGATCCACACTCGAGCGTTGTCACCATTTCGTGCGACGGCGGGGCGGGCTGGCGGAAGGAATAATCGATCGTAGAAGGCTTTTTATTTTCATTACGTTTTATTCGCGAACGTACGGCGTACGCGCGTACACACAAAACGAAAGCGTCGGACGCGCGACGTCCGGAATAACAATACAATAGAAAACGCAAAGGAAAAAAACGGACAAAACAAACAAATGAGAACGCGTGCGCGGGACCGCGTCTACTTGATACCGGCCCCGTCCTCGCCGGGGTCGTTCATCGAGTCCATCGCTTTCATGCCTTGATAGAACAGACCGCCCAGTATGGCCACCACGGTGAACGCCTGGGCCGCAATACGTCCGCGCATCATCATTTGCGACTTCATCCGGTCGCCCTCGTACATGTTCTTCAGGCCGAAGCCCAAGAAACCGACGGTGACCAGCGCGCCTGGCCAAATAAAAAACAAACACGTCGGAACGAGGTTGATGTTGTATGTAATAACGGTAATCCTCCCCCCACGGCACGTTCTCGACGGTAATTTCGTTCCCGATCTCGGGGGGAACCCCTCCCCGGGTGAATATTGCACAAAATAAAATACCTGTGCCTAATATACGTGTATTTATACCAGTGGCGGCTTTGGTCTTTTGCCTAGGGGTGGGGGGGGCAATATTTTTTGATATACAGATATAAGTTTTCACGTTCCGATGCCATTTTCTAGGGAACGTCATATCCTTTTTATAAAATATTGTTTAACAAAGAAGTTATAACGTTTTACATTTTTCGTTCTTTTTTAAAGCTGGTAATTTTTTTTTTAAACGATATCTTACAAAAAGGATATGACGTTCCCTAAAAAATATTGTCCTTTTCAAAATTGGTAATAGGTGCTTCAACTCTAATTCTGACGTAGACCCCCACATTTACTGTTTCACGTACTGTAATTTTTTCTATATTTCCTATAGGACAGACGGAGACAACAAATACGGGTGATTCGCCTCTTGAATATATATGAATACGTACATAAAATATGAACATTTACCTATTTATTACTTTAAATAATATATAACCAAATAATTATAGTATTTTGGTTATCTTACCGATTTGCAAAAAAAAAAAAAACCATTAATTTCTACTACAGTTGAATTTAACTTATTTAACTTCAAACTAACCGAAAAAACTACAACGTGTACTGTTAAAAATCAAAACGTAAAATGTCATAGTGGCCATGCCCCCCCCTAAATTTTTTTTTACGGCGGGTATTCGAATTCTATTTTCGACTCGACCAATTATTGAAAAAACCAAAAAAACATTCATCTCGGACGTACAAAGCACGAAGACGGTTTCATATCGTCTTTTTTTAAGTATTGTTTCACGAGTTTTTATTGTCCATTTTTACCCGTTTTAATCGTGCCGCGTCGGACGGCACTCGAGTAAACATCAATTAAGATATTATTCCCCCCCACCCCCACGCTACGTTCGGTGAAAACAAATGCATTTTCAAGAATAATATTTGAACGTTTTTGTAGTATCAACGACGGTACGAATTAAAAGTCAAATACAGTTATTGTATAGTTGTTGTTTTTTCGCGTTCAACGCGTACCGACGAAATCAAAAACGATAGTTCCGTCGAGAAAACACGGCCGAAACGAGCACCACCCGTCGTCCGTCGCGTACCGTTTCCTTCGACAATTTTGGCGACATTCTCAACGAAAAACGACCGGCGGGAAACGTTCGTTTTTAACGACGGGCAGTGGCCAAAATAACGTCCGTGCGCCGGTCGTGCGATCAAGTGTCTGCAAACCGGAATTTAGCGAAAAAATATTGACACGACCGCCGCCGGGCCCACGCCGTCCATGAATCTTGGCCGTATGAGCTGCCGGCGACACGGATTCACATTTACCGGGGTTCGCACGAAACGAAATTATTATGGTATGGGAAAAACTGTCGGATCGTTTATCGCACAGGCCATTCCGGCGGGTTCGCTGTTATGGACCGCGTGAACGTTTTTTTGCGCGACACGTGGTCGTTACATAATGATTTCGAACAGATTTCTTCGCGCCATTGAAATCTCCCGTCGCCACATCACGGAATATCGTTTCGAGAGAATAATACCGGGTGTTTTTAACAATGACAAAAAAACAGGCAAGTGAAATCGAATGATTCGATAAGAAAAACCGCACCAAAATGCATAATACGGTGCAGTCCCGGAGATCATTTAAACATGTCGAAAAACGCGGACTTTACGTATACAGTTATGGGTTGGCCGTTAGAGTCGGACGTTAAGAAAATTTTGAAAACCTGGTCCGAACCAATTGACATTATGCGTTACAAACGTTTTCACGGTGTGAAGTGACGTCGAGGGAGCCCCGTTTCAATTGCCGTTCCCCTTGGGTACGCGCACGATAAACAATTTTTTCTGATAGTTATTAGTCACACTATCGATGACATCGATCCAACAGTTAGCGAACGGAGAAATTTTTATTATTATTCGTACGAGCAGATAATCGTTATTTGGTATGAGTGCTCGTTTACTTAAGATCGTCCAGTAAGAAATTTGAAAAAAGCTTATAGCCACTTAGCTCCCAAATTTTTCATTTAACGACTGTTAATCGATTCGTTCAGGCTTTGATCCCAATAATAAAACCAATGCTACTTTTGGGCGCTTTAACAGTATTCGTTTTTATGATGCAATATTTTTAAACAGAATCGGAATCGCTCTGCCATTAAAGTGTAACCAATATCACAAAATAGCTCACCAATGGGCACAAATGGATTTTCTTTGAATTTCCTCACGAATTTGCTGCTGACATCTTCCATTTGAGATCTTTTCACATAATCCGGTGTTTGACCCTTGTCCTTTTTCAATTTCAACCATTCCAAAGCGCTTTCATCTTTCTTTTCGTTGTCGGACATTTTCGCACTTAAAATGTTTCTTAAAATTGAATTGCGGTTCAAATATTCAAAAAGTATTTTAACACAAAATAATGCACGGAAACTATCTTCAATTCTTAATCATGAAAATTGCTACATCACATAATGATATTTTTACTGATAACAAATAGCGTGATAACGGTTATCAAAACGAATATTATATAAAAAAGGATAGAAACATTTATTTTTTTCCACAGGGGTTTACACATAATATTAAAAAAAAAAAAAAATGTAATAATTTGTTTTTAAAAACACATTACACGATTTGACATACATTCCAGTCACAAAGGTCATTGACTGTCACACGCATTATTATTATGTTTTTAGTTTAATTAAAAATAGAACTTTTCAAAATTGTTTTATTGTAAAAATTAAATACTTCTTTACTGGTTGCAAAACATTTGTCCATACAGTGTACGAAAGTTGAATGGGAAAATTCTCCAGTGGTGTGTGATGTCAACAGCTTTCTGGTTTCAGAATTAGCAAACACTAACGTGAAATAAGCAACAGAAGACTGAAAAACGACAAGCAAAAACAAATTAAAATGTTTGTACTTAAACTAGCCAGACTTCATATGATCCGGTCGGTCATTCAACCATACAATGGTCACAACAATAGTGATAACAATAACAGTTAATGTTAAAACAGACAATGTATTGATTAATAAATATTTAAATAAACATTACAAAAATAGGTTTTCAATATAAAGATATCGTACTTTTAACTGCAACTCGTTTGGATTGAGAATGATTTCTTTGTCTTCCATGACCGCACAACTCATGGCCGCGTATAGATAATGCATAGCAATACCGGAGTTCATCAACGCCATGCAAGAAGCATTCAAACAGGTAGACAATAACTATAATGGAAACATTATTATTATTATTATAGAAAGAAGCGACCAAAAAGAGTGAGGGGATTGGGAAATGTCTAATCGACTACACTGCATACATTTCCTCTGTCTTGCATTTCTTGAACTGTCACGACAATCGACGTTCTGGGATATTGTTCGACGATTAAAGCTTTTTCACACGTCGATTGCAAGATACCTTCCAACATTTTATCGTGGACGGCTGTAAAACATTCAACGATTGCCGATGTAATATTATCGTTATTTTTCGTTAATCATATATGTACTTATGCTGCCGGTCTTTCGTCTAAAGATTACGTTCACGGTGGCACGATCGTACATGCATTTGCTAGCCTTGGGTTCGAGCGGTCCGACAACCGATACGGAAACTGTACTTTTACCTGCAAAAACAAACAGGCACTTACGTCACACAAATAATAGTAATAATAACACAAAGAACCGTACCTTGAGACAGATATGCCGAGCCCTCGCAATTTCCCAAGAAACCCAATTGACATTTGAGATATTCCTCTGTCATTTTTCCCGAAAAACCAAACGTAACGACTATTACTTATATTGTTTGCAACATAAAAATAATTGGCTGTTCGCGGTTCAAACGAACGTCAAGTTCGTTCAAATTCCAATAAAAAGAAACCTTTAAAGTTTACGTTTTTAAATTTAAAAATTTGTTTTATTATATAATATGAACGTTAACCTAAAACAAAAAAAAAACAAAAAATTGGTTACAGTGGTATACTCGAACGTGCGTAAAAGCAGTTTATTTATACCGTAATGTACGATAAGATTATTTTACTGGTTATGAATTATAGTTGTGTGATAACGTGTATTATCTACTGCCGTGCTCTTGACTTCCTGAGTCTTGTGAGAGAGCTTTTAGATTATAAGTGAAATGTCAATTAATTGGTTTTTTAATTTCCCGTGTCTCAACCGATTTTGAACTAATACATTTAATTACTCGACAATGCTTGCACAACGGCGGCGGTATTTGATAATAAATGTTTTTAAATCGCGTATTTTTTTCCATAGCTAATACTTAGAGTGTAACTGTCCGTTTAAATTTAAAATTAATAAAAAGATATGACCCAACGTTTATATTGTAAATACGATTAGTGTTTCTCAATAACGATCGCACAGGGAAAATGACAGAACCGAGTAAAACGACTTCGAGAGTGCACATCTCAACGATTGAATGGGATATGATGGATAAGACAAAGTTTTTGCCGTTGAGCATGCTAAGCTCGTTCTGTGTACGCTGCACTCTCTATCCGCTGACTTTAATCAAAACAAGACTTCAAATTCAAAAACACGGAGGAATGTATAAAGGTACCCAACAGTTGTTTTCAAGAAAATATTGTATTGTTGCTTGTAAAAAAAAATTTTGCATTTCTTGAGCTTCAAAATTAAATTGCACCTTAGAGGACATTCCGTTATTTACAATTATTTGAGCAATAAAATGTTTTACTTTAATTTATTTGTTTCATACAATTTGCACTTATAGTCTTATTTTGAATAACACAAATGTATTGGACTACGTCAAAAACTTAAAATACATTATGATTAATTTTTCAGGATTGTTGGATGCGGCCAATCGTATTTATCATGTAGAAGGTATGTCGGGACTCTATCGCGGTTTTTGGGTGAGTTCAGCACAAGTGTTCTCCGGCGCAGCCTATATTGGCGCCTACGAACAAACTAGATATATGACAGCTCCATACTTACAACAATGGCCCGAAATCAGATCGATGGTTGCCGGTGGCGTGGCATCTGTTTTTGGACAAACAATAATCGTTCCTTTTGATATCGTCAGTCAACACTTGATGATGCTTGGTTTGTCGACTAGCAGTACACACAAAAATAATATAGTAAGCCAATTCTTATCATATTTTACAATTCGATTAATTTAAATTAATATATTGTGTCTTATGGGAGTGTAAAACCAGAAATGCGTTATATATAATTTTATATGATTCTGTAAAATATGCATTTTGCCATATTTCTAAGAAAGACATGTTTTCATTATATATACATTTGTAAAAATTTGCCTGTCAAATATTTTTATAAATGACTTAACGATAAAATATCTAATCTTAAACTAAATTTCAATTTACATAATAGTTTCTGAAAGTATTTTTAAGTTTTTTGTTTAAACTTGATTTGAGAGTTCTGCTTATAAATAATAAATAATAATAATAATACATTTTAATTATTTTTGAAATATTTTTAAGTAAATTAATTAACCTAACAATTTCTATGTTAATTTTACTATGATAAATTTTTTTTTAGTGGTTAAATAGGTTTTGTTATTTTTGTTTGTGATTGATAAACTAAAATATACTGTACTTTTAGTCTTAACCAATTAAAAAATTACTATACTTAAACAAATTTTAATAATTTGTTTATTATTTGTCTATTCTTTCATTTAATCAAAGTGAAAAAAAAGAAATTACAGTTTAATATGCTGTAATATTCGATAACAATCATTAAGGATCCAAAACTAATGTTAAGTATATTCAGTATTGAGCGTGTGAAAATTATTTTCAGTTGTATGAATTTCTATAATAATTAAGAGATAAAAATAAACAATCCTTGCTTATACAACTGAATTTTGGAGTACATGTTTCAAACAATTTTATCAAATCTGAGTACAAAATATATAAGTAATTATTTATTTTGTCCAATATAATTAATTACTTTTGTTTTTCCAGGTATATTTTCGTCCGTTGGGCATTCATCTCGATACGTCAAAATCAAAGTTTCGTACCACATTAGATATCGCTCAATGTGTTTATCAACAGGACGGTGTCAAGGGGTTTTACAGAGGTTACGTCGCATCGGTGTGCACATATGCACCAAACAGTGCTTTGTGGTGGAGTTTTTATACAATATTTCAAGGTATATTTTATGTTGTGTTTATTACAATGAGTTATACTCAAGTCAAGTTAGGTCCGCACATTACGTCTTTTATGAGATCTAACTTGAACTTCTTTGAATTATATACTCTATTCTCTAATGTGATTTGTGCGTAGGAGCGTGACATCATTGTATGCTCTGCATAACCTATTGTGGTACAGTAACATTTGCTGTCACCTGAAACTGGTCACTGTTAAAAGTGAATAGGGTATAGTGTTTCTTATTATAAAATGAAATTAATAGGAACGGCTATGAAGTAATTATATAATAATGAAAATAAAAATGTAAAACTGCAGTTTGAAATTAATGTTGATTTTCAAAAGTATTGTTTTGCAAAAAAAAGCTTGTGTGATAATAATATTATACAATAAAACACTATACATTTTCCCAAATGACATTGTCCGTAACATTTATACATTTAATTAATATGTTTGAAAACAGCAAATCCTCTCAAAAATCTGTTTGTAATTGTTTTGTTTATACACATACACACACACATCTGTTCGCTATTCATGTTTATTACTTAATATTGTATAATCTTAAATGATCCAATCTTAATTGGTTTAAATATCATATTAATTTTCATGGCTACTGTTTATTTTATATTATGTTGTTTATTTTATACTAAGTTGTTGACCTTGATCTATGGACTCGTGTGTTATTTAATATGATATTAATTAATAGCAAATATTGTTTGTAAATTTCAAATGTAACCTAACGATTTGCAATTTTATCTCAAAACGTGTTACTTATATTTTTTTTAACCTTTCATAATAATGGATTGTCTTTAGGTTTGATATTATTATGTTAATTTGTAATATTTGGAACAATTTGAAATGAACGGGTGCTGATATAAATAAATCGTAAATCGTGAACAATATGTTGAAACTTTTAAGAGTAGTATTAAATTGTTTACCCCTAAAATGCCCCTACGTTTGAAATAATAAATACTTTATATTTGTCACATATGCCTATTAACTTATATTTGAATTTCATTTGTTGACATTCAGAACAACTGGAGAAAAGGTGTTCAGTAAACACTTCGCTTTTGTTTTTGCAAAGTATATCGGGTGTACTGGCTGGATTCACGACAACACTGATTACAAATCCAATGGACACGATCAGAGCACGATTGCAGGTAGAGCGTGCGCAAACCAGATTACTCAAAAATTGTTTTTAATATTATATACTCAAAAAAACAAAACAAAAATTACAATCATTGTTATAATTTAGGTCCAAAGAACAAACTCTATTGTTGGAACGTTCAACATTCTGTGGAAAGAAGAGGGCATGTTAATGTTTACGAAAGGACTCTCGGCCAGATTGGTGCAGTCAGTTTGTTTTAGTTTTACGATTATCTTGGGCTATGAAAGTATCAAACGAGTTAGTGTGCTCAAAGAATACAAAGATCAGGTGCGATGGTAATTTTACACATCACGTAATCATTGTTGTTGTACAAATTTTTTTTTTTTAGAAAATTGTGCATTTTGTTAATTTTTAAAAAGAATCACTAATAATAGTCACGCGTACTACACTATTGCTATCGTATATATTTGTATATATATATATACGAATGACAATGTATAGCTGACACATATTTTTATTGTTACCTATAGTTATTTTTATGTTGTTAAATGTTTTGTTTCAATTTAAAAATAAATATATATATATAGGTTAATTATAACACAATCAATTTCATTATTATAATTATTGTTATCATCGATAGTCATTTTTGTTATGATGAAACTTAAGTTTTTGTTACATTTTCTGCCGTCTGAATAAAAAACTTGAACATCTGACACGTTTAACTAATAATGCTTTGTTAAAATACGAATTACGTCACTTTTATTTAAAAAAATTAATTTATTACTTATTCATGTAATCCGTTGATATATAATGTCGAGTGGATTATGTTCTAAGCGAGTCGGATATCCGATTAAAGATACTCAGACCTACTGACGACCGGTCAGATTATATACGTCAAAGGAAAAATCGATCGAAACATTGTTTCTATTGTTTGACAACAAACAATTGACTAATCGACTGTGTGTGTGTGTGTGTGTATATGTGTGTGTATGTGTGCGTGTAATGAACACATAGGACTGGTTGAAACGGGCAAGTTTAGAAACGAGCGACATAATTTGGAACGGCATGAAATTAAAAAAGTAACTTTTCGACTAAACATTGACTTTCTAATTAGCCCAGTTTTGGTTATTGGCATGGCGGCTATCGCGGATCGGCGATGGATCTTTAGTGACGACATAGAAGTGCTGGCAATTCTTAGCGCGGCGACGATTGCGATGTCCTGACACCGTCAGTTCGTTGGCAGGAGCGGAACCTCGATGATAACGTCTAAGTTGATGTCAAATGTCAAAATGATTAACGCATACGAATCCGCGTTAAGTGAGACATTTTATGTCTTTTTAGGTTAGGTTTTTTTTCTGTAACGCTTTTTCGTGACAGTCCCCAGTGGGTATCTTAATTTAGGCCTGCCCTAAGCACTGCTGAACAGGCATGCAGGGCAGTGGGTGTATTGCCGATACTTATAAAAAAAAAAAAAAAAAAGTAACGCTTTTCGTGGACACGTTTTGGTGGACACTTTTTCGCGACGGTTTTTTATTTTAATGTGCCAAAGTAAAGACATAAAATGTCAAAACAAATGTAAACCCTTGACATATTTAGAGACTTTGTTAGGTATAGGGGAACACGTGCGATAAATGCGTTTTGGACAGTCTTGGATTAAAATAAAAACGAAAAATTCAATGACATTAGGGTCAGGTTTGGTTCGCCTGGACGAGTTATCTGCATTTTCTAAACACGTTTGGCGGAACCAGTCGGTCTTTTTACCCCCCCGTAGACGCGAGTTTCGCCGCGTTGTCATCAGCTTTTTGACTTTGCGTAACGTAATCGCATCGAGTATTCGTCGGAAACGTACGAAAATGAAGCGATGGATGGTCGGCGTGTCACACAAATCGGTGCAGGTTATTTAATGAACGGAGGACCGGCACTCGCGATGACGCAAGAAGTCGTGTGACGAAAATCGAAGAAAACGTCGGAGCGGACGGGACGTTTCGCGATCGACACGACCTCAACGGGGGAGAGGCTTATCTCTGACGTTTCTCCTAGTCACCTATGGGTGAAATCTTGACAGAAAATCGCGCGCAGCAAGGCGGCGGGTACCGAAAGTGCTCGTATTTGTTGGAACACGTGTTCACGACGCTCGTGATTTACGTTACCAGAACGAAGAAGAATTTTCCGATTCGATTGAGACGGGGAACGAAAACTCTGGGTGCCTCACAGTCCAAAAATACTGTCGTTACGGTGACGACACGAGAAGTTCAAAAACCACAGTTTGCCACGTTCTTTTTTTGGAACCGGAACACAGTACTGGTTGATGGAATTCACGACTCGGGGTGAAACACAATCCCTTCTGCGGCATACCTTCAAGCCGCGTGCCTTTCCCTCGAACGTCTGGTCTCCATTGGACGGGATATTGTCACCAATCCTTCTTATAAACCGGCGGATTTCGCGTCCAATGATTTTATTAGTTTTTCCGAAGATAAAGGACGAAATGGACGGTTGAAAAGTACTTCAACAAAGTAGGAGGTGGAGCGCGAGTTCTTCGACACTGGCATACAAACGAGCTGATGTCGCGTCTACGGGAATGCATCGATCTGGACGGCTATTACGTAGAAAAAAAAACTGTATTGGTACAATCACTGTACGTCTTATGAAAACTATGCACTTGTCGATTTCTCATAAAAGCTGTGATCTCAAATTCTGAAAGCGAATTTGGATTCTATCCTAATAGTTTTTAAAATGTATTGAAATCTCGTGTTTTGAACGTTCCAAACTAGTCGTTGTTAACCATGACGTTTGTCACAAATGAAATTCGACCCGCGGTTCACCGTTTTACCTTTTATTGTAAATAATATTGATTTTTACACGTCCGTTTTAAAACACGCGTATGTTCACGTCGATTGTTGGCTATTATAATTATCGCGTGTTAGCAGCGATCAATTCGATCAACACTCGTTTAGTCTCATCCCGTCCCCCGTATTGGTTTTTGCCGCGCGAATAATAATATCGTCGTAATTGCAAAAACATTATCATGGCGGACGCCGAGAACGAGAAACGGAAAACGATCGGCGCGGTCGAACGGCAAATCGATCGACTGGAAAACGCTTTGCGCGGTTCCCGGGCGGAGAAACCGAGACCGACCACTATACGCGACTGTTTGGCGGAGAGATCGAGAGATCGCGCACAGAGGTGCGGTCGGCGCAACGGGCGATCGTCGACGGGCTCAAGGCGACGGGACGTTCTGTGGGCGCGCTGAAGGCGGCCGTGCAAGAGCGCCGACGGCGCGAGCGACCGGAGGACGGGACGGTCCGCGAACGCGACGCGCTGGCCGACGGGCTGGCCCGGCTGAAAGGAGCCGCGGAAAAAGCGTCGCGGGACCGCGAAGAACTCTCGCGACAATTGGCCGTGTTGAAAGTCGAACGCGTTGTGTTGGAAGACTTGATCAGGTCCGTCGAAAACGTATGACGACAAATACACGGCCGCTGCCTCAAATGAAATCGCGTTTTTATTCGCAACCGACACTGGCAGTTGGGGCCCGTGTTTAAACGTTCGTATAAACAACGTGTCGATGACATCAGACCGATTGCGTTTTGCACGCATTTGCGATCTATTTTAGAACGGCCCGATCGCCGTGTCCATAGATACACTGACGCCTAATGGTGAGAAATGAAATTTTACGCGGCAAAGAACTCTGCAGAACGCTACAGACGTCGATCGTAATATGATATATTTATATAGGCTTTATTATTTTATTTTTTAGCGTCAGTAAAGACCAATATATTAAATTAAGATTAAATTGAATTCAAAATTACGATTACTTTATTATATAATAATGTCCACACACAAGGAATGCAACAATGTATATATATACATGCGCAAGGCTATGAAAGTCAACTAATTTTTCTAACTTGTCAATTATTATTGATAAAAAAAAAATAGAAGTTAAATACGAAGTTACTTATAATTTTTTCTATTTAAAAAAAATGTAACTTGATTAAAAATTCAAAACTGTCTAGATCTCTGTCATTTTGCAGGTAAAGTTATCATCTATTTCGAGTCTAAATGTTGGGTTTTTAACTATACACCGTACACCGTTCTGGGAATCTTTTACTTCAATAAAAATAACTGGCGTGTATTAACTATAAAACCCCTTTTATGTTTTTATAATTTTAGAGTGAAATTTAAATTAATTTAAGTTGTATAACTCTACATACAACTCGCATGTCATATAGTTACACGTTTTGCGTAGTATATCGATCTAGTTTTCGTGCGTTTAAAATTTATAATGCAAATGCTTACAGTATAAGTACATCGTACATGCAGCGAAAGTACGGGCCTTATACCCTTTTTACGCATTAAATATTTACGACGTCTGTTACACGTTAACTGACCTTATACATGTACATATATTATGGCGATGATTATAGTCATATACCTACTCGTATGCAATAAGCATATTGTGTTTAGGCTGGGTGAAAGCTTAAAATATTTATAATCTTGGCGCGTTTTACTTACGAGAGTAAACCAAATTTAAATGATAATCCAACTTAAACGAATAAATATTCTATATTTTAATAATTTATAAGCTCAGACTTAGATTTCTGTGGAGGAGGCGGCAAAAAGTATTAGCCTTGGGCCGCAAAAACTTGAAATACATCTCTGCGTCGATATAAATATTAAATAAACAATGAACACATTTCTAACAATAATACCTCGTGTCCCATCTATTAATATGGATGGTTTTGATTGTTAACGATAAAAAGAGATTTAAGTAACAAATACTTAACCCCTGCACAGCTATACTTTACAAAAGAAACTCAAATTCTTTAATTCTTTTTCATTTGGATTAATATATATATATTTTTTCGTCGATCTTTGAAAAATCAGACTTTACCGTTATATTCCTGTCATCATTATCGTCGCAAAATATCGTTGTTTACAATAAACACAGCGAACACGTAGATATAACAGACGTTTTCATTTGTTGTGTACACCAAAATCAGAATATATATATATATATAAGTCGAAGAAAGAAAAACTAGATAAATATGTTATAGCGTGCGTTCTATGTATAATACGATATATGTAAAATAGAATAAATGATAGTCACACACTCGCGACATGTCTGCAGTACAGTCATCACACGCTCGCCAAAACAAAAGTAAATATTAACAGAACACATTTTATTCGTACACACATATATATATGTAGTTTTACATTGTACAAGCTCTATGCATACCGCTCGAATATTTGTACAAATTACTTTTATTTATTATTTACTTATATAGCGACATATTTATGAACGATGAGTATAAACCCTTGTTTTTTTAATAAAAAACAAAATTGACGATGGGGTTTTTTTTATGTCGAAAATATATAGCGAAGTGACATGAAATAAATATACTAATTTGATAAAGAATGCTTCCTTGTCTGATTTATATTATATTATATATATATGTGTGTGTAACAAGTACGGATATTTGAATATTTCATAATATACAAGGTGTTTCAAGAGTCTTCATCCGATTACGAACTGATATAGTTCAGCAATCGTTAATTGCAGGTTAACGACCCATAATGGAAAGATAAGATAGTTAGGTTTATTTTAAGTAATGTCGCTGATAAATTGCCTCTGTAATGATCAGTAAACTGCCATCAGTTTGTTTCGGGATAGCCACTCCGCAACAGAAATGGTTTTGCGTCCTCCGTTTTAGTCAGTGCGAGTCGGCAATAACCGTTCAACGTGATTTTCGAAGTACTTGTGGAACTGAAGCCCCAACTGCTCAAAGCATTCGACGTTGGCATCAAAACGTACCAAGAAAGTGGTTGTGTTTGTGTGCACAGAAACGCTCAGGTCGACCTCGTACCTCTGACGAAAACATCGAGCGTGTTCGACTAAGTTTCATCCGGAGTCCACAGAAGTCTACACGTCGTGTAGGCATAGAGCTAGGCCTCCCTCATTTGACCGTTGACATTGAAAACGTATCGATTTTTGCAATTTCACTTCCGAAAAACAAGACAAAGACCAAACATTCGTTTCACGCATTGATTTGGGCTTTAGAGCAATCACCATACGCAATCATTGAGCATCAGAGGGACTCACCAAAAATAAATGTTTTCTACGCGATTTCCAGGACAAATATTTACAGTCAATTTTTTTTTTTGAGGATAGCACAGTAACGGATAACATATCTAAACATGTAACGAGCTTGGTCGTTCCCACAGTTACACGCAGATAGCGATAATTTTGTTTTTCAACAAGATGGAGCACCGCCGCACTGGAAGTCAGAAGTTCGCCGGATTCGCTAACGGCGGATTGAGCGTGAAGGAGACAATGATTTGGCGATTCATCCCTGGCCACCACGTACCCCGGATGTAAAAGATAACGTTTATGTACCGCCATTACCTACAGACTTGGAAGAGCTCAAAACCAAGATTTATGAATGTCCGTGACACAAGATATGATCACCAACGTTTGAGAGGAATTCGAATATCGTATAGTGTATATGTCGGGCGGTCTGTGGGGGTCATGCTGAGCATTTGTGAAACGTTTTTCCATTTCATTTTTAAAATAAATATAAATTTTTGAAATCGGACGAAGACTTTTGAAACGCCGTGTACGTGCGTAGGTGTTATACATCAATTTTTGTAAATCAAAATATACGGAAGGTTTAGAATTTTCACGTAGGTATTTATACGTTCTGAGACTTTAAAGTTTTAGACCGCGACAATCTGAAAAACGGTACAATATATGATATGTGCATAGAACTCATAGTATAAGAAGGGGTTTTTAAATTTGGCCGACTTGCGTATACGGCAAGCGGATACACGCGCGTGTGCTCATTAACATAAATGTTTTTGACGGCATGGTTATTGACACGGAACTCGAGTTGAGCCGCAGCAGACTACACAAATGAAAGAGAACAAACACACATTCGAGTCAGAGCCCCGCGTATATAATATCGCGACGTAGTTTTACGGCTGGGGGGGGGGTGGAGGCCCGATGTATATGTAGGCGCAGTTTTGTAAACAAAAAGTTTTTGAAAGCGTTTCGAGAGAAATGCTGACGAAACGTCAAAACGAAAAGATCCAATGAAACCGTTAAAAACAAAAGTCGTCGGATTTGCTACGAAAATTCGATTGTTTTTTTTTTTTATCGTCTACTAATTGACATTAAACCACGACCGGAGTATCTCGGTAATTGCGCGGTTTACCTAATTTCAAGTAACTTCCGTACGGCGGAGGAAAAAAAAATTATTTTCAAGTCGTGCGAGCACTTTGTAACAATACCCAAAACGTAAACGTATTCGATATCGAGAAATCGCACTCGCATACCTAATGTCCAAGTTGATGATTGCAAACAAAATGTTAACGTTAACATTTATAGACGGGTGTAGAATCAAAATACATACACGACTCTTATTTTTTTTTGTTTCACATTTTGATTTCACGCGAAAATCCGTTTCAAAACGTTCGGGTTAATACGATTTCGGGAGCTGACGCGGGCGGCATCGATACGGTACTTGACGAAATATAAGTGATTTTTTCGGCAAAAAATAATAAGGATTGTAACCTCACGGCTACTGAGATTGGAAAAAAGAACAGAGACTTTTGACGGTTATTATTTTTCGCCACGCCACTCATCGTTGTCGCCGAAAATTGTTATACGAAAAAAAAAAGCCGAATTCTTCGAAACTTTTCAAAATTAAATCACTAAATGGTGTTTGCGCGCAAAAATGAATATAAAAATGGGGAACACTTCCCCGCTGAAATCGTTCAAAAAATCCACGCGTACCGTGCTTGTTTAACGTTAGTATATGTTTTCGGTCGGTTTCAAACCGTGTTTATGATTCTAATCGATTTGATCCGCTCGCCAAACACGGAACAAACGCGTACGATTTGGTGAATTAAAAAGTTTAAAGCAATAAATAATCGTGGAACCGGAAAACAAAACAATCATGTAGACTCGTGTTGATTATACACGCCGAGAACTTTAAACGGGCGAGGGGGCGCGTACAACTCGAAAACAGCAAATTTTTCATTTCACCGTATAGTTTTTTTATTTTTTGAGCGTTTTACGAGACTTGGGTTTCGAAATCACAAAACAAAACAAAATAGAAAACCCCGTGGGGACATAAATACACGCACGGTTAATAATACTATTATTATTATTATTAAACGGCTAACGAACGGCGCAGCTATAGTCGAACGAGTTAAAACATTTTTACATACATCATACCTAACCCACATGTACGGAATCGTCCCTACAAGTTTAGGAACTTTGGCAAGTAATACTACGTCTTTGAATAGCTACTGTCTGCAGCATTGGAGTTCAGTCAAATGATGTCATTGGTCCGGTCGATGTTTTTCGATGGGACTTTCCTCGCCGTGACAATTACACAACATACACATATATATTTATATATATTGTCGCCGCGTAACCGTTAAGTATGACAAGCGTACTTACCACGTTATCGGCCGACTCGAGCGACATCCCCGACGACGGTCGACTCCGCGCGAAACAATAACAACAGCCGTGTTTTGTGTGTGGAACACGGGGTGGCGTCGGCGGAAAGGAACGCGGTTAACGGAAAAACGACTAAAAACAAACGGCCGACGACGACTGGTGTGCGAGACACGGTTGGAAACTGAATCGTTTGACGACGCGGGACGGTCGCCAAAGAGGCGACGGGACGGTCGGTCACCGGTGACCGCGGTCGCGGGATACCAACCAATCACCGCGCGATCGCCGGATCGTCGGGACGACCGCGACGACGACGACGTGGACCGCTGTTGCCGGCCGGCGGTCGGTTAGGAACGGAAGAGAGTACGTGCGCGTTTACCAAAACGAAATGAAAACGACCGAGAGTTTATTGTTATGATTTTTTTTTTTTTTAATTTTTTCTTTTTATAATATGGATATACATTATTATAATGATTTTACAAAACAAAAACAAAATTAAATAAAAATGAAAACAAAACAAAACCAATAATAAAATGCGACACGATAGTGTTGAAGTGGTATCGTGGCGGCAAGTTACCGGGGAAAAGCAATAGTTGGACATTGTGTGTTATACATATAATAATAAATATATAATAATAGTTATAATATATATATATATAATGTTGAAAATCAAATAATAATAATAATAATAATAATAATAATAATAAAGACAATATAGTTTTGCTTCGGTGTAAAATAAAATAATAATATGGAAAAAAGACAAAAGAACAAAACGTTTTTAATATGATACTCGGGTAAAAATAAAGTTTAAATCTTTCATAATGGATTTCTGTCCAACATTACTACATTTAAAAAAATACGTAGTATACAAAAAAAAAAAAAAAAATATTAGAAAAACGTACAAAATTCATAAAAAATAGGAGTGATGAAAAAAAATGCACACAAATAATATAATTTAGCATAGGCTATGATTTTTTTTTATTTTATTTTAATTTTAGTTTTTTTAGCATTCATCTAAACTATATACTACAAAAAGTATATGAAATTTTTATTTTCCATCACTATTTTTATATATTATTTAGTAAATAATTAATTACGCGTTTAATATAACTTTTTTTTGTTTCTCTTTAAAATGTATAAAGTTAACAAAAAGCAAAAAAAAATAAAAAAAATAATTGAACTCAAGTCTCACTTTCCCTTCCAGCTGGCAATATGATATTATATATTTTGTGTGTCTGTCTTTGAAGTATTAATAATTATGTATTATTTGAAAAAAAAAACTAAATAAAAATTATATTACGTAGAAAAACAAACATACATATATAATATAATAAATAAAAATCCCAGGTAAAAAAAAAAATAATAATAAATAAATAAATAAATAAAAAATAAATAAAAACCAAAAAACAATATATATATATATTTTTTAAATACAAGATGTAAGTATTATTTTATGTGTTTTATTTTTCTAGACAAGAGATCAATACGGTTGATATTATATTTTTAAAAATTTGTTAAAAAAAAAAAAAAAAAAAAATGTGATAAATATATAAACCATATTAGGTATTATATTATATTATATATATATCATGTCTGTTCTTACAATCATTTTAATTGATCATATCACAGTTCTACCTATTAATTAATATAAAATGAAAAAAAGAACAAAACAATATGTTTGTGTAAGTATAAGAGTAAGTGTGTGTGTGTGTTTGTGTGTCTGTGATTTTACTGGTACAATAATATAACATATTGTCTGCGCCCGCACGCGCAAGACATAATTGTTTGTTGTCGTTGGCTTATATCGATCAGCCAACAACAACAACAATGACAACAGCACAAATGGTAATCAATCGTTACATAAATCAACAAATCTTGGTAAAACACGAATTAAACAAAAAAATTATACAATACAATTTTCTAAAAGTTTGTCAAAAAATTATTATATTATTGTTATTATTATTATTTTTTTAATAAAATAAATAACACAAATCTTAAGTTGTTATAACATATGTTTTGAAAGAATGAAAAAGAAAACAAAAACAAAACAGCAATAAAGATATAACACAATACAATAATGATGAAAAGGCTAAACTACGAACGAACGTGATGAATGATTAAATTGGTTTATTTTCATCACAACGACATTATATATTTTTATATATATATATTATGCAAAATTAATTCATATTATATACGTGGGTTTTCGGTATTATTATAGAGACTTTTGCTGTGGTCAAATGAAATATATGTTACGCGTTCGGCTTTGAAGCACTGATGGAGGAAATCATTTTTATTTAATAATATGGAAGAAAACGTTTTTGAGCTCTGGGTTGTAAGACGTATGATATTATTGTGTATATAGTGTTACCGTTAACCTGTCATTAATACATAATATCAATTATCAACATCATCATCATTATCATCATCATCATCATCATCGTCGTAATCTGAACCTCAAGAAGAATCCAGAATAATTATTATCTATAATGAATGACTAATTGATTTGAAAAATTAAAATTAGGCAAAAACAAAATGATAATTATATTTACACTGAGAATTGAACTATTAAAAAAAAAAACCCCGAAATATATTAAGTGGTAACCGAACCCTTACAGAAAACCGGACGATTTATATAATATTATTATTATAAATTGACATGGAAACGAAAAAAAAAAATTGTAAGAAAAAATATATATAGCCAATTTTCAGCCCGTTGAAAAAAAAGAAAAACACGAGTCAACGATATTCGATTAAACGAGCGATTTATAGTTGCGATATGCAGTTAAAAAATAAAAGATGTACAAAATACTGTATCACAGCCAAAATACATGTATGTCAGAATGGCCAGCGAAATAATAATAATAATATTAATAATAATAAAAAAAAACAAGTAATTACAATAATATTTAAAATTTGTAATATTATATAATTTATTATAAAAGATGTTTTACTTTTTTTTCAAATTTTTTATAAGAAAATTAAAAATTATTTTTCTACTGCAAAAAACCACACAAGCCAAAAAACACTAAACGACAAACAGACTTAGTATTATATTATAATAATAATATAAACACTGATGAACACTTAAAATAAAGCCTTTTATTTTTCAGAATTTCACGGTTGAAATGAAAAAAAAAAAAACTATTTATTAATTATTTGTTGTCATTTTAAAATAATTACCAAACACTATAGTTTTGAGTATTATGATATCTTGTAATTTTGAAAGTAAATATATAAAATATCAGTTTGTCAGCGTAAAAAGTAAGATGTTATATTATATAATTAATTATACTTTCAAAGTTTAAATGACTTTTGGAAAAAAAAACACATACTGTTGAACATATTTATATATTTGTATAATTACTATTATTATATGATGAATATGGTCAATAGAGAAAGAAAAAATTGGCTACGTTTTATATTTGTATTTAATTAAATATGGCTCCTATGAATAGGAACATAAATGGGCTAACGATAATTTGACTAGAAACTAGCAAAATCTGACTGCCAAAATTTTTTTTAAAACTTTTTTTTGGTTTTTTATTTTTTATTTTCTTAAATATTATTAATAAATCTAGTGTATATATAATATATAATGAAAAAATTCGCTATAAATATATTATATTTTAAGTGCGATTAAAAAAACATCAATTCATGATAAAAATTACACTAAATTTTTCCCCCGAAAAAAAAGAAAAACAACAATTTGCCTAAACCATAATTATTTTGTTTTGTTTTTTTTTTTGTTTTTATGTACATAGTGAAATTTATCGTTTACTCTATATATATAAATATATATATATTTATTTATATGTAATCAAGTGCAAGAAAACGCAGTTATTATCTATTTATTATTATAATATAAAACACTATTTTTCAAAAATGTATTATCATTTAATTTAATTATGTTTAAAAACTTTATTTTATTGAAAAATGTTAGTATATATAATTTAACTTAAGTACAATGTATGTTTATTGAATTGCTTGTTTTTTGATTTGATCTTCTCAGCATGACGGTACCGAATCGAGCGACAAAGAAAACTGAGGTACGAGATATTAAGGGAATCGGAATGGGGGTCAAATAATATTGTTACCATGTATAGGTGTCAGTAAATTACTGATAAAAATACAACATATGTTTATGACTATTTATGTAAATTGTCGTCTGAACATATTAATTAGTGAGATGACTCGATTAGAGTCTCAAACGAAAGTAATGTTCAACATTGAACTACATATAATATATTATTAAATACAATATGAGGCAATTAAGTGTTACACATTTATATTAAAATCATAAGATTCATCTGGTTGAATTTTTTTTTTTTTTGTGCGTTACTATGCTTTTGAAGAGCCAGTAATGTCTACTGTAAAAGTTTCAAATCTCAGACAAAAAACGAGAGGCAGGGAGATGGTAAAAGATTTTCGTTAAATGTTCCTCAAAAACAGAGGTATTTCGTAAAAATGATCGGGTTCCTAAAGGGTAGTATAGAGTATATTAAAAATATAGAGAATTATTATAAAAAATAAAGGTAGGTTTTTAAAAACTAAATACTATCAATATCAAAAAACAAATAACGAAACATTAAAAACTTCTGAAAACTAAATAACATTCAACAAACGTTATTTATTATTATTATTTTTACTTAAAAAAAGGTAATACAAATTTTGATGAGAAAACATCAGTTTTCAATTTTTTGTGTAATTTCAAATTTTCCTTCTTATTTTTAACTTTAACGTTTTAGAATTGGTAACTAGGCTAAGACGTAACGAAGCTGCCTAAAAAATATAAAAAAGAAGTAGAAAAATATATTTAATATCGTATTCTTTTTTATTTCAATTGTAATTTTAAACGTAGGCGAAAAACCGGGAAAAGGGTACACCTATTGTTTGCATGGATGCATGCATACATTTATTAATTTACGAAACATTGCACATTTGATAATTAATTAATTTATTAAAGAGTTTCGATTGCTATAGGTAACACCTGTGGTCCACGTCCGCAATATCAATATAAGATATATTGATGATTCTATACAATATTGCCCCCAAAAATATAAATAATTAATAATAAAGATAAATATTAAGAAAGAAAATCATGGGAAAATAAAGGTCTTATATACGCCAAACTTATTTAACTTGCAAATTAATAATGTAAATATTTATTTTATATATTTATATTACATATATATATATATATATATATATATATATATATATATATATATAATGTGTGTATATAAAAAACATTTTATCAAAAAGAAAATGAAAACAATATCTATAAAAATTGTATGATAAAAAGGTGGCAGTAGTCGAAACAATTTGTCTAAAAATAATAAACTTTAAAATAAAAATAAAAACGTGAATAATAAAAATCTTTTTGGAAGTTGCATAATATTACTATTATCTAAATCTAAAGAGAAAAAACAACAGTTGAAAAACAATAAAAATAAAATGAAAAATAGTTCTAACAAAACAAGAAAAAAAAAAAAATCTAAGTTCTTTTGGAAGGTTTGCGTAGTACTAATACAATTCGTTTGTAGTACTAAATCAATTCGTTTTCGCTCGGTGAAAAGAGCCCTATCCATCGTGTTTACCCTGAATTATTTTAATAGTCCTAAAGAGAAAAATAAACAAACGAAAACGTCAATTTCCCTAAGTCAGTAGAGGCTTAATTGTGTAATAAAGGTAGATTAAAAAAATCGTAAAAAACAGTTCTCGCATTAAAAAAACGACAGATTTTAAAAAGACTATTCAAAAAACATTAAATTTTTTTCATATCATTTGTATATAAACATGCGTAAGAGTAATAAAATAAAAAACAAAAAACAAAACAAAATTAGTGGATTAATTAAAATGTGACTACTCGTTTTGGAATCTTACGTTATGACCAACGGAATGGCACTGTTCTTGGACGTTCTGCGCCTTCTTTGACCAACGGCTTGTGGAATTCGCGACCGGGTCTCGAGTGAATCGTTGCCCAACACAGTTCACAATAGTACTGAAAAAAAGAACATGTAGACGTAATTAATTGACTTTGTATAAAGTTTGTCAAAAATGAATAAAACGTGAAATAACGTTTTACAAAAGTTAAAATCGGTTACAATACTTTGTAGTATTACGAAATAAAAATATTATTAATTTATTTTGGCAATCATAATACAAGTTTATATACTTGAGATGGATAGTATATTATATATAGCACATCTCGAAAATGATAAGCCAAACGTATTCGTCTACAATAAATTAAAAAAAAAAAAAATTAAAATCTACTTGACACGAAGTTAATGTTACTGACACAGTTTTTCAATATTAATCCAGCTGCGACGATAGAGGACGAATGTCGAAATGTCAAAAATGTAGGCACGTGTGAAGGGTATGATCATGGCATGTGTTGGGCAATTTTATTGCTGAATACAAATTGCTGAGTTAACAACTGTACATTAGGATTGCATAGTAACGATTATTCCAATTGCGATTTGAAAAAAAAAAGCTGTTCATTATAAACCACTAATTGTTTATACATTTTTAATCTAAAATTGTCACCACACATCCTTTTGCATTTCATTCATTATAATCAATAGGAATTACATTATATGTAGAAGGGTTTATGAAAAAATAAACGTGAACAGAAAAAACTGAGAATTTACTGTACTGATCATGCGAGTGTCGCGAAATGTCTCGTGACTGCCTTTGACGTGTAAAAATATACATGACGTAAAAAACAACGGATAACCACGCGAGTTTAATACTAGTTACCGGGTCGAAAACATAACCGCGGTCAAACGATTTTCAATTATTTTCCTCCACGAATTTATGTACACAGCTACATAGGATCGCTATAAAATTATTTCCATTATTTATGCATCTCCTCGCAATGTACTTAACGTATTTCAGAGTAAAAAAAAATAATAATAAAAATGTTCCGACTTTTCAACAACAAATAGTAGTAGAAAAAGAGATCGCGAACACTACGTAAAAAGTAGGTGCTAAGTAGAAACAATATATATATATATTAAAGCCAAATCAAAATAATAATAATAATAAAGCGGCAGGTATATTTAATTAATAATATACCGCACCAAACTAATACGATTATTTTGACTCACGGCTGTTGGCTTACTTGTAAACAAGTGACGTTGGCGCAAAAGAACGGCGCGAACTTGCCGCCGCATCTCTGTCCTTGGCATTCGTCACACATCTGATCGTCTAGCACGTAAGGCTTCACTTCAACCTAAACATTTCGCGACGACGGGTAAAACATAACGAAATACGTTAGAAAAAAAAAAAACAATAATACGAGTATACAATATTATTATGTTTACGAAAAAGGAGAAAAACAAACTACACGAAAAAGAGAGGCGCTGGGCACCGCTCGTCGTTTAATTAAATTATACACGGAGGTTCATTGTATTACGAACGACTTATCGAGGAGGTTATATAATAATTTCATCTATCATAAATACATAATGATACGATATGTGAAATATTTTTTGAAGATAATTTCTGGATTGCGTATGCGTTGTAAACAACGATGTACGTGTTTTTTCTCTTAAGCGCAAGGGGCGAAAACTATCGACAAGTTGACGATGTTCAAAAAATATATATATAATATAATACTCTAATAAAATATGGAAAAAAATTAAAAACCTAAAAAACCGACCATTCATCATTATATTATATAGACTAGAGGAACAATATAAAAACCTATCAAATATGCAATTAAAATGTAATTATTATTTTTATGTGCAACATTTTAATGTACAAAAAGTTTATAGCAGCTTATTTAATCTATACGTTAAATGTTAATAGACCGAAATTACAGTAAACAAATAATAAACACACAAAACAAACTTTGTTGAACAAAAAAATCGATTAAAATACATATTTTATCGTAAAAGATCTTCTCGAACCGAAAACGATTATATACATTCCAACTCGTTATTTAATTACATATGTCCAGGACATTTTTTTTTATATTTTTAAAAAATAAGTAAAAATTAAATATGAGCAAAGTATTTAATTTGAAAAATCAATCTTTATGGTAGACTACCAAATAGGTAGAAGTTTCAACTGTAAATCGCAATAAGAATGGTTTTTTTTGGTTTATTTTTTTTCAAATTCAAGAATTATGTATTTGAATGTCAATTGTAACATAATGATTGATTGCTATATGAAGAAAAATATTGTTAATATTGATAAGGAGTTTTATTTATACGTCAAATTGCAGAAAATGGATTTTAACAATATTCGTGCATTCACGACATACGAGTATAAAAATGATTCTTGAAACTTGGTTCATTTTTTTGCAAATCTACATAAGCGTGGATTCTTTTTCCTAACTGAGTAAGTAATTTATCACATATTTCGAAACAATTGTTGTAAATGAAATGTTCTTCCGCAGATGTCGCAGTCATCACACCCGTTTCATTCGTTGTCGTCTATAAACGCTTACTTCCGGGAAGTTGTATTTTTTAATAGTATCACGATTAACGCGATTCGATAATCACAGCGCTGGTGACCGGAACACCATAAAACATATGTTCTCATTTTGTTCGATCATAACGGATGTTCATATAAAAAACACCGTATCTCACCAATCGTATTGTTATTTCGAAACGTCTTGGTTAAAACTAATTTGTTGTCGTGCGCGCCTCTTTACAGGCACGTTTCAGGGTTAGCACGCGCACCATCACGTTGTGCACTACGACAATATAACATACGACACGTGATAAACGAACTCACCCTCTTGTCAATGTCTCCGTGCTGTAACTGTACGAAACGCGCGCTGATGGCGGCGATGTAGCTCTGTTGGTTGCTGAACGCCACGCGGCCGGCGCCTTTCGGGTACTTCAGCTCCGGGTCGGTGTCGATGCCCGCGTAACACACGCCGCCGTACAGTCTGTCCATGATCATGGCCAATTCGACTGCGGAAAAACGACAGTGAGAAAATAAACCGCGGAGAGGACGAAACAACAACAAAAAAACCGCCCACCCTCTCCTCCTCGCCCGACGGAGTTTACCACCCCGTCACTTACCGGCTTTCAACGGTCTGGGCACGCCGCCCACGAACACCGTCTTCCGGGGATCGAGCGGCATGGACGCGTCCAGCACGAAGTCCGCGTCGGACAGACGCCAAGGCCGTATCTGCACCGGTTTGTCCTTGATGGTCGGCGAAGACACGCACAAGTACAGTTTGTCATCGTCCTGAATGCACGCGTCGATCAGCTGTTGCACCGAAGACTCGTCCTTCAGAGAAAATTAAATAACGACATTTACACGCTGTTGCTGGGGAGGGGGTTTCGGTTTACGCGGGGAACGCACAGGAGGACGACACAACTGTACAACAAGGCCGGCGGTTTTTTTTTTTAAACACACGCTGTAATACACAGTTTTTAATCGTCCGTGAATAATTTTGTGACGTTGTCCATAAATAAACAACAAATTCCAATTTGGATTTTGTCTAGGAAGAAAAAATGTCTCGCGCAGGTCCCTTTGATGTATACGGTCCAAGTGTAGTCATAAAAAGCGAACTTATTAGTTTTAAAAACTAATATTCATCATAATTTTTCAAGTTGCTCTTTTCAAACTAAAAACTTATTCAAATATTTTATATTCTTACGTTAAGAATTATTTCCTGAATACTACAGCGATATCGTTTAAGACTACCATAAAATTAATTTTGAAAAACGTGTAAATTATCATTTAAAACAATTTGTCTTCTAACTTCTAACGATTGTTTCGAAACAAAATAATACAAATTCGTACGAATTTTAAAACGTGTTTTATAAGTATACATGTACGGTTATTTATTTTTTATATGAAGTATTTACAGACCGACTAAAAAAATCTATTGGGTCCACCACGTAAGTATAAAATACGACGGCGATAAGCGAAACGCTTAGTCTCCCGACGTGTTTTTCGGGGGCAAGGAGAAAAATTATATAAAACCGTGTGTCTCATCCCGCAACATTTTTAGTCGAGTTGTAAAAGGGTGAAAAAATACAAATTTAAGTTTTGCGGGCCAATTGGTAGTTCGCCAAATAATTTATAACACAAATATATATATATATATATACGAATTGAATATATAAACGAAGAGAAAGAATCGAGTGTTAAAAAAAACCCCTCAGCCTTCGAGTTTACAACAAAACATTATTTCTTGACAAGTTTTCACTCGAGTTTTTTTAAATTTTACAACTTGATTATTACCGCATAAATTAGAAAAATTTCGAAGTATAACTTTTTTTTTTAATACAATGTATAATACTTGAACGATGTCAATATAAAAGTCGTACAATATGATTTTTAAGGTGTTAAAAATACCTTAGCACGTTAATGCTGCCTATACTTTTTAAAAACAATACATATTTTTAGTATACAACTATATAATTAAATAATTAAATCATGATGTAGGCGCATTATAGGGTTAGGCCTTTTCCACCCACTGCTTCAGTTCAAAATATAGTCCTCCAAAAGTAATGCGATTTTAATACATCAAACTTACAAATATGACGCGGGAAAAAAATATTTCACATAAACTTGATCGCCGCCAAACTGATTTCAGCTGAAAAGTTCTAACAAGATAACAAGGATCGCTGTTATTATATAACATATTTACAAGTTGTCTACCAATCCACCTTGCTCAACGCTTTCGTTAGCCGACTATGTCGATGACAAGGCACTCAGTTTCTATACGAAAAGGTTTCACAATCAGTTACATCTTCAACGATATGTACAAATGGTTCAATAAATAGCACGTTTCTGAGTTGAACGCAAACAATTCGAGTCATATAACTTTTACCGCTGTATACGTCAAAAAAATCTCACCACAAGTTTCTGTCAACAACACTCTTATATATATATGTTCCAAAACTCTGAAAAATCTAAATACTTAGGTTTAAATCTTTGACAGACGACCGACGCGGTTTTATTATATTCACGCCAAAAAGAATAAAAATTTTTTAAATCAGCGTTTAAAAACATTTCGCCACTAATAAACAAAACACGCGCTAAAACACAAATGTACACACTAAATGAATTATTTATAAATCATTTGTTGAGCCTAATGGATGTGTGGACATACGATATCGAACTCTGGGATTCTGCTAAAACATTAAATATTGATAAAATTCAAATTCTTCAATCTAAAACTTGACTGCAGTATCTAAATCGATCCCCGATACATTTGCTAATATAACACCGTACGTTAAATTATTTACACCAAATATTTAACCAAATCGCCAAAGTCCGTTATAAGAATGTTCACTACCGCGCGCGGTTACGCAAATCATTCTAATTCTCTTATTAACGAACTTTTTTCTCTTACTCTCCCCAGAAACCTTTCCTCGTCGTCTCGAAAAGATGTGTTACATAGAAACCTCGTTCAATGCGATTAAAAAAAGTATTGTAAATAAATTTATATAAAACAAATACCACCAACTAATGTATTCTTTTTAAGTTATTTAACGTTAGTAAAAAGATAAAAAGAAAGGTACAAGGATAAAAATAAATTATTAAACCTAATATCATTTAACGAAATAAATTTCACAGTAATAATTCGTATTCAAAAATATTTTCGGTATAGTAATATAATAGTATAGATGTAATATCGAAAAAAAAATGAAATTATAATCATATCTATTGTAATTTAGACATCGTAAATACTATACACATAATGAATAGTAGGCATTTGGATGAAAATATGAATACAAAAAATGTAACGGTATTTCCTCACACTTATTTTAGTATATATTAGGACACGAAAAAAATTAAACACCGCTGTACTTTATGATCAGTCTTTTTGTTTTCGGTTCGCTATTTTTTAGTTCGTTCTGTCACGCGTTTTCATAATTTTAGAAAATTTTTAGAGGTTGAGTTTTTTCAAGTAAAATTATTTTTAAAAAAAGTGCCACGTTTACCTTGTATTTCGTCATCGTCACGACTACACAATATATGTATATACACAATTATACATACTAACAACGAGTTTGACAATATATTTTAGTGTAATAAGTTTTATATGCGCTATTTGAAATGGCAAAACAAAATTTATTTTGATCGGGGATTATTTTTTTGTAAAATATTTAGAAATATAGAAATCTATTTAGTTAATCTGTTTAGTATAAACGAGTGTTTATATGATGACATCAACTATTGCGGTTATAAAACGTAGTATTCGTTTCGAGAAAAAAAAATCATTAAAACACGCGTTCGTGTCAACAAATCGTACGTTAGATATATATAATTATATATTTCTATAGCATTTGTCGATAAATAATAATAACTAATGAGCAGAATCGCGTTGGTTTTCCTTTTTTTTAACTGGTATAATAATATATACGTATAATTGTGTGCGTGTACAGTAAATAGGTTGTTTTCACGGGCTGTCGAGTGTTTTTCAACTGTCAAACGCGAATAATATTGCATACAATTATCTAGTTTTACCACTCGATACGACGCGTTTGTCTCAAGGTTAATTTCGATGTGTAAATAAACGCGCATATCATTCTAAATAATCACCTTTGTAAATTAATTAAACGTACCTACTTACGTATCCCAACAGTATGACGAACCGTTTCATACGATTGACTTAAATATATTATACATAACCGTGTATGCACGACATTCGGAAGGTACGTAAAAAACGCCCCCTGCCCATACTATTAAAACATACCCCCGTCGTAATATATACAGGAAAAAATATCGTAAATCACGTTTTTAAATTGTATATGGTCATATAGGTGAAATTAAGAATTAAAAAGATGTTAAATTAATGGACGCAGAGGAAAACATAATAGCCTATATATATATATATATATATATATATAAACTTTTTGGACACGTAATTATATTATAAATCGCACACTTCGAATATAAATCATTAAAAATTAAATTAATAACCACGTAGTAATAAGATATAATTCAATGACATGTCAGTTATTAAACGAGAGAACGAAGTTTTGATTAAAAAAAAAAAAAAGTTGCACTATTTTGGACAGTGTTATACACGTGTAGATCGATTGTTGTGACTCGATATATCACTTTCTTGTTGTAATTTCGAATATCGTTATTACTAGGGCTGTGAATTCAATTCATTAAAATCCCTTAAAAAATCTCGTTTAAAATGTATTTCACTATAAAAGCAAAATGTTTAGAATATAATGGTTACTTAATAATTATAATAGTTATTTAATAATTTTTAATAGTATTTTATACAGGCGCCTGTAAAAAAATATTCAAAAGACGGAAATAATTGATAGAAATGTTAAAAATGCAAAATAAGAATTGCAAAATCAAATGTTTAGATATATGTGATTCAAATTTCGTACAATGAAAGCTACTCGTATGTCTTACAATCTGAAAAAAATGCATTTTGCTCAAAATTCACAACCTTAGTTATTCTACATTTGTAAATCGAACATTTTTAGGTATATATTATCCAAGTTTTGACACATAAACTTTTACTGAAACAATGTAACATATGTATTTACTACTTGACTTGAATTATGTCCAGACAATGAGTATAAGTTTATTGATCAAAAAAAAAAAAAAATGTTTAAATAAGAGTAGCGATAAGAGATATAGAAATAATCGCGATTTATTGTTTACCGCACTATATTATATATAAATGTCTAGAATTTAAATATTTATACAGATAATAATATATATAAAGCTATTTAAAATATTCGGGGAATAATATATATTCTCCATCGGAAATAGAAATGAGAAATATGGTTTTCTCGTAAAACTTCGTGATAAATTATCGAAATAAAAAAATGTATTTACGTATAGTTCATATTTGACAGTAATCGAAAGGGAGGCATAAATTAATTTCCAACTACCTTCGCTCCTCCCTATACTACCCTACACCCCAACCACAAACCCCGAAATAGCCATAATCAATAATTAATTGTTAATTTAACCTAACTTTGTGATTTTGTGTGAATAAAAAGTGCAAAATGTAATGCTACTTTATTTTTTGACAGTAGTAATAATAATAATAATAATAATAATATGTTTGCAATATAATTATTTTGAATGTCACTTTACTAAAAACGAACTTAAAAATGATAGATTTGATAGATTTCTATAAAAACGTGTACATTTTGGTCACGAGCAACGATAGTGGGTATTAGGCAATATATATTTTATGAACGAAGATATTATCTTATCATAGTCTTAAGTATATAACCTCATAAGTTAATAAAAAAAATGTTTTTTTTTAATCAATAACAATGTTTTCACACCGCGCGATCAAAATGTTATTTAAATATGCGAAATTCCGGAAATACGTTTTTTTTTTTGTACTATTCAATCAATAAATTACTTTTCTGAAGATAGGATACTTCTGATACCCCTTATGCCGTCTTGGTACATAAATGTTGCGTAAATAATTGTTTTTAAACAAAAAAAATATATTACATTCTGTACACACACGCGTGTATGATTTTTATAACCAAATTTGAAGGTTACAACACATTATACATATATATATATATATAAATAAATATGAAGACGTTCCCGCGTACATTTTGATATAACGATATTACGATTGCGGCACAGTAGATCCAAACATATTATATTCCACCACCAACCACATAGTATCGTCGTAAGCGTTCAATTAATCAGAAGCAAAAAAAAAAACTATAAATACCTGAAATAAAAGAAAAGCGTATCCTTTGGCGGAAAATAGGACTTGCTCTCGGCTTTGTGCGGCCAATCGACCACCAACTGACCGAACCTGCGGAAACTGGCCGTGATCTCATCTACGACGGACATCATAAACGAAAATTGTAAATATTTTAGATATCGACCAGAACGCACGGGACAAAATTATCAACACGTTTTGCTCCGCAGACACAACACGACAGACAATACACACCTTCGTCGATGTCCGGCGGCAAACCGCCCACGAACACTTTTCTGGAAAACCTTTCGCTGCTCTCCGATCCTTGACTGTGTGGCGACGACCGAGACGGTGACGCCAGAGCTTGCACGGACGTGTCGATCAGATGCGAGCCGGGGTCGTCCAGCAATCCCGTTTGATCTTCGAGCGTTTGAAAGAATGGCGATTTACCTGCGGAAAAAATATAAAACATCGTGATAAAAAAAATATTCAGCCGATTTTTATTCATTATTACGTCTCGGGTCTAGCGAGCTGCGTTTTTCGAATAAACGGTGGAAAATACAATTCGCTAAGCTATATTGATCCCCGTCATACGAAATCAAAACCGTTTTACCAAAATATTCGTCGTTTCGATAATTGAACCGGTTTTATCGAAAATGAAATAATTTGTGGAGGGCTAATATAATATAAATCGTTCCTAGCCACAGCACACAAAAGTTTATTGTAAAAACGACTTTAGTCTCATTAGTCACTACCATAACTAGACTAATCAAAATAATTATTCAATACATCGAATTCATACGCGAAAAACATTGTGAAATTATACAATTATTACCGTTTATGACATTTTTAAACTACAGACCGGAACATATATATAACTCAAGTTATATGGGAAATGAAAGAAAAAAATTTACTATCTGCAAGTCAGTTGACAGATGGTTGTATTCATAGAAATGTATACAAGTTCAGATTAATATAATATATATTGATTCATTTATCTAACGAAGATAGATCTATGGTAAAAAAGAAATTCTTAATCAAAAAATTGACAATTGTATTTATTGAATATTTCATTTTAAACGATTTTGATATGTATTTTTAAAAAGCACAAAAAAAAGTATTTGGTGCATATGGTTATTGATTTTATCAACCTATTAAGTATCTAATAATAATAAGTATAACATAACATATAAAGGTGGCTGCAAGCAAAAGTACTTAAACGTGACGAGGGGCTTTTATGCAAGTTTTTGGTCTCTAAAACCATGAAATTAAATCTAATACACTACCAAAAAACCTAATCTATCGTTAAAGTAAAAAGATAAAAATAAATAAAAAAAACCAACGGTAATCTTATCACGTATTTATATATAATAGGTAATTTAAAAACAAGTCTAAACGATTATATAATATTACGTTTGAAATGATTTTCATACGAAAAACGTTGCAGCAGATCATATTCGTGGAAGAATAACATTCCCGGGCCACCATATTATGTAATATTATTATAATTTCATAGTAGCACCATCGATTATATAATATAATCAATGGTCGTACGAGTTGAACGCTCCCCGATAAAGGGGTAAAACGGCCATCGAACTATGCTCTCGTGCATGTTAATGATTGTCTTGACCGTCTTCCGAACCCTCTCTGTCTGTATATATAACCCCTCTACCACCATCGGGGCCCTTTGACGTTATGCCCGGGACGAACACGTCATTATATTACTTTACACGATTTTTGGTGTTTTGGAATACATGAATTCGAGATGTACGACTACCGCACGCATTCATTTCACACATATTTTATAAAACATAAAATACCAATAATTTTTTTACCGTTTCCTCTCTCGTTATACCCTTTAAATAGTGTAGGTACATACCTAACTTATGTATACAACGTATATATATATATAACACGTATATTGACGGGCGAAAGTGTGTTTTCGACGACCAAGGATTATTATTAATATTATTCTTAGGAAAAATCCTCTTTTGCACGAACGTAGAACACCGCCTACACGACACACAAAAGGACGAACCCAACGTTGTCGACGCATTTGAATTTTAAATCTCGTTAACTTTCGTTTTCAAATCGATTTCGAAATTCGTTTATCCGACCTATTATTTGATACATAGAAATACGTATAAAAATAACTTTTGATAAGTTTTAGTTTTTTTTTTTTACTGCTGGTAATGTTAAATATACAAATTTAAGAGCTCAAATGAAAATTGCAAACCGATTTTTGTATATCAAGTTTATAAAGTGATTTTAAATCTAAATAATTGTTCAGAAATTGGGAAAATCGAACGAAAGATTGAGAGGTTCATAATATTCTATGTTGTTTTTTAATTTTTAAGTTTTAAGTGATATTTTATTTTATTCGTGTGTACTAAATGACATCATGTGATGAACGAGTGCAAAATTCTACCCTAATTCTATAACGTCAAAGGTAAACATATTTAATTTTTTTGTATATTGTGTAACCTGAAACCAACAGAAAAAAGAACTAAAAAAAAATTATCTTGTCGGTTCTACGGCATATATATATATATATAGCTTAACAATCTGTATACAATAGCGATAATATTCCGGCGATTACATAAATTATAATACAATCACACACTAATTTGAGCTCATTAGCGAATAATATACTTTTATTTTCACAGGTTTGTATTTTTATTTTTAATTATCCACAAGATATTTGGCGACGCCGTTTGCACAATACGTCCGATAAAAAAAGAAAAAACAACATACATTTAGTTTCGAAACAATATAGTAATAATTACAATAGGTATGTTGTACGTGTATATATAAACACGAAATATGAAATGTGCGTACAATGCGGCCAGCGCGTTACACACTTGTTTATCGACGTTTCCACTTGTTACGATAACAGTAATAAATAATGTGTGATAACGTGCGAACCGGGTCGGTATTATAATAATAATACGCGCGTACGTATCACATATTATATAAATTGTACGGCGCATACGGTATATAATATATTTAAATGTTTTATATTTTCGCAACAATTTAGTTGAAAACCTTTAAATACATATATATGGTACACTATATTTTGTACAATACGCGAACAACAATAATATCCCAGACAGATGTTACACGTTTTATATAATGTTCGGAAAATAATTTTCGTTTTCAAAACGTATTCCCATTTTCATCCATTTCGATAGTATACTTTACTATTACGTATATTACGCACAAACACAAATGTAAGTATATGTGTTTATATACACACACACACGAGATGTTGTTTTATCGTTTAGTGAAAAAAAGGAAAGAAAAACAAATTTAGAATTTACAACGACGCAAAACAATACATAATATATACGGGAGCTTGCGGAGACACGCTTCGACGATTGCGCAAAAACAAAACAAACACATTTTATTAGATACGAAACAATAATTGTATATTATATATGTTTTCCAAGTGCAAACGGTTGTTGAGAAGAGAGAAAAGTAGTTAAAAAACTTAAAAATCTACTTGTAAGTACCAGTGAGATTGATATATTGATATAAGAATTTTGGATGACTCCCGTCGCGTCGCGCGGGGTTCTAAATATTTGATCATTTAATAAAATGACAACGAGTACGTGATTTTTGTTTTATCCGTCGCGTTTCGAGGGTAACTTTCTTTCTTTCTAGTAAAATCCTAAAAAATAAGTACAAGTCGTAACGATATATTTTACGAGGAAGAAACGCTGATAAAAGTACGCACTCGAAAACGTTCAGGTATATATACGCGCATACATATGTGTGCGTTTAAACTGTAAATTAAACCCGATTGCCACAATTTAAAGCGGGTTGGCGACACACCCACTCCGTTTGCTGTATGGGATATAAAATCACGATACGCGTGGAAGAATTTCTATTGTATCGTTTAGGTTAAATTTACGGTCCAGACTGCTGCAGCAGTAAGCACACCTCTAAATACAGATATTGCCAATTCTAAAAAAAGGAATATTTTCGAGGACGTTATTTTGGCGCATAATTTTAAATTTTAGATTGTCTAAATAGTATAGTTTACGCACACACACACACACACACATATATATAATGCACTGTATACGAGACGTTTTCACAAAAATATTTTTCACTTTAAACTCATATATATAATATGAGCATAGTAAGGGTTTTAAGCTTTAAATTCACTATATAAACGCCACGATTTTAGTGATATAAACTATATAAATAATAATATTTCGATCCATTAGGCTCTTGAGCCTACTCATACACACACGTTTTCGTTACTTCACATATCGCACAAGTACACACATATAGGTACATTAATAACGGTGCGCGCAAGTTCAAGCCGCAGCTTCTCCGATGTATTCAATATGAGTTACCTGTATAACCTGAATACGACCAACAATAATAATAGTAATATTAGCGGTACAGGTATACAGTACGCGCAGAGGACCGAGAGAGAGCAAGTAACACGAATATAAATATAGAAAGCTATATAAAATTATTATTATAAAAAATAAAAAGGACGTTTATATTTTTTTAATTATAAATATACTAAGACAAAAACGTGCACATCGTATACACATTTAAATATATAAATATTTTTTCATATTACTTAGAATCGGCTGATTTAAAAGTTACAGAACATCACGATGTACATATATATATATAAACAAGTACTGGCGAGTTAAATTTTTTCTTCCAAAGTCAGATGTAAAAGACTATCGCCAAGAAAATTAATTTTTGTCTGCGCGATAATTAATCTCGGATTGTATAGTTTATATTACCGGTTTTGTTCACACAATTATTATTGTTACGAGTAAATTTCCGTTTATATACAATCCAACTACATCATCGTTGTCGTCGTCATACGATCTCGTGGCATTTTGACCGTGATTGAATTATTTATTTATTTTCTGACGCGTCTTTAAATGTGCTATACATTAACACAGAGAGAAAACAACGATGATAACACGACATCAGTGTATACATGTTTCGCTTTGCAGCACAGAATTTATAGATTACATCGACGATTTTTTTTCTTCTTTCGACGGGGACGATGTCACGCGCGACACGGAGGGTAGTTTTGTGCTCCTTAGATTTAGCGCGTTTAGCGTAAACGTTAGTTGTTTTCCTGTACCGCGTTATTATCCGGTAACCAATTTATATCGGTGTCGGCGTTTAAAATAAACAAATTTCCACACAATGTCGGCTTACAAACGCCACATATTGTAGATGGTTTCCGTGTGATAACGTCGTCGAATAAAATCTGCCCTGAAGAGATATATAGTTTTCCCACCAACTGTTTATTATTATTATTTTTTCGATATTCACCGTTCAACTGTCCTGATACAGCCAAACCAAATTTATGGTTATCATTTTCAAATCGAATTTAATCAAAACAAGAAAGTCCGCGCGATAATTAATCTCGGAATATATATAGTTTTTAAGTGTCGGTTCTGTAAACAAAATCTATTATCGCCGTGGATTTGTCAAGTCGATAATATTATTATTATACGACCCGCCGTCGTCATCCGATCCGCGACATTAAACCGCGAAAGAGACATACACTGATAAACCACTAAGTATTACATACTCGTATATATATATTACGTTTAATATAAAACGCAGTTTAATTATTTATTTAGATTTTTAAATTGTTGGAGGGTATAAGATGAAAAATGTTAAAACTCGAATTTACGCAAGTAAAAAACGCAAGTATTTGTTCGATAAAATACGAAGTGCACGGCGACGACGTCGTTCGGGACAGTGAATTATTACTATGTAAAGACGTAAAATTTTTATAACGTTTCACACTTCAAAATATTACGCGTCGAATCGTCGGATGGACAACACACGTCTACGATGGGTTTTGACGATTTCAAGAACACACTTTTGCGGTATCACGAAATCTCTCCATTACATATACATACACATATTGTGCGGGTTTAGTATCAAAAATACGAACGGAAACCGAGCGGCACGGATCGTAATCAAATCCGTCTTTCGACGACCGTAATTTCGTATCGATTACCAAGGGACGATTTAAAACGCGAGTTATCAACACGCCGTCGAGCCCGACAAACAGCGCCGAAATACCGTTATAGGCTTACACGGGCACAATATGAATCCGAATGACCAAATCGACGATCGAATTTCGAAAACATTGACGTTCGAACGCGATTTCGCTACGAACACCGCAAAAATACTCGTCGGCTCGACGGCATTTTAATTTGTTGCATACACATTTCTGCAAACCAACGGTCGGCGAGAAAATGTCGCGCAGGGGGGGGGGGTGGCTGCAGGTATACAATAATAATACATACGTACGAACGACGTTATATTTATCGACTTCAATATATATATATATATATACACCACGCGCGTATACGACGAAATGCCGATAAGAAAAACAAAAATATATATATAAATATACAAAAAAAAAAATACAGAAAACCGGAAAGCGAAAAAATACGCACGCGTATATATCGGGAGATTGCTCGGGATAATAAACGGAACACGTAAGTATAGAAGAGCGAAAAATAAAAATAAACCGACTAGCTGCCGCCATCACGCGCGCACCTGCGTATACGTATACATATATATGTGTGTGTGTGTGTGTGTGTGTGCGTGTAGAGCTTCCGTTTTATTTTTTATTTTCGGAACTAATTCGCGACGCGGCGGCGGATGTTGTGCGCACACGCGCGAGCACAATAAGGGATGAACGGCGGCGCGATACTACCACCACCACCACCCCCGCTTTAAGCTCTCGCCGCTTCCTATATACCGTTATATCCGCGACGCGCCGCCGCCGCCGCCGCCACCCCGTCACGTCGCCACCACCCCATCTCGCCGAGCTGTACGACGAGGCGCGTGTACTGCACGCACGCACACAGCGTTCGGTCGTCCGAAAAAGCAGTCTACCGACGCCGCCGCCGACGTGCGCGAACCCGTCAAAGACGGTTGCGTGTGACCCACTCACGCGCGCATGCGCGCTCGCGCGTACACACACGTATATATATATATATACATCCCTTTCGCGGAGGGCGACGGCGGCGTCGCGACAGAGGTCAATGACACACGCACGTGCGTACGTCCTCTACTACTACCACTACCACTACCACTACCACTACTACCACTACTATAGCTATTATTACTACGCCGACGCGATGATGGAGCACGTGCCGCCACGACCGTTTCTCCCCATACAGAACACGTGCACCCACTACACTGTATACACACGACGAAATATACCTGGACACGACTTTACGGGGCAAATAATGACTCGTGCCGTATACGGATACGTATAAAAAAATGAAAATATAAGAAAACGGCCATTTCCCGACTTTATTGTACTACGGCGCGTGCAGGGACGGCCGTGATGCTCGGGAACAAAAGTGTTGTTAACGGGACGCTAATTATAAATATTTAAGTATTCGTACATCGTCATAATAAGTATACGGAACTGTACGGCATAACGAAAACGCGTCGAACATGTACGCGGACAGCAAACAACAACCGAGGACCGGCCAACTACTGTTTCTGCTAATTTACTTATCGTAAATTTCTCATCACGGGCGTGATGGGTAGACGAAAACCAGAAACTTTTTCATCGCCGTTTATTGATTAATACACACGCGCTCGTCGAATCGAATCGAATAAACATACATTCTGTAGCTACGGATTTGTCGTGAAAAACCGTCTCGCGAGTAATATATCAAACATATATATATATAAGTGCATTTTGGGATTTTGGATAAAGTCAAGTATTTTCAACTCGTGGAAAACGGAAAGAGGAATTATATGAATTTTTACTTCGGACGTACGTAGTGGTAATTTAAATAAGAGTATTATACACATCACATTTTTTACGAGTATATATATATAAATAAACAAGTGTTCGCAAATAGACACGAGGTTTGATAATTCGCTTTTATACACGTACTTTAAAAGTACGAACGCATAATTGACGGAATTCGTGAGGATATTCGAAACGGGTAGAATTTTAAAAATTCTATTACAGGTATATGACTGCGTACTTAAATCGTTATATTTCGATTAACGGCAAAGAAAAGAAGAAAGAAAAATAATAATAATTTCAATAAATCCCGCGCCGGCTTTCGACAATAACAATCAACGGATGGGTCGTCTCCTCTCTCCTTTGATATAATATATACTTTATTCGGTATAAAAGTTTTCCACGGAATCCCCGCGGATAATCCCTTTGCGGGTAAGATACGTTTGAATAGACGCCGGCCACCGAGGATATATATTATTTCGGTAAAAAATTATTCTCGTTGCCATTTTCATTTTCTTTTTTTTTTTTTAATAATAAAAAATATTACCACACAGTTCGGTAAACAAGTCGCGAAAAAGTTTTCGCCAGAATAGTCATCAACCGCAGAAACGGTGTCAAAATCGTAAATTATCGTTTTATTATGGTTATACTTACATATATATATATATATATACACGAATATCCACACGCGCATTCATTCAATAATTTATTTGAAACAGGGAAAAAAATCATAAATTAACGTCACCCCGGCTACCCGGTTAACTACGTTGTATACAACAAAGCGAAAAATGAAGCAAATCAAGTATATATTGTATTTATAAATATAATAATTCTATTATTGTTATACTGTTATATACCGTCGACGGGCGCGGTTTTTCAAAAACAAAATATGACAAGAAATATTATGTCGGTGATTTTTTTTTTTTAATTGAAAGAGATTTTAAGAGGAAAGAGGAGTTTACGTTTTATTAAACGTATCTGTTATTTATGAATTACAAACGGATTAATATATTCCATACGTTTTATGTACACGCGATTCATTTTTTAATTATCATTCCAACATTTTTCAATTAAACCCCGGCATATGTACACCGTTATTTAATAAAGTATTAAAAACCAACGGCTTGTGTTTTCTAAATATTTATACTCAAACTTAAACAATACATTGAATTCTTGATTTTCTATTATCCGCGCGACATATACTTAAAAATTAAATAACGCTTTTCGATTTTTTGGTTCGCAAAAACTTATCTCCGAAACTTTTTCTCTAGCGGTTTCACGCTAGGTGAATATTTTACGATGGTAAAATATTAACTGTAAACTACATGTATAACGATTCAGCTGCGACAAATAGGTAAATATCGATAACGAGAATTTTATCCACCAATTCGAAGAGAAAAAAATGGTAACCTCGTTACGCGTCCGTTTTCTTACATATAATGTATAAAGGGATAGTGACAAAAATCTCAGGGGAACACGATGATGGTCGTATATAAGCGGTTATAACATGCCTTCTCTCGCGTATACAATACAAGTGTGTGTGTGTGTGTACGAAAGTAAAACGTCAGAATTATCTTGTTGAAATATAATACGAGTATATATAAACCTAACGCACGAACGTTCTAAAAAAACTCGGGAAAAAGGTATTTCCGATATTTGGAGATTTCTTCCCGTACGATACTTAGCAGTCTTCGTGCAACATCATAATCATGCGCGCAAAGACCGCGGTGCAGCGATGTTAATGGAATTTTTAATACGGTTAAATTTTAATGGGTTTTAGAATTTTTTCTTTTTTAATTTTGCCCGCGAGGAAATAAAACTTAAATCATATACCCGGGCGAAAATGTATTCGTAATCGTTCTTTTTTTCTTATTCTTTTTACGAGGAGCGTGTGCGATCAGGTTCAGGTGTTTACTACTCTCGTGAAACGACCAGTCATAAATCCGGCTCGCCTCGACGAGCTTTCGTGTCAATATAAAATTCAGTTAGTTTATCGAATAATATATTTAGGAACATTATTATTATTATTATTATTACTAAATACATATAAACACACACACACACGTTAAATTTCCATTAGTGGGCACGGTTTCACCACGATAACAGTTAAAACTACCTTAAACAGCGGGCTTTTTCACTATATCGGACACGATATTGTTGCATTAAAAATATCCATTACGGCTGACACATCTTTTTCATTAGTTCTGTCGGCTATAATATTAATTATTAATTACAGTGAAGAACTAAATGTATTGTACCTCAAATCTATATACGATTTATATCACGAATTTATAGCAAAGACAATATTGAAAACCACGAAGAAAAATCAGCTAAATACACTTTTCACAATCGTAAACATACTTTCAAGCGAGTGTTCACAGTGACGTATGCATGCGCGTATAAGCAATATACACAAGAGAGGAATCGCGCACACTAACATTATTATTACAACACACAATCACTTTATTAAATACGGCAATACGAAATTATTTATTTTTTATAATTATATTTGCCCACAATAAAAACGTTACTTTTCCCCATTCTTCTCATATTATGCTTCGATTTGCCTCGTTAACGGGATAATTTTACAATTCCTTGCATTTGTCCATTATATAAAGACACGCTTAGCGAGAAACAGTTTTTATTATTTTATTTTTTTTAAACCATTAATCTTCATGTATATTCCGTCCGTTATATAAACGGGAAAAAATTAAACGATCACCGTTTTCGATACGAATAAATTTTCTGAAAAATGTATGAAATACCAAATTAATATGGGGGGGGGCAGTTCGACATCATACGTATGTATATATAATAAAGACTTCGTATCGTCTACAGCACGAGATCAGATACTATTATCGTAAATATCCCACACGAAAAACAATTACGCGCCGGTAGGAAAATGCGATATAATTAACTACTCGTACATATAAACTGTATTATGTATATTTTTGTGAAATAAAATTGCAGTCGATTTAACATTAAATTTATTACATACTATATATACACGTTTATGGGTATATATACAGATATACGCGCAAGCTATGTTCACTTAATTTGCTATTAAACCGAGTATAAAACGATTAAAACCAAAATATACGGCGCATAAACAACGCATATTGAAAATTTGATAAATGTACATATAAAAACGAATATTAAAAATCTCCTTATTTTCTTTTTTTTGTTTGCTGATTTTTAAACTAGAAAAAAAAATGTAACAATATCACACGAAGCACATCGTGATATTATTAAGTTATATTCCCATTCCTACAGCTGCAGTCGTGTCACTCGCGCGAGATAATACATCAACCTAAAACTTTGCGCCGCTAAGTACCAGCTCGTTCTCATTTGCATAATTGCTGGAGGGTATATATATATATAGAGCCGTGAAAGTTCAGATACTAACGACGCCATTACGGGGTTGGCAATGGCCGTATACATAAAATGGCTGCGGTCGTATATATATACAAGTGTGCACGCAAAAATTCTCGGACTCTCACCAGATTGTCACTCTGGCCCGCGGGGCCGATTGTAGGGGAAAATCACGCGTGTACTACGATGCGTTTTATGATACTCGTGTGTCTTTGTTCAGCACATATTTTCTGTACGATGTATTGTATGCATTATATATAGATAGATAACTTTGATTAAATAGGGGGAAGAAATCATAATTTCACACGTAATTACAATACACTTTTCAAATTGTAAACATTTTACAGGTAAGAGGCGGCGATGGTGATGAAACGTTTGATAATTGTGTTTGGCAGCGAGCGTTGAGAAATTGAAATATAAAAAGTACATATTTCAGCACATACATTTTTTTACAATACATGCCAAAAAATATGATTACAGAAAATTTTTTTTATATAAAATATGCACAAGGTTATGTACATATATACGGATTCGTTTTCACAATACCACATTCGATTGGCAGTATAATAATAAATGTGGATAGTTTTGAAACGGCACCGTTATAATATAGAAGAGTTTATATACATATATAATCGAATAGTTCTTATAAACGGATCACGACCCTCTTAATGACGGTCGCCAAAACAGTATAGAAATTAGACCCAAAAGTTAAAAGTGTAACAGCCCATTATCGAGTACAGCTTTTGGGTTTTGTATGTGTATAACCGTAACTATACGGTGTAATAGTATACCATACAAACACACACACACATATACATTTCTGTCAACGTGCGGTATAAATAACGTGTTAAGTTTTTCTTATCGATTTCGTTCCTGCAGAGTTTTCATCGCGAGTGCAAGACCCTTAATAACCCGGTCAGCCTCAAAATTCAAAACACCCTCGACTACCTATATATATATAAAATATACTTTTCATAATTTATTTGGTGTTTAATTTCGTGAGAAAAATGAAAAGAAAAAAAACCGTATTGGAATTCGATTGATCCTAAACGGAAAATCAACTAGAAAACGTAAATCGATGTGGATTTTTGAATAGTACAATCGTATATAAATATACGCTGTTTTTCGTCGCGCCAGAGCTTATAAAACTGTGCGCACGGTTATATATATATATATATATATAAATATATAGGTAGTTTATTCGCGAATCCCTCGGGCGAGCAAACGGCGCGCACATATATATATGTATACTCATATAATAAATAGAGGTCGTAAGTTTTGTCGAAAATAATAGAGACAGAAACAAACTGTGTATATATATATATAAAGCTGAAGAATATACGTTCATACACAAACCTTAACAGTTGTCGTGGTGTGTATAGAGGGCTGAAATATTTTTGCACGCGACTAATGAGCGTAACGGTACAATAAGTACAACGGTTCAGTGCGGACGCCATTTTATCGACATTTACATGGTATATATCGTCGCGCGATGTACTATATTATCAAACGAATATAATGAGAACGAAAAAATAATGTCGAATAATATAGTAACACGTTTACGGATTTCTGTGATATGGAGTTTTGAAAAAAATTGTTATACTCGAAAATTAAAACAAAAAGGACTCGTATATTATTATCTGACCGGTAATACATCGATAAAGAATGTGTATGTATTATAATATAACAATAAATATGTCCCGAAATATGCTAAATATATAGTATCTTCGTAGCAAACATTTTTTCAATACAATTTTTTCGACAGTTATTTGTCCGAATTTTTTTTTACATACTACTCAATTTTAAAATTTTTTTATCTTTAAACTGAGTGAAAGTTGACTAAGTTTTGGTTTTTAGTAACCAAGATTATGTTTTTGGATTTTTGTTATGTTAATAAATTTATTATGTTTTCAAAATGTTTAAAATAATGATAGGTGAACTGGTACTACTGTGACAAATGCAATACGTTTTACGTTTTTCTCTAACGCCCGTACAATATATATCACCGATCAAAAACTTATCCTGTTCCTTATTCGGTCAATTTGTACTGAATTTGAATAATTTTACTTTTAAATCGAGTAGAAGAAAAATATATAGGTTAACAAAATGGCTATTTTAAAAATTAAATTCCATAAAAAAAAACTATCAAAAAAACAAAAAAAAAATACATATTTCATAAGGAGATATAGACTTATAGTTTTACGAGACATACAGGACAACGGTATATTTGTATATTATTTTTGTTTTGTCGCTCGGCGTATAGCAGCAGCAATACAATAATAATATTTACAGATCAAAATCGCGGGCAGATATAAAATATATATACTCGTGAATAACAATAACCGCGTCGACCGCTGATTAATCATTTAAAAACCGTTTAGCATAATTATTTTTTACGTGTGTATACACACACACACACACACACACACGTTGTACGAGCATATACAAGGTAATCGCATAAATATACGATTCTCATATACGTAATTTATGAGCGTCGGAAAAATAAATCGAGGGGGGGCGCAAAAAATTGCAACAATGCAAAACGTCCTCGCGCGCCCGTCACACACATATTACATGTATTTTATATAAACACACACATGCACGCACAAAACACACGTACGCACTGGCATTTTTTACCGTCGTCACGATATTTTATACATCGCAGAGTAGTCCCACTACAGAAATGGCCTTTGCACGTCCAAACATCGTAAATTCGTTTACCGTCCTGACCCGATATAATATATATATATATATCATGTATATACATATACAATCTGTAGAAAAGAAATTTGTGCTCTTTCTAAACGGTGCCTCGTGCACGAACCCTCTCTCTCACGACGTCGTCGATAATTTATGTCGCATTATATATATATATATATAAGTACGCGAGTATCCCTCGACCTTTTAAATGTATTTATGTACATATATGCGTGTATTAGGCGAATTTAACGAACGGCGAAGACTTACGTGTATACACATACATTTGTATGAAACGATCATACATTATTCAAAGTCTGCGCGTATATAATAAAGAAACATAAATACTGGGATAAATGTAACGTTTGAATATCGTGCGTTTCTCATTTTTTATAAATTGGCAAATAATTCGATTATCCCGAAGGTAAAAATAACCGATTGCATATTTATACGAGAAATAACAACAAAAAATGTCTGTAATTTATAACTCGTTTTATTTACAAGCATATTAAAAAATGTCGAACAGCGACTAAATAATAGTTCGCCTAGCGGATCGGAATTAAGACACATCGTCAGAAAATTTACACCAAACAAAAACAAAATGTTTGTGGTAGCGTTGCTGTGAGAAACCTCCTACGACATACCAATAAAGAGGGTCGTGTATACAGCGTTTTATAAAATCATAAATAAATATTTTTTACGGATTATTATTGTTTTGTGTAATGAAATTTTAGTTATTTCTTTTATATAATTGGTTTGTTTTCCCCGCGCGAATACTGTAAACAGTACCAAAGAAGAACGGAATAAAACCCCATTAAACCGGTCGAATACTAAATGAAGATTTGTTTCTCGGGAAAATATTAAATTAATAAAAAAGAATAGCAAAAAGTAGCGGCGTTCGAGAGTAGATTGAATATTTTATACTACGAGCGGCGGGAAAACAATACGGACGTGACGATTAAAAATAATAATACGTTTTATACTGCGTTATGTACGAAAACTTACAAATAATAATAATAATAATAATAAACATAATAATAATAATAATAATAAGACGCGACGCAATTGGTGGCAAATACCGTTTTGTTGTTGCCCCGGTCTCGAGACGATTGTCGTTTGACAGGGGTCTGCGAGCACCCCTCAAGTTCTTAAACGCAGCACACAACCCGCGCGAATTTTCAACTCGCATCAATTTTAGTCAAACGTCAGTTGCCGCCGCCGCCGCCGCCGTATATAATTTATTTATAACGATTATTTCTAAGTATAGACGTCACATAAGATTTGTTGTCTTAATCCGCCATTTACGCAGACGCCCGAGTAACGACGTTTCCTAATTGCGTTTCGCGTATATACATGCACATATAAATACACACGAACGAATTGCGCGATCCATCAACGCGGAACGCGCAAGTGATTTACCATCAGCCTTCACCATGTTGCAGTCGGGAAATCGTGTGACATTTTCTCCGACCTTGGGAAGAGCGGTTTTTTTTTCATCACGACCCGACTGACTTGCCATGTATAAGACTACAGAATATCACATGCAAGATAAAACGGTTAAATAATTTTTAAAACTGTGCCCGAAAGTTTCTTTTGGATCATTTCAGTGTAAATGATATTTATAGATATTTTTATAAAACAGGTCAGGTAACGAACCGTTTAAGGGTCGAGTGCCAACGTTTCGCAATCAATGGGTATTTAAAATTGTATTTGCGTGCCCGAAAATCTATATCTATTTTGAATTTTTGTTTCCAAGTGCAAATATAGACTGTAAACCGATCAACTCAAAATCAAACGTATCTAATTCATAAATATTTATATATCTGGATACTTGAGAAATTTAATATTACATATCAAATTGCTGAATCGTTTTTTCTGTATACCTAATACAAAAACTCGAATTTTCGATTTTCTATATCATGTTTTAATACAATCATTTATTTATTTCAAAACTAAAAACACGAAAGCTTTGCTAACGTGATTGTTTATCTGCAATTTTTTTTCGAATTCAATGCGATAATCATACATCTTACGTTAGGATCAATCATAAGAAACGATGAATTTTTCGAGGTTCTTATGATTATTTTTTATTGGACAAGCATTGTTCAATTCATAATTATTTTCTTAAGATAATTGAGTCCTGATCTCCTAATGATCATTCAAACCCCGTGTATATATAAAACGTGTAGCAATAACAACGAAAAAAATAGAACATCATGTATTAAAATATATATATATTCACACACAACACGGTAATGTAAAGTATGAATTAATTAACAATAATAAACAATAAATAATCATTATGAATGTTTTATAATCACAACACGATAGATATATTTATTTTTAATAAAGAAACGAAGTCAGTGTATACGGAAATGCCGGAAAGTAAATATAAAAACGTTGAAATTCGATAAATTAATCTTTTCAAACTCGGACAAGAAACGGGGAATATAGAAACATTGAAATGCATTTTGAGTATAGTCGTGTTTTGTTTTTCCGAATTTCGCCTGTTATATTTTTAACGTTTAAACTTGTTCCAGTTCATATGCATACCGTTTTAGTTAAATATCCATCTATCTACCCACCGCTCATAAGTTTGTCGTCCCGCGTTTTGCCCGTTCTAATCAATTCTGGCCCTCCACGGCACCGTATTGAAAAACGAATGTTTGTATTATAGTGTTACATATCAGGTCGAATCGTGGTAATTCGTACGTTACGTAATAAACGTGTGCGATGTAAAACGGTTGTTGGTCTTCGAAATAGTATCCACGAGTATGAGTGGGGGAACGGAAGTAGGGCGTGTTCGGGTTTGTTCAGTGGAAAAAAGAAAATGATTGTTTTTTTTTTTTTATATACAAGACTTGCGTAAAAATCGATCACCCCTCGAGATCAATACAATATATATATATATATATATATATATATATATATAGTCGGTTATTCGAAAATATAAGTATATAAATTAGGTATGTACAATACAACAATTGTGCGGAAGAACTACGAGTCATCCGCCACGAGTGATTCGACGTCGAGTATATCCGATATATATAAACGATTTTTCGGAGGGGGGGGGGTGGATCGACACTCCAGAGTGTATTTTTGCCCGATACTATAAATATTATCGGAGATAGTGAATTATTTTTTATTCGCCGCACGTTTTAGCAGCGGACGCGGCGGGATCCCGAGGAAATGGTTCGGACGAATCTCGTCTGACGAAAAAAAAAAATACTCGATATATAGGAAAGAAGGAGAACGCACCGTCAATAGAAAATGATAATATTATTACTATTTTTCCGTGTGTGTATATGTGTGTGTGTGTCTATATATATATATTTTGGAAAAGAACGCCTTGTCGCACACAATTGTACACGAAAGTGTTGATAAAATACACATACACGAAGAGAAACGGGAAATGCGAAATAGGTTATTTTTTTGAAAGAGTGAGAGAGAGAATAATAACAATATACGCACATAAGGCGCCTGCTTCGCGGGGGTTATATTTTTACGAAGGAAATATTAAATTCAGAAAACCAATAATAAATATTTTTTTTAATGTCAAAAAAAAAAAAAAAAACCGCAATTCGTAATTTAATTCCGAATCATACGACTATTAAATATAAGAGAAGATGCTCCGCAAACGCGCGCCTATATTTTTCAAAAAAAAAAAAAAAAATCATTTCGAACGATAAAGAACTTTGTGAAATGGTGTGCACGCAGTTTTATATAAAACTTAATAAGGAATCAAAATTTTATTCGAGGTGTAGATATATACGATATGTTATATCTGTGCTATAATTACTGAGGACTTTCTTTTTTCAAAATCTTTAATTTTAAACTATTTTTGAATATTCGTCGTCAGAAAAAAATGAATAGTTTTCTCATATTGCACCAGATAAATTTTTCAATTGTATTTTGGCTTTGAAGTAAACTGAATTTAAAAAAAATCTGACGAAATTGTTGTTACGAGCATTTCTGTATTTCAGCTAAATATGTAATGTAAGTCACAAAATATTTCAACAAAATTATTCAAAACAAAAATCAAAAATCGATCTTTTGAATATCGGAAAACCACAGAGACATAACAAATCAAGTTTCGTTTAGAATCATTTTTCTTCGAAATACCTTCAAATTTAAAATAATAATTCAATTCTCAAGACACTCGGATCGAAATTCTCTCGACAAAACCAAAAAAAAAAAAAAACACTAAATAAATCTACATAAAATACGTCATATCATATCATATATATATAATTCGTGTGTATTATATTCGGTGGCGTCTTATATAATACATGAAACGACGAAAAGCAGGCATTGATAAATTTACGAGAAGAAAAGAGATACTTTTTATTTATATATCCAGTGAACGATAATAGTTTTGGGTTTTTCGATATGAATTGTCGACACTAAAAACGACGACGCAAATCCAAAAGTAAGTATGTATGTATATAAATAAACACGAATTATCAGTGAGTGCCCGTAAAACGAGAGCCGTTAATCTTGGATGCCCCCGAAAAGGAGACGTCTTTTTAATTTGTTTTAGTATAGAGTATAGACTGTCTGAGGGTAAGTGAAGAAGGATAAAGGGGGTGACGAGGAAACGTTTCTGAACAGATCCGAGATAAATCTCAGTTGTCAGTCGTCATATACATACAGGTATATAGCGCCGCGGAAAATCGCATTACACGTCGAATACGTCACATCGCCGCGGTTTCAAAATAAATTTTACATTTGCATGTACAGATATATTATAGAGAATAGATGATAGGCGAAGAGGGAAAAAGAGTAATGGTAAGCAATTTGTACAATTTGTTTTTGTTTTTTTAAATACCGGCAAAATGCTAATTTTGAAAGAAAATGAAAATAATTTCTTAGATCCGCGATGGTCGTCCAAAAACTAATGTTGGTAAGGTCCCTGCGAGCGATAAGGAATTGTTTTTCTCAGATATATTGCAGCACCTGGACATGCAGTGGATATCGTTACGGTTCCAACGAGTGGTCACGTGGGTCGGTTCGATTACAGCATCGTTTTGCAATGAACGGTTCCACGTGTGTTGCCTTCACTTTTCGCACCGGTGCGAGACACGCACCGTCAGTCACATCCGTTTACTGATTTTGCCGTATAACGAAAGTGCAACGAGTATTCGTTGGACAATTGTGGAAAGCGAATTCACGAATTTGCGCAGGTTATGCAAAGAAGGGAATCAGAACCAATGATGAAAGGAGCAGGCGTGACCGTCCATCGTGTCTGACGAAACTAGAAAAAATCCGCTGATGGAATTCGTGCCTAGAGGTGAAACGCAATTATTTCTGTGCGGTCTACTGTGAGACACTCGAGAAACTGTGGAAAAACATAAAACCTGCCGTATGGGAATGCTGACTTGTGGTTGACAACGTTAGACAACGCCGCCATGCCTCAAACCGTATGCTTTCCCCAAGGAACTCGTCATCTCTCCTTTGGACGGGATATTTTCATTCCCTCCTCAAAGTCCGAATATTGCACCCAATGATTATCACCATTTCACTAAGCCTAAGCAGTTTTTAGACGAACAGGTAAATGGGACGGTTGAAGGAGGTAGAGCGCGAGTTCTTCGACATTGGCGACAAAATAACTAATGTACAATACCTACAAAAGTGCATCAATCTAAACGGCGATTGCTTATAAAAATAACAATATAATAACTGTTTTATAAGAAGATATGCACTTGTAGATTATTAAAAACGTTATATTTTTTGACAATACATTAAGTTATGTTCACTAAAGCTCGTACACCATAATTAACAATATATACATATATACATATTATTCGTTGATTACAAACTTCGCTTTAAAACTCATACTAAAAATTAAGTACTTGTAAACATATTATCCAGACTTTGGTCAGATGTTTTTTTTTTTTTAATTTACATCAACAAAATCGAAACGCAGCAGACATGATGTAAGCACACGCGAACGAACGAAATTAATATGAGATGAGGTTTTTGTTTTGTACAACTTTGAATCGTGTTATTTATTTATCATCAGGGTGGATAAACAAAAACGACCCTATTGGTTGTTTTTCGCTACGACGACGTTACTATCGGTTAGCCAAGTTTTGATAATTTTCGATTTCTATCGGGCAAATGCTTTTTATCCACTCATATATGTTATAACGTGTGCATAATCGGAGCGTCGCGTACCTTCTTCCATACTTTTATATGTTTATAATCAACTTAAGCAACTCGAAACTTAGTTTTAACTTTTACGTTCAATCGTTCAATATACACGTAATATATATATATATATAAAACAATAATTTCGATAGGGTTTTTGGCAATAATGATGAATAGCCAATTTCGTGGTGTTTTATTATTTTCACGTATTTTTATCTCTCGATAAATTATTGCTGATAATTTTATTGTTCGTTTGTATAATATGACATCGTTTCAAACAATCTTCCAATATATACCTATATATTATAAATTATATATATATTTCGATTTCTATAACTATTGTCTTCATATTTTAAATGAAAATTTATGTAAATATCTGCTAGAGAACGCGGCGTTCCGAGCATTTTAGCGGTTGATTAAGTTTAACGAGAAATAATATTGTCGAAAGGTTCGTAATATTTATATATACACATACATGGAGAGAAAGACGAAACAAATATTGGTATTTGCAGTTATCAAAAAATTAATATTCATATTTGTGTTATAATTGGATTTTTCAAAAATAAAAAAAACTCGTTAACACAACAAGTGAGCGAATTGATGATTATAATTTAATAAGTCGTTCGATTCGATTGGTTGGGTGTCAATATAATTATAATTAAGTCCATTCATTCGCAGTTTTGAATATATTATGCTGAAGAAATACGTTTACGCAGCTTTGCATAAACATTTTGTCGCTAGAAACGTTTAATAAAAATACGCCATTTCATTATATATATAATATATATAAAGTATATATTAAAACCAACCGGGTTAAGTTTATTTTGGCTGAGGTTTTAAAACGCGATTAAACGTTTCTCTCAAAAAAAAAAAATAGCCTGAGATTTACATTCTTATATGTATATGTATATAGTTACCGCGTGACCGAGACCGATATTGGAGAAAAAAAGGATAAACATATCACAGAACGGCTGGCTATTCTGACTCAGACGACTACGCCCTGTCTGTTTTGTGCGCAACAACCGAATGCGGCGGAAAAATTTCATACAATTTCAGCGACTAAATGGCACTCGAGACGGTATGTACTTTCGTCACACTACACACACACACACACACACAATATTATATAATATATATATATATTATTTATTTATTCGACGTTGGGAGAGAGGAGAATGGGAATAATAATAATAATAATAATACGAAACGAAATCTCGTGGCAGAGAACATATATATATGTATCGTCACAGTAAAATAAATAAATGTATTTTGCTCTGGAAGAGACGCTATTAAAAAACGAACGTTTTTAAGAACAAACGACAAACCCAAGACGCGTTCTTCAATATAAAGTCTTTTGTGTAAACGTCATTAATTTAATTAAACAGACACTTTTTTTTTTGGTTCTACTAAAACACATACCTAATTCTTTTGTCAATCAATAACAAATAATAATCCAATAATTCAAAATTTTTATTCACCGGAAAATAAGAAAGTTTAAACGAAATTTTCTTAAATATTGTATAGGAAATTTTAGGAACGTGTCTGAGCGAGTTTTATCGTCGTTTGGGTATATGGTAAGTAAACGATTATTAACGTGCTCGCACATATCAATAATTTTAAAAAAAAGGATACAATAATTTTACGCTTATACGACAACGACGATTTGAAGTTTACCAGCCTTTTTTCTAGCCAATTTGTCGGGAGCCGATTTTCGATAAAAAATTCAAAAATGTAAAAATCAACATCGAATTTCAACACACAGTTTAATAAAAGTCTGACCGGTTCAAATCTTTATTTAACGCCTAAAATTGTAAGAAAAAAAAATACACCGCTGTTTCTGATCTCGCTTACAACAACGACGACAGCAAAAACACCATCATCGGTATATTCTTTTGCGCACGCCAGCATTATTATAGTTATATATTTTTTTTCATACATAATGTACACGACGCCGCAAAACTCGAAACGACACGCCGTTTGTGTATAATAATAATAACAATAATCACTCCGACGCAGAGAAAACGCGTAGATCATTTATCAAATCCCAACGTTTCCATGGAGGTTCAAACCTTTTGTCTTCTACATATATATAATACGCGCTGCGAAAGTTCGCGTCGAATGGCGTGGAGGTGGTTACTCTAAAAGCCATTAGCCCGACGGGGTGTAGTGCTTTTTTTTTTTCCGGAATTTTCGTTTCGTTTTGTTATTTCGTTTTCTACAGCAGACGAAACGCAGACGACACTCGGGCGGCGACGCACCAAGCACAATTATACACACACGTGCGCACCTCGAAATACCCAAAACGAACCTCTTGTTCTCCGAACGAATTATCGATTTTTGAAATTATACACCATCACGATACAGTCGTTACATACATTATATGTACGTGCACAAAGCCCAAACGATCGTGCGCATAATACGTTTCGCGATTACACAAATTTTACGAAATAATAGCGAAACTATCGAAACGCATTTTTATCATACTATATTTAAATAAGGTTTCTAGTTTGAACGAAGCAGCGTACATACAACGAAAATGTCATCAATACATCAAAATATACAAAATCAGACATCAATAGTTAAAATTGAAAATAACCAATCGTACCGATATATTCTGAATAAACAGTGCTCGAACAGTGAATCGGCCGTTCCGCTATCACGTAACATAAACCGAAACACAAAATAAAAACGCGATCGCGAAAAAAAAATACGATTCGAACATCGTAACCATCCGATATATAGGTAATAATAATAATATGCGTTTGTATACGACGTTTTATCCGTCTGGCGCGGGTGTATATAGAGTATAACGTGTTTAAACAAGAGCCCGCGTGCGAATAATAATGGCGATTTATTGTCGCGTACGGACGGGGTGGGCCGGGTAAAAGAAATCGTATTATTCGAAACGTAGTGTATACATAATGTATGCAATTTTGTTGTTGTCCCGTTAAAAACAGAAGAACGACACGAGCGCTTTGTCGCATATACGTTTGTAGAGAGAGAGAATTGTAGACACGACATTTATAAAAGCGTGTGTATCATCAGCACGTATCCTCGTATATATGTGTTGTGGCACGGGGAAAAAACGTAAAAAAAACCAAAAGAGGAAAAAAGCAAAAAAAAAGAAAAATCCATCCGCAATCGAGTTACGACTTTTTAGTACACACACACACGTCGGTAACGGCGGCGGCGGTTGTTCCGGCTGTTATAATTAAATTCCTGTGGGGACGCGGTCCTCGAGGGCCAGACGACGACGACGACGACGACGACGACGACGACGACGACAAGTCGCTCGCGCGAAAAGCTCCGCCGGGTGAACGCCGTGTACACACGCACACACGTACGTACATAGATTGGGTGAGACGAGAGGAGCGAACGACGGAGAACGAGAACGTTTCATGGGCTTCTGACCCGCAAAGAGTGCCGCGACCGACGACGACGCCATCACCGTTTTAAACGCCGCGAACACGCGCACTATATTTTATTGACTTTTCCCATATATATATATAAATACGATTTTCTAGCTATTTTGTTGTATGTTTTAGACGTTACTATTGTGTTGTTGTTGATGTCTCGAAGTATTAACAAGAAAAAAAATATGCTCATTTCATTTTAAATTTAATAATAAAAAACGAATCAAAATGGCTTGTGTCAGTCGCGTGTGCGCGTATATCTGTTCAATAAATGAGTTAATCGGATAGATTTTGAAGTGTTTTATTATTGTTTCGGAAGCAACGATAAATTATTCAAAAAACGATTCAGAGCGCTGCTATAGTATAATTTATAATAATTAATGAATACGATAAGATAAAACATTTCCAAGTCAAGATTAAAGTATCATAGCGTTTAGAAGACACCGCGTAAATAATAACGAATAATAAAAAAACACGTTTTAAATTAAAAGAGCATCGTACAAGACGTAAAAAAAATCGAAATTATCAATACCATGGCGGTGTGTTGACGAAAACTGTAGTCATGTTATATACGTGGTCCCGAAACGAATTTTTAAATTTTAAATTTTTAAGTTTTAACGAATATTATTTCGCACGAATTTACGCAAATGACACGATCACGGCACTGCACACGGAACATCAAAAACGTACACATATACATAAAATATTACAATATGTACGACGGAGTTTATGGAGCTCGGCGGTAAACAAATTATAAAAAAATTCGTTTTTCCGCGTTAAATACACATGGCGAACGTTTTTTGATACGCACATACCGCGGTACAGCAAGAGAGTGGCATGTGTATCATAAATCACACGTTCTTTCCACCATTTACCACGACAAAATAAAATAAAAATAGAAAATCCCACATAATATTTGTTTTTGTCGACCGCACGAGTATAATATATATATATAAAACACAAATATAATTCCTTATACACTATATCTTCTTCTCATACATATAAATATTAATATATATAAATTAATATTTTTAAATTCAACAGACAATACACGTTTACGACGAATTCGATTCTATAAACAAAAATGATAAATCAGACGACTTTATTAATTACATAGTATGCTCTTTCCAAGTTACAAATGTGTTTCGAAAACACACGACGCGAATAATCTTTTTTTTTTGTGATGGGACGTTTTTACATCGATTTCTAGTAATTCAAATAAAATTAAAAACCTATAATAATCCAAAATGTAAATAATATTTGTGTTTTCAGTGTATTTTTAGATCATAAATGTTTTAATTGTTTGGTCATTAAACCCGAAACCTAAAAATAATAATACATATAGTTGGTCAGTCAATATATGTATAAAATTATGGACATGCACACAATAATATATCATAAATCAGCACTGTATATTGTATATTGTATGTATGTATGTTCACGGTAATGATTCGGACGTTTTATTCGAACATGACAAAATGACATAAATATATAATCACGCGGTGGCAGCGGGATAGAGATGGACTTAAAATTTATACGGATTTTCGGAAACAATAAATATAAAACCGTTTTAATATAATATTAAACTTTCTCAAAAAAACAGACGGCGGTATATTGATCAAAACATACATGACGCATGACAGAGAGGGAACTACCGTTTAATATGTTTTACTAGCGACGAACATGCATTATTTCTTAGTCGCAAGGGTTTACCTATACATATTTATCATTTCAACGATCTGATTATCCGTATTAATCAACACGACTTAAATCGCTAATGTGCAGTAGCTTTGTATATATATATATAAGAACGCGCTTTGCAAGCGTGTCCTTTCCACGCGAATTATATTACGGTAATTTATATTACACTTTTTTTTTCAAAAGACTTTTTCAAATCACTTTACGACAGCGAATATAAACGAGATCAGTTTTAGAACGAAAAAAATAAAAATAAAAACAGTAAATATATATAGTTTAAAAGATGACCTAGTGATGTGAAAAAGAAAAGTTTTTATTTTTCTGGAAGCAATCGAATTTGGATAGATATTAGATATTTTAATTTAACCTATTAGTTAGCTCCTCTCGCTTATATAAGTTTTTTCGAAACCCGTCTTCAGGGAAAAATTTAACTATACGTCACTGTATTTAGGATACCTAATATATATATACGTATTATATTATATATATTAGGTATTACATATTCTTATGGCATTTGAGTATTATAATTTTACAGGGTAAAATGGTTACAAATTAATGTAATGTATTCATAATATTTTTGAGAATGTAAAAAAAGAAAAAAAATTGTAATCTATTATTCATATACAGTTGGTTCGCGGGGTCATAAAAATCACGTTCTACACGTTACTAGAAATTAAAAAATAAAATATTATATGAAAAGAAAATGTATAATAATTTGTTTTTAACTCTACCATATAATGCGTGTCTGTGCGCATGTTGCTCCAAATTTCACAAACTGTAGACTATTTTTTTTTATAGTTTTGTACGCGTTATGTATACAATCGATTTCAAAGGTCGGATTACTAGATGACATTTTCACAATGCAATATTGCGACGCGCAATATATAGCGAAATATAATATTACATATCACAATGTAACGCAGTTTCAAATGTGATTACGATGTATTATGTACGTTGAACGATCGAATATACGCGGACGATAATCGATCAAATAAAGGCGCGCGTCCATAATAATCCATGAGCCATTATAATATTAATGTGTAAAAAGCTTTATGCAAATTGAAAAAAAAAAAGATACCGACCGAAACGTGACGTTTATGGGTACTTGGAAATTTAAACGAATCGGGTGGGTAAGAAAAAAATAGTTTGCACGGATTATTTATAACCTAACCTAATCCTACGTATTTATATACCAGAGTAGAAATAATATGTAGTAACACGTTGGTGAAAACGAAATTTAATTTTACAACCTTATCTCTATATTAAATGGACGTTGCATGTATTTACTTTATATTTAATCGATGAAAACGTATAACGTACATGCAATCGGCTTTGCAAAAATCAACACTTAAAAGCGCTTTTTAATTGAATGGCCGTTAAATAATATATATATATATATTGTCGTAAAATCGATGTCGTTTAAAAATTAAATGTGCTACGCAGTTTAGACTGACTGCGGTGTTTTTTTTTTCCAAAAACAAAAATACATAATGCCATTTGATTAGCACCGAAGGGAATCGAAAATATAACTTTACGAACATATTATTAAATACGATTTTAAGTGCGTTTTTTTACTAACTACACTGGCGCTTCCTTTTGACATACGACTCTCCCGGGGTCCCTGGACGAAACAGATAAAGTCGACGGGTTGAGTGTATTCTGCTGAAAATCGAGATGAATTTTATTTTTTCGTGCCTTCGGCAATGAATCGTATATACAGTGCAAGCTATATATATATACACATATACACACGGAAAAGCCCTGTGAACTCACAAAGTTCGCCATATACAGTACATAATGTATAGTGAAGTATTATGATTGGGGGGGGGGGAAGGGGCGAAAGGCGCAAAGAAAGAGAGAAAGTTAGATAGACCATAGACTGCAGATGGAACGAGCGAAAAGAATATCTCTTTGTATATATACACATATACACGCATTGTATTTACACTATACTTCCGTCGCGATCGTATTCGCTATTTTCCTTGTAGTTTAGTTTTCCGCGCGCGGTGATTCGTCAGAAAGTGAAATATATAAATAAATAACACGAAGACACTGCATAAGAGATACCGTTCATTATTTGAATTTATACACACGCACAAACCATATACACACATATATACATAACCATCGACCGGTATACGCAAAATGAATAGGTGGATGGACAATAAATAAAATATTTTCGATGACACGAAACGACGATTAGACAAATAATAATAATTATAATAATATATAAGTTGAGATCGGCGTATTAAAACAGTTTTAAATAACACGCGAACCAGACTACTCGTATATATGATAAAAGTATATATATATATACAACAGAAAAATCTACCGATATATATATATAGAACGTCGTAAAAATAATTTAATATTCTGTGAAATCAAACAGAAATGTATTATTATAACTATTGTTAAAAATCAGGCGGGAAGTCGCATAAAAGTTCGCTGTACAACAAAAGTTTCGCGAACATTTAAAAACGTCAAAATTAAAGGTGTCCTCTACTTTTTAATTTAGTGTCCGTTCACGATGGGGTTTCTTCCTGAGCGTGTTTCTGTCTGGCCGCGTTTAATGTGATTGTGCCTGGTCGCGCATCTATACTCAAAAACATGACTACCACTCGAATCGTATAATGAAGTATATACACTTATATATAAAAAAAACGCGAACCAAAAAAAAAAAAGACGTTTACGAATAACGAAACGAACGCGATTTTTTTTGCATAATTTAAAAGTTTACTTGTATAATTATTTAAATATATATATATATATACACATAGGTACGTTTTACCTTAAGGGTGTAAGCTTTGGTTTTTGAATAATTAAATATGATTTGTATGGTTCGATAAACACCTTTATTTACGTACACCGATTAATCGACAAATTCGAAACAATTAAGTGTTCGCTTTTCGCTTCGCATATGTATTGTACGGTACCCTCTACTACCTAACTCGTCCATACGATTATATAAATTTTACAACAATAGTCAAACACGTGTAGGCTGTGCACTGCGATAATCATGTGTCTCGAGACTAGATGTCGCGATAGAAAATCGTTATGAATTTAATCGAGTTCGTGGGTAATAAAATACACCAAATATTACAATATATATATATATAACTAATAGTAACGTAACGTAAGCAACGACGATTCCTCCCAATCATTTTTCAATTCGTTTTACTTCTTACATACAGTTATTTTTTGATTTTAAAAATTTGACTTGAAAACTGCAAAATATATGAATACATGATTTAAACTTTATATACTAAGAAAAAGATTCACAGTCTTAGTGACAATGCTTGGCAAGATTAACATTAGGCATATTATATGGTTATATACAAGTATAAAGTATATATATATATATAAGGATCGAGGACTTTACGAAGGGGTGATTTTTTGAGATTAGAATACTTATACCAACCTTCCTGTAAATATATCTATTATTATTATGAACATATAAAATGTTAACTTTAAATTGTAAAAAAGTGCTACAGGACTTACGGACTCATACGCTATTATGCGCATCATAAATTTCGAAAAAAAAAAAAATAATAACAATAATAATAGATTTGAGATCCACCCCTTCGGATACACAATACGGACATTATATACGAGTTGACATCTATTTAAGCACCGAGATGAATTAGATTGACACGTCCGCACAACACAACTCGTCTACATATATACATATTGACAATTACAATAATGAAGTATCACTATGACACACTACCCTTGTTTTCGTTTTGTAAATTTTTTTTCCAGTGCGAACCCCGTGAATAAACACACACGCTTATCTATATGTGTGTGTGTGTTAAACGCAGTCGAACGTAATAAAATCGTAAATCGCAGAGCCGAGAAAACGCTCACCCCTTCGTTTTTCTATATCGCCAACCGTCGCTGTTTAACGGCGAATTATTATTATGTGACTTTATCGTTCACTCTCTTCTATATATATATATTATGGACGTACACAACGCTCACTCGTTCAGACGGAATTTATAGCGCCCTCGGGCAGCCAAACGCTGCAGGTCCGAACGCTAAAGCTATAGGCGAGATATATATAAATACAACGATACAATACATACCTAATCGCCGCAGGTTGATATATCGGCAACGATATACCGAATGTTTCAATCATGAGTACGTTATTCATACAATATAGCTGTAAGTACCTATATGTATATATATATGACTCAACTGGAAAATAATAGTTGTAATATTATTCCGTTTTTTTTTCTTCAATTTTTTAAATAATATATACTCAAAATTGATAGGAACTATTATTTTAGTACAACAGTATGCATTAAAATTGAGCGACAATTTGAACATTCGAATTTGTTTTAAACAAAAACACGCAGAAAATATACACAAATATCGATTTCTGTTTGAATAGTTTTAAACTCATACATTGAAGTTTACATTCAAAGTAATAATTTAAAAAATATTATACGAATAAATAAATACATAACACATACAACACCCTCAGAATATTAACGAATACTGTAGTCCGAAAAATACTATTTTGAGTTATATTATTTTTCTTATGGATAGAACTGTTTTTATACGATATCATACATATTGAAATTATTAATTATATATATATTTAATATTTGATATATTTTATACTTTGAAATTTGACTTATCGTTCTATTGATTGAACAATTCACTATTTTATACATATCTAATGCACTGGTTTATGTGAACTCAAAAATGGACAATATTCTTACGTGAGAATAGACATTTAAAAACATTTTTTTGTATAAATAATAAATATTAACTATAAATTATCTTAGAAAATAATGCCAATATTCAACTCATTATTTTTAAAACATGTTTTTTTTTTAGTTAAATATTATGGTGGATGGTACGATATATCCGTAAAAGGAGAAACATTTGTAAATTTAAAAATCAGACGAATTATAGAGAAAACTCATCATGTCCACCATAAACATACGTTGGTACATGATACAACTGTATAATACGTGTATATGTATGTATGTGTGTGTATGTATAAGTCATAATAAAATACACTTTTTATTGTAATAATACAATTTAAATTGCATCCGGTTATGTGTACCTCGTTGGAATATTCTAATATTCTATAGAACACACAATACAAGCAACATTGACACAGACTATGCGCGCGCGCATGCATATATTGTATAAAATGTCACATTAAATTGTGTAAAAATGTATATATAAATATATATAGTAATCTACTCGATATAATATTATGTTGTAACTACGACTGTATGTACAACAACAATATGGTGTTATTATTATTGTTTTAACTATTTGAAAAGTCGTTTTTATACATATATAGTATATATTATTACGGGTTATGTTTACTTTTGGATAATGTCGACATCATCCGGTTATCTAGGTTATGTTCAAAATTAGGTAATATAAAATCAAAATTATTGAAGCGTATATATTAACGAATTAAACATAATATAAAGTAAAAGTATCGTAAGACGTATAAGTATTTGAAATTTAAAATACCGTTTTAAGATTCACATTCACGTCTTGCGATTATAAAATATATAAATTATATAAATCGTAATAAAATAAATGATTATTTGGCTTTTACAAAATTTAATGTATAAAACAACGATATTACGAACTTCATTTTGTAAAATGTGGTATAAACGAAAAAAAAATTGAAGATAAATAAATACAAAATTTTGTTGATTAATTCTATACATATAATATTTCGGTCAGATTGTTCCCGTCACATAACCATCTTTGATTCCGGACGATACTTTAAAAATATGATCAAAATATAAATAGTTAAATGATCAATTCCGTAATTTCAACAAAACCGTGCTGAACAAAAACAGAACTCGAATCGGCTGTATTGTAATACGTAGCTATATATTTTAATAAAATAATCTATAAAGTTAGAGAGCATTGTACATTATACATATTTTAAACTGTATATGTATATGTATATATATATATATTATATTGAACGCTCCATGTTAAACAAAAAAAAAATGTTTAAAATATGAATATCTATACGAAATCCAAATTACGAAAAAAAAAATCAAATATACGTTTTTCGTTTATCCTGCGACAGGCAAACCGCGGGATACATACTCGTATTTTATGTATGATTGACTAACGATATATTAATATGATTGCGAAATCGCGCATATCTCATATATTATTTAGGTTAAAAAAATGCAAATATAACATATCTATAAAATTATATACACACACACACACACACACGATGGATTCCCGACGAACGCGTGTTGTTCATTATTAAAATATTATACACATAATATGAGACGACGTGGAAACGCGGGCCTCGTGACCTAGAGAGCGAGTGAGAGAGTGAGTGAGAGAGAGAGAGTGAGTGAGAGAGAGAGATTGAGAGAGAGAGAGAGTGAGAGAGAGAGAGAGAGAGCCACCATTTGTCGTCGGTTGCCTGCATATTGTTTCCTAACGCGCGCGCGATTCCCGGGCCACCTTAATTAAAATTATGCACGGCGCGGATAACGTTACGATAACGTGGACACCGCCGCCGTTGTAGAATACATAGAGGTCAGAGCCCTCTTTGAATATATACAACAATTGACATTTTTTTTTCTTTCTAAATTGAATGTTTATAGATATATGTGAACACGACGTATTGTAATGTTATATGAAAACGCTCGTTCGAAACGCACGCCTAATTCCGCAGACTACGTATATATATATATATATATACGCTATTCTATGTTAATCGCAATATCGTTTTACAGCTGCGCACGATAACTTTGAATAATTGCGAGTTTTCACCACTAACCCGCACCGTTATTTCTAATATACATTTTTTTTTTTTTTTTTAATCGTAAAATCTAAAAAACTTCGACTCTTGTTATAAAAATGTTCAAACATTTGCCGATTCTTAAACGTTTGATGATTAAATGTATAATTCTTAAATAAGAAAAAAAACATGAAGTTCACTTGTGTAACGTTATGTTGTTAATATTCTGCACGCGTAAAAGACAAAACAATCGACCCTACAATATAATATGTCGACTACCGCGTGTTGCGACAACTGGAGATTGGGGTTAATCTTATAGCAAATTTTTAACGGTTTCAAACCAAACATGGCAAATCGAAATAAAAACAATAGGTGGAACTTGCAACAACATGCAATCCGTATATTTTTAGACATTTTTTCAATATTTCAACAACGTCGTCAAACAAAGCTTTTCAAGTAGTTCATCGAAACGTAGTTTTTTCCAAAAATCCAAAAATATACGAGAAGAAGAATTCTATACATTTATTGTGTTTTATTTTCACGATATTCCGATAGGTATTTTGACATTTTGAGAGTATGCGGGGTTTTTTCTTTTACAATTGTCTCGGAGTGTGACAGTTGCATTAACAAATTACTCAATATTAAATTACAGTGTTGTAAAGTATTTTAAATACAAGTTTTTGATATTGAAATTTTCCCAGATATAAGATAAATTAAATACCCGACATATAAACTGTCTGGAAAAAAATAACGTTACATCAGTTTAAAATAAATTAAGTTATCTCAAATTGTTTCTTCTCTAAACGATACTTGTACGTGTAGTTAACAGAAAACTTACGATTACGATAGTAAATGTTGATTGGAAGAAATCAATTTTGTTTAATAAATGACAACATTCATTTTAAATATTTTTACATAGTTTATGTTTTACTCATTAATATACATGGATATATATTTATTTTGCATATTGTTCAAATTCCACAAATTAAATCGAACGGTTCAAAAACGAGGGACGAAATTCTCAACGAAACAAATCGTAAGAAAATAATACAATCTTTGCAAGTCGGTGGTTTTAATTATTCATTGTTAAAACTGGAATGTCGATAATATTCAATAACGAGTTCTATGGTAAATATTTATATAACATATAAAATATATTGAGTATCGAAACATAAAGTTTTGTCCTTATATATACATTTAATTAAAACTTACAATTCACGAGACAAAAACGAATCCGTAGAACATAAAATGTATAACGTCACAACATTATACATATATATATATATATATATATAATGTTGGGACGTTATACATTTAATTAATTATCGGGTATTATAAACTCGTTTTCTTTGAAATATTGTAATCTAAAAAGGGTTTCGCGAAACGGAGTTTATATATTATTTTTTCTACAAAACAACGCGAATCCATAATATACAAAACAAAACAAACCCTGCACATTACGTTAATTGAAACTATATATATATATATACATATTTACAAATACATGAGTATATGCGTATATATATATATATATTCTTCGAGTTCATTTTTTCGCACAAACGTTTGTATAGAGAAAAAAACAAAGAGTATAACGCGACAAACGGAAATTAAAAATACTCGAGGACGGGAAGATCTCCTTCGAGATATATATATATATATATATTTGTACAACGATATTTATCAACGTTAATTATACGTCAAAAGGGTAACATGGTGTTGAGGGAAGAGGACAATATGTTTTAATGAGGTCGTCTGGAGATATACGTCGTCCGTCTGTGTATTACACACGCAGGATTTTCGATCAGACTTAAATTTTAACGAAATTGTGTACTACGAGATAATATTACACACACACACACACACACATATATTTTTATTAATTAATTATTCTAAAATATATTGTTTATGTTTATATATATATATATAATAATAATATTAGTCGTCAGTACTTCAGAAGTCATTTCGATAAAGTAAAACAAACGTCGCGAAGTATACGGTAGACTGTAAATATACGTACATTGCAACCTCTCAGTTAAAAAATGTAAATACAAATTAATTTGTTGGAAAATTATAATGGACGACACAAAGTTATCGCTGTAGAACTCACTCCGGAACGAGCTACTCAGATAGTTGACCGTGGGAGTAACATATTTGGGTTAGGTGGATCGGCACTAATTTTATCAGCACTTTAATAGCGAGTGCGAAATAATTATAATAAATTATGACAACTATACACGTGTGTAGAAGAATATTACCAATTCGCAATTTAAAATAAACTATATATTACTAAAATCATCCCAGAGGACAAATCGATATGATACTTATAGTTTAGGAAATTACCTCAGTACATTTAAAACACTCGACTTGCAACTGTTAATCTTTCAACAAAGCGACAAACCTCTCTTTTTGGCAAATTCGTTTCTGTGGTGCTTGAGGGTACAAGGGGGACTTGAGCACTCCTACAAAATGTTTGCTTATTCCAACCACAGTGTCTTCAGATTTTGTATGTCATCTTAAATAATATTATTCTGTTTCTGGCGTTTACTATTTTGGACAACTGTTTATAGATTTTTTTTTTTTTACAAAAAAGAAACACGTTAAAATGAATGTAAGTTATTTCAGATAGTAGTTACAACACCGATATGTTGAGTAATACGTAAACGCAGCTTCTCAAGTATGCGTCAGGCCGAACAAATTTTACATAAATATAGATGCTAAAAAATAAAGAATAATGTTAATATAATTATCCTGTTTCTTAAATACTCAAATGTATGATAATAATAGTTGTAAAGCGAAGGGATTGGATGATGAGAATGTGCTCCGTGTGAATTTATAAGTTATTCATAATTTTAGCACTTATTCCTATCCCCCCGAAAATTTAATTGTAGAACAGTGGTTTCTAAAACACCATTTCGATTTATAATCGGTTCATTTTCGACGGTCGATTCACCACTTTCGACCGAAACTGTTTAAGCGGCTGTGAGACGGCAATCACGCGAAATTATAACGACGAGAAAAACGACGACGAGACGTCGTTGCGCGTATTTTACCTACTATACTATACGCCGCGTATTTGTAATCTTTTTATTTTTAATTTTTAACAAAGGAAATATTATTCAAACAACAACTCGCGTGAGACGACGCTGAAAGGAACGAGAGTTCGGTATGACGGCGGTTCGTTAGAATAAAATCAAAATCGTATATATTATATATTCACTCGATGCGAGGGATTCGCTTTCGCGTGGACGGGAAGTGAACGAAAAAAGAAAAATGAATAATGCATTACGGCGGACCACGACGACGACGACGACGAAGACGGTCCGACGTTTTCGTAGGATTTATTCGTTCTTGCGCAGTCGTTGTTTGAACATACTATGTACACACACACATACACACACACACACACACACACGAATTGTTTTCGAAGTAAAGCGTGTTTTTGCGTACCGTATCAAAAATTTAACCGAAACAGCCGGTATATTTGTATCGAATGGCGCGCAAATATCGCGTGACGGAAAAAAGGAAATGGGGTAATTTGGGCCATTAGCGAAAATCTATATATATATATATATTTATTCGAAATTTCGCGTCATAACAAAAATAATTTTGATAAACACGATCAAAATTCACTACGATTATCATCGTATGTATTTACTGAATTTGACGATAGCTGTTTCTCCCAAAATTGAATTACGGCAATTAATGTTATCCAACATAAAACGATTCACAATAGTCCACCATCACATGCTTCATAAATTATGCGTCATTATACTTCATGCTTTACTATATACTTTTACTCACATAGTCTACGCTTACACATGATTATCGTTATCTGCGCGACTAACCAGTTCGATAGGGGTATTAGAAAAATTGTTTGTAGACTGAGCAAATATAAAATGATATACAGATATTATAATAAAAGAATCCATAAGTAAAACAGATTCAAACTCTCCGTGACTACACATAAAATGATCCGACCGAAAACCGTGCCGTGTTTTTGTAGAATGTGACCAAGTTACCTACCGCGCTAAATGGGAATACAATACAAAATTTGAATCAAAATCGATCGACCAACTGGTTGCTATGACAACTATTCGCAACGTTTTTTGTATCATGTCGTGTCACAGGTTTTTTGTTTTCGGCCCAATAACATTTCAGATTAAAACAAACGTTTCGACGTCCGCTATTTAAATTATTATTAATATGTTGATTTTGTTGTCGATATTTTAACAGCTAAAATGAAGTTATGAAAAACGTGTTAACAACTACTCATATTGTGTACTAACATTTAATATATATACATTGGTTTTATGATGTTTTATAACATGTATATTATAAAACTAATTGTGTATACATATTGTTAAATACTATAACAGAAAAAGATAGGGAAAAAGATTAGAATAGAAGTCTTCGCAATTATACATTTATACACACACAAATTTAATATCTCTAACAGCGGGTACATTATTCACTCACCATCAAATAGCACTATAAATAAATAAGCCATTCTTGGCTTTTGAAAAAAATTACTTGTAAAGATAGCATTTTTTGTTTTTCCATGTATCTCAATATTAATAACTAGGGGATAGTCCATTATTGCACTGGAGGCCTCATTTATCCCTGGAGATGTAAACGATTCAACGCGCACATAATTATAGTTTAAACGCTATTTTATTTAATTCCGGATCGAAACCGAATTATAAATTGTTTGGAAAAAAATAAAAATCACTTCAAAAGTAATGGAAATCCCTCCAACATAAAGCGTATATATATATACACACACACACATAAATAAACGACCGGTACGGATGTGCGAAGTAGTGCGTTAAACATATACAATACGCGTTTTGCAATCGCGCCAATATAGGATTTTTTAACGTAAGCTGATTTTCATGGTCGTTGTAGATTGTCAAAAAAACAAAATACAGAAGAATGTAACTACAAGAGACAAATAATAATAATAATAATGTGTCACACGATTGTCACAAATTTCTAACACGGTAAAATACGTAGGATAATACGACAAACAAAGTATTAATGTGGATAGCATAGAACGAAAACGTATTTTTTCATATCATATATGAACATAGGTTTGAAATCATTTTTTCTTAGTTTTAACTTTATAACGACTTACAAACCCGTATCGTTACCCTTTAATTGCATATATACATATGTTTTTTTCTAAATCGATAAGCGAGAAATGCGAAAAATAGACGACAGAAGTGCGGTCTATATTGCGGATAATGATGCAGATGTTCATACTATACGAAAAAGTGGGAGGGAGGGGGGATAAATTAAAAATAATGACCAGTTTCTATACGTGTAAAATGCTCAAGTTTGCAAAGTACACTTATGACGATAATGTGTTCTTAAAAAAAAAATTTTTTTTAAAAAAATTCATATTTCTTAAAATTAAAACCGTATTTGTTTATTAATATTTATTATTTTCGCGAGATATTTTAATATTTATACGCAAATTTTCAAATAAATAGTAAATTATATTACAATAATGCAGAGGGAAAATCAAAATGTATATCTATTAAAATTTATTTAGTTTGATTTGAGCTCATTTGTATATATTTTCTAGATAATTGCATTTGTTAATATATGCTAGGTATGCGTAAAATATACGTTTCATGCTATGTTCTAAATTAAAACACTTTTTTTTAATGCATAATTTTACATATTTTGGAATTTAAGTAATATATTTTATGATTTTAAAGTCATATTTTGATATAATTTAATGGATTTTTTTGGCGATTTCGATTTGTCACGACATTTTGGTAAATATGTTTGACGGCGAATGTTGAGAGGAAAACAACAAATATAAAATCAAAATTAAAATGCAAAAAAAAAAATTACAAATAGTATATCGTCGGGGTTGGACGCCACAGGCAAATTAAAACAAAGAAGAAATGTTTTTTAAAAAATATTTCAATAATAATAATATATTTATAATTGATTCTAAAAGTATTTATAAGTAATAACTACTTTTCTTTTTTTTTGATTTCATAAGAAATTAAGTTTTTTTTGGGTATATTTGAATACTTTTACATTTTTAGTGCATATTTTATAACCATTTATTAATACATATAAATCCGAATCCTATTTATTTATTATTGTGATACACATATTATATCTAACTGTATCTAAGTATAAATTATATATGTATATAATTTTATTATTATTATTATTCGCAAATATATTACAATCTATACGATACCCCACAATAGGTAAATTTGATACCAATAACTATAATTACAGTATAGAATTTATATTAAATACGACAGGGGAGAGAAGAAGGGATAAATATTAAACAGCAATAAAATTCAACGCCATTTTTTTTTTTTAAGATCTCAACACTAAGTGAAATTAAAGGATTTTTGTGTGCCTGTACTTAAAAGTAAAATGTTTTATAATGTCTATAGTAGCCAGTTAACAATTTGTAGATCAATATATATATAATTTCCTATAAGTATAATGAATTAAGAATATGAACATCATCGGTGTATGAATATATATTATCAATGTACGTTTTTAATTTGATTTGATGACATATTTGTCTCAAGCGAATATTCTCAGGTTTTTTTTCAAACATATTATGTATACATCTAACATGCGAAATTAAAATAACCATTGCGTCGAAAAATAAAAAAATGAATTTAAACGAAATTAAGAAAAAAAAATGAATGACATATATAATCGAATATACATATTGTATTGTGTATATACATAGATAAAGACACGCGTCAGTCAAAACCGGCTGCAGTTTAATCAAATGCGCTTCAACGTATTGACGACGACGTGGCCTTCGCGGTATGTATAATAATATAAAAATGCGCGAGACGACGAATTAATATTATTAATAATAATAATAATAAATCATTAATTAACGATCGTATAAAACGAACATGGAAAAATATATACATACTCGTATCGAGTACGCCAAACGACATGGTATAAATATGCGCGATTGTCTAGTAGAAAAACGTCCGTTTTACTTATGTAACTTTATATGTACAACAGAGATTTCGAGAGAGAGACAATATACGTGTCAATTATAATTATTACGTCTGACCGACTGGCGGTGATAAGTTCGTTTTGTGTGTATGCATCGTTAGCGCGGCGTGTTATAATTCGAGACCTTGTCATAGTAGTCTCGTCTGCAGTCGGCCGTTAAGGAATGAAAACAAACACGATTTACAATAATGGCAAATCAGCTATTTATATACGGTCGAACAGTGACGACCTGTGACGATGATGCCGCACGTGGTGTTGTATATCACATAGTAGAATACTTGGGCCTCGTCGATAAACGAACATAATAAATATAAAAATATAATGAGGTGAAATCGTTTATCCGAAAAATGCGCAATTTACGGCCATGGGTGGTTGGTTAACGTCGTTTCAGTTGAAACAAATATATTCATTTATATGTTTATACGTATATTATTGACATCACTTACCGTGTAGGTGAGCTAGAGAATGTAAAGTGTTCGAGCTGATGAAATTTCCTGAAACGAAAAACAAAACGTAATTTTTAGTATTATTGAATTTAAAATCATTTTTTTTAAAGTGTTTCATATTTATAATTATAGAGTTTAAATGTTTTCAGATATAACCTTTTTTTCTTTTATATGCACTCTATCGCAAGTATATACACAAATAAATGCCTAAGGTGCATATTTTTCGTTAATGATAGCATCGAAATATATGTATATAAATTATATATATTATATAGTTCGTTGTTATAAAATGTATAGATGCACCGAATTCATTTATTATTTCCGCACTTTAAATGTATATTTTTTTTAGTGCATAAGTGTGCACGCATATTTAAATATGTTCATGTGCGTAAACTTTCAAACTCTATATAATATATCATCGTTGACACTATACAATAAATACAGTTTAAACAAGTTACGAATTGATTCTTTTTTTGTTTTTAGTAGAAACATGTTTTTGAGCAAAATATTATTATAAACACAAAATTGAATACACATACATTGAACACTGAGGACTATGTTTTGTTTTTTGTTTTTGCAGGCTCATCACACGTTTAACAAACAATAAACTTCACAATGTGTAAAAAGAAAGATTTTATTATATATATATGGCTCCTTAACGACCGATACGTCAAAACGATATATCGTTTTATATCGTATTAAACAGATAATGTTTTTCGGCGCGGTCGAATATTAAGAAAAGTGAGGAGAAAAGTATTTGCGTATGCGTACGTCATCGAAAATATTTGCAGTTTACAGCATGCAGTGTGTACGAATGTGTTATTTACTGTTTGTTTAAACCTTATAGGAACCATGTAATGCCGTCCTTGTATACACAAGAACGCGTATTTATAAATAATATATTTTAAAATATAACGTCAGTTGAAAACCGACGCGTACACACACGTCACAACAGCACCACGTACACAGATATATAACGAAAATAATAGTTACGCTGCTGCAATAATAATAATAGACACGCGTGTGTACTCTGTACATCTAAACAAAAAACGTCCATCAAAATTAAGTATATTATTTGCGGAAGAGATTCGAGAATCTCTCGTTTTCGAGTAAACATCATACAATAATTAGAAAACCTATATGATGCAATCTTTTATAAACTATGTGATTAAAGACTTTCTATAAAAAGATGATGGTGTATAATAAAACTGACAGTAAGTTAGTACCGAAATTAAAGTCCTGAATCCGTGTACAATCGAATTCATTTTAACGTTTTTTGAACGTATTTGTTTAACGATAAGATGTAGATTTTTTTTTATAGTAGGATAATTGATTATTGGATACTTGGTTTATTTCCACATATAAAAAAATATTTTTCTTCTAAAATAGTTTTACAGAATATAATATTCCATAGTATATTAAAATCAGCGAAAATATTTTGGTTAAATCGAATCCAATTTCCTTCGTAAAGACAATTATAGGGACTTAAAAATAAAAAATAAACGTTGAATTTTACTTCGGTATTGACGAATACTTGATTATAAGTTATGAATCTGTATACAAACGAAAAATACGCATTCTCTAAATCTATTTATAAATATAATATTTTTATTTTTTGACGGAAAACGGCTACGACTATACCGTATATAAATACACGTGTTACATTATCTTTTGTTGTTCACCGCCGGCCGTATAATGTTCGTGGGGGAATCAATATCTAAATCGCTATACGTATTTTTTAACGGATCTGTCAAACGAATTCCACACTCGACAAATATAATACCTACGTACACGCGCACGTCGCTGTCAGCTATAGATACGAGATTATCGAAAACCCGTGGTTAAATAACGTTTCCCTACCTTTCCCACCACCAACTATCCCCGACCAGAAAACCGATGATTTCCGTCACGCGTGTGATATATGTCGTTTATAATAATTTTGTATGTACGCGCGCGTAAACGAATCGTCATCGTTGTCATTATACGCGAACAACCCTTAAAAATATATCGTTATGCGCTCAAACATACAGAATTTTCAACCCGACGACGACGTGTCGACATAAAAATAACATACGTCATTATATGTACATATACATGTGTGTGTCTGTGTTTGTGCATGTGTGCATACGACGACGATGATTTATATAAACGTTTCCGCCGAAATTGGCGTGCAGTAATTGAAAAACACTGATACGTTTCAAACGAGTAGATATATATATATATATCCATATATACAATGCAGTTTTATATATATAATATATATTTGACAACGTACGGAAAAAGTTTTCGAACGCTTTGTAATATTATTTGACATGTTTATTGTGTAAGTCGGGAAACTGCGTTTACAGCAAGTTTTTTCGCATAGTCGCATATGTATACGATGAAGCGTATTTAAATGTTGAAAGTCTTGGAGACGCTTTATCAGAAACGTACAGATACGGACACTACCGTTTTCACTGAATTACGATAAAACTAACGAATAAATATCTAAGAGATTATTATTCACAAACGGAAATAGTAATAAAAAAAACATTTATTTATTTTAGTTCTACATAAGATTGTGTAAAAAAATTATAGAAATTTTACATTTGTTTATGTTATAAGGAGATGGAGGATATGATGTGTAAATGGTCTATACATATTTCTCAAACGATTTAAAATTTTATTAAAATTTTGGCAAATAATAGCTGTCTCGTGATAACGAAATCTCTACCGTTAAATCAAATGACAAATTAATTTTATATATATATATATATATATTCTGAATAAATTGTGGACGTATAATATAAATATTAATTATTATTCGTCTTTCTTTTTTTTTCAATCCGAAGATTGGTTAAATGATTAGTGATGTCTCTCTCCACTTATCTCTGTCACTTATAATCCTCTTCAGCACCCAGTATGTTTCTATTCCGATATCTTCCATCACCTGCTTCAAAAATGGTGTTCTAGGCCTTCCTTCAATTTTTCCCTCTATTATTGTGGTTATCCACAGATTCATTTTTCGATTATCCATTATTCGTCTAATTAACTATAAATACGTATACGTTTTCGGCTATTATATATGTTTGTATATAATATCATACAATATAATATGACATGAGTAAATATTTCACACGCACACATAATTAAAAACGCATTATTTTCAATTAAATGCACTTCATCAAGAAGAGGAGCGCATATATACAGACACACGCACGACGAAATATTGTATAACAATATACAATATTAAAAACATTAAATTAATACGCGTTCCAAAATATAGGGTTCTTTATATTATACATCCAAATCATCATGCACTGCGCTATATAAAGCGAGCAATAATTGTATTATACATAGTACATTTTGTTTTCAAAACAGATTTGAGAATTTTTCCCGAAATGTGAAGAAAAAGTGATTTACTAATCAAGTTTCCAATTTGAAACAGTAAAACGTGGAGGGGGGGGGGGTTACAGTAGGTATATTACATAGAAACGTACTTAAAATTAATAATAATAATTATGACATATATATATTGTTTTGTCTGTGATATTTAATTAAATACGAGTATACCAGTTTTAAACATTTTGATGGAAATCTTTGAGTGCATATAACGTTTTTAGGACGACAAAGCGTTTTAGCTAGGCCTCGAAATTGAAAAAATGTAAAGGATTTTTCTGAGAGGTTTCTCAAAAAAATCGACTAAGAAACCATATAAAAAGAATAATTCAATGCAAATTGTTAAAAATTCAATGTCATCCAATATTATACATAACAATATTCTAATCTAAGCCAAATCCAAATTCATCGCCTATATTCGATTTTAAAAAATATACTTATTTTCATTCAGTCGAGAGAGAAGATTGGAGATATGACTTTATTTATCGTACACACAACAATTTAAACATATTTCATTTTCCACGTAAAAACTGATTTTTGAATTTGTCGTCGTGAAATCTTTTACTCGAGATACTTTCTCAGATTTATTCATTTTATCCCCAAATATTAACCCAACAGAACGAATTTAACAAAAATAAATTAAAAACCGTCGATATTCAAATTTAGTAGAACAAAGCTAAAGCAAATAAAAGGAACGAAAAAAGTCAATCTCAACAAGTACACGACTTTAGCACGACGAATTCAATTGTTTTTAGATTTTTAATCGTAGCGTTTGTGTGAAAAACATAATAAAAACGATGAAACATAAACAAGTAATAATTATAGTTACACAAAAAATCAAACTTTTTATACAAAGAAAAAAACTTAATATACACAATACGTGTATACAGTTAAAATAAGACAATAATGAAAAATATTTAAATATAGCTCTTCCTCTTCGCCGTTTAATCGATGTTATATATATATATATATATTATATATATATATTTATGTTAGCAAGATATATTCTGCACAAAAATTTACAATTTCGATGATAGAATAAAAATTCTACATAAATAGGTGTGTATACGATTTTCCCGAAAATTAATTTTTATATTCGACACACACTGTCGTAACATTAAATTACAGGTACACATAAGTATAAAATACTTGAACATATATCTACTGCAATATACTCGTATATAGTGAAATAACAAATTGTATATTATATTATAAATAAATAAAAATATATGATATTTATATATTATACAATACATAATGAACGCGCGCTTAACGACGCGGAATAAATATTATCGAATTAATTTCAATTTCACGTTACGCACACGCGCTAAATGATATTATGTACGTTATCACGCGAACACAATAGTTTTCGTACACAAATTTCATCGTTATATTATATTATATACGCATGCGATTTACATACGCGCACGCGTTATTAGATACGTACGTAAATTATACATGTGTATGGCTGGCAATATTTATTTATACGATGCCGGGCGTCGTACCATCTCGTACGATAATATAATGATATGAAAACGCGCGTCAAATAAAAAAAGCCGTATAAAAAAAAAACAGCTTACTACATAGTACATGTATATGAAAAATACAACAATAATAACGCCATTAATGTACAGTGCAAGACACCCAAAATCCACAACGCGCTCTTGGCCCGTCAATCTCTTTGCATACCTAACCTAACGCGCACGCCTCCCCTCGAAACGGACCCCGACGATGACGATATAGTTCCGCGGCAAATCCCCGAGAGGTCTTAACACCTTTTGTAAGTAAGTATTGGCCCTCCGCGTTTATAGAAACCGAGTCCACCACAAAATACACACTACCGGACTTTGATCATCGAACGTCGTAGCATACGTTTATAAAAAAACGAAACGTGTCCTGCCAAAACGGTTTTCAACTTTATTTAAACACCAATTTAAATATACTACCTGCAGGTTATATCAGTGCGTATAAAATAAATATCCTCGCCTGAAATGTTAAGAAATCAGATACTCGGTCACCTTCTATCTCACGTGTAGAAATATGCAAGAGGAATCCTCCGTATTACGTATCTTCCAGGTAGTTTTTAAGAAAAATCGGGCACAAAAGAGAAAAATAATCGTATAAACGAGAGCGTTTATTTTCTAAACCGAACTTTTCAACAACAAAGAATATTGCTGTAAGTATGTAATATTATATTTATATGTTTAAGTTTTCGTTATAAAATTCACAATAAAAAACGTATGATAATCGTAGTGAATAAAACGCCAAACATTAAGTACTGTTTAGGAAAAATATAGTTTTTAAAGGCAAATTTATCGTTTTATACATTTAAGAGCGGAAACTAATGCGAAGAACTACCAAAAAAACGACGAAAAATACTTTTAAAATAGAGCTTTTATCTAGAATCACGTTTCGTGTACAATTATTATATAAACGTTGACTCATTGCATTCAAATTGAAGTATATAAATATCCTACGTCCTCTTTTATTAATTCTTTTCCTATTTGGTACTTTACAAACAAAATATTTCAGTCTTTATATTTTTAAATTTGTACTTTTTACAAGAACGTTAATTGCGATTATTTATACAACGAATTTTAAATTCGTATATAGACAAAAATCAAAAAATTTGGATTCACAAATCCTACTAGTAATAATAATACTATATCCTCGTCTTGATCCGTCAGAAAGTATACACGTTATACATTTTGTGTAGACGATCGCCAATATATATTATGCCAAACGGGGGTTTCGAACTCGAAAAACTAGGCATCGACAAGGGCGCTATTTCGAGTTTTACATTATTAGGAGCAAACTTTAATCCCGATCAATTTTTACTTAAATCAAGCTAATTTCTCTCCATTCATTATGTACAACGTAAAGACGTGGTGCGTGGGGTTGATTTTAAGATAATGACAGGTTTATCACTTCCGAACGAGAATCATAGAATAGTCAAAGTTTAGTATTACTGCCCAATATAAAATACAGGGAAACCCGTCTTTATTATTAACAGTTGAAAAATAACGTCACAATTGTATTTATAAGACGTGGGCTGCTGCTAATCATACAAAAAATATTACAAGAAAATAAGCAGGAAAAATAAACTCCTTCAAATAACGTCGTCCGCGGGCGGTGAGTAAAAATAATAATACTCCAAACGATTTATTTGTTAACCCATTTACATACAACACGACACACGATCGCGGCGATACGAGAGGACGTCGTCGACAGCAGTTCTAATATACATGTATATATCCATTTTGTCTTCATTAGCATTTGCAGTCGATGACTTGTTGTTATAATATACTGTAGCGCGCGTAATATATATATATATATATATATTACAAGAAGTCGACAACCTCGTGTTTCCTCTCTGTGTATAAGCAAAGCGAAACGCGCGTAATACGTGTATATATGATGTATTATTATTATGACTATATTTATTGTTGTTTGCTCGCGCGCCTAAGAATTAATTTCCTTTAACTCGTGTTCACACTTTCCCGTGAACGACATGCGCAATTATCGTAATAACGAATAAGCATATTATATATACCTCTGACACACACCTAACCGATATTTAACAACAACATTCGAATAACGATTAGGTTAAATCCGTGTAAATATACCGTTCATTATCCATTAATTATTATTATTATTATTATTTTAACTGTCGCTGCCCGTCCTTAACCCGTGTTTTAGTTTTCTATATACATGAACGCGGATGGATATTGAAAGTAGTCAAACCTTGGTATAATTTTCTAGAATTCGTACTTCTAGGCCCATTTTATTATCACTCGCCATTCGCCTATGATTTGTATATATATATACACACACACATGGAACAAGCCATAATCATTTCCCACCAATTGTTTTCAATATATTTATTATTAATCGGTATTATAGGTATATAGCTTTAAGACATTTTGACTTTTACTTAGGTAAATGTAATAATTATAATGTATGTATTATTTAAAAAAAAAATTAAAATTGTTGATAACAAATTCCGAAAATAATATGCAAATGCTAGAAGTTCCTAAACGGAAATTATGTCACATACTGCTCTACCCAATAATTGTTATGAATAAATCGATGTTAAAAAATCAAAAAAGTACTTTTTCTTAAATTCGTTCTTCTACAAAAAGACATTATTTCCATTTGATCTCCATTGGAAAAGTATAACCACTTCTGCTGTATTAAAATATATAACGATCATAAACAATAACCGCGTCATGTGAAGATTTTATTTTTATAAAAGCTTATACGATGTGACTTAGACTTAGGTACCACGATTATCGAAGTCTGTATAGAACTAGGTTTTAAGTTAAATATTATAGATACATAAAATCTAAGTATGCTCACAAAATACGTTTCTTCGTAACTTTTTGAATACAAATACGATATTTTTTTCATTCTTTTTGTGTTTGTGATAATAAAAAATTTTTTTTTTTTTTTTGTTAAGTATGTTGAGAAAGAACAATCTACAAAAAAGTATGAAAGTACACGCCTCACTATACGTAATCCTCCATTGGCACTATAATACAGTGTAAACTTTTTACGACCCCGGAATATACGATGAAAATATTTTGTTAAATACTTATAACAAAGTCTTAACACGATTCGTCATCGACACTACATAATATATACATATATATCTCCAGCGGTGTTTTCTATATATATAAGCATTTTGTTTCCACGTTATACTTATCTAGGTGAAGGCGATTATTATACACAGCTATAGTCATCAACGATGCGTTAAAATTTCAATGCAATCGTTTACGAATATAATTGTGCGGTAAATAGGCGGATAATCCCACGACGCTGTATATACATTGTTTAAAATCGGTAAAAATATGAAAACCTAACCTAACATGACCTGACTGAAAATATATAATATCACGCGGAAAAATAAAAAATAATATGTATATACTATTCGATTTTGCGTGTTATTTGTATATAAGAACGAAGAAAATAATTGTATATAAGTAACTGGGTTAGCGCTAAATTACTCGAAAAAAAAAACTATCGCAAGTTTCACAAACAAATGTCGGGTCTTATGCAAAAACGAGCAGATGAACGAAAAGTTGGCGTCGTGTCAGGTTGGTCGCGCGCGGTATTAGAAAAAATAAAAATATACCTGTGGCCAAGTCGCGGGATTACAAATAATGCGCAAGGTCGGGCGCTGTAATAATAACGTATAGGTTGAAGTGTATATATAATATATAATAATTCGGACACCCGCGAGCAACCAAACCAGTTGCAATCGAAATCGTAAAATGTGTAATAATAATATTGCTTGCATTTCTGTATATTATAAATATGTATATTGTACATAAGCGACGAAAAGGAAAATAGAACACTAAACGAAAATAAAACGCCAACGACACGTCTCTCGAATCACTCATCGGTTTAAAATTGAAAATGATAAGCGAAAAACCGATATACGAGTATATATACATGTATATACGATATATATCATACGAAGTAGTAAATTTTGTCGAGCCTGCACGTTGAGTACATCTAATGAGAATAGTAGTAGGAGGTTACTGACCGAATTAAGAACTTAAAAATATACAATAAAATATTTGTCAATTTAATAATATATATATGTATTGGATTATTATTTAAGTACAAAAATTAGTGCCATCAATAAGATTTTCTTAAAAATTTTAATTTTAAAAATTAATACAAATGTGTCAAAATGAATGGACCAACTGGCTACCAGTACTGAAAGTTGTGTGCGCCAGATTTTAGATCGCAAATGATTTCTAAAGATTTTCCAACAATAAGTACACCGATATCTATATACTATACATATATATATATATATTTTTTTTTTTTTTAATAATACGACGATTTATGTGAAACCGACAATTTCTGAGCCAAAAATTAAAAAATAAGTTTCTCTATTATCAAAATGTATTTAATCGTTTAGAGATGTACGATATCCTCCCTAAAGGATTATATAGATGTAATAGTGAATGAACGTTGCGGCCAAATACATGAAAAAGTTAAAAAAAAAAATTAAATTACGAAATTACCGATACACACGGCATATATAATAAATCGATGAAACTGAAATCACTCGCTAAACGGTGTAATTGAAAACTTGACGTCAGTTTAACACGAAAAAAAGACCAGGAACAAAATATAATTATAATACAATTATATAACGATATAACATAAATATAGGTATTATCGACTAAATATAATTTATTGAACTACTAATTTATGAGACGTCTTATTTATTAATATTAAATACCTATATGCTATAATGTGTACAGGGATGGGCGGGATTCAAAAAACGTTTACATACGTTAACAAGATCTTACAGATAAACGCTATAATTTACCTATTCGTAATCATAAAAAACATGCGTGTTAATGTAGTTAATTACAAGTAATCGGGGAAAAATCGAAGAACAAAGATTATAGAAATAAATTCGACTAAATTATAGCACTAGTTATTTTTACAAAGAAAAAAAATGCAAGGTACAAGATACGAGTTGCTTTTTAAAAATTTATTCCAAGGACTAAAATATAAAAAGGTACAAATTTGTATTTATGTATAAAGTCACAACATATCCTACTGCTGTGTTGGAGGTGGCGATGGTAGACGCCTATTTATAAAATAAAATGTTTTTTCCGTAGAAATAGGAGTACAAAGTAACTGTGGTATCTATAAATACAAACGCTGTTTCTCGCGTTATTCAAATATATACACCGAAATAACTGGCGTAATAATTACGAAACTTTCGGCCCGCAGAACACGTGTAAACATCACACGTTATAATAGTGTATAATATAATATGTGCTTGCGATGTGGAAAAAATTCGCGCAAGCCCGCAGAGAAAACTTTCGCCCCGTTAGATAGATAGTAAACGCATGTATACTATATGTATTATATACGACATACACTTACACGAAAAGATTTTAAAATTAGATTCCATATAAATATTATTAATATAATAATACAATATAATAGACACTTCGATATTGTAGGTCATTTGTGCATGCGGTTTTGCGGCCGCCCGCCGGCAACGTTTCGATATATAACACTATAAAATACGTATATAAATGCACATAACGCAACGAATGTCGTCTTTTCTTTTTCCACACACATTAAGTGTGTAAAAATATTTTTTTTTTTATACTTTATAGGTTAGGATAGGTTATATATGTATATACGGTATTAATCAATATTGTGGGTCGATTTACAAAACTCTCGTTGTTAAGTATTTTGGATTAATGATTATTAATATATGAGGAATTATTGACAAAACGAGGAAATAAACACTTAATTACTACACACACACACACACACACACATATATATGTATATAATTCGGTTGCAGGTCAAAATATTATCGTTAAATATATATAATAATAAAGAACATTATATGTTTTTTTCCCCAAAGTACGTTAATTGAGAATATATTTAAATATGAAAGTATACAAATCGACTCGTGTTTTTTTTTTTAAATAATACTTTATATTTTATATAATTAATATAATTAGTGAAAGTAACTGATCTATATATATATATATATATATAAATTTATATGATTTAAAAACTTTTTTTTGTATTACGCGTTTACTACGCATTTGACCTCATATTATAAATTAATATGATACACATTTAAAAAGAACTTTTGAACTAAAACAAATATATAATTGGTATACAATTATTTAACTCTTTAAAATTATTGATATGTCCGTGTGGGTAATAGTTAGATCCACAATAACTCCCATTAATAATCATTTACTTCTCACACGCAACTATATGCATCCATAACACAACGAAAATTGCATAAACATCCAATATTCATTAATCGTTAAAGTACAATTCTGATCTCATTGAAATTATAATTAAACAAATATATATTTCATTTAAAAAAAAATATAGTGCACATTATAATTTTTAATGTTAATACTTAATTAATTATATATATATTAAATAATTTAACGTAGATACCTTTACAAATAAAAATGTATACGTATTGTTATGGTAAATTGCACGTATGGTGACTAAAGTTTGATTAAAACAGCCGGTTTGGCTTTGCCTCACAAGACAAACCTTTATAAACTCACATTTTTTCAATTAAACATCTTAGTTAAAAATTGAAATTACACTTATGGTCATTGCAAAAACTTATGTGGACATGATTGTTCTAATATCTCGGGTACAGAAATAAACATATATTAAACGAATTGTATGATATTCTGAAGTAACAACAATGTATAGGAGAAAAACGAATTGTCGCGAATTTCGAACGGTTTTAAAAAAAAAATTGTTAACTTTGACGCGACGAGAATTTATTAAAAACATACGCGATATGCTCGTGTACATGTTTTTTAAAGCATATATAAGAACCTATTGTCACATCAGCGCCGTAACAATTACTAATAATGATAATTAATTGGCGTTTTGGTTGGCGCACGTATTTATTATAATATATGTAATGAACGACACTGAAATGCGTTGCAGATTTATGAGTCTAAAAAAAAATTCACAGAAAAAATAAATCGTACTCCAGTGATTAGGTAACGGTCGATTATGCGAATATATAACGTAATAGTATACACACACAGATACACGAATTGTCAATTTCAACAACTTATATAACATGACGTACATCATATACATACGCGCGACTGACCTTGCACCGTTCGTGTACATACGCTCATGGTCGCTACTGTTTCCATTTTTCGCGATTAATAATGAGTAATAACATACGTACACGGTTTCTATGTATTAATTTTTTTATTTACACAATTTTATCGACGCGGTTATAGAAGGCGAATAGTCGAAAGTGACAATTTATACGGTTTTCAAAATAAATCGTATACGAAAAAACAGTTTAAAATGATAATACGATGTATGAAAAATTGTTTTTTTTTTTTAAATTATAATATAGATATTTAATTGAGGGTTTTATAAGAAAAAAGTAATTTTTTTTCTTAAAAAGTGGTACTTACAATAATAAAAATTGTGATAAATTACCGTTTTTATTAAAACAGTGAATATTTCTAAATATTATATATTCTGTTACATAAAATAAGAATTATATTATACAGCTATTGGTGGCAACAACAAATTTAATGTCGTAACAACAGAATAAAAATAGTATAAAAATTATTGTTAATTATTTTTTTAAAATAATAAGTGTATATACGACGAAAATGTTAGAAACCAATAATAAATTGAAAATAAAAACATATCGATGTGTTTAACACAGCATCGTTAGAAAATCACGTCAATCGCAACTATTTAATTTCTAACTACAAAATGTAACGCGTTTCGAATATTACAATAACGTCGCACAAGACATATTCCGCGGTCCGCAGATAATATATATATATATATTTAAAAAAAACCCCTTTACCGCTAGTATACCCAAGTAGAGTCGGGGTTTATGTATACATTATATTTTATATTTTATATTATTGTTAATAATAATAAAAATAAATTAACATTTTTTAAAAACATTATACAAATTAAAATTTGAATAATGTATAATATATACATATCGTATATCGTATTCATTATACATTTGAGAGAAAAAACTTTGACGAAACAAATTGTTTTATGAGATTCTAACGCCGGATGATTAATTCATTTTAATATATACGCGAAACCAAAATCCGCGAATAGCTACTGAGGAACAACACTACTTATGAACATAAATAGTTCATCGCATATTAGATATGTGAAATTTTATAACTCTAACCTAACTCGTGTAAAAAATATAAAAATATACATATATACACAGTTGGATAGTATACGCACGACTGAAGGGACGTCCGATTTCATCATTACAATAGACAACGCGTTGTCCGTACAATATTCGGTATTTTGCATTCAAATATGGCAAGACAATAATATTACAATTTCACACGACCGTGTCACGTTTTACACAGAAATACCTCTATATACATCCGAACATCGTACTATATATAATATATTATATACTACACGTATATTATTAACGACCAAAACGGGCGAGTAGGGTTGGTCTGCTGGCAGAAACGACCGACAACGTGCCGGACCGAATTATATTTTAATTAATTTCTAAAACTCAATTAAATCGAATATTACAACATGCGCATTTATCTCACGAAAATGGGAAATATTTTTTAAAAAAACATTCAAGCGTATATATGTACACTTTAATTATGCTATCGAAAAATAAATAAAAATTAATTGTTTTCGTTTAGTTCATTAATAATATACTTATAGATATAATAATTAACGATTTTATATAGTTTTGAATATTATTATTGTACGGCACGTATGTCCTACATTTTTATTTGTAATATCTTAAGCAAATGAATTTTTAATCTAAATACTTCGAAAAAAATAGATTTAAAATAATTTTATTTTTGATAAAATGCGAGACACGGACAGTGATTCAATATACATCGAATGAATAAAATAAGAGAAAACTGGAAGTATTGGAAAAAATATTACTAACAACATATGCGAACATATTGACCGACGAGAAATGATCGCAAGGACAACTAATGATGAGCTGAAAGAAGAACTCTTAAAATATATATATATATATACAGTAGAGATCCTCAAAGGACGAATGCTGCAGGTTATTGGGACGGGTATACTCGTATGAGATAGAAAATTACTAAAGAAACGTTAAGAATAAGAACTACAACGTAAAAGAACTCTGGGTCGACCAAAGGAAACAATACAAAAGAAAAATATAAAAAGACGGATTTAAACAGGACTACTACGAGGGCTGAGAGTCGATAACCTGAAACTAGTAACCGAAAATAGGGTGGAATGGAGAAGATTGTAAAAGCTAATGAAGACTTATTTCAAAAATTGTATTTAACATTTCTAGAAATAGGTAAACATGATGTAAAAAATGAAAAAAATGCAAATGCATTCAATTGATTTTATATAGATGACTATCCAAACACTAATTATTATAGTAAAATAAATACACACACAATAAACGTGTCGTATCGTCACTTATAACACGCATGTCGATTATTAATACGTACATGTATATGCGTGTTTGAGTACGTTTACGACAGAACAACTTTTACCTACTCGGCACTCGCGGGTGCGAAGTGCGTATTATACACAATTATTATTACGTCAATTTTTTTTTCCAATCTCGCAATCATTATACGCGAAGCCTGCACAGTAGGTATATACTTAAATATACACATATATATATAAACATATTATAAGCGGAGAGATGACTGAACAAATCATGTCGATGATATTCTTTATACCGAGAACTGCAGTTCACACTCGAATTCGTATAAATTTACAATACGAATATACGGGTTAAAAGAAAAAAATCATACTGAAATTAGCTTTCAGAGAGTGAAACTTTAAAGGTAAAAAGAAAAATGATTTGTCGATATCGGCGTGTGTACGTGAAATTGTTGAAACCCGTAAACAAAAGCTTAAAAGAAAAACGCATGCAAGAATGAATAATGATCGACGTTTCGAAATTCGCGAAAACGTTTTTTTACATATTTTATTCCCGTGGGGTATTCCCTCCGAGAGCGAATCCCCGGGATAGGGTTACACTAACTACCTATATATATAACATTTCGTATACAGAGACAAATCTGAAGCCAATTTGGGCAATGTATAAAGTTTTCCTATTAATTTTTTCACGCACTGTGATTTTCATATTTCGCATCGTTCGAAACGTGAGATTTATAAATTCCTATTCGAAAACATATAATAGTTAGGAGTTTAAACTCGAACGATCGTTATATATAGATAGTGTAATGTAGTGTGTGTGTTTGTTGACTATTTAGTGACGCATTTAAGTAAAAATTTTGAGGGTGGAGAGGGAAAAACACGTTATCATAAAAGCAAATGTAAACAATTTTCCAAAAAAAAAATAAATAAAAATATATCTCTACAGGCAAATGTCAAAATGAAACAAATAGATCGCTTTTTTCTTCTTTCTTTAAAATATTGTCGGATAAATATAATGAAAATAATATAAATATATAAAATATATAAAAATAGAATGATAAATATAATAGAAATGAAAACCCATTCCAATATTATATTTTTGCAAGTTCATCAAATTTTTTTGTCAGACGATTTTTTTATCCGTCTCTTGAAATTCGACGAATACAATTTATGTATTTATACAATCTAATAATTATCGTAATTATAAGACCTCGGATTTCAAACAACAAATGTGTTCCGGTGTGGGTGTCGACTATCTAAGTTTTTTTAGGGGCGTTTTTTTCTGGTTTTATCAATTTCGACCTATTTGTCTAGAAATATGAAAAAAAAAGTTCAAAATCGAAACCGTGCATACAAATGTTTATTTCATTAAATGTTTCAAATATACGCCGTCGGTATATATTATATAATTAAACAATTATACGTTATAAATACATAAGGCGCGTTGCGTTTTCGCACGACAGAGGAGAAGAGTTAACGACCTACCGAATTCGGTTTTAAAACAATTCTGGGGGTGAGGGTAGAGAGTGGAGGAAACTTATCTGAATAAATAATTATCACGAAACCGCCGTACGTCACGTCGTAAACCGCCACACCACGTGTGGCGGTTGTTATCTCCATATGTGTGCGGCGGATGTGTAGAGATAAAAACGTAAAACTCTCACGGGAATAAGTTATTGTTGTTATTATTACATGGTACAAGGAAGAAAAAAAACATGTTTTTAGCGCAATGGACCTTTTTTCGGTGTGTTGTGTAGTGTGACAACAGTGTCGTGGAATAAACGTGGAGATAGTGCGCGTTTTTGTGTGTAAACGAAGCTCGTCCAATTAATATTTTTACTGATAAGATAGAATGTGAAACGGATTCGAACGGTAACTAACGAGGACGAACAAAAAACGAAAAAAAAAACCATAATAACAATTAATTATAATATCTAAACTTTGGGCCGTTTTCTTCGAAACACTACTGAAATTCGAACAAAAAATTATTCGCGATAGAGTTATTGCTGCTAATGACAATTTATAATTTTTTAAATCAATTCTATAATATAGAAAATTAAACGAAATGTTTCTTAATGTATGATAATATGCATTGGTTGTATAATATAAAACATGTACGTATGTTTTTATGCTGACAAAAGGGAAAATTTTTCAAAATCTTCAACAACCAAGTAGTAAATATTGTTCGACATACATATGACGAATTTCAAAGTATTGTCGTGCGAGACACATTTTCATACACAACAAAATACGAATGTCAAAAGTCGATAAATCCCCTGCTCGTCAAAATTTACTTTTCAACCATCGAGAACATTTTTTTAAACTGTAAAAGCTGTAATTGCAATATATATATATATATGTGTGTGTGTGTTTCTTAATGATTTTTTCCCGAGCACTTATAAGTACCGTATATTTCCACCAGCCGACCCACATTCACCGATAGTAATAAATAAATTGAGTAACGATTATTATATTTTTCCTTTGGCACTAATTATCTCCGGGGGGAAAAAAAGAAATATTAAAAATGAACTCGTGGACGGGAGATTTCCGTACGGGCCCGGGACGCAGAGTATAATTAGCCAGCGCGCTGGTACGGATTGGGGGAGGGGGGGGCGGTAAGCGCTAAGCATTTCTCGTGAAACAAAAATAAAAATTTATGTACATTTTGGACGGTAGATAGTGTATAATAGTATATGGTAATGGCGTAACGAGTACGAAATAAATAATACGCAAAACGGTGACGGGCATAACGTCGTGTGCACGCGAACGTACGAACATTAATTTGTACCTTACAAAAACCGTTTTCGATACGGCCACACGGGGTTTTCGAAAACGTGTATTAAATAATCGTTTTTCGAGCCTACAATGTCAAATACGGTCTTCGCGGGACATCGACTGATCGAAAAAAAAAAGGACACATCACGCGAACACAAACATATATATATATGTATACACGAAGCCTAATGAAAAATGTTATAAACGTACAATAACAATAATTGTTGGGAATCCCGAGTCCATTCTCGTGGGCATTTGTACGATATACAGATTACAAGAACTCGACTCGTTCGCCTCGCTCTCCACTCTCTCACTATATATATATATAACCACGTATAGAAAATAAAATGTCGCGGTTTTACCAAAATAAACATTTTATCAACAACCCGCACGCGCGTGCGTTTTAATCGATCGTCCAAATCGAATTTCGGGCGGTATCGACGACCTAACCTGTCGGAAATATATCCGTCACCGAAACGGTTACGGATACGAATTTCTCCAACCGATCCGGTTAGTTACATTGACGTGCGAATAATTTAATTTGTCATTACTTTTGTGTAGACATCGTGTTGATTTTTGCCGCGTGTTGTGACGTCAACGATGTCGGACGAGCGTTACACGACGACAGAAAAACGCGCGGTTAATTTTATCCTTCCAACCCGGCCGTGCAAATATAATAACAGATAACGAAACACGGCGTCCGGCCCGAAAAACTACGAAACGATCGCGCAACCGACGAGACGCGGCTGGCACGCGATAACGTAATAATAATAATAATATGGCCGACTCGTGTACACACACACACACACACACTCTTTTCGATCTATTGTTTTCAATCGCGCGTGTCAACGAAACAAATAACGGGTACGGGGAGAAATCGAACGGTATCGGCCGACGGTTATTTTCTTTTTAAGTACGGTTTGGCGCGTTTACCTCGGTGGAACACGTTGAAATTCCAAGCTGTCCCGTGCGGATACACGAGGTTCAGGTCGCCCGGCGCCGACATCATCGCGTTACGGTTCGCGCCGCTGTCCAAGGCGGCACGCGCGGCGGCGGCCGTGTTTCCCTGGTGGTACGCCCGGAACATGGTCACCGGGGGGGGTGGTGGTGGTGCGTTGTGCGGCGAACGAAACGTCGACGGGCAATTCGATTATAAAACCGTAGTAATTCGATACGTATATATTCGAGCGGCGCGGAGAACACGATGACGGTAAAAAAATCGAATTTCGCTAGCCGCGAACAGAAAACGTAAAAGAAACGATAACAAAAAAAAACACGATACGGACAACGCGTTTTGAGGTTAAAACGTCCGCGAACTCGGTTCCAATGGAAAACGACGACGCGTATCGCACACACGCGTATGTTCGTCCGAAGTATACACGCACGCACGCACGCACGCATACACACGCACACACACCGCCGGGACGACGACGACCGTCTCGGGACGCGAAAACGCGTACGACGAATTCGACGGGAGAAGAAGAAACGCGCGTGTGCGGTAGTATCGAACAATGTGACGATAATAAGCGATTATTCGAAAAAACCGAACGACGTCGTCACCGCCGCCGCCGATTCCCCCCCCACGCACGTTCCGCCCCACTCCGCGACATGACGCCTACCGAACGCGTGGAAATGACGTACGTTCGTCGAACCCCCCACCGTACCCCACCGCACGACAGCCGGATCGACGCCCAACGGATAACAATTGTAATAATAATTACCGTCCGATAAGTGATAACGCGGCCGGCCGGCCGGCCGGCGCGTGCGTGCGTGTGGAGTCCGATATCGCGTCGCGGCACATATTGTTTTTAACGCGTTACTGCTGTTCGTACGCGCAACACTTCCCACCGTCCTCTTCCACCCGTCACACACGTCACGTGTACGATAATCAATTGTTATCGTTATCGCTGTTGATCGATTATTATCCATCCGTCGGTTTACGTAGGTCCGAGTCGGACGGGGGGGGGGGTTTCGTTTTTCCAGAATTTATCCATAGGGATTCTCGGTCGTACACGGTCAGGCGGATTCTATCTGCGCGCACCGTTATTATTATTTCACAATCCACACGAAAAACGTATGAGAATGCGAGTAATGTCGGTAACATGACCGGCCGCAGCGCCGATACCGAAAAACATTCCTGTTGTTCGTCAACGGTATTGGGGGGGTGACGCGTTTGGTTTTCCGTCCGGACAACCACCGCGTACGTTATAAATTTCATTATAAATAACCGATAAACCCGATCGGCGCCGTCCGGATGACGACCCGGTCACGTCCGCGTTTTAAAAACAGACGTCCGGTGAATCGGGTAGACCGCGTTTATTACAAATACAAACGGATCAAACGTCGACCGTGGCGGGGTCGCTGTAACCACGTATGGACGAATAGATATTGAAAAAACGGATAACAAAACCGTTAAATGAACTACGAAACGTACCGTAACGAAAATCCTAAAACAATGCTGATGGCTGTTTGGGTATCTGATACCATCAGAACATCGTTCGAAAACGACATCGGTCGAAATTCGTACGTTTACATGTACTCTTCACAACTTCGCCTATACACACAGCATGCGCACGCAATCGCTTTAGAGAAAAATCGTTTCCGGGTACCAGCGAATCTCCGCAAAGGCGTTTCCAACAAACGTTCGTATATTATAATGTACATACATACATATATATGTATATCCAACAGTTAGAAACGCATCATTGACGCCGTTTTACAGAATACGTCGTTCGAAACCAATATAATATGTATTACGTATCCCGTAACGAGGACGCGCCGACAAAAGTCACTAGTATACCTTCATAAGTATCCTGCGGTTGGGACTAAAAACGGTCAATTCCACGCAATTTTCTCGACAGCTTTCGGACGTTTGTTTTTCTTTTCGAGGCTTAAAAAATCATAAAAAAATATGTAGCAATATAACGAGTCGTCGGATGCTATGCATGTCGCGATTCAAAATGGGTTAGACAATTGGGCAAAGGTTTAAACAGTTATATTGTTATTTTGAATTTGAAACCAACGATATATCACATTGTAATTGAACAACGATTTCGAGTGACCCTCGTTTTCAAAAGTAACAACTTCATTTTACGCGAAAATCTTCCGTTTTACCTAACATTTGAATTTCAAACATTAAGACGAAGAAAACACGTGCCCGACCAACGTTGATATTTTTTAATCGATCTAAACTTTAAACAATGTATTATAAAAAAACCAGGGAATTTCAAAAAAGTTATATTTAGCCTAAAAATCGATTGAGAACAGTTTTAAAATAAACACGTATACATGTAAAAATTAATAACTAACGACGAATAATGTCAAGTGTTTTAGAATTACACAAAAAAAAAAAACGAAATTCTATTTTGTGAAAACTGAATGTGTCAACTTAATAGAAAACTACCGAGAAAATCGACAAAACGTGTCAAATAATAATAATAATAATAGTACCTTGTTAGTTTGCAGTTATACTGCGTAAATTGAGGCCGCAGTTCAAAAATCTGAACACTTGACCGCTATACGAAAAAGCACAGGAGGCACAAATACTATGCTAATAAAACGGTGACAACATTATAAACGATTGATTATTAAAATCGGAAAATTCTGCGAGCAAAACTGCACCCGCGATATCGACTGAGTTTCCTCCCCTCGTTTAAGACTACGAATTTATGGGTATATTAAAGTGTGTGTGTGCGTGTGCATATATATATATATATGTGTGTTAATATACAGTGACGGCTCGTGGTCACTGATGGAGGGAGAGCGACTTTAAACATGAAATTAAATGGTCTTCTCTTCGAATTTTAAAAAAAAACCGAAATGACTAATAGTTCACTAGCAATCGCCCGAACTTCCTATTGCATGGCCGGAAATAATACTCTACGTGTTTATGAATCGTACAGACCCAGGAAAAACAATATTCATTGATTTTAACAGGCGATATGACAGCCGCGTGTATATTTTTTGCACACGAAGTAATGTTCATACTTCGAAAATTGTATATGCTATCAAAAAAATGTTTAGAGCTCTATTCCGCAAAAACTTCATTTCCGTACGCGACACTAGTTTAGAGTAAAAGGGTGTGTATGGAAATGTGCACATACGATTTTCGGTAAATAGTCCCGAAAAATACCTGTTACTAAATAGTAAATTGTGATTTTATTCTCTGGACGCCCCGACTTTTCGTCTCCACACGTACGTTTTATGCGTATGATTCGGCCTCGGTACTGGCAAAAAACAATACGACGTAAAAAAAAATTCATATTATTATTCTACTTGATCCGATTTTAATAATATTTGAATAAACAATTCAATTATTCGTACATTTAAAAAAACAATTATAATTTCTCTTTCCTTTCATTTTAAGCAGAGGATGCGATCGTCCTGTCGTCCAAGCAACGAGCCGCCGCCACTGTATATATGCATATATATTTAATTGTTGACAAACAGAGAAACCAATTCTCTAATGCACTACATATTGTACATAGACGATATTATATTATGCAAGTATATTATATACACATAGGGTTACATAAATTAACTGTTACATAATTCAATTATTTTAATACGTACGATTGGTTGAGACTATATTTACGTGTGTACACTGTATATATATTTCGTGTGATCGATTTAAACGTAACGTAATGCGAAGTAAATTGTCATATATAACGTTAATGTAAGAAAAAAACATATATACGTAATCTATATTTAAAAAATTACGTTTTTTTTTTTTTTTTTTTTAAAATTTTAATGCAAATTATCATTACTTTTATGTAACGAATAAAAAGAAAAATCACAAGACGAATAATGTACTATAGTAAACGAGAGGACTGACAACAGTATTCTACACACATAATATAAAATATACAATGGCGGATTGGACACATTATACAGACTGGGAAACAAAATATCACGTCAGCCATCTCGATGAAATCGCCTGATTTTCGCAAGAGAAAAAACATTTACAGCATTTATAACTTATATGCATATTGATCACGTGAATTATTATGGTGTTCAGTGTTTAACTTTCTTTCGGTAACGTTAAAATCGAGCTGATCGTTAAAAATCAATACAGTAGACTCCACGTACACGTAATCGTCGTACTCGTCGTGTTGAATTATTTGACGAAACTCTGTCTATTTCAAATTGCATAATGCACACACGTGTGTTCACACACTATTCTAATAAGGCTTATTGAATAATTTGTATTGAAATTATGTGACAACTTCGGACCTAAGGTTTTCATTTTTAACTTAACGATTATTTTACACGGATTTTGCGGAGTGTTTTCGTTTCGACTATTATTGCACGCATAACCGATGATATTTGTAGCCCGTGATTTTTGAATTCGTGTTATTCCTGCTGTAAGTATACGCGTGTAACTCGTATGATGGATCTTACGAGAAGAATTTTTGAGTAGAATTTAGCCATGTTCGGTTTATACATCAATTATGCGTCAAGCTATTATTGCGAAATTGCAATATAACAGCAAGTAATCTAACACAACGAATCGCGTTGTAATAACAAACGAATATTATTCGAAGTAGTAAAACTTTTTCCATCATCACGCGAATACTGGTTTTTTCTGTTGTGCGTTCTCGTGTGTTTCGTCAAAACGCCACTATGTGCATAGAATTTCATACAAACGTTGCAAGAACAATGTGTTCGGTCGCCGGGCGTTCTCGTGCCTTTACTTGTAAAGGATTTCATACAAATTTCACACAGATACGGGGGGGTTTCGTGTAGATTACTACACGTAAATTATTTCAAACAAACATTACGAGAGTACGGCTTTTCTTTACATTCGTTCGTCGTTTATTTTTCTTTGGATCTTTGATTGGACGTTTTTGAGTTTACTATCCACGGACATGCATATTCTGGTAACGTCCAATCTAGTGCGCAGTCCATAATTGTCTTATGTCACTTTGTGACCTAACCTTGTTAGTTGATAATTTGTCGATATTATTCAGCGACACGGATAAAAATACAGAAAAGAAGTATTTAGAATGCGTAATCGAGTACAAACGCTGTATTCAAATACTCTCGAATACTTTGTATGACCGATAAAAAAACATTAATTATGGAATAATTTAGTATCATGTTTTTATTGAGAATATTTACTTATTCATTGTTTCGGGATAGATCTAGGACACAAATTATGGTTTAGATAAAGTTTGGGTTGAAGAAATTTTGAATATTGTACACTCGTGCTGTTACTGGAGACTATTTTTTATTCGGTATACCTAATCATTTTAATTGATCTAGTCTACCCTTCTGGTTTTAATAGTGCCCAAGAGCCAAAAATTCCACCGCAGAATTTGTGGTTATTACTGTACACCTGCCATACTTAACCTTTTTTGTCAATAACACACCGAAATAAAAAAATAAAATTGCGTAACATACTACATATTTTCTTTGACCACAATAATTATTATATATTTATTATTACTGGTTACGATATATATATATATATATATGCATTATTTTTCCTCCAAACGTGATTTAAATGCCTATAATAATAATTGATCACACGTGACAACAAAACGTTTTAAACCAATTTTACAATTAAGCATATACACCGATTTTTTTGTAATTTTATTTCGTTATCTATGCATTGCCTGTTATATATATATATAATTAACTTAATTTGTTTTGTTTAAAAAAATGTTTATGTTAAATATTATTTTATATATTATATAAAAATGTAGTTGTTAACACGTAAGCGCGTCAATTAAAACATAATAAATGAAAAGAACCAATATAAAACTAATTAAGGTAATATATATATATATATCATGAATTTGCAGAGATATTAAGTAATAACGATTTTATCAGTATTTTGGCTTTCATGAAAAGTATCGAATACACACTTACGTGTTGTTGCTGTTAAGGAAACAAATTATGTATTTATTTGTACACATATTTTTTTCGAATACAATTTAAAAAAAAAACAAAAATCGATATATATATATACATAGAAAAGAGAAATTATTAAATAATTTTTTTTCTGTTATGTATTTTTAATCGTTCTATGTGAAACAATATATTGTTCGTATATATATTTACGTATAAAATATAAGACCATATAACATTGTTCGTAAAAACGATTTCATTCGAATGTACATATGGATACACAATGTATATATATATATTCTTGTAAAAGCCAATTAAGTGTTTTTTTTTTCTAAATTTTACACTAATAACATGACTTTTAATAAATGTATTAGATGTATACAACCCCAAGACGTGTTTATTTATTACGTTTTAGCATAAAAGAAGAATGTATGCAATTTAAAAACTACTTTAGTAAAAATGTACAGTAAGTAGTTTTCTCAGACATTTGACGTACAAAAATATATGTGCATGACATAACTATTATAAAATCATGAAATGCGTAATCATATGTACATATTATTATTTCTTTTTACTGACTACCAAGTACGTGGTATTCACATGTAGATAATATCGCGCTGAGGAAAACCACTCGCAGATATAAAAACATGTTTATGATAAATTTCTTTAATATTTTTATAAGTCTAAATATGTTTTAAAGAAGTTGATTAAAAGGTTTTGGTCAATTATCAATTCTTTAACATCGCAACTGTTGATATAATATATAGTCATAGATATTAGCCTGGTCTCAAATTCTTATATAGTAATTGATAGTTAGAATAATAATTATTAAAAGTGCAAAAATAAAATATATTCATAAATTTCTTAGGTAAGCTAACATACTATTTATTTACATTCTTCAAAATCGACATGAATAACATGTAGTTTGAAAAAAATATTTTTTGCGAAAATTATCTCTCACAAAAAGAAAATTATGATAAATAACCGTTTTTGAGTGACAAAGATAATTTTCAACAAGTATTGTTATATGAGATACATTTTTCGGCGTAGATTATACTTTTTTTACAGCGAAAAATTTTTCCTGACGATTAATTTTATCGATATAGTATATATATATAAATATAGCGATCGATACAGAAAAAAAAACGTAATTTGGAAGAAATGGTGCTTACGACAATTTGATTTCTAACCATCAAATTATATCATATTAAATTATAAATGTACAATTAACGAAAACAGGACACACGACAGAATATCAAACAGACATAGTAGTATTATTTACCGTATAAAATTAAATACTACGGGTGTAAACAATTATAAATACGTTTTCTTTTTTTAGATTGTTTAGTATTTATACTTTAGTGATACTTGTTTAATATGTTAGGCGATTAAGATGTATCAAATATACGACACACAACTATTATATATCATAACTACTTATGATGATTTGTATTTGAAAGAAAAAATCACAAAGTACGTTTAAACAGAGAAGTGGGATGGGGTGATTAAGGGAAGTATAAAGTGCTCGGAGTATATACAAGTATATAACGTAAGTTTTATATAATACATATATATATATTAACGTGTTTAACTAATGGCTTTGGCCTAGAAAGATTTCCAAACTTGGCAGTTTTAACTTCCAAAAACTTAATGGTTAAATCGTTATATAAGTTATATAACGAATCAATATATACATGAACACTTGTGCACGGCTATACCGTATAGTCTTTTTATAAATTTGCAAAAGAAAACATATTAAATTAATAACTAATAGTTTAGGTACGTGAAAATAAACAGTTACATAAACAAATACACATATTAAATGATATAATACCACATCAATGAAAATTAAATTCGAATAGCAATTATATCATTCCCACAGACAATTATTGTATACGGAAAAAATATAGAAATCAGAAATGAGAAAAAAAAATAACAACACGATGAATATGAAATATAAAAACAGGTAGCGAGTACCACGGGTGCTATGAACGTCCGTTTAAGTCGATCCCTTAGACAAAGATTCTAGAGTTGTGTTATTATTATTTTTAATTTGAAAGAAAAAAAATATTATGAATATATTGTTTTGAGTTATTACCGTGAGGTACGTAATAACCTCCTCGACATAACATGACAGTAAATACACTATCATATTATGATATTGTATTTACTGTCATCCACACTGCTCATTGTGCAATTGTACCTACAGATTATATTTATTCCTTTGTTCAATAATAATCATAATAATAATAATAATAATACAATTTTTCGAAAGCATTGATCAATAATCGTGTTTGAAAAACGATCCTGAACGACGCTGTAATAGTGGTTTTTCTTAGAATTAACCAGTACGATTAAAACAAAATGTCTATGTCTAACATCAAATTGTGTATTATATGTGCGTTTTCTTTAATGAAATTCGTATGCGCAAACCAGAATAATTACAGATTTTCATACATTACAAAACGATAATATATCGGTCGGTTACATACAGTTTTCAAGTTTAAATTACGTAAAAAAAAAAAAAAAAACCGATTGTTATAACACCAATGTCATAACACACGCACAATCGGCGCATCTTACATAAATAATAACTCGTCAGAGTCGACATTTTGGAACACGTGTTGAGGATATATTTAGCCTTGTATCGAACGTTCACCGCTTAAACGTAAACACGGTCGACGGTACGGATTTCAATAGGAAAACATTCGTCGTCGTTGTACGCGAAAATACATCACAACGTGGAAAACGGTTTGAAAAAAAAACAACAATATTAACCGAGCCGGAGAATCGTTATTGTCGAGTACGACAATTCGTTGCGCGTCGTTTCCCGCGGGCGAAACGTTTCGTCGTACGAAAACCGTACGCGGAGAGACGGGTCCGGCGCAAAAAAGAATAATTCCGGCGAAAACGTCCCTTGTTGGGTCGCGTACACCACCGGCGGACTGCTGCTTAATACGCCACGTCCGACAGCAGACATTATATTCGCGTCGCACGACCAAAAGTAGATTTTTATCATGTCCGAAATAACTGTTTCGCGGCACTACGTGTCTGGCATATTGGCTGGCGCGCGGGCACGCGTGTGTACACAACGGGAGCTTCTGTATTGGGTTTTCGTGAATTATACCGCGTAATAATATCCCGAACGAGAGGGATGTGTTTCGAACGTCGACGAACGATATTTTTAACGTCGCTTCGCCGGTTCCCGCCGCGCGCCCGTTTGACGACCGACGGGAGAATTGAAGACGACCCGTTCGCACGACAGACGTTTCGGACATTCGTTCGTTTCATTACCGCGATATAAATATATATATATACACGTGTGTGTGCGTGCGTGTGCGACGAAAAATACGCGCGTGTCTTATATTTCTATTTTACGGACAAGAAAGTCATTACGCGAATAGCTACATTCCGCATTCGTCTTCAGCCATACAATTACGGTCTACACGTCTACATAGTTTTAAGTCTACGCAGTAAAAACGGTCTCAGCACCAAGTCCAATTACGCCACGAGTTTTCGACCGAACCTCATCGCTTATCCAATGAATTTCGTCCGATTTTTTTATGGTTACACTCGTACCTGTAGTATACGTACATGGTATCAACTGTCTGCTTTTGTATTTGTTTATAAACAATAATACATTTGTTTTCGGTATTTTAATTATTTTCAGTCGGTTGAAAAATAATGTTTTGTTTAAAACGAACCTCGTGAAAATTATAATTAAATACGACGAATTTGAGAATAATCTTCAGAATATATCTGACAGCTATATTTCGCCAATTACAAATCCACAATCATGACGAAAATGTTTAAGTAAATAAATATATGCTGCAGCGTGTTTTGTAGACAACGTTTCGTGCATTACAACTTTTACACAATGTAATGACACGACGAATTTTAATTTAAAAAACATGTACATATTAATAATATTATTACTAAAATGATTGCGGGGTATTGTGTCCTAGCTTTTAATATAGACTTATGTCCCAAACATAAAAAATAATTAACTTTAAATATTTGGACAACGTGAATTAAACAAAAGTTATGATTGGACTGAAGTACTAAACACATGCCAGACTGAATTAAAATTGAATATGAAAATGTCTGTAGAAATGTCTAAATGTATTTGATGTATAAAAATTAACTACAATTATTCATTCGTTTTGAGGCGATATAATACACACTCTACATAAATATGTATTCATTTTTTTCGCGTGTAAACTTTTTTACTTTGTTGTCAGACCATTTTGTAACGTAGACTATTTTTCTTTATCTTTTTACCCGACCTTTTTATAAATTAGACGGTGTTTTGAATGGACATTGTTAAAAATTAAAAGCGTAAAGACTATTTGTAGTAGGTAGACATTTAGACCGTCGAGTCATCTGTATATGATACCAATAATCGATGACCGATGTTGTCCGTTAATAATATAGAAACTTAGAAAAAAAAAAGAAAGAAAAACATATCGACCTCGACACGACTGCGTACTGCGTTTAACCTCCACACACACATTATATGTATATGTAATATGTGTATTATATATTCCGTTAATGTGAAAATGGTTCGTTTTTGCACGTGTCCTTCTCTATTGTAGTGTTTTTTTTTTATGTATGTAAGAGAAAAGTGTATAAAATAAACATATGAAGGTTATCGATGAAAATTTTATATATACGTATATGTGAATCAAATAATAATTTTGACCAAATGGTTTTTTCGATCTCCAGCAAAAACCGTCAAAATATGTTGTTTATTCTCTTTTGCCTATTACAATAGTTTTTATATAGTTAGTTATGAAATATAACTTACAACTATTTAGTATATTCATATACATTTATAGAACTATTGTTTTTATATGCGCATACTCGACCTTTTTCGAGAGTTTTTAATATCCTGAATATTAATAAATCGCACTGATATTTCTTCGATTTTTGTTTGTATAATAAAATAATGAAGATTTCGAAGTACACAAAAGTGTAAATTACATAATAATATATAACTATAAACTGTAGCAGATATAAAAACTTAATAAAGTCTATTTATACCATATATATACACCTACGCGATAATAAGGAAGTATAATAAATATTTTTATGGGACCTTATTTAATATAAAGTTTATTAAAAAAATACGCATTTAATATGAATTCTATGTCTGTATATCAGAAACATAATATTTGTGTGAAAAAACCTCATTTATTATAATAATATAGAACGCGATCTTCGTGAGAACAGCCACGTTTGTGAATTCTTATAATCTTAAGTCTTTTAAAACATTGAGTAATCTATAACGAAAAAACATTTTTTCACACTTTTCTTACAAACATATATATATATATATATTTTAAATCTTCGAGTCTTTAAAGAGATTATGTGAAATATTAATAATACGATTATACATAATCATATAATATATTTGACTATTATAAGAATTAAAGCATTTTTGGCTCTGGAACAAAGATGTTTCTGTCACCACTTATATTCTAAGAAATTATTAATATAAATATATGTTTATCGAAAAATAATCAACAGGCGTGAGTCACATATTGCGCAAGTAAAATTTGAATTCAAATTATCAACATGTTTTTTCTTCAGATTTCGTCTATTATATGTGTAATGGAAAAAATTGCCATTCAATTTTGGAATTTATAAATACGTTATCGAAGTTTTGTATTTCAAAAATATGCAGTTTTATGTGTATTGAATTCGATCAGCGGTGGCGATAGGACATTTAAAAGGCTACGAGTTATTTAATAAACGGTAGGTGATAAGTTTTCATAGTCGGATAATTGGAAGAGATTGGACACAATTATATGGTTTTGACTGTTACGAGACAACAATTTGGAGGATCAATTTGCTCGGAAGGGTTCGATATATATATATATACACCTACGGGATTGTTGGGGCGAATTGCCTGAATACTATATACGTATACTTAAAGAGAAACAATTACGCGACTAAGCGTGCGGGCATGTATAGAGAACAATAATAATTGCGCGCAATTAGTAGCTGTGGTATGGTGCAGTTATCATAGAACGGCGAGAGGACAAACGGTACAGAATACGACTTATATTATTTGGATACACACATGCAGCTATATTTACGGCTGCGAGATTACTCATACACACATATATATATATATATACGCTCCGGATTTCCGTTTGCCAAGTCATTTCGTTAGTTTATCTTAAACACACACAAATACACAAACACACATACACACATACATGTACATTACATGAATAAATACGATTATATCGCCTTGTGTACGTAACCTCCATATTCCAAAGTTTATCCGTATCTGGTCGGTCAACTAACGCAGAGAGCAAACCACCATATATATATTATATAATAATACGAAATATTTGTAAAGCTGAAAATATTGTAAGTTTATATATATATATTATATATATATATTCAAATATATAATAATATAAATAAATATTTAAAGACAGATCTTGACAAGTTTAATCATTTTCTTTTTAAGTTGTAATATAAACATTTTACTTCTTTCTCATTGTCTCTTCTTTATTCTTATTATCGTCTAATTATTCTGTTATTTTTATGAAAAGAAAAGCAATACAATGTTATTATATTGCTTTATTTGTAACGCATCAGAATATATACCTGATTATGCGTACCTATATCAACATCAACGCGTGGTTCGGTTAGAAATAGTTATTAAATTAATACATTAAGTAGACTGTTTAAATTATTAAGATACTAAATAAGTAAATTTTCAACTTAGTTTTAACTTTCAATAACTTTAGTTAGTGTCCGTTTTTGTTTAGGTACTCGTGAGTCGTTTTTTTACCGAAATATATTGTTTAGGGCCTCAAACTTAAAAAATTAGAAAGACTTACTATAATTTTATTTTACTATATTATACCCCAATTAATTAATTAATTAATTATGCAAAAAAACCGTTTAAGAAATACGTGTCGAGACCTTTTGGGAATTAGGATGTTAATTAATAATGTATAGTTAATAAATTACGTGGTAGACGTGGTATATTCATTTTTAATCAATTAAAAATAACTTTTAATAACCTTTTCATAACTAAAGCTGTGTTATTGATATTGTTAAGTAGGATGTAAATATATAACTTGTCCTAACCTCGAAACATAATTTATTTTATTTTATAAACGTACTATTTTATAATATCATTTAAGTGATAAATGTAAGCTATTATTTTTTCAAAATAAACCAGATTGTTTCTTAAGACGATGGAGTATAATATATTGTATATAATGTATTATTTATTACAAAAAATTTACGATAGGTATATACTTTTTAATAACATTAAATTTTTCAGGGCTAGAATTTTAATAACATTTACATTTTTTTTTTTTTACTATATTTGACACGATATAAACTTTCCAATCTAAAAAGTGTATTTCTAACTTTTCTGTAGCATATGGACCAGTGAAACAAATGACTAATTTTACGTTTTTCAAGGTTTATAATTAAACGCCGTTTTTAAATGTATTCTCTGTAAGAATTAAGACGACAATTTCAAAATTACGAGTTTATTATTTGATACAAATAGTAAAATACGTACGTCTAATCTTATTAAAAATTAAACATTTCAAATGATGTTTGTTAAGTTTTTTTTTGTTTCACGATATTAACATCCGTCCGAGAACATTCATATAGTTATTAAAATAATGTATAATTAACTAATTTCAGACAATCACTTTGAAAGGCATAAAACTGTAGTTCCTATGGATATTGGTAAACTTATTGTACATTGCAAAAACGATCGATGTAATAACAACCTCGCGTATTTTTTGTAAGAACGAAAAACGAATATCGATCATATAACCATAATATAATTCGTTTATTATTATTTCGTCTGTTATATATTATTTATATTTAGTATAAAGCGCATCAATTCACAAACCTCCTGGCCTGGTTAATGATACTCGTGTATAATATATAGTTGTGTATAATACGAGTTAACATACATTTTTTAAATGCGTTAATATAATATACGCGTCTTCTGTCAATTAAATATCGTAGTTGAAATCAAATCGAATTAGATAATCGATAGATACTTGAGTATAACTATATATATTATATTATGCATTCATGTTGATAAGCATAACAAATATATTTATCCAACGGTTTTGGAATATTAAAAAAAAAAACCTAACCGTCATGTATTATAATGAATAAATAAAATTATTATACGTACATTGCGTTTGACAGATTTATAGTCAGATATTGATTAACTAATTAAACATATATTTTGAATAATTAAAAGCGAATATATTAGTACACGATGTTTTGTGAGAGTATATATACGAACGATACGCAATTTTGGAAGACCCCCCCCATATTAGTAGGGAGAGAAGGCAAAAGAGAAAAAAATAAACGCAATTGAAGGAATAATAATAACCATGATAATAATATAGTGTTTTTGGTTAATTTTCAAAAAAGACAGATATGAAATAAAAAGGTTTTATGCACGCGAGATAACATATAGACATTATAGACCACCCAATAAATGGTTAGAAATACAAAAGGGTCTTTATTATACTACCTTTAAACTGCCTTTCCGGCGTACAATGGATAAATTATATGATAATATTATTATCGAAATGTAGATATGGCTTACGTAAATATCGTACAAAATTAGTTCGGAACTCGAAGATGATCGCTTTTTCTCGGAAATTCCTTATATATATATATATATTTAATAATAATATATAACAAATGTTCATAAAATTATTTTATTCAAATTGTAATTTGAAATGTTAAAATGGTGATGCACGTGTGCCACGTATAAGCATTATGCGTCTGTTATAAATTAGTAAATTTTCATATCTTCGTATATATACATGTATGCTTTTACAATTTTAGTAATTTTTCACGCACAAAGGAAGATACGATAAGTAAATAAATATTAAAAAAAAAGTTTAAAATTTATATATCCTTAAGGAATCATTATATCGCATGCGCGTTATATGCAAATCGAAATAGATATATATATAAATTAGATATAAATCAAATGTACACACATCGTACAAGCATGTATATATTAAGATCCAAAATCGTACCACTAAATCGATCGGTACATTGGAAGTAGGAAAGGTCTAAATTACCTCACGTTTCATGTGTGTAAGACAAACACAGAAAATATACGTTTCTAATCCTCTTAAATCAATTTGATTAAATATTGTTTTTTGCTACAAACACATTGAAAAAAACAATACAATTCTTCTAATATTTAGCTATCAATAGCACGTAAAGTATATATATATACATACATACATACACGATAAAGCCTACGCATTTTACTTTTTCCAAAACATACTTATATAACAATACTTATATGTATATTATCGTAATTTACGTCCTATGGTATATAGACCGTAACGTCTGCGCGATTTATACGCATAATGTTAATTACGATTTTTTCGTATGACATTGATCAAGTGAAATCATATATATCACCGACGTACAGAGTGAATTATTCAACGTAATATACTATAAATACACGTAATTTCCCTGTCAATATTTTGAATTTCCTTCATTATTAAATTTTAAATACTTAGAACAACACATTTTTTACTATTTTTATTATCTCATCGATATTTTACCCTTTTTTTAAATGACAGCCGATAAGATTATAGTAGAAATAGAAATTGGGTAGATAAAAACATTCAAAATATATTATTTTATTATAAGCTATATATATATATTTATACATTTCATTTTAACAATATTTTTAACAATCAAGTGTATTTTAAACGTTAAAATAATCACCCTGTATATAATATAGTAAAATGTCATGCGGCCTGACAGTTCTTTTTTTCACAAACACGATACCAAACAGACGTGAACATCAGCGATACGATCAGTAGTGCTGCGGTGGAACTATCGCAACCAGGCCTCATCAGCAAGGGCAATTGGACGATCAATCACTGACCGCAAAACCAAACTTACAGAAACTTAAAACGAGATAAAACGTCAGTTTGATCGACTAGCCACACGGTTATAAAGTATTATATAGTATTATAGTTGCGCGCGTATTACAACAATATCGACCGCTATTTTATTCGCCGCCGCGGCAAACTCTATCAAAACTAGTTTATATATATGTACACGTATATACGGTTAAGTTAACAAATAATATTACGCGATAAATATTAAATACTTATATATATATATATTCGATGTGTCTGTGTAACATGAATTTATCGATGGTCGGAAGGCAATTTGTCGTAAACGATAATTTATAAATATATACAGGAAAACCAAAATACGAAAATTATTTTTGTAAATCACGTATTTCAAAATCAATTTTACGATAAAATAGTTTTATACGATACCACTGGCTGTATGCAGGAAATGCTTCTTATAAAATTTAAATAAAATTTTAGTTTTAAGAATGTAAATTTTTTCAAAAAATGGCAATTCCTACAAAAAAAAGATTTTGACAAATAACCGTTTTTCAAATTATAATAATTTCAAAATATACTGTTAACAGAACGAAAAAAACATTAACTGCTAATGAATTTTCCAAAAAGATAATTTAACAAAACTGTCAAAATCCGATGACGGATCGTGCCGTTTCAAACAAATATAATTGAAAAATTCGTAATTTCGAAAGTGTCGCTAATTTTATTAGTTTTCTAACGGTCGACATATCATGCGAATCGATACACGACTACCTGAATAAAATAAACCTTGACACTCAACGTAGAAGGTAACACGAACAATTACGCATTTATACAATCCTATGTGTGATCGTTGCTCATTAAACGGATTTGGAAGCGAATTTTCTACCTTTTTCTTGCACACATGAAACATAGTAAAATAGACGTTTCGTACTTCCAATCGATTGATCTAGTAATGCCATAAGAAATTTGGAAACAGATTTGAATCGTTAGTCGTGAGTCTACTTGAGATCGATATTTGTTATATTTTGAATTTTTTCCCTGTAAATCCCTCTAAAATGAATGGAACAAATTTAAAATAAAAATATTGGTAATATTCAATTTTTGAAGACCTAAGATAAATAAAAAAAAAAAAAATGAAAAAGTCGGAAAGTTGATCTATAGTGAAATTCGAATCTGTTTTCAGAATCCTTATCGTATCACTAGATCGAGACGTTGAAAGTACGAAACGTTTATTTCACTATGTTTCTGGTGTACAAGACAGAGACATAAAATACTCGTTTTCCCTTAAGGACCTCGCTGCGGAGTCGGAATTTTAAACTCGCCCCCCCCCCCCCCCACGGACCGGGTACAGAATTGTGCACTCCGTTCACACGATCAATTATCGTGAGCAACACGGTTGTGAACATTGACTGGGAATAGCTCACGTGCATTCTACTATATAAATACATCGCGTTAGTATACGATTATGCGTATCGTCAAACGTAAAGTAAACGCCGCGACGGGGTTATGATGTGTTACAACACACACACACACACATATATATATATATATACACGTTAACAACAAAACAATAATAATAATCATAATAATCATAATAATCATCTTGCGGCGGTGACAATTATAACGACTGCATAATTATGTTGCGTGTGTATACGAGGAAACTCGTGACATATCCTGGTGCAACACCTGCTCCCGCCCGTTCCGTCGCGGCATAATATAATAATACCTTCACGCGAGTAATTTATGTTTCGGTAATAGAAAAGAAAAAAAAAACGTATGCCGATAAGACTACAATAGGTATATGTATATGTAGGAGACGTAAGTGTGTACGATACGTGGTGTGTTATACTCGAGCGACCCCGGACGAATTTCGCGCGTTGCGAACGGCACGGACGAGAATACGTTTTTCGTTTCGAACAATCCGCTTGCTACCGTAGGGTCGACGGCCAGTTTTTATTTATTTTTCATACCAATATACCGGAATACGGATGATACGTTATTCATGCACAATATATTTGATATTGGTTAAAAAAAAATCAAACACGCGTACGTATAGCGTCGTATTGTCGGGGCGTTTTCGATCGTGTTCATCGCGTCTGCAACAGCCCAGATAAATACGTACTCGATTATTTTATTGCTTGTCGTTGTAAGCCGAACGTTTGATTTTACGTTGTATTTCGATCTCATTTGAATATTGATTTTTGTATATTACGTTCTGCGATATTATACGTGGCGACGATTAATTTAACAGTAAAAACAAAATAAACAAATATGTCCGTAGTCGATATTGTCATGCAGATTACAACTACGGGTCGATCTCAAAATAACAAACAGCGTAAACGTTTTGTTTAAAACTTTAAATTGATTTCAAGTGGACAATTTGTTAAACAACAAATTATACATACACCAGTACTGAAAATAAATAAACCGAAATAGCATACGATTATTTAACGATCAGAGTTGGGCAAAACGGGTATGCGTTTGAAATACGCGAATACACAAAACAATTATTTGGAATATGTTTAGGATAATGTTGAAATCGTATTTCGATATTATGACGTTTTATATATTTAAACTAACAACAACGTTGTATTTCAAATGTACGGTAATTGTGTAACGAAATGTAATTGTTTTTCGTTCATTTTAAGTGCATTGGCCAACTGTTATTAGTCCTACTCTGTAAACGATATGGTTTAAAATGTATTTATATGCGTCACGCGAATCGATAAAAAAATGAACATGCTGCAGCGATGGATCTGCACAAACACTACACGTATATATATATATCATCGTCGTTTTCAGCGAATGTATAATAATAATCACAAAAAACAAAAACAAAAAAAATGTAGTATCGGACAATACTGTGACGAACATTTCCTAAAGACAGACAATGAACAAAACGTCCGTTTAGAACGAATAGTACACTAAATCGTTATTTGATACCTACTGCCAAACAAGATATAACAAACAAGTCTATAGAAACTATACGTTGACGAAACTGTTATACGCACACACACACACACACGTATACGTCCGCCGACCGACAGCAGCAACGTCGGCTTCAAATTTCGCCGTTGTATCTCGGGAATCACGCGGTTAAATAAGTTTTCATTTTCTTTATCCCCCCCCCTTCCCTTCATCCCGGCTAGTTGCGGTTCGTGCTTTCCTTTATTTTGTCAAAGCGCCGCGTACTGCATTACGGTTTCTATACACATCGCGGTGAAAAACGATTGCAACAAAACGATATGATTCATGACGTAGAAATATTGTCCGAGAGAATACAAACGGCGAAGAAAGAATAAAACGCGCATGAAAAAAACCTTAACATAAAAAATACAAATAATGGAGAAAAAAACGAGAATTCGATATCATTTATTATAGATGACCAGTTTAACTGGAACGTAATCTAAAACCATTGCAGACGTAAGTAATGACAGACACGTTGAAAAACCTATAAATACATATATATATATTATTCAATCGAAACGTTTTAATACAGATTTTTTTCTTTTCTCATAAGTACTTTTAGTAATTGAACAATTATTATTTTTTTCTTTACGACAATCTACCTGACATCTTAGTCACGAGTGAGCAGTTAATATATGAATCACATATTATAATAATCATTCGAACGCAATATGTGTAGAAACATTGGGATCTAAATTTACCATATAAATGTGCATACGCTCGTTAAAGAAATTTAAAAAAATAACGCACACGCGCACACACATACATGATATAGTGAATTTACACACGAAATTTATTTGACGAGATCCTGTTGAATTAAGTGAATCGTGATGCATAGAATTAATAACTGTACGACGATATGTTTCCGTATTACACATATAACATAAACAATTTGGAAGATATATTTTGAAATAACTGTGTACGTCATTTTAGACACCGAGGATTGAAATGCGTATGCATATATTATATAAAAATAACGCGAAAGAATATTATGTTTTGGCAATGTACGGAGCGAAAAAAAACGGTTCACTCGCTCGTATTCACTATTCTGTTAAAATAATAATAATATCGACCATAACTTTTTAAGTTGCATCCCGCAAAGCGCAAAACTTTTCTTTCTTTACTTATTTATTGTGAAGGTGTGTTTTGAAAGAATATTATATTATTTTTCCTTCGAGAAGTAAAACTGTGTTTTGATGAACTTGTTTCTTTATATAATACGCACGTATAGTAAGTATAGATGTAGCATGAACTTCAAAAAGATTTTTGAATCATTTAAAATGGCAAGATATATACGTCTACCACGTATATGTCACGAGGTCATTGAAATTGTAAACAATTAAAAAAATATTTTGTGAGTCGTTTGAAAACAAACAATACATGTATTATTGTCGAACTTGACCCGTATTTTTTTTTTAAATACACGTTATTCGTAAAATCAAAGCATATTTTCAAACTGACGCGACAGTTTAAAATTTTATAAATCATACCTAAACAAAGTGATTTTATCATTTATGTTAAGAGGACGCTCCATCCTCGAAAAACAGTCCGTAATTGTATACATGTTCGGATGACGGAAGAAAAACAATTGTTATATCGAGAGAAAAAAATGCTGACAATATTTTCTAACTTTTGTCTGAGGGTTTCTATACTATGAATATTATACGCCCACGTATGGTCTGTCCGTCTGGATAATTCGTTACAAAGATAACTTATATTGTTATTAATTAATGATGTTTTATATTTTATTTGTAACATTTTCATATATATATTACAAGCCTAGGCAAAAACGAATACAAAGATCAACCCAATTTAATAAAATGTATAGAAAAAAGTAAAATTAGCACGCTTGAAGAGTGGAATTCACATATTTCGTATTCAATATTAATATTGAAATTTTTTTATTAAGTGATTGAAAATAATGTAAAATGATGATTTTTTTTTAATAATGATGAATCGTAACCGTATTATTGAATACATATCTAAAAAATAGAAAAAGTAATGTTTTTTTTTTTTTTTAATATTCGGTATAACAATACACGTAGTTACGCAATATTTAAAGTACGAATAGACATAATAGTTGGATACGTATGTATTATTTGTATGTTTTCCAATCGATCGGTATACATAAGACGCAACAAAAATTTTTTCATTTCATATTGATTTATAAATTAAACGTTTGATTAATATTTAATATGGAGTATATATTTATTCGATTCCGCGTGTAAAATAAAATAAAAATAAAAAATTGAATGCGTACGAGAATAAATTAAAAATTTGCCGAACAACACGATATATATATATATAACGACATTTTTTTTCGATATAAATATTACACGCTTTGAATCACAAACAAGTAATATATATATATATATACGTTGTCGGTAAACAATAACAAGCATATTACATTACACATTATACGTTACCTACTCAATCTACTAAAGTTTGCCTCGTGAAAAATATTATTTTTTTAAACGAAATTTTTATTACTTTCAATTTTATTACCACTCGCCGCAGCGTCTTTTATTTTAAAAATGTATATAAAACGAAAATCAATAAAAGGTGTACTGTGCTCGTAAAACACACACACACACACACACATTTTTCTAGTAGTAATAAAAGTTCGATTATTATCGCGATTCTATTATTATTTTATAAATGGAGAAGCGATGTGTACGTTTAAATTTCCAATGACATCAAATAAATCTTAAATTTAAACTGTAATTGATAATTTAGTTAACAAGTCGAAATCAATCGAAATGTTAAACAGTTGACAATTATTATTATTATTATTATTAATAACCTTTTTTTTTAATTTTAGCATTTTTTTTTTTTTTGAATTTCTGTTAAAGCTTGTAGTAGTAATTAATAATTGTGTAATTGTTTTAATCGAATACAACAACAAATGTTAATTTTTTTAAGTTGAAAAATGAAAATATGTTAAGTAAAATATGAGCTGATAAACATTGTAAATATAACATTGTCATGAAATAATTGTGATAAAAATGAAAATATTTTTTAAATCGATATTTTGAAAAACGCATGACTTATACAAATGGATTAAAAAGATAATACCACAAATCGTCATATAATGGATATATGCTGTTATAAATTAAAAATAATTAATATTTTATATCACTCTAAATGCATTATAAATAAACATCCGTTAGGAACATTTGAAAACTATAAATCTATAGAACCGTTTTATTAACTGTATTATTTAAAATGGCATAAAATAATAACAACAATAAACAATAACTACGTATACATGTATATATAAGATATGACTGATTAACAAATATTTATATATTATATTGTAACTGTATATCATCGTTAAAAAGGAGAAAAAAAATACGAAACGACCGGGCGCCTTTCAACAGAAATTTCAGACACAGTCGATAAATTCCGAATCCAGTTTGATTGATGTGGAACCTAAAAAAAGGCATCAATCTCCCCCGGTAAAAACGTTTTCAGTGTAATCCACTGTAACGGTCACCGTCATCACCATCGCCACCATTGAATTTCTCATCCCATATATATATATCCTCATCGAAGACATTTCACCGACTTTCAATGCTTCAAAGAAACGACCAATAGCTACACACACACACACATACACACACACACACACATATATATATATAGCGCGCTTTTTCTCAATCAGTACAATTTACTTTATTTTCACCGACGTTTTTCATTTATAAATTACTATATAGGTAGCGATATAAATGTATATATATACATATACCTAGTGGTTATAATGGCGTGCGTACGGATTAAAATCCTCACGATCTTCAAATCGGATACGATCGTTTTTTTTTTAACTACCCTGACAACGTTTACTCAAAACTACCAATTATTAAACCGCGATTTCCTTCGTTTTATAATATACTAAATTGCAAGTATATATAGCAGTGTAGATATATTATCGATGATAAAACAATAAATGACGCCCAAGTACGAGTGCAAAAAAATTAGTGTGAAATATGCATACAGAGGGACGAACACAATATATGAGTATCTAAATACAAAACACAAATGCACATTAAATATTTGCATCTAAAAAACTGACCAATATTTGTGTTATACACATAAATTTACAGTGAAAATCGAAATTATCATATATAAATACCTCGTATATATTCAAACTCTCGAAGAAAATACAAATATTGAAACGATATTTTATGTATACCGTTTTGGGAGTTATTATAATAATTCTTATAGTATAATATAGTATATATATATATATTACATCTTCCTATCGATTTTACACCTCGTGAAAAATTGACTTGTAATCAAAACTATTATTATAAAAATAATCAGGTCATCAATTTGACTTGACGTTTACAATAAAGTGCAGTTTAATATTCTTCACTGCTGTACAGACAATTAACGATTACGAGTTTTGTAATAGTATAGGTATTATCGATACCATCCTTGAACACAATGGCCGTAATAAGCTTTTACAAGATATTTTTTTTAGGACTTCAACATAAACTTTTAAATTATATTGTTTGATTTTCTATAATATATATATGCGGTAAAATAATCTAATATAAATGTCAATCAAAGTTCAATAATCACATTCTGAAATAAAAAGGTAATTACTAAGTAAAAAATTATTTATTAGTTACTACCAATTGAAGATCGATTCGACATAATATTGATTGAACACTGTATTTCGCGTATATGGTTTATAATTTCTACGCAGATAACATATCAAAAATAGACGACGCGAATACCATGTACTAACCTAACCTACACGAACCATATGTATTAGTATACAATCGTATTTTGAAAGTAAATCGTTCGCGGATATCGACTACGAGACCATGAGATATATACCAATAAAAAATAATAATAATAATAATAATAATTATAATAATAATAAAAATTATAGACAATTATATACAATTAACCCGATTAATTGAATGAAGAATAGATGAAATTAATAACCGGATGCGAAAATTAATCAATATTTAATATCTGATGTTTGACAGCGGGCGGTATTATATTTTTGTCACTAAGCGTTATTCTCCGACCGTTATTCTATTGTATTTAATATATATAAATAATATACATATATATAATTCTCCAAACGATAACGTCATAAACAGTCGCTGTTATGAAATATATAATTTATTGTCTCTGCATGCGTTTCATATCTTTAAGCTGCCGTTGTTGTGGTGTTTAAGTAGACGCAAACGCATGATTGCCTTTATCGTAACAACACAATTAGATTTGTATTATTGTTTTGTTTTTCTATTTGTTGAAATTATAAGACGTGCGTTTCGTTTATAAATATACACACAAATACTCCGAACGATCAACAGAACACTTAACATTCGTAAATATAATGAATAAGTCGTATTTAAATAGTTGATGTCAATGAAACCGGTGAGAAATATAATTTTAATCATAATATTTATATAATTGCTGCAGGTGATTTGGTGTTATAAAACGGATCGAAGACAATTCGCGATTCTTAAAAATATTATACAAAACTCTTTCCGTATTTTATTATGCATATACGTACGCGATATACATTATACTTTAAAAGACTACTCTATTCAATAAAAGTATATAAAGTATTCCCGATTATTCTGCAACTTACCAATAATGAAAACAAATTGAACTGGGAACAATGTTTTTAAAAATCAATTTTTAGAAATTAGAATACACCAAATTTAAAACGTATATACAAGTATATATGGATTATACTACTGTTTATGTTTATAATGATATTTAACCACGACGCGCAATTGTTATGACCATTATTGTATTTTAGGCTAAACATATACCACGACACTTTGATGGAAAAATTAAAGTTAAATTATGCCTACAATGAGGGGGGAAGAAGGGGTTAACAATTTCCCAGAAAATCTTACCTACGGAGAGCACATATTTGTAGACAAACATCACCACATACAATCAATTTTGTAGTTTAGAATACTTTTACTGCCGTAACATAATTTGTGAATATATTAATATTTTTTATTACCCATGTAAGAAAATACATACTAACGATTTACTATACTAAAAGTAAATATATAGGCCCGATTCACACCCATCATAATACGTTTTTTCTAGTCTAAAAATTAAAGAAGAAGTGGTGCATTTAAGTTTAGATCATTTGGGCTCAACTACGATTATGTTAAATAAAAAATATTATGTACATATATTATGTATATATATCGTTTAGAATATTTAATTTCCATATTTAGATACTTATCAATAATTATATGTAAATTTCTTTATAAAACTTTAATCAAAATTTGTCGAATGTTTGTGAAATGAACATCGTTGATAATTTCATAATTATAGAATGAGTGTATGAGAGAAAATATGCTAATAATCTGAAGTTTTGAATTTTAATAAATTATAATTATGTTTATTTTTATGTATCTTAAAACTTGACTTTCTGAAACACGATTTTGATTTTCTAAAAAAAAATGCTCCAATAATAATAAAAAAAAAATAAACAACGAAAAATGAAAGAATAACAATTATTAAATTATATATATATATGAATAAACCACCAATATATGAACCCAATTAAAATATAAAGATCTTTTTTCGACGAATATATATTATTAATAGACGTACATGAATTGAAATTTTTAATAAACTCGAAAACAACAATATATAGTACGTTTTCATATTAAATATGCATTTATTATAATTATATTTTACGCCGTTAATTAAGAAACCCATACTTATATACACTATTTATAATGCAATTCAATAAAGATATTTGTTACATAAACATAAGTAAGAATACAAAAACTAAATAAAACGTATTACATGCGATTAATTATGAATTGGATAGAAAAAAGAATAGGGGTTTTTTTTAAACATAAAACTAAAATATATTTAGTCTCTTATCATTTACAACAAAGTCCGATATACCTACACAATACAGTAAATATATAGTGATTCTATACGAACAATAGACATTATATATTGTTTATTCAGACTATCGATACTTGATACAATGAAAATGCGTTTTAGCAAATTATTCTACATCACCGACTAACTACTCTACACAATTTACACAAATCATGAAATTATTGTGGCATTTTCATATGGAAATTATACAGAAGCCTCTAACGTAACCATTAACCACGAGTAAATACATGTATAAACTTCGATAATAAATATACACATTTGGTGAAACGTTGCATTTTATTTGTACTTGAAAACTTTCATAACCGATATAAAAAAAACTTCACTAATTTATCTCAAACGAAAACACTTGCTATTTTTATACAAGAAAAACAGTTTATTTTCCTGCTCAAAATATTCACTGTTATTTATATAATATAGTGGTTTGTATAAACGTCAAACAACGAGCACTCGCGAAATAGTTGTAATTCGTTTTGACAAAATATAACCCAATTTTCGAGGTAAATAACAACACACGTAGTGGACGGAAAAAATAACACTAAAAACCTAAACGAAATTTTAGCGCCCTAACAACTGACGTATATGTATATATACAAATACATCATTATTATTCTCCAAATACATAATAATCCTAAACGAATATAAACGCGCACTAAACTGTAAAAAATGAGGCGTAGACGCATTACTAAAGCCGTAAAACAATTATTGTTCGAACCCCAAAACTACCCGGCTAAAAGGATGGCGAGTATGAGGAGAACACGAAGAACTCTAATCTTGCGCGTGGAGCAAATAAAGTTGAAGTGAATACACACAGACAGGGTGAGATCAGGATTACCGATGAGCAAAGTCGCGGCGTTTTGGGTATATATGCGACGCGCAGCAGTTTCGATTTACTACTTAGGGCGAAAATCAATAGGCGACTTGTCTCGCGAAATAAAAAAATAGGGTGTCGAATATTCCTTTAGGCCGCAAAGAGAGCCGAAAGACAAAAAACCATGAAAAAAACGAAAAATACAATGTTCAAAAATATAAAGAGGAAAAATTGTTACACACTTTATGCGGGTTTATCGGTTGAATAATTTAAACGTTAATGGTGTGCTTTTATAGATGTTTTTCTTTCACATATTATAACGCGTCGTAGCAAAAAAAAAAAACCTACATATACATTTTACTTTTTCGTGTACATATATATACGCAAAACTTTTCATAGTTTAATTCAATTGCGCAAAATAACACGTATTTTTCCTCAGCTATATCGAGTTTAAAGTGGTTTTTAATTTATCGCATGGTTCACAACGAGCACGTTAAATAAAGAACAAAATATATGTTTGTTGCGAAAACTGAAATGAAACTGCGGCGTCGAAGTAGATTGAAAATTATAATGTATTCATAGTTTAAAATAAGTGAAATAAGTTGTAAGCTACTGCCAACCAATGCATATATATATATATATTATATTATATAATGTTACACGTTGAGTAAATATGACAAATGATTAAAATATCAAAAACAGCATTTAAAAAAAAATATTGTCTAAATAAAATATATAAAAAAAATTCAAATCATCCATTACGTTAGAAAAAAAGAAATCAGTAATTTAATTATATATATATATATAATACTTATACCTAAATAAAAATAATATTATGCAACGTTATTCAAGCACAACAAATTTAAGAAAAACTAGCTGTAATATTTAGTATGTACGTACATGCATAACACGCTGTTAGTTTTACATAAATAAAAACTCATCATTTTTATTTCATCAGTTTTTAATGAAATAATACAGATCCAATATAATATATCGATTAGTACAATGTATATATGTACATATTGTTGACAGTTTAATTTTAAACATTATTTTACCTAAATATATATATATATATATATATATACACATGTAATTATAGGAATAATATACTTTTTAATAATTATTTTCGCGCAGTTTAATTTTATGTTTTTTATTCTGGTACTTCTAATGTAAAATTTAGAAGAAAAAAACAAAGATAAGAAAAAAACATCGTTGTTCATAAATATAAAACCTAGATAGGAATGTATAATATTACGTGTTCCCTACTAAATATGCGATATTCTTATCTAATATGGTACAATATGAATATTAACAGAGAAACAACATGATATAATTAAGTTATGATTTTAATATAAAATTATATTTGCTGACGGCGATTTACCTTCTGCCATCATTACGGAAATATATATTAGAAACGAATAATTATGTATTTACACATTTAAAATCCAGTAAGTAATAGATTATACGAGTATATAGACATAAATTTCGAAATCTAATTATGATAATATTAACTATAGAATAGCACATTGTAATAATGAAAATAAGTCAACTAACTAATCTTAACAACGGTTCAATAATAATGAAAATATTAATAACTATATACTTATAAAATTGTTAAATATTTGAAGAAAATTTTTATTCTTTATTTTGATATTATATGTTATAGAATGGCTATAATTTTAATTTGCGATGAAATAAAAAAAAAAATGTTCTATTCGTCAATTAAGAATTTTATTCAATCATTTAAAATTAATGATAAGTTTAAACATATAATGCAATAATAAAACTGCATAAATAAGAGAATGAATTTTTATTGTATTCGACTTTGGAATTATTAGTTAAACTTTACAGCGTTTCTTTTAAACTGGCACAAAAATTAAATCAATTATAATGTATATAAGGTTACTTATAGATTATTTATGGTTATGGTTATCATTAAATTATTAATTAAATAATATAAGACTTTAGTGAACATATTAAAATAATATTATATGTACGTAAACAACGCCCATATTATATTTTATAATCGAGATAAGACGTTAAAATTTACGTATACATTGGTCGAAGTGGCTAAAAATAAATGGTTGGAGGTGGAGAATGTTAACGATTCGTCATACCTAAAAAATGTTGTCTATTGATCATAACATATTATATTAAATTTAGTACTTAGGCATAATCTCTAAAAAAAAAAAAAATGTATAATAGGTAAATTATTGGACTTAAAAAATAATATAGGAAAACAAATTGAACACTTTTCATAAGCTTGTATCCAAACTCTCCACGGGCTAAACAGTTCTATAGCAATGCGCCTACGCCTAGGTCAATCACGACTTAATTATATAAGGTATATATGTGTATATATATATAGAGAGAGAGAGAGGGAGTCACAAAAAATATCAATAACAAAAAATAAAAGAATTTTATCTCCTCCCCACGTATTCTTTCGTTCAGTTCGACGTACTGTGCATGCAGATGTATTCAATAATATATGCGATTGTTTAAGTCGCACATATTATTGTAATATACATATACGTATATTATCTACTGGTCTATCTACTTTTATAAATTGTATGAAAATTTATTCAATTACAAAACGAATCGATATCGTTTGCGTGCGTTTATGACGTACTGACACACATTTATCAATATTTCGTTGGTTTGTAATTCGAGAAATATTTATATACGTACATATCATGTAAGCTAAACATTTCAAACGGCAAAATTAATGCTTAAACGACATTAATTTCGGGCGGTCAATAAAATCCGTGTCCACTACATCCGTGACAACGAGCAGCAGCAGCAGCAAGCTCCGGGTACACACAGCGCACACGTTTTTCGTGTAGACTATCCCGTTTTAGCGTCGTGGCCTGGAAAGGGGTTGATGGGATCTGCGGGCTTAACGGTTTACGCGTATACAAAATCAATGGCCAGTGACCCGAATTCGGAGTGTACGTTGGTGCCGATCGCATACATCTGCTACATCTGCTGATTCGCACACGTCAGTGCGTGCGAAACACATTATAATTCGTTTAAATCATATTTATAAATATATTTTAACGGGTTTTCATTATATTATCATAAACGCGAATATTACAGGTGCTGTTTTATAAATAGAAAAACGCGCAAACATTATCATATACTATATATATATATATAGAATAGTAGTATTAGTATTTTATACTATATAGATTATTTTATTTCAAATTATTATTAATTATTATAAATACGGACAAAATAAGGACGCGTAACGTCATAAATTTTAAAACAACGAAAATAAAATCCATTAACTAATTTAATAATTTATTTGTAATGCGTATTTTTTTTTTTTTTAATGAAATCTACAAAACGAGACATATATATATATATATTATGTATAGTATACATATATATATATATTGCTCTAATTAATTTTTTTGTGAGAAGAAAATAAATATATTTCGTTAAATTACGCACAATATTTAATACGTAAAATACGTTAAATATTTTAAAAAAAATTCATATGCTTTATTGTTATGTTAAATTTAACAAACAAAAAATACTTGTAAAAAACGAATAATGTTTTATGAAAATAATTGTGTATATTGTTATGACATATTAATATAACTCGATGGAACTAATCAATATAATATGTTGCGTAGAAGATTTATCCGACCTACACACGATTGATTGTCAATCAATATGTTTGCCAGAATATATAAAGTATGTATATGCGTGTAAATATATATAATCACTTAGAATGAACTCCATTGCAACCAATTGGACGGTTTGAAAATACGACAACAGTATAATAAAAAATCGTATTCGTTTCGTTTGTTCGTACACACGCGGTGCACACACACAAGAATATAGAGTCCCGAAAGTACGATTTGCATTTTCCAAAGGTAATTTCAAATGTAATTCCGCTTGTTATTCATTGTCCGGCCAAAATATAGTACGTGTCGGGCTTAACGATTATGAGTAACTCAGGCAGAATTTCTACACAACGGTCGATGACGAAGACGATGGAAGTGACGCTCACGCTCTCTGCACAACTAGCGTGTATTGGGTATGTAATCTGTCGGATTGTTTTACGATAGGCGGATAAAACCGTAGTTTTAATGTTTTCCGATGTTGCCTAGTTAGCAGCGCGAAAATAATAATGACGCGAAAAAATTGTCACGGGACGCGCGCGTTACAGTTCCGAGGGATTCAAATATAATTATTTTGAACCAAACGCGAAATGACTATAGTAATAAACGTTCCGGTCGTAAAAGTATCAAGAACGGTTATATTCGTTTTATATCCACGACGAGTGGTGGTGGAAAGAGGTACCACGATTAAAATCAAAAGGGAATACTTATGGTGAAAAACATATTTTTATTGAACAACGTTCTTGAAACAACAACGAGTTTTCCTTCACGGTTCCGTCGTCTTCTATTTTATAATGTACTATTATTATTATAACGAAATTATAATTTTTTTTTTTTTACACAATAGACTATCGTGTATGTATATACATATATATACGAACATTTATTATGTGCCTACTTTGTTTTATGATAACAAACATATTTATTTTGCAAGTGTCAAGAATTTTTATACGATAAAACAGAGCTATATCATTTTAAAACGACATATCACTTAGCGTGAACAAAACCAACCTGCGTTGGCGAAAGTCGTATAGCTTATTAATATTTATAAAAATTACGGTTATATAAGGATGAAATCGTTATAATATTGGTTATATATAATGTTATTATACACTGTTATAAAAACCCTGTATAATGTATAATACGCATTATGCGTATAATCCTAAAAGACTTATTGATTGTACTTATGCAATCAACTATTTTACTTCATACATATATATACTCAATGCAGATTAAAATGTTTTTATGTATTTTTATACTACATTAAATATTGAACAATCATTATTTTTTTCCACGCGTAAGAAATAACGCTAAGAAAAAAGTTATAAAAGGTTTTGAGCGAACATTAAATGTGCATAATGCTAATTATTAATTATAACTTATATATGCAATTAATCATCGCAAAATTCTAACCAAAAATCATATGTAAATATCGACTGATGGACATATATACTACTATTTAAGAATATTATAAAGATATTGGTTTGGAAAATATTATAACTCATCAATTATCTCGTAAGCTAAATAATAATATGTTATAGATTTGTAGTTCAGCATATATTAAAAGAACTATATATATATATATTTGAAATTGGTTTTCGAGGGTTTATCAAAAATTTAAGGGTTTTGGGGAGGGGAGTGAAGAAAGTTTGAAATTAATATAATATGCACGCATACACGACTATAGAATTACACCCATATTCCAGATATATAAAAGTTTTGTATTTAATTAAAATGTTAACTATAAAATAATATCTATTTCAGTTGTATTGTTTACAAAATATCAGTGGACATTAAACAGAAGAACGTACTTTAAAATTTATTTAAATATTATACAAAAATTAAAACGTAATAATAAAAATAATACATAAAAACCCAGCAATCATAAAATCACGTTTTATACGTTTTAAACTCACTGCGGAATAGTAAATATTACGCACCCATACACGAATTTTATCCTAATCGTTTAAATCGCGTTACATACTTCATGTGAAAAAAAATGTGTTTACAGGGTAATTATTTGTACATAAATGTACAGTTCGTTTGATCTTTTTACAATTTTAAACGGTTAAAATCAAATGACACTAATTTTACATTGAATATAATATAAAAAATTAACTTTAAACGCGTTAGAATATTTAGCAGTGTAATAGAAAAATAGACATGAATGCCATTGAGATTTATAGACGGGGCGTACATATTATATGCATACGTTTTCACGCTCAAAACGCGTCTACGTACCGAAATTGCCTATACATGAACGCCTGGTATAAAACACGTGCAGACCTATAAGTACATATATGAATATATGTGCCACTAATATGAAATAGTATAAGCCGCGTCCGAAAACCAGAGAAAAGTTAAACCTGTCATCGTGCAGTGACACTGATGAATGTAAAATGTGTTTGTGTACATATATATACGACGATGGTGGAGACTGTAGGTTTTGGTCTTCGAATCCGGGTCAAACTATTCGCATATAAAATCATCCCATAGGGTGGGAACCCGCGGGAAAATCATTTGTCCTTGTCGCCCTTCTACTTTCATACATATTCCGCACTATTAGACCCGACATAAATTATCACGACGTTCCCATCACCCCGCTGTTATCCTCCCGCCGTGAAATTCAGAAAACGTACGGACCGTAACCTTATGATAAAATACATGTTGAGCGGAAAATACGAGATAAAAAAAAAACCAGCTCTATACTGTCATTATATGATTGTGACGTCGCTAAAACGAGTTGACAAATCGAAAACGGTATTAAAATTAAATAATGATGGTAAATAAATTTACATCCCAAAATTGGAAATGGTATATTAAATATGACCAAAATATAAAATCAAATGTATATGTCCTAATACAATACCATTTAAAAGGATAGTTTCAAGTTGTAATTCTGAAATCTATATATTAACGTTTTTGTTGAAACTACGAACCACACGTCATGATCAAAAAATGCGTGTGTTAAATATTATACTTATAATACGTTCATCGTAAATTGTAATTAAAGACAAAATCGCGTTTAATGAATCAAGTATACAAAACTATATAATGTTAATATAATAGTAAATTGTCAATGGAAATTGATTAAATCTCAAACATACGCGAGACACCACCACATACATATGTACATTTTTGAACTACGACCACGTTATATAAATAGAAAATAATTTAAATTAAATTCGCATATATTATGAAATGAACGTTGTAAGTGTTCTATTGTATATAATTATTCATAAACTTCTATGCAATCTGCTATAAATAAATGTGCATTCATAGCTAGTAAATATTTTTATGAAGAATTTTTTTTTTTAATATATAATATAACATTTCAGTTGTAATATTTCTTTAGTAAACGTTTCAACCCCCTCATTTTGTCATTGTTTAAAAACAAAACAAAATCTTCTCACAATAATAATTTCCGTCATTTCTCTTATACTTTTATTATTATTTTCTGTTTTTATTGTTGCGATGATTCCTTTTATGTCCGGGTTGAGGGATCGACCCCGTTTCATTTTCTTTATTCAATTCCTTCCTAAATATATATATAGATACAGAGATAGCGGAAAAAAGTATGACCGGCTCGTATGGCACATTATTGCAAAGAAATTCTAAACAACAAATGATTTTTGTGAAAAAAATTTAACAAAAACAAAATTATAATGATAAAAACAATAATGTAATTTTAAATCACCAAAAAACCCTAGGTTGAATTATAAATATTAACATAACGATATTCTGGGTGAAAACTGAACATTTATAACTAATTAACCATTAATAGATTTTTTCATAAGAAATATACATTTGAAATAAATAAAATGATTTTTCAGTGAGAAATTTTCATCGAGAAGATAATATTAAGTAATACGAGCCTTGTGTGAGGATAAAATAATAACACGACCCTGTCAGTTCAGATAACGAACAACGAAACACGATGTCCTGTGGAAAAGCTAATACTAATCAGACGGTGACACAATACATCTGCTTTTAGCGTCGGTTTAATTCAATTCCAGCCCAAAAACAAAACTAAAATATATAACTGCACACGCGATAAGCAGTTGCCTCTCAGAATACAAATAGATAAAATAACTATTATTGCCGAAATATTATACTGAATATGCGTTACGGCGATGTGTGCAAATCAAAAACAGTAATTTCACACTACTGAATATACTCGTATATATTTGTAGGTAAAATATATACGTACGATGGATTTATTCAAGATAGTAACATAAATTAGAATATAAGGGAATTTTAAAGTAAAAACGGTATTTTTAAAAATTTATTTCACATTATTAATTATTACATAACAATATATGTCATTGTTAAAACTATAATATGAAATTATAAATAAATAATACAAAATAAATTATAACAATGTGACTAACGCAGTTTTATTTGATGTAATTGATGATAAAATGTTATGAACATAAATCAACAATTATCGTTGTCTTAGAAGAATTTTAAATACCAATAATTTTGAAAACTGAAATTACAGCGCCCGGTCAATTTGAGTGGTTTTATAATTAAATAATTTAAAATATAAGCAACGCTGTGCTTTAATAACTCTCAATGTACTTTACTGTATGCGTATTTTTATTATTTGTAATTCACTGATGAATAATATATAACAACATATAACGTACGACGTGCATGCCTACACGTGTTAAATTGTATGATAATTTTTCTGAAATTTAATTTAATTTTTATCCGAGATTCTCGGCGGAGTATGGTTTTCTACATAACATCTATTAACCGAAAACGGTTAATTTGCATAGAAAATAATAATAACAAACCAAAGGCATTTTATTATAAGTACCTATACGCGTACGAATACACGGTACGTATGCGAGACGACGACCTCGAGTAATTGACGTCGTCGTGATATTATTGAGTTAAAGCGATTCATATCGAAACGCATACCACCTAAATTAAATTACGTAACAAGGTTACCCACAGAAGATAAAAATACCGATACACACACACACACACGCGCGAGTTTAATGAAACAACGATAAAAACAAACACAACGTACAGAGTGCATAAATACACCTATGTCGAAAATGGCGGCGTTATTCGAATCGGGGAAACATTAGATTTCGAACGTTTATTGTTCCAGAATTGCTAACAGACGGGTTCGGACGGGTTATTATTAATTACCGGCATTGTTACTGGCGGCGAGCCGGACAAAGGCGTACGACGGGAAAAACGTGCGCGGACGGGCGTGAAACGTACAACAACAGGAGGGGGTGGGGTGCGGCGAACCACCGCCATCACCACCGCGACGCGTTTACAATATTTGCGCGCGCGCCCGTCAAACGGGCCCATCGTGCTAAGTCCCTGCCCGTCGCCCCGTGTGGCCGGTGGCAGCGGCAGTTGTTTTACGGTGTCGACCGTGCGCTGGACGTTACGAACCGGGTACGTGGCCGAAGCCTACTACCACCGACTGCACGCCTTACGTTAGTTAACACAAGCGACCCCGGGTCGCCGAAGGGACCACCGCCAGCGCCGGGCCCGTACACTTTCGAGGAGAAAGCGCGACTCAGTGAAGACTCCGGTCTTGTGGTTTGGTTACCGTCTAGCGCGTGTCCCACGACCACCACGTTGCAGCCGACCTAACTGACCGCCGGTCCCGCTCCCGTGGTACCAGCTAGGTTTTAAGTTGGTGGTTCAACCCGGGGCGGCTAATGGTGGGCCATCGAGACAAAGACCTTTCCCGTCCGCGTTATCGGATTTTCGTCGATATATATACATACTCATGTGCACGCACACACACGCACACACGTTGCACAGCAGCACGTACACGCGACGACTCCGTGAAAACAGATATATAAACGGACGATGCGAACGTATTGTACGTGTTGTGTTGTGCACAGAGGGCACCGGACGGAAAACCGGGCGCCCCCGTACCGACGATATCCTCCGTTCGTTGTGTGCGCGTGTGTATATATATATTGCGTTTATACGATTATCGTGGACGAATTATAAGCACGCTACAATGACGACATAATCGATAAACTTCGGGTTCGATTACCGTCAGGATTACACACGAACACACGCGTAACAATGGAATAAATACGTACATAGACCGCGGCTCGACAACAACATATTCTACAACATGCCACACATTTTAAACAAACCTACCTAAATTCACTATTTCTTTTCTGACAGAGTAATACGATGTACGTCTACTACGGTGACACGGCCTTTATATGCGTCGGCGGGTGTTACGTTCCACTAAACTAATTATAAAAATAATAGATACAATAATCACTAACCTTTCACGTGTTCTGGGTTGTCCGTACCAGAACGCATAATGTCGTTTAGATAATGTTCAAGATTGCGCATATTGTCCAAAGGTCCCGTACCGTTTCCGCTGGTCAGACACCGATCCTAAAACACGCCAAACGCATACAATTAGGACATGCCACTAAGAGATATTGTGTTCGCCGATTTTAAAGTGTATACACTAACGTCATACATATTCACCGTCCAAAACTTCACATATATATATATAAAATACTTTGCGCGTGCAACGTTGCAAGCAAAATGACTTTCGTAAATTAATTACGTATAATGTATAAATACTATTAATAAATTATTATTTAAAAGAGGAATTCTATATGCATATACATTATAAATAATAGAACTTAATCACCTAATGGAATTTTCGATTTCCGATTGACAAATAATTATTAAAATTACTTTGCATTCAAACGCATTTCATTTTTTAGAATAAATGCATATTTAAATTTTGAATAACTCTCTCAATTAATTATTAAAATGTTCAATCTTGAATGCGTTTTTTACTCGCGTATTTTGTGCTGTTTTAAAATATTCAGAAAAAATTATTATTTCTATGTTGGAAGGAAAAATTAAATCGAGTGCCTCGACATGACTATTGAAGTTTGAATTAATTTAATATTGCATTTAGATTTTACTATATATCTTTAGTAAATTTATTAATCAAAACTTTTGCCGCATATTAAAAAACGAAACAGAAGTTATTATTACATCTGGAGAAATATAAAGTATATATATATATATTAATAATGAATAGTTTGAATGAAACTTTAAAAAAATTTAAACATGTGCAATTATGAAACATATTATAGAAATTATAGAAAACGGTATAACAGATTGAATTCTTCGTTTGGTTATCAATATATATAATATACGAATGATGAATATAATATAGTACCTATCTCCTTAACACTTGAAATGTTTTAAAAACGTGTTTCGGCTGTCAATTTGATACCATAAGCATTCAAAAACAGTCCAGATAAAATTTAAAAAATAAACATTACAGAATTTTTCAATAATAACTATTATGAAGTAAATATAATTTTATATAGCAGTAATATACTTATTTTGCTTAGTGATCAATTTAGCACTACATCTTTTATCAACGTGAACGAAAAATGCAATAATGCACACAAAGTATCGTTTGAAAATTCATTGTATAAACGAGTATGTAGATAATGTAATTTGGTGAAAATTATTTCGGTTTAAGAATAGAAAATAAATATTAAATATAACATCATAAAAAATTAAGTCTTCAAATTCAAACGCCAATACAAATACTAATTATCATGTTTAGTGTTTAAAAATTAATTTTGTTAATTTTAATGAGAAATTCTTACAGATTATAGTTACTAAAACTACAAATATTGATTTACTTATGTTAAATAATCAAAATGTCTAAAATGTACAATTTTTGTTTTCAACCATATGTATGTAGAATACAAATTAAATACTAACGATGTGAACCAAAACTAGGTCAGTCCATTTGAAATATTTTAATTTAAAAATTCAATTATTGTTATTTAATTATCTGCACATTATTTTCATATACTTCATTATGGTAGATCAACCCAACAGAATGAAGTTAATAATTTTACCGAATTGCATTAAATTTCTTCTTCTGAGTTTTTTATTGTTCGGGTTTAGTAAAATTTCATTAAAAACTCCAGGAAGTCTCAAATAACATCCGATGCCAAACCAAAACTCCTATTATTTGTTATTGTTGTAACATAATAGTTTGAGAAGTGCGTATAAAGTTTTTACGCTCACCGAGGACAATCCAATTTTTTTGTTTTCATCGCCACAAGGTTTCGCATTAATTGGCAAAATTGGAAAACGCGCTTCTCACTTGGCCGATATCCCATTAGTTGAGTTTATAAGTTTGTTCTTCTAACTAGTACGCATTGGCTAATTAAAGTTCTATATATTATATTTATATATATATATATATATTCAGTCTCAAATTGTATATCAATGTACAAATATAACTGTACATTATTAATTTGCAAGTCAATTTAAATGTTACGTGTCCAATGTTATGCTAAAATAGCAAAAAAGATTAAAATACATTTTTAAAATAGCTATAATGCGATGTAGCTTATGTTTGAAAAAAATGTATTTTTCAGCATAATACATAGTTTCAGCAACTTAAAATATAATGATTATATCAAAACGCGTATACAATAGTAATTGCAGATAGCTGTAGATTTATGTCAACATTATGTCATACTATAAATATATATATATATACACAGTTGGAATGGGAAAATTGTTTTCGTCGAAAACAAACGTTTGTGTACAACAATTTTTTAAGACTACGATTATTGATTAGGTATGAAATGTATTGAAATGCTTAGAATTTAAATGATGTACACAATTTAAAGTTATTCTTTCATTTGTAAAATTCAAAGTTTTAAAAGTACATACATTGTGTTATATTACAGGTTTTAAAAGTTTACAGAAAAATAAATTTCTTAGATTTTAGTGAAAGTTTGAATGTACTATATAATTTAATCGTTTTCATTTCAATTTCTCTTAGGATGAATAATAAAGAAATAACTTCAAGAAACTAAACACAAACTTTAAAAGAATTATATGGACAATATAGTTATCAAGAAAAGTTACAAATCCAAGTTATTTAATATTATGCACGTCTTAAAAATTAAACGATACAACATATTAGCATATTTTGTACATACAAACATATGACTTCTCGTATATTACTGAATAGTTATGATATATATCGAGGGTAGACAACTTGCTGTTCGTGTTTTATTTACGAAAACAAAAATTTACTAATAACGATGTACTCGTAATCTATAAAAATAATTGAAATTTTTTTTTTTTGGTTCTTAATATTATTGTATTTATCGGTGAGGCTCACGAATATATTCATGTTAGTCACTCTTAATATAAATAAATATCGATTAGTAAACAATTAAAAATGATTATTTAATACGAATTAATCAAGTTAATAATTTGTAATTTTTTTAAAAAAGCAAATAGTTACATTAAATAGTACATGCACTTTCATGTTGAAAACGGTTTAGAAATTAAGCGAACCGACCGAAAATCCTGAGAGTTGACATGTCTGAGTAATGATGAAGGATATTATACATATGTTGTAGAGCTTGCTACTATAATTGAGGAGGTGATGGTGAGGTAATGACAGGTCATCATTTAGCCTTCAATTAGTCCTTACTCAATTACGTGGAACGGTGTCATAGAAAAACACGGGATAACGACCTAACACACCGGCAGAATTTCATCCGATAAAGAACTTTATAATATATATATATATATAGAAGCACTATCAAATATCATTCTACGTAGAAGAGTAATTTGTATGTTGTCAATTATCCGTCTTCGTCGTTTTCATCTTTTCGTTCGCCTTCTCTCCCAATTATTTTGGGGTCGGTCACCTTAGTTTTCAATTATCCAAAAGTACATTTAAAATCAATTTTACAGCCCGTTTATAGATCGGACTACCGATTAAGGGGGTATATTAAATATAGGAATTATCATTATAATAACGCATAGCTAAAAAAAGAAAATGTACATAACATTTGTTCAGATAAATATGAAAACGAGATGTGCAATTGATATAACTATAGTAAACACATTCGAAGTACAAATAATTCACAAATTAAATATAAAACAATCGAATTTAATTAATTATAAATTATAACTGTTTGCATGAATAAACAAATTTTATCGACTAAAAAGTATGGCATACAGATTACGATAAATACACATACAATTGCATATTGGTAGGTATATTCATTTAAATATATTAACTCGCGTAGCATACGAATCAAATTATTTTCAATGCACATGTTAAATTATTTAAGAATACTACAATGTTAAACACATTATCATTCATAAGTTTTTATAATTCGTATACGCAATATACGAGTACCATATGATATTTCAACTATTTTGAACAACGAAATCAAAATTTGGTATAAACAATCTCAAGACAGTGATGAGATATAATAGCTCCAACTTTATATATGAAAAAATATGGAAATTTGTTGCCTTCTGTTAAAGACAATAGAGTAAATGGACTAAATTAAATACCAAAATACAAATGGTTACTTTATGAAATTAGTTTCCAAACTCTCCTTCTTCTCAGTCCATCATAAAAATATAATTATTAAATTAGCCATAATCTGAAGAATTTATATACACAATCCGTTAAATTCCTATTCTAAGCTTTTAATCGACTTTATAATTGTCTTTTTTGTTCATAAAATACATTGTGTTTGACGAATACAATTTTTATACTCCCAACACCACATACGAATATACGTGACGATAATTGACTACATTGAATAAAACTTTTTGTCTATAACATCATATATAAAATATTAGATTTATACATAGATTAAATATTTCATCCAACAGTTGTAATTTTTCTCGAATTCAATTGACACACGCGTTTTTGGTTCAAATATTGTATTTGTCCAGTCGATTATTGTTATTTCGATTACGCGTCAAAACGGAAATAAAACGTGCAATTAATAAGTTATAATGAGTACTTGAGTTTAATAATAATCAATTGTCTTGGATTGTTACATTACTACCGTTATAAATAGTAGGCATCAATAAATAAACACTATCAATTAAATTTGCAATTTCAAATGCATTAAACTATAGTTTCATTTATCAGCGTTCGCTTCGCTCTGAATTAAATGTATTACGTATAAATTATTATTTGAGATATTTCGAAAATATGTGAAATCATTAGTAACAACTTAGTAGTAACTATATGAACACAATAGTTTACTGTTTTGAATTATTAACATAAATATATTGTACGACACGTGTATAATTCGTTTAGAGTTTTGAACAGTGTCAAAAACATAAAATCACAAATTAATAAGTAAACTCTATGGTATGAACCGCATATATCAAAACTAAAACATTGGAATTAAATAAGTTGACGTTTACACATTATACCTTATTTAAATATCGTGTATATGCATGCGGAATATTAAACGTAATACAATAATGAACATATATTGACCGACTGGTATTTGAAAAGCTATACCGATAATTCAACAGACGTAAATAACAATGGTACTTACAGTTTATCAACATAATTTCGGTCGGAGTAACATTATACGAGAACGTCATTCTACACACTAAACATTAAATTGTATATTTAAATGAACTCGTAAAGTTTGACAAACTCGTTTAATGAAATTATAAGTCACGTTACGCATTATATATTGCGATTTTAATCAGTCGAATGGAATAATGGAATTATAAGGGTATAAATATATAGGTAGCCTATGCTATAATGACTGGTCTACTAATTTTCCAACGATGAAAGGTTATGCACGGCAGTATTGTAATTACATATCGCGCAGACGGGTACGACGTACGTACGCGTTGCACAGAGAAGATTGCGAACGGTTAACAAAGCGAACGTCTACTGAAACATTCCGGCGACAAAAATAGAGCTTCTGGTACACCTATACATTATACAAACGAATGCGCGCGTACGACGTCACGTCAACAAAACACGGGCTGGTCGGAGGATGGGTTAGACCGTGTTTCGAAAACGCCGAAACGGCGCATTCGATCCGGAAGGTTACCGGAGAAATAAACGTCCCGATTTTGTCGGCGAAACGGGCCCACATGACCGCGCGACGTGCTCGTCGGCGTACGCGATACACGCCCATTGACGGCCGGCGAGAACGTTATGCGCGGCGGCGGCGGCGGCGGTCGGTACACACACACACACACGCGAGAGTCGCGGTTCCCGTCGCGCGACGACGACAAAACGGAACGGCGTAACGAGCGCAAAACCGCGACCGCCCCGCGCGTACCCGTACCCGACGGGCCGAGCGCGCGCACGGAATACACGTTAACGGCGTGCACTTATTTTTAAGCCTTTTATTATTTGTATAGCGCGAAGTGGTTCGCGGCAGGCGTTCGCGCGACTATAAAAATACTCGTACGAACACCAGGTAAACACGGTGCCATACGAACGTTCGAAACGCGTTTAAACGTTTTGAATATCGCCGGGGAATTGAATACCGAAACCTCTCTCCCACCAAAACCCCCCAGCCGCCGCCGCCGCGTCTATTCTATTCTTTCTGTGTTCTTTCTGGTTTTTTTTTCTTTCTTTTTTCGTAAACACTAATAATATTACAAATCAAGGTAAAATTTGAACGTGTTTTCAACTAAATTTTGAACAAGTAATAACAATACATTTTCATCTATAGTCGTTACTACTGCTGTAGTGGTTGGTGGTAAATATTTAGGCTTGTAAAAACGATACCAGATAATTACAACTAATATAAAGCGTGATGGTATTATTAGCATGAATTGTATAGATCTAAATAATAACACGTTAACAACACACAAATTCTGATAAAACGATTTTTATTCAAACACCCGTTTTCTAGAAATATTTTCAAAGCAAAACTGTTTTTATACATCTTCCATTTTCGCTGAGTATTTTCACGAAATGTGGTGAACATACCGTTTTGACATTGAGTAAAAATTTACCAACGATCATATATTGTGATGTCCCGTCAAAACGTGGATGTTTTGAAGTGAATGCGTCACATCGTCTTGATTACGGATCTAAACAGATTTTGATGAAAACGACGGTTGAGCGTAATTTAGTCAGATCACGAGATCGGAAAAAATCATTTAGGTGATTTTCTGTCGAGGGAGGGGAAAATCCGACCGAGAAACGAACGATTAAACACCAAAATTGTTTCGAGTTCGATTTTGCGAGTTCGTGATAAATTGTTCCCAAACTAATTTGTCGATGGCACAGGCTTTCGTAAATGCGTTTTACCTCGTCGTGTATCGTTATACGTATATCGACGAAACGAGCTCATAGACGTTTAAAGGGCTGCCGCCGTGGATAGACGAACGGGAGAGACTGGCGCGAAAATCATATAATAATAATCGTATTAAGGCGCGTCCTCGCCGGGTCGATCGGTTCTGCTCTTACCCAACATAATCTCCTAAAACACCATAATAACATAACCTTAAGCCGAGACGTTGCCGTCGTCGACATCCGAAAAGCCGTAATATATTATATTGATAAATATAATAACGAAACGAGATCAAAACGATTATGATTTTTATTCTATCGACGTCGCGTTAAAAACGCGAAACATAAATATTCAAGTACTGAACATATAAAATGTATGAGTAAGTAATCGTAAAATAACGCAACGTGGACAACGAGGCCGCGAGATCGAACGCGTGCGAAACCTTGTCGAACTTTTGGAACCGTTTTTGTTAGGTTCAGTATATACTTGCGGGTTGTGTTTAAACTCGCTTATAAAAAAAAAATGCATATAGGCGCAGTTGACAAAACAAAAAGTTTGAAAAACAAGACACAAGACGCGCGTACGGGGGAAGAAAGTCGACGCGGCGGCACAGAAAAACGATAATATGCATATGTCATATGTACTTTATTAAACAACGTACTTTCGCGTTTTACACGGCGAAAAATCTCGAATCTCACAGGAAATGATAACAATCGAATGGACGGGTCGGACGACGTGGTTAAAATTAATATAAACTTTTATACACCGAGTTCGTGAAATCGCCGATTTCGAGAAAGAAGAAATGATATTTGCCGTCCATAACTATCGGCACCGCACGATAGTTTCTACACGTCAACGTGCGTGTAAACATACGACTTTACGCGCGTAACAAAATACACGGTATACACGGCGTGCGGTAATACACAATGTCGGTTCTAACGACCCAGTCGTATGTCGAAATGGCGCGCGCGCGTGTACATTTATCATACAGATATATTTATATATATAATAAATTAGGCGGAAGCGCCACTATAACAATTCGGTCACACAATGACGAAACTCCCGAGTAAGCACCGATACGTATCGTTGTCGTCGTCGTCGTCGTCGTCATTGTTGCGCGAAGTATTTCGTACACGAGAATTATTAATATTATCGCCGACGATACCGTTTCGCCGGTAATTAATAATACGTCATTGGCATACACACACACACGCATATGTAAGGAAACACGAAAAATCTGTTTTAAGATTCGGAAAGACTATTTATCATATCCCGTAGACGGAAAGCGTGTGTGTATATATATATATATATGTACACGCGAAACGTTTCACTCGGCTACACGCAATAAATATACTAGTTTTAATATATAATGCGTTTCGCGCGCTTAAATGCCTCGCGTCTCATTTGATGTGAATAAAACACACGTTTCAAAGGGTTTTCGAATATATTACATACCATACAGGTATATTCAGTACCTAATTAATATTGGATAATCCTGACACGCGAGTATAGTTGGATTCAAAACCGCCAACAAAAAAACAACGCGTAGTGGTCGAAATGTTTTCAAAGAGTTTCGCGATCATAGATATATGTTGCGGTTGGGGGACTTGAGATTTTTTCCAATTAATTTTTCCCCGACAAATATTCCTTACAGATTTGAATTCCACAGCCGTAAGATTGAGCGTCGATATACGTCGCGCGAATCAGAATAATAATAAATAATTAATTAAAAACGAGTGATAGTGCCTATGTTTATTCCGTTCGGTGGATGTTTTATATGACAGCGACTTGACTTTCCCACAAGTGTATAAGCCAATATTGTGTTGATATTCATTAATTTTAAACATCGACTAAATACAAGTTTACCATAACGTCTCGAAACTAATATTTTATACATTAAATCTAATGCCACTGCTCGTCTAACTACGTGCTACGCGTGACATCGTAATCCTCTGGGGAAGAGGGGCTAGACGAAATAAATTCTTTGATTTTTAAATCATCACGTGCGATGTAATTTGATTTTTAATGTAATAGACAGTGTTGGAACTGCAAATCGCATACTGTATCTTCTGATATCGTTATCGTCTGGTATATTTGTAATGTATAAACGATATAAAGACGTATTGACGTCAAAAAATATTAAACGAAAAAATCGCGTATATGAATTACTCATTCAAATTCAAACAAGCCGTAACAAACGACACAGTTGTATAATGTACAATTAATTTTAAGACGAAAATTAAATTATACAACGTTTTTATTGATGGAGGAGGGGAATCGCTTTTTTTGCGAATATTTATTTCTGTAGAACTGTCATACAATATATATAATTACTATTAAATACGCCGTTGAATTACAATAAACGTTTCATGTTCATCATCATATACCGTTGTACAATATATACTCGTACGACGATACTAATTTACAGATAAATATCAAAAATTTTATATAATACCTGTACGCGTACTATATGCGATTATTTTTCGTATATACGTGCACAAATCCCGTGGGTATAAATTAATATGACAGATTTGCAGTCACATACATATAAATATATATATATATATATATGTATAGAATTTCGAGATATTCGTGTAATTTTATCACGGGTAAAAGGAACTAGGGAATATTATATTATAACGAATGATAAACGATATAATGTGCAAAAACCGTTCGAGAGGAAGAAATAAAATATCCGTAACAGCGTAAATAATTATTAGGCCAAAAAAAGAGCGTAGATATTTTTTTTCCTAATGCATTTTTAACGATTAAAAAAAGTCACCGAAGACGCTTTAGACACTATGTATGTAATATTTTAAGTTAAAAACTATATTATTTAATATACAGAACATAATGTTATAATATATCGACGACCGTGGAAAACCTACGCTTGATATAATTATTTATTATCTAACTCGCAATATACGTTGTAATCAGAAATAAATAAAATAATTAATATTCAGAAAATACACCTAACACGATCGTAGCTTAATTAAATATAAACGTGTATTATATATAAATCTCATACAATTAATATAGGGATGGGAATTCAAACGAGAAATTAATTTTAACCGAATAAGCCAACAATATAACACGTTTATTACGTTTCAAAATTTATTAAATTAAATGCGTCGAACTTGAAGGCGAAACGTCAACCTAACGAGAATTTATAGTCGTGACAATGAATGAATGAATGAGCACATCAATAATGCTTACTACGTATCGTTTAAAATTACCGACAAATAAAATAAAGAAAACTGCAAATTTTTATGTTTAAGAAGAATTTTGAAAAATCCGTACTATAATTATGCACTTAAATAAAATAAAAAATTTGGCGAAAAAATGAAGTTTAAATACTATCTATTTATTGAGCTTATTAAATTGCGTAAATATTATTATTACACATTAAACTAAAAAAGAAAATCTATGAAAACTAAGAAAAGAATAATAGTTATAATTGTTTACTACTATAATTTAGGCTACGCACTAAAAGTTTTAAATAATTTTTTTTCTTTAACTCATGTTGAAAACTTCAAATTATTTTAGAAAAGTAGACGATTATAACGATTTCAACATAAACTTCAAACACCTGCTGTGACGAACTTTTATACATCCAAGAGATTCACTAAGAAATAACGAAACAACGCTAAATTTTTATACTGTTTTACGTATATTCATGCAGCACGCATCTTCATATAATACATTTAATATCAAAACCAAATTCGTTGATGAAATAAGTGTACGTAATTTCTTAAAGAATTACATTTCTCATTTAATTTAATTAAAATTAACGATTACCGTGACTAAATGTATTACAATGATTCTAAATAATGGTGGCAACAATAAGTAATTAATTTTGGGTCAGATTAATTTGGTATGATATTTACAATATAATTTATATCAACTTAAAATATGTTGTTAAGAACTTCCTCACTGGAATAGAATTTCCTTAAAATAAACTACCTATTGCAAAATTAAAGATAACTATCCCTGTGGCATTAAATTTATTATTGAAAAACACGTGGACACGATAAATCACGTTTTCAATTTCCCTTACCTTTTACTTGTACAGTATATCGTATATATATATATATATTATAAACCGGATAGTATACACAAAATTCAAATTCAAATGAGAATATATTATTTAAATTAAAAAAACAAAAGAAAATGAAAATGAAAACACCGCAAACCAGTCAACAGAAAACATTTTCCTTCTTTACCCATACATGTATGAAATATATATATATATATAAAGTGTGTGTACAATATATAGCTATTCGAATTATACTTTATAAGAATAGTAAGGATAACATTAGAACTTAATGTAATCCTCGCCATTTTTGAAACGTAACATTTGAATGATCCTGAATATATTATGTATATTCTACTCTGTCCATTTCACCGAAAAACTGTATATTTACGTATTAATAATAATAAAATAATATATTATATTTTGCAAGTATGTAATTCTGTCTGCGTTAAAACATATTTTAAAATGTTAATGTTTTGACTATCTTCATCGCTCGACATGGACGTATACAAATAATAATTGTTTGTATTCACATTATTCATTATAATATTACTATACAATTATATATATAGTATATTTGCATTATCTACATGCGTACGAGTAGTTACGATGTTTACTATGTACTTAGAAAATAACTAAAATATACATGCGAGTATTGCGCTAAAAACTTGAATTATATGCAAATAAAATATGAATAATTTATATTTAACAAAAAAAAAAAAATTAATAGATACAGTTAATAAATCTAATTCCGTGTCAATAGAACTGATTGAATTTACAATTTTATAATTTATTTTACACTCTAAATGCATGCGAATTCGTACGATATGTATATAAATCAAAAGAATATGATTATATAAATTTTATTTTATTTTTACTTGATTTATATAAGGTCCAATACTCCTATCGCAGTAAATAAAATTCCTATGCAGTAAAAAATAATTAAATATTATATGCATTCATGAATAAAAATTGGAAAATATTCAAAATAAAATTTCGACATTTTCAAACAAGCTTCATATGACGAATTTTTATCATGTTTAAAAAGACAAACTAAAAAGTAAAATACTCATTGAAAATCATCGATATCTTTACCCTTATTTATTGAACAACATTCGATAATAGTTGAATTGGACGAATGATAGCTACGTATTAGATGTTCAATAATGACAGAAAATGCCACTTTATTTACCTACATAAAGCCTAACTAATAATGAACAAGAATATTCGTGTAAAATATTGTATACAGTTATACAAAATGGTTTTTTCGAATGAACGTAATAATTTGGTATAATCTAAACTCAAAAGTATAAAGTGAACGAAAATTTGTTGTATTTATAAATATAGGCACATATGATTGTGATGAAATATAAACGAGTATAAGATTACAGCCAGGAAATTCCTCGGTAGGACAGCGTGAATTATTTATATTTTACACAATTATACTCATATAATTAATATGTTTTTGAATGTATCAGAAGACAAGAGTGTTTATATTCTCAATCAAAATTGCAAAAAAAAAAAAAAAAAAAAAAAACATAAAAACAAACGATGTACGAGTATATGTATTTTATTTCAAAAGTTAAATTTAAAATGGCATTTTTTTTTACGTGTTTGCATTAATTTATTAAAACTAAACGATGAAATGACAGTAAAAATACATGGAGGGGGGGTATACCAAAACTTTGGAATATTAAATGTCACACATAAATCGTGTTACATAAATAATATAATTTACTTGTTTTGGTTTATTTATCTTTTTTACTATAAGTTGATTTATGCAAAAAATGCTAATACAATAGATTTTTTTCAATTAGGTCAACACAAAATAATTTTTATGGGTTGATGCGACAGTTAACATTGTCCATTTAGCCATTTTTAGATACCAAAACTAATTGACGAAGTATACATTCTATAAAAATGTTCGACATAAAAAGGAATAAAATGTGCTTAAATAATACAAAACAAATTGCAGTAACTGGAAAAAAGCATTGTTTCAGAAAAATTAAATATATGTATAAATCTACATATTTAATTCTATCATTAATTAATTATTCGAATTGTCGAAACAGAAGAATACCCAGTTCGGTATGTAAAAAAGCGCTGCTATACGTGGCATTTTTTTTGTTATGTTATTTTTTTCCGTTTGATAAAAGATTACTTTGTCTAAAAAAAAATTAAGATTAACTAAAAGCCAGCGAATCAACTAGAGACAAAATCATTATATATACAGATATTTCATTATAATATTAATGTATATTATATATCTGAAGTCCGAAAACTATACGGCTTTAATTTTAAAGAATGTGATATTGCTACCATGAAACCGCAGAAAACAAAGATAAAGAAAATTTCGGAGCGGCACTTGTCGAGCAACATCACTGTTCGAAAATAAAATACCTAACTCATTAATCACGAAAATATTTTAATATACAAAGCATAATATACTGTAATAATTATTAAAACATAATAATAATTTTCAAAATATAGTTTAACAAATTTGTATACGATTAAAAATAAAATGAAGGTCTGAACAATAATATATATTATAATTTTTGGTTTAAATTTGCGGCACAATACGTAATTTATAGTCAGAAAAGTCTCGAAAATATTTAAACACAAGTGTTTAGAATAAATTTGAAATTTAAATCTCTCCAATTGCAGCAGCTTTGCGATACCGAAATATACCAAAATATAATATGCGAATCAACAAATTCAATTATGTAGTACATATTCCAAAAAATTAAAACGTTTCTAACTAAACTCCGTGTCAACCCACACTATCTGCGGATGTTATAGAAACTCCAACAATTTTTAAAATTTTAAGATACTTGCAGGAAACGAGTTCAAAGGGGCATATTTCTTTTTAATAAAAGAATAGTACGCAATTCCTTTTCTTTTAAAAAAAAGAACTGAACTGGAACGACGTCCTATTTTTGTTAAAATAGGAGCTTTATATACGAAAATACGATTTTTTTTTTTACTTTAAATTCTTAATTTTTATCTTATAGATTGATCTGAGAAAAGTTGTATTATTTTTTCTATATTCGCAAACAAGTCCTTTTGAAAATAATTATCGTCTTCTTTTATAACAATTTATTTTATTTATACAAATTTTAAGTTTTGAAATAATAATCAAGTAATATAATTTAAAAAAAAGGTTTGAAAACGAAAAATGTTCATAAACAGAAAAACGTTCTTTTTAAACTTGAGGAACTTAAATATGGAAAAATTATTTTGTAAAAGAAAATTTGCGAATACTAAGGTACAGTGCTTAAATTGAGAGGGACGCGGAAGGATGGAGTACCTCTTGTTATTTTTTAATATTTCAGCGTTCTTTTTTTAATTATTTGTAATAGAACACATTAAACGTCTATGGGCTCATTATTACACTTTTATATTTATAATTTAATCACACTGGCAGAACATATTTCACATTTTGTGAAAATGTTAACGATTTGTTATTGGCGTTTTGTAATAGTATAACTTATAAACAAATATAATTGCAACCAAACGAAGAAACGCTCTAACTTCTAAACATATATCGTCACTTAAGTATTTCTAAGGTGTAATACACTAACTATTCAATTATTTGTGACAGACCAATATGTTTAGAATATTGGATAGACGCAGAGGTAAAAGAAATTCAGATGAAATAAATCGTTAAAACAAAATGAGCAAAAATGTGATCATTTATGGACATATTTAAAAATATAATTTATGCATCTTAAATATTTATATATATATTTTTTTTTTATATGTATAAACAAAATATAATGATTATTTATGAAAATTATGGTAGTTAAAACCATTCTCCTCTCCCCCATCCACGGGTTTATATAAAATATTTCAGTCTTTCGGTACGACAATTTTTAATACACTTTGAGTTACTCCGTTAATATTTTCCCAGTTCAAGCAGTGGATTTATAGGAACCTATTATCCAGTCTTATTGACCCCGTTACAAGTTTCGACTGTTTGCTCCGCTGATTAATATAGCCACCGGACGGAATGTATATTAATGTTTAATGAACCGCACAGTAAATATCAGTAGGAATGGCAGGAAATAATCGTTTAATTAGTCATAACCAAGGCACGTCAAAAACGTACACACATATACAGACACGCACAGTCAATATAATAAAACTGTCATGGACACCTTGCGTGCAAACGGAAAGATCTCTCGCCGAATAAGACAGGGCTTGCAATTATCGATAGTCACTATGTATAAATACGTTCTACACGCACACTATATATTACAATGTCAGCGATTAAAATTTGAACAATTCGTACAGGATATTGTACAGACGATAATGCACTTGGATATTTGGCACACGTGCGGGTCAGTGTTGTGTGCAATTGTTTCAAATTAAAAAAGCAGTGCTCGCGCATCCGATAAAACACGACGAGATTCAGACGAACGAAATCCGATTTATCTCTTTAAAACCGGGGTTTCGTGATTTTTGTATAAACAAAATTTTCAAATTACACTAAACAGTTTCGCTCGCTGTATTAATCGCGTACAGCGTATAGCTGCGACGTATACGATTAGGAGGAATAATTAATAAGGAGGCTCTGTTATTATACTTGCACAGAGCATGCTTATCGTCGAAACAACGATTCCAGGTAGACATTATTAAATAAAGGTAAGTAAGTATATAAATGTGTGTATAAATAGGTATGTTCGAATGTTTTTGTATACCATCCGCAATTGACGGAGGTAAACGCAAAGAGAGAATATGCACGTATACATATATATCAAGTCGTAAATAAATATACAGCGTTTAATTAAAACTATAGATATGTATGCGAAGAAAGCGAAAATGTGCAGTATATATTCGTAAAAAATTTAAATGGGCGCACAACATATACGACGGATAATGGAAGTGCAAAATTTAATTTAAAAACGAACGGGACAACTTTGTATAACGTATATAAACGTATATAAACGTTTGGAAAAAATAATATATACCGTGTCGAAAATTACAGTATAGAAAACACCTCGGTAAGTCGAAAACGGATGACATTCGCGGATCCCTCTGAAATCTGTATACATTTATTAGTATTTTTATCTCGCCGACAAAACCCTCAACGACAGCTTGAAACAATATGTATTTATCGCGCGAAAATAGAATGGCGTTTTGTACCAGAGTTAAAAAATACGACATCACCTAATTTCGGGGTTTTTCATGCGTTGAGATATCGCGCAACACATAAGTGCAGTTACAACAAACGAAAAACGTCTGAACGACGAAACAAATATGGTAAAATGATAGAAGACGACGGAAACGCGTCGATATTGTTGAACACAGTAAATGTTATTTAAATTGAGATTGTGAAAGAATTCAATAGCCGTATATCCCGCGGGGTCTAGCCCGTCGTCTTCCGATTGGCAGGATTTCGAGTCGCGGGCGTCGCGTCTTGGAAAACACGATTAATGTATATTGACTCGGCAAACGCATTTAATATATTTAAAATACCTCGCGTACAATACGTATCGCGTAGTAACACATAAGGACATGATGAATTTACGTATAAATCCATATTAAATCCCCGCGCGAAACGTCGTGATGCGACTTATCGGTAACAGATACTGAAGAGTGAAGAATTTATGTGTAGGGCGCCGCGGGAAGACGTCGAAATCAATAATAAATATTTCCACATACGGTACGACCACGCGGGCATTAAGCGAGAATCGTAATCGTAATTGGCGTGCGCGGTTTATTTGTTCTCGAAACAGAAACTTTTCCATTTTCGTATATAAAGAAATTAATTTCCTCGAGTGTACACTATATTAATAATATATTGTACGAACGCTGTAATTTAAACCGGCTCGCGTATGAATTGCGAGGAAAACCATCAAATCAATCATGCACGGGCGTTCGAAAATTCGACTGCTTATGAACCACAGAAGGGTTTTCTTATTAATCATAACTTATGTAATTCAATGTACTCACGAGTGTAGAAGACCGATTTGAAAACTCACCTGAAACAAAATAATAAATATTTTAATTATATACTTAAGTAAATCGCACTAATTAAAACTTAGATACCCTCCACGGGATTAAATCAAAACAAATTACCAGCAACAATGTACACGGTGTTGTGAAAACAAATTGCATCCAAGACAAATAATACTTTTTCAACTCAAATAATAAAGACAATTAAGACATTTGTTATAAAACGAATAATACACTTTGCAAAAGGTGATGATGATATTTTGAACAAACAAACATTCAAACAAGTTTCCCCCGTCAACCGTATCCAAATATATTTACAATAATTTTCCAAACGCGATGACTCCACGAAACTTTGGATATTAAACGAAGCGTTTTTAACGCAAACACCGGCGGGATGTTTTTCAATTTTAAACGCCATAAAAATAATCGGCGATAAGCCGGACGGTTTTGCTTTTGGGTAGGATATGGCAAAGAGTCACTGGATCTCCGCGGAACGTACATTCGACGACGGCTTTTATGCAGAACGTCGGTCCGTACGGCACACGGTGTGGTACGTACACATTGTGTTTAGCGGCCGTATGCATCCGTACGGTCGTTGCGGGGAAGTTTTTATTCGCGACCCACTGGCCTCAAAAACGCATGTTCAATATTGACCGCGGTACTCCGCGCGCGGGTGTCGACCCGGTTTGGTCCGTCGCAAACTACACGCGGAATATACGCGTCTACGTGCGCCATTGCACACGTCGTACGACGCACGACGGATGGTTAGGTTAGGTGATATTAGGAGAAATATTAATAAATACGACATGCGCGTAACCCCGTTCGTCTGCCGGTCGTAAATGAAATTACGCGGTTTCGCGCGTCGTTGTTAAAACGACATAACAATACGGCGCGTACGCGATCGCGACGTTTCCGAGTATAAATATTTTAACCGCCGACGTCCCGCGCTGCAGGTTTAATACCTACTTTTGGCAATCTCGTCGCGGCAACGCCAATAAAACCTCGCGGCGATCACGCACACAAATATACACACGGACGTATCGTCAGTTTTTATCTGCGTTTTCGAACTACACATGCGCGCGCCATTATATATACACATATATGTGTGTGTGTGTGTGTGTATACGTGTGTACGCGCAGTATGTATTTCCGTGCGCGAGGTTTCCGGTCGGGGCGAAGACGAACGAGGGCCGAAAGAGACGGCAAAAACGGCGTTTTATATTCTATACGCAACGGAAATCACGAGATTTCGTCTGCACGCGCGGCGTTTTGTTTTCGACGCGAAACTCGCCGGATACACAACACAACATAAAACGTGTAAACGATTCAGACGACGATGAAATAGAAATAGACGCTGAAAACACTGACGTCGGCTGACGATGTCGAGGAAACGTGTACTGTTTGCGGGTAACGATATATAATAAACGCAAACAATACGATTCGATCCTATTTAACGTACGCCCGTTCAGGGACAATGTTCAATCCAGTGAAGGGCTGCGCGTGTTTTTACGCGTAATACTGTGTGAATATTAATAACCGATTTCGTGTTTTTACCGAATCGACGATATATCAGACTGTTTCTATACGTTTCGCACGGACTATGAGAGAAACGTCACGGAGTTATTTTTCATTTCGTACGTAATCCGATATTATTAAAAACATTATGACATCGATGTCTCTCCGGAATGCCATAAATGTTATTACATCTAATCTCGTACAGTGTGTTCGAATTTCGCGATCGCCAGCACGGGGCCACATGGTTGTCGATAAAAATACTAGGACGGGATTACACGCCGATGCAAGGAAAGACTTATACAAACTGTTCTCGAGTCAACCGGAGTGGAAGAAATGTCGAGTCTTTGACAGATTACAAATCAAATTTGAACGAAACGTCGTAAGAAACAAATTGGTGGAAATTCGCATTTTATAGTTTTGGCGGAAAAAGTAAAACGCGGTCACCGCCATACACAGTGGCGTACGCAGTCGGTTGTAATCCAAAAAAAATTGTTTTTGCTAAATTGTCAAATAATATTATTAATATCGAATATGTACAAATAAAATAGAATAAATATTAAAAATATACAAGTAATAACTGAATTAGTATGTATCGTTGACTATTATGACGATTATCGAATAAAATCATTTTCAGATAATAAAAATTGTTTCTTTAGATCAAATTTAAAATCGGTCTATGCGGCGCCCGGCGATATCCGTTACACGTCAAAAATAGAACTCTTATCTCCCAATGTATTTTTTTGGTACATTTTCAAATTTCAATAGCGTTTTTCATAACAGTCCGTGTTGAAATGTCAATGCTGTCAGTCTGTGACTACACCGAACGCGGAACAACAATTTAATTTGTTATATTTTATTTAACCCCCTCCCACCACCTTAGAAAAAAAATTCTGGATACGCCACTGGTCACACACACACATATACGTTGGACAACGACTTTCGATTTTCATCGTAGACGTTGACCGCACACTCGTATTTCACCGCTCTCGGACACTTCCGATCGTATTATAATGCGATGAGCACGCGCCGTGTGCGCTCCAAAATAACCATGCGCGTATAATAAAACGGGTGGAGGTAGAATACGGCGACGACGTGATAGGCGAAATCCTCTTGTTGTTCGCGCGCGGTCAGGGAAAGATTTAAAAGGCTGGAATTTTGCCCGAAAACGGCAAAGGACGGTACGGCGGTGACGGCGGGGACTGTCTTATACGTATATATATTATACGCGTCGACTGCAGTGGAACGCGGCCAACTTCGCGCGCGCGGCCGCCGTTCTCTTTTCGGGAGATAACACATTTTCGGCGTAAACCGGAGACGGATAAAAACAACGTACGAACAAACACTCTCGTGGAAATAATAATAATAATAATGATAATGATAATGATAATAATAATAATAATAATAATAATAATAATAATAATAATAATAATCATAATGATAATGATAATAATAATAATCATAATAGTAGCTCCATCCCGTCGCGCGCGGATGGAGTTCATTCGCGTGTTATATCGAGTTCGTGTATCCTGTTGTATTCCTGTGTACCTGAGAGCCGGAAGGGATCAAAATCCGTTTGCCTATAACTTTTCAACACTGCCGAAACGCTTTTTTCGATGGACACCGAAAGTCGCATTTCGTTTTGTAAACAATTGGATGGGCTCTTTCGAGTACCTGTACGGATACATATATAACGTATGAAATAATAATGATATATAAACGTGAACGAATGAAACTTTTCCCCGAGTCAATACACACGTATGATTCATTGTCAATAAAAACCCTCAAACCATTATCATTATATACGTATGTTTGTTTGTTTTTTTAAATAACTTTAATTTTACGAGCCGTGTTCAAAATGAATTTTAATAACAATGTCATATCAATATCGTCCTGCAAACACTCGCATATAATATATACACGATAAACTCGAATAAACCGAAACGGTATTCTATATAAACCAACATAACGAACTGCAAACGAGACACGACGCATCCGAGTATATATATCTATTTAGAAACGCGTATTACATAATATTGTTGTACAAACAACAATTTTTTTTTTTTTAATACATTATTTAAATTCGCGCTATACCGCAAAGTGATGGGAAATTCACGTTACAAAAATTGTGGGGATTATACGAATATATATGTACGTGATTATTTTAAGAGGACGCCTCGCATTTATTGTCTCAGTCTATCCGACGGCAATGACAAAATGCCATTACGAAGAACGTAAATCGTTGCGTTTGGTCGTTCGAGTTTAGACTTTAATAAACACACGTTATCAAATTTGAAACGAAGAATATTTTCGAGTGCAAATCATAGCCTTTTTTAAAACAAATATATAACCGACCGAAGTGATGTAAAACAATTTGTTATACAAAACATTTTTTTTATACGGAAGAAAGACGACGATATTGCGACATCAGCCGATAAACTCCTCATCGGCGACTGTTGAACGACTAGTGTTCGCGCGCCACAGATACTATCTCGGGCAAATGTTTCTTTTTTCTTTCGCGTGAACGACCGTTTTCTTCAAACGGTTTTCTTTTTGACGATAAATCGCAATCCGAGCGGTTTCACGTCCGACGGTATTTTCCAAAAGACGATTGGAATATTAGATTTTTAGGACTATTGAATTAAAAAAAAAAAAAAAAATGTACGATGTAAATATCTTATATTGATATACTTCCTGTCTTTTCGTTATTTTCTTCCAAAACGATTTTATTTAAAATCCTAAAATATAAACTATAATAAAACGTAAAATATCCGTCTTCTATCGGATTAACGAAATTTCCGCTCCGCGAAGTTTATACTCGAATTATATATATTACGAAGAGACTACATACATATATACGTATATAGATTCGACATGACGACACATAATACATTATATAATTGAATATTTATAACGACATTATACGTTGCCTTTCCGAATAATCGTGTTAGAACTAATATATATTATAAACTTACGACCGAACGACGCGTATATTATGTATAAGACGAAAATTTCCAAAAAAAAAAAGGAAGAACACAATATTGGGTGAAATCAACCGATAAACTCTCGTCGACGTCTGACGACGGTAAATAACGCGGAGAGTGGGGTGGGCAGTATTTAAGTGACTTCCGACATTACTCGCAATATAATATATATATTCATAGGATATTCTTCTCCGGATCAACTAATAATTTACGGCAAAAACTGCTCAAGCGTTCCACGGAAGAAAAAGTGTAAAATATACGAAATTGGATATCGCGAAAAAGATCGATATACAACTATATATGTGTAAAAAAAATCCCGTTAACACGATTTACATTATTTATAATGTTCTATACGCGTATATTCTCTACGCGATTTACGATGTGCATTACGCATATATTACTATATTATAGGTCTGTGAATATATTACAATTTAAAATATATACAGGTAAAACTGTGTAAAACGTTGTTATAATAATCCTGAAAAGTTTGACAAACTATATACAAGTCGTGAATAAGTAAAAATCAATTTTATGGAAATACTTTACGTCGAATTACCGCGACAAATTATTAAAAAAAAAAAAATAATGTTTGACCTTGTTAGAACGACGAAAATGTACTAAAATGCAATTAAAACAGGATTCGAAATTAAGTACTTATACATACGCACATGATTCGAACTTTATACTAAAAAAAAATATCCGTTACAAATGATCAACCGGATTATAGCGATGAATACATCAATCATAAAAGACACGGTTTGAAGACCATGTTGTGAGTTCAGAAAGCAAGAAGTGTGAGTAATCATATAAAAAATGCGAATATTCTAGACAATATAGACAATATACAAATTTGTTAATTTATTTAATTATAAAAACAAATATAATTAAACAATTAAAATCTAAACATTTCGGTAACGATCAAGGAGCACTCTATCTTTTCTTTTTTGCATCTTTATTTATTTTTTTCGATTATATGTATAGATAGTCGTTGTACATTTATAATAAAGAAATTCTATAATCGTATTATTCGGTATTGTAGCCGTTTTGAAATTGTTATCTGATCTTTATTTTTTCTCACAAGTTCCTGCTACCTCCTTTAATTAATGTCTAAAGTCCCATTAAAATTATTAACATCTATTTACACAAAATGTCACTTTAGTCGCTTATAAAATGATTATCAGAAATATTATAAATAAAGATAGGAAACAGAGCGTGGTGTGGATTGATATCGGCTAAAGCAAGTTACTCGAAAAGATTTTACAATTGTATTAATATTTAGAATTTATAAATTAATTAATAACAATAATAATAAATCATTGTATTCGAAAAACGATATTAAGCAACGCTAATGATTTATTATAACTAATGAATAAAAAAAATATCCCTTTTCGAAACGAATATGCCGACAATTTTACGGAATTTCTTTTAGCAATTTTCGGGTTATTTTCAATAACACTCGAGCACTAGTTGTACACGGGAATTGTTTGCAGACAAAGCAGAAAAATAAATTTTGTAAAAACAATACATTCTTCGTTTCTGCTCTGAATCCAAGACGGAACAAATAGAAAAATAATGTTGTGATAGAAAACATTACGAATAACTCGATATAATAAGTGAAAACAAACCGACCAAGCCGTCGCGTGGGCTATGATGCTGCGGAGCTTTCGTGACTCACCACCGACCGAAAACATACTAAATTAGATTTGACATTCGTCACCCCCCTCCCCCCAAAAAAAAAAACACAAAAACCTATAATTAATCTTACGCGATACGATTTTTCAACAAAAAAAAAAATCTCTCCGGCCCGGAATTTTCGGGCTTTTTTTTCGTTGATCGCGGACCGACCGACGTTAAAAATATTGTCCGTGAGCAATCCATTAAATATATATTAGCCTACGAATATCCCGGACACATTTTATTATGAAAACTTATATATATATATATATATACTACCCGATTACGACGCGGTCTCGGAGGGTTGGGCAGGGGAGAGAGGTCGTACATCATGTTAATATAGAGTTCGGCGCAGTGGGCCACCGCTCGTAAACACATGAATCGCGTGTGTACGCCGAACCGTACGCCGTGTCGGTGTCGACGTAACAGAGACGGGAGGGCGTGCAGGAACACGTACCGTGAAGTATACGTCGTCGTCGTCGTCGGCGGCTTTTCTCCTTCGGTCTCCAACGCACGACCGAAAATTCGACGGCGACATTATATATTATGATAACAGGCTTCGGACGACGCGACCGAGTCGTGCGCGCGCAAAACGCTTCGAACGGAAATTGCACTACGTCCCGCCGGCACGTAAAACGGTCTATCTGTATCTTTCTCCGATTATCTCTGTATATTATATACAGCGTAATATATACACAATGTAACGATCGCCCGAGCAAAATAACAAATAGTACTATGTATACGCGCGTAGAGGTAAATAAATAGGACGGCGGCAAGTTGATCCGATATATATATATATATATATATACAAAAAAATACTGTAATGAAATAGTTTCACGGAACTCCGCAGCCGACGCCTTACACGTCGCCCTGCAGCACACGCGAACAGCTAAAAACGAAAACGATGGGGGTTTTTTTTTTTTAGGACGTCGTGTATATACGTAAGCGATACGATATCACACATTTCGTATATAAGAACGCAGCGCGTGTATATATATGATGTACGGAACGTGTCGCGAACGATACTAGCGCGTTTCGATGTGAAACGTTTGCGAATTTCCAGCATAACACGCACACGCACGTATACACGTATACGATTGTACAGGTGCGTCTCGTGCGTGTGCACGCGCGTTTGGTTCTGAACGAGTACGCCCCGTTTTCCAGGCGAATATAGAAACAGTAGGTGAAACTCGGACGTTATACGCGATCGGTCGATCGATCCACGACACCCCCGAAAAAAGAAAACGTTTTTAATTTTAACGCCATCGCATATAATATGAGTTTGAAAAAAAAAATTATACGAATATATACGCAGGGGCAATAAGTGTGTCACGTCGAAAGCATTCGGGGTAAGGAACGCCTTTTTATTTTTCCTTCGTTAATATGATATCAGTAACGTATCTAGAATTTTCTCACATAAGTCCGTTCACCAGAAGGGTGTTGATCAGAAATGAGTGGAACTTCGTTTTTAGGGTCACTAGATTTATATAATGATTTATAGGTTAACACCCCTGAACTACGTAAAAAAATATTTATTCTTCTAATAATAATAATATGATACGAAAAATATTATAAATTAATTTACCGTGCGTGAAAAAACACGTTTACATAAAACAAAATAAACCCCTCGCTATGTGGTGTATAGTGAATACGTATAGAAAAAAACGCGGCAATAACAATAAAACATATTCGAATTTTAAACATGTGCAAATATAAAACAATAAAATTCTTTGTACCATACCTATATTTACCTACTTATATGTACTTATCGTCCATGAGTTGTGTTAGACTTTCGATACATGGAATTCAAATATTATAAAGCGACTTAAACGTCGAAAATGTTAACTTTATAAGTTTCTTACTATACCCAATATATAAATATATATATTACACGGAACAGAATGGGAAATCGAAATCTTTAAGTCGAGTTTACAACTATTGAATATAAAAACGAAACGTCGACATACGTATGTTACGTATATACAATTAAGGACGTTAGTAGAATAAAGGGTGAATATGGATCCAAAAAAAAAAAAAAAACATATTATTGAAGATTTTAACTAAATTGAAAATACATCAGATATACAACATTTATAGGCCCGATTAGCCGTATTAAATTACACGGACGTGCGAGTTTACGCTCTGCCGACCCACCAAAATGGCGCCTCTGATCTCCGTCGTATTATATTGAATTCCGTTATATATTTATATATATTATATAAGCATTTCGATTAAATCGTATATAGACTCGTTATTGTTGTGAATATCCCGCCGATTTACATATTTAAATTATTTACCAGCTCGCACAAAACGTAGTTACGCATACACCAATATTGTTTATACGAGATACGACTTAAACGCGGTATACTACACTATATTATTCAGACGTAAACCTAAACGACAAAATAGTTTTTTTTTCTTATATTTAAAACACACGAACGTCTTTATTTATATATAATAAAAAAACTATATCTGTCATAACCCTACGTTGCTCGGATTTAGGAGGTTGTTTTCATAAAATAATTTAATGTCACGAAGCAGTAAACTCTACGTGCAAACATCCAACAACCAAAAAGTGCGTTATTTTATTGATGAAATTGCTCTTGAAAAACCGAAATATATAGTGTAAAACTATCGAATTTCATTTTTCAAATTGCATATTCATAGTATTTTTCAAGTTGCAGTCTTGAACTTGATCTTCGATATACGATACGTGATTTCTATTCCTATTAGAATTATAATAATAAACGAATAAAATAGTAAAATTGTAAAATAATATTTTCTATTATAAAAACGTAATTTCATCATTAAAACAAATAAACCGCATTGGTTTTTGTTAAATTGATCTTTTTACTAATCTATTCACATATAGGTACGTATTTGAAATCATGAACTTTTAGTCAGAGTAAGTTTTTTTAATTGCATTGTTTTTTTGTTTCAGCTTCGATTCTAGCAAAATATTTAAACGTATATATTTTTTAAGACGACCGGTCAAAATGAACCTCCTACCAAAAACAAATATTTTCAACAAAAGTAGAAATCAAAATTATATACGAGTATTTTATAAATAATTTATTTTCAAAAATTATATCGAAATATTATATTAACAATTTAACTTATTGGTCTCTATGTATATTACTCTATTTATTTTCAACCCATAGGTTCCCTAGACATGAACGTATTTCACACGATCTCAAACTTAATTCAACGATTATTCAATATGTATTAAAGTAAATGTGTTATGAACGTTTATACAATAAAATATGTTGTTTTAATTAATTTGAGTTTAAAAACAATTTTTTTTTTAATCGAATGTTGTTTATATAAGCAAACACTCATGGGTGACCGGCACATAATATATTGACCTACTCTCCTAAAAGCGAGCGCTAGTGATTATTATTATTATTACAAGTAATAAAGATACGGAGCAGACGGCGGAATCTATTTATATATAGTAGGCATATATATAAGTATTTATGATCTTAAATAGTATGCACGGTCACAAATTGTTTGAATAGTTATGTACAGTTTTGTAAAATCTATTGCGAACCTAGTATATATATATATCGTATATTGTTTTTATCGTATAACGCATGAGTCGCGGATGTGATATGTTTAAAAACTTCATAATTGACTTTGGCGTTGATTAAAAACGGTTTGAAACGATTTCGAACGCGTTGTGTAAAAGTTGTATTAAAGTCGTATTAAAACCGGACGGCTTCGCCTTCCTACCTATCCCTCGCTCGCGCCCCGCCGTAATATCGATAATATTATAATAATAAGTGAAACATAAACGCGTACATTTTATATAAATATATTGTATTCTGTACGCACACGATATGAACGCTGATTAAAAACGAGCGTTGCGCACGTAATACTTTCTGGCGATCGAATTTATCGACACACGCGCCCGACCTGCACCTCGTGACCCATTTATATTTGTCGACGAAGACGGTCTATTTTTACGGGTTCCTTCCGACTTTTTTTCTTTTTTTTTTTACTTTCTTCGTTATTATTTCGTCGATTTATATACCGCACGGTAAATATACAAACCGCGTACACGAAACATGTTTTTTTTATCCGAGCGACGACGATATTAAACGTATACATTTATGTATATATTATATTCATTTCGGTGACGGACGCGCGTCGATTAATAAATGTTTACCGCACAGCCACCGTACCGAACGCGCATGTCGGTCGTATGGTTGTTGTTGTTGTTTTTGTTTTTGTTTTTTTTTTTGAGTTTTTGATCGATATTTCCTGTTGGAACAGACGAAAATACGTCGAATTCGTATTTTGAAACAAATGGATAGAAACGTGCGTGCGAAAGAAATACGATGAGGAAAAAATCACAAATAATAAAAACGAGCCGAAAAAAGAAGAGAAAACGACACGCGTAGGCGACACGGTCGGCGAAAGGACTTCACGCGCGAGGCAGAGGAAGGGAAGGGACAAGCGTTTCGGGTGAAAAAACAAGTCAATTTTTATAGATATATATATAATGGGCAAGCAGAGTAAAAGCTCGGACGTCTCGAAATCGTCCCTTATAAGTCTTATGTACGTCATCGTATCCCGCGAAAACGTGTGTGTACATATATATATATTATAGAATATCCCAAGTTTTTTTTTATACGCATTATAATACACGTCAAACATACTATATATATTACATTATAGAAAATCCCGAGTTTTTTTTATACGCATTATAATACACGTCAAATATACTATATATACATGTATATATATCGTGAGAAATATTAAATTACAAGAAAATTGATCGAAAAAAATATTTTTTGCGATGAAAACAAGTAATAAATAACATACAGTGGTCGATTATGAAGACAGAGGAACGGGAGGGATGCCAATTTTACACTTTTTTTATTGATATTTTTCATTCTCCCCCCCCCCCCCCACACACACGCACATACTAATTTATCTCGAAATAATTCATCGCCCTTGAACGTTTTTAATTTTTAAATTACTAATAGTACGCATTATTTCATATTTATTGACAGTTTATAAATATTTTTCGATATTACCGTTAATTCTTAAAAGGTAATCAAAACTCTTTTTCAGCATGTCCAAAATTTTATAAAATTCATTAAAATATTATAATTATATTATTGTCACGTATAACTTTTTCAGCTAACCTACAAAATATGATTTTATTTTATTATATTTGTTAAGGTCGAACTGAGTGAAATGATGGAAACAACGTATTTCATTCCTTTTTCAAAAATCATTATATTTTCCCGAACAGATTTTGGTTCCAACAAATCGTCGTGAAACAATTCAAAAGCGGGAATATGAACAATGATTAAACATAAGTCCTACATAAATTATAATAAAGTCCATTTCAAATTTCGTACAACACAAACTACAAAGTGTGTCGCACGATTTTCCATTCCGATACGGGCGATACGCGTCAGGCGTGCGCGGATTTCAGGAAGTTGTCGAAACAACATGGCGTGTATAAATTATTTCAAATTAAAAACACATTTAAAATGTCATAATTTTCATTATTATAGGGAGAGAAGTGAATGAGTTTTGACAGCGAGTCGGACTTTGAACGATCTCCGTCGTACCATCAATAAACAAAACCATATATCTGCGACATATATTTTCTATATTTTTAAAGCGATCCTAAAATATACGGTACTCAGTAGAAATGCGTTTGTTTTAAACGCTACCGAACGCGAAACGCCATTTTTATATTTCTTGCAAGAAGGGTTTTCGAAATTTCAATAATGGTGAAGTTGAAACGCACACAAAACAAGTCAAATATATATTTACGCGTGTTGCAATTCACCTAGCCCCCAAATAGTTGTGGCAACACAGCCTGGCGACGGGGTGAACGCACACCACACCACGCTCTGAGGGTTCTGATGACCGCGTTTAGACGAGCGCGCGCGCGCGTTTACAATCTCGACGTTATATTTTTTTGTCGTTTTATGCATGCACACGCATACCGGGACGAAAACGGCATTAATTAAACGACCCTCGTCTAGATTTTCGTTTTTGAATTTCCGAAATCCGAGCAATTCATACTATACGTACAAGTACAAACACGTAAAATAACATACCAACGTCGCCGTCGCGGCACCTGTGCGGTTTTCAAACTGTATATATGTACATATTGTATCATTAAATAATTAGTCTCATCTAGTGAACATTATAATAACAATATTATCGGGTCGTCGGGTATGTGCGAGGGATCGTCCAGAACGTAAGGTCACAACATTTTCAAGAAATAGGAAAACACATATATTTCTATAAAACAATCCGAAACACTTTTCGACCATCTCTTTCACCTCTTCATTGTCAGAAAAATGTTTTCTACCTAAAAACTACTTGATCTCAGTGAAACAGTGATAATAACTAGGCGTAGAATACGTAACGCAGAAGAGGAGATGAAAATATCCCATTCAAAGGAGACGAGAAGTTTTGAAATTATGTTAACAATATATCAATAACGACGCAAAAATTTTTTCCCTAGAAATTTACGAAAAAAAACACGGTATGTATTCTTTGCTAAGTAAGCTAAATAAGTACATATATGAAGATAAAGCAATACTACATATGAACGACAAAATATTATCTATAACCGAGAATCTACTTTTTTAAATAGTCTGTTTTCGATTGATACATATAGATCTGTATAGATCACGATCGACAAAAACAAAAATAAAAAAAAATTACGATTTCCTTTGAACGCGCGACAGATGGTAATTTATATATATATTTATTATATAAATTATATATTATATATATATTTGTTCGCAGCATACTTAGATAATAGACCGATCAATATATATTTATAAGATTAAAATGTTTATTAATTTTTATTACTTATTATGTTTGTTGTTTTTTTTCGTACCGATCTCGGACAGTGATAGCCATTAGCTTGACACCGTTTTAGAATATTTATACAATATGACGAATATAAATGGTATAACGTTTACAAAGAGTTAATAATGACATCGAAATAATGATAACATTGTATGATTTGATTAATGATAGTAAACCTACAATATAATATATACGTTTACTGTATATATATCTAATATTATACTATATAATAGAACTATGTAATTTGAAGATTCTACATAATACTCGTATATTCGGTTGGTTATATTTAGTCAATGTGCTGCAGTCGAGGAACATATACAATACATAATTGTATGCGATGATAGTAAATAACGATAAGCAATTCCGTAGTGTATTTAAATGTATTTCGAGGAGAATGGTTTATGAATATAATAGTTTATTATGAATAGTTATATGGGTATAATATTAAGGAAATGAATAGAGAATAAATTGTTCGGCACGACGAAATTCTGAGACCTCGTAACGAGTCAAAATTATTGATTTCATAGTTCAAACAACCAATGTTTATCAATATACTATCAACTTTTGACGTTTTCGTCGCAATTACCGTTTTAGGTCGAATCGATCGTCAGCATACTATATATTTTGCGGCATATTCACATATTCACAATTTGTTGCGACCACCAACGGTTCATTTTTATTTTGTTGTAAACAACAACAAAACACGTCGAAATAGTTATTGATTTTCCAGAAAATGAAAAATAATAATAATAACGTGTAAATTTTCGCTCACAACAATTCGCCTGTTCTAACCAAGTCTATTGTGACAACGATCGGAATACACTAATAAATTCGTCGCCGTACACTTATATATATATATTTTATAACAGGCGAAAGCTAAAAAAAAAACCCCCGTAAACACCCATCGGTACACTCGAACGAACGTCATGTTTATTTTTTTAATTGCGTATTTTACTCGTTTGGTACAGAGTCCACCGTTCGGGGCAGGGAAAGAACTATTAAAAAAAAAACCCCCATCGACAGATGACAACGAAAATTCGTCGATCCAAAATAAAACACCGACGACGACGAAAAAAAACGCACACGTTCCGGGAGAAGGCGCAATAATAATAACAATAATAATAATAATAATAATAAGTCGTGCACCGGACGGCCGCCCCGTACGTCGTGTTGCATATACACACGCACACGCACCGACGCGTTTTCCCTAAGCCTGGGCCGCCGCCGCCGCCGCCGCCGTTGCCGTTGCTGCCGCCGCGCCGCCGACGCCGTTGCAATGAATAAATCAATACGGCAACACGCGCGCACCGCAACACCGTCGGTTGCATAGTTGGCCCCGTTATATTACATAACGCCGCCGCCGCCGCTGCCGGCCTCGTGCTCGCTCGCTCGTATTCGAACGCGAGGAAATGGTACGGCGGCGGCGGCGACGTGCCCCGAACGGCCTAAACCGCCGGCGGCGGCGACGACTTTCTCTCGCTCGTTCGCTCGCTCTATCAACTCCGATAGACGATTATCACTATCAAAAGCACAGGTGGCGGGTTTTAAATTTCCATCGTAAGACCATATTATATTAAATCCAAGATGGATAATAGTGTGCGCCTGATTTTGGAACGTTATCAAATTGTATAGACTCGTCATTTTCTCCGTCATAGATTTATATCCAAAGTTGAGTCGCGTAAATAACAGAATTTTTATTATTATTATTATTTTTTTTTTACACGTCTAAGTCGATCAAACGGTCAAAGTCGTTATTTTCAAACTTCGCGAACATTTTTTTCTTATTACAGTATACGATTTTTGAATACGTAATTCCGTCCAATTGTTTTCCATAAGACAAAACAAAAGCCAAATTATAGACAATCAGTGTTTTTCGATATTGCACGCATAGGTATTAAGTTTAAATGTTAGTTTTGAGACACGACTATTTGAATGCGACTTGAAAAACGACCATTTTGAAAAACAAAACTTTTAAGAAACACACAATTTATTTACTAGACTACTGCGATATAAATATAAGCACTGAAAGAAAGAAAAGTTATTAAAAAAAATCCTTTCTTTATAATAATAACTGCAGTTGGAGGGGGGCACAGAACGGAATTTAGCACCAGGCTACCATCGCGATATTTGTCGATTAAACGACTGTTAAATCCACTACTGGAGGGGTCGTCGGAACGATTGTTTTCTTGTTGTTCCTCCTGTATTTTTCCATTAAATTCATTTCGATACAATTTAAATGATGTACCTGAAAGTTTCGTTTGCTTATTATGGGGGAGGGAAGTCTCGATTTTCAATTAAATCGCATTTTTTCTATTCTACTGAAACAAATATTCAAAAATGCAAAAAATAACATCGTTTTGATTGAAATATGAATAATCGATTTCTACAGCAACCTAGAAACGAGGTGAATGAATTCAAATCTATTTGCAGAATTTAAATTCAGTTCACTTGAAGAGATCGAATTTTCGCCAAGATTTTGGTTAGAAAATAATACTGCAAAAAACACACCGTTGTTACTGATGCCCATAAATAAATAAAAAATAAAATTCGAGATACACTTTTACAAATATTAACAAATCCAAATTTATTTTAAATATAAACACTGAAGAGTGAGAAGTCCGTTTTTTCGGTCATCTTATTGTACTTTCCGCGGTCACAGATATACACTCTCGAACGAGTGGTGTTCGTAGTGGCACGTGGCTTGCGCGTATGAGCAATAGATACGTGACGAAAATCACACGCGCTGACCGATCATTTACACGACACCGCGTAAATGTCTATTGTGTATGTCTTTAAAAAAAATAATCCGCTTCCATTCAATCACCTTAATTTATTTAGTTTGGATTTGTGTTTGCATATTTTTCTCTTGTCGATCGACCGTCCACACACTAATAATAATAATACGGTCTACGTACGAATTCACATATTTATAGTATAATACTGCTAACCGAATGGCTTCGGCTCACTTTTATATCAGAGGTTGGCTATACGCGAACGGTAAAGGTATTCACTCAACCTGAACTCGCATAATGTATCACACGCGTATACATATATAATATGAACTCACGATCGAAGACTGTGGACATAATAATTCTTTTATTACTATGAATAATGAGTGGTTTTATTCGAACTTATATAAGTTTTGAAACCGACAGAATTGGTAGGCTACGCGCACTTGCAAGTGGGGCTTTGGAAAAAGACCATGATACACACAACGCGTTCGTGCGATACATAAGAAACAAACAAAACAAACGTATAAAACCGCATTACATTCTTACAGTATAGATATTCGGTCAAAATATGTGAAATGTTAAGTGCATAGCCAATTCGAGTTTAGACCGCGTCCAGATATGCATTACTAAGACCCACGCGCGGTATCGAGACTTCTATTGGCTAGTAAGTGTTTTTCCCTCGAATCTCGAGTATTTTATTTGGTTTTCCAAACGTTGTTTTCAAAAAAAATTTCGATAATGGCCACGGACGGATTTGGAAAAATGGTTTTTCGTTCATATACCATCCGTCTTATACCACTTTCAATTCTATAAATAGAGCACACATAATACACATATATAGACATATAAGCATACGTGTACAAATATACTCTGCGAATGTAAACAGGCGAGAAACGTAAGATCGCATTATATAATAATTGTTATTGTTATATTTCAGATCGATCGATCGTCGTCGCAGTCGTGTTTTGTTGTCCGCCGCTCATTTTGTGACGAAAGGGGACAACCCCGACGCTATTTTATATATACATGTATATTGTATCCCTCCTGTACAGTGTGCGCACGCGATGAAAAGCTCCGACGTCTGTATATTATATATAATATAAGTGTATAGCTTGCATTTTCGTCAACAAAAAATAGACATTTGTTCTAAACATTTTATATCCGAAATACACGAGTAGTAAATCTTCCGTTAAAATGTGTCCGCTTTCCAGCGTTGTGAAATTTATACGTTTTTAAACGTGTCTTTTTTCCACCTCGCGGCCCGAAGGTGTCCGTAAATAAATGTTTCGCCGCATATCATAATACGCGTATATATATATTTTCCGAAAAAATTTGCTCTTTGGCACACACCGCGGGGACTTAAGACGCGTTATTGTCGTTGTTCGATGGGGAAACGCTCCGGTACCACAACGTGCACACCGTATACGTGAGCTGTCTTGTTCCGGGAATACTTTTAAATTTTGTTTGAATAAAAATGTGTAGCTGCAGCAGGCAATTTAATGCATTTACATAAGGACCATTATTCAAACACAAATACTTTTCGAATACTTCTTTCCATTTGTTATTGTGAAATCCTATGTATTTAATTAATTTTTTAGGAGATTCCTTAAAGTTATCAAGTGAGACTGTATAATAAATTTGTAATTAAACACATTTATATGGGTTTATAAAACAACCTTTTTTGCAAACGATCATATATACTACCATATTAAATAACGACCACAAATAAAAAACGAAAACCGAAAACCGTCGTCGAATCACACTGTCGAATTCCCGTGGAGAAAAATGGCCAAGATGTCATTTTTGGCAATCCATTTACATATGTATAAATTCCGCAGATCGACAGACAAATAATACTTATTCGCAAGTATATATATATATATATACATACACTCCGAAATGTGACTCAGCAATATAGACAAAGATTCAACACAATATTCGAACGTTTATAAAATTATTCGACTTACGAAATACACGACCGTCACGCGTACATGTGTATACTCGAATAAACGTCGGACAAATATATATGTAGCTACATTTCGCGTGGTCGACTTTACAACTCGCTGGCAAATTGAACTTTATCGAGAACACATCGCGCTAACTGGATGACGTGATCCCCGAGGACGTGGCCTTCTGTACACACGTATATATGTGTATATATATAGGTACAAACGCGGCGAACGGGTGAAGTGAAAATAAGAAAAAAGAAAAATCGTCGCAAAAACATCTATATAAGAGAAAAGTCAACACTTTACGACATGCGAGACCCGAAACCAATCGGTGCCAAGTTTCGAATTAAACGTTACGCGTACACACTATATATTTTTAAAGACGCGAAGCACTTGAACTATTTTCCTTGCATAACACGAAAAAAACCATCTAGAAATACTAAGTACTTCACTGAAAATTGGTTTAGTTAAAATATATATATATATATATATATGTGTGTGTGTGTGTGTGTGTGTGTGTATTTAATAAGCGTAATATCTTTTATACGAGCATATACCCGATTTGAAACTATGAAATTGAATTACAGGGAGAGAGAAATAATACAATAATTCGGTTCAATTTTTAAAATTTTTAATATGTGTATAACAAATATGTATATATACGCATTAATGTAACACAAGTGTCAGGTTTTTATTTTCAGTATTTATATACGAATACGGTCAAGAAACGACATGAGAATTTAGATAAAATCGATTGATCGGCAAAGCTCGCAGGTGTTTATTTTTATGAGGGGAGGTTTTGTAATTCTATAACACACTCGAAATAAAGTTAACGTTCGATTTCTATAATTTCGATTCCTAAGCATACATTATAAAGACGAGACAGTAAATAATATTCAAATAATACCTAATTTGTCACCCTCTTTATTTCCGCACACATGCATACGTATATTATACAGATAAAGTCGTTTTTACATTATATCGTTTTAAGTACAGCGAAAATTGTAAAATACGATATCGAAACAATATAATTAATTATATTTTTTTTTTCATGACGTAGTTTCTTGATCAAACCCCTGTCTTTTACACGTGATTACGCGAATATCGTACATAAGTATAGTTGTAACGCCATAAATATTAATATTTATACACACAAGTACCATAGAAAAATTAACGATAACTGTTGCAAAATCGAGTGCTTCGATATTATTGTATGTTATATGTAGTAAAAGCAAATATATAATGAAGTATACACGACTAAACGAACCGACAATTTATTCACAATCATTCGTTTTGCGAGTACAGTTTACTTTTTTTTAAGAAACTATTTAATTTCTTCAATTTTTCAATTTCTTAAAAATTGAACTATACATAATATATACATATATATGTAAACGTGTTACAGACATTATTATTTACGAATAAAAGTCATAATTATACCGATGAAATAAGTATAGAAAATTACAAAACGTTCATTTTTGAAATCATAGACCTGTAGTATCTTTAAATAACTTTATATTCGAGCAAGAGAGAAACTTCCGAACGAATATATATATTTAAAAAAAAATAGGTTAAAGTGCGCCAAAAACCTCTATAATTGGCTACCCAACAGCAACGAAAACGTCATGTCAATCCCTTAGTGCGAGTCGTTCCTTATTATGTATAGATATAAATTTAAAAAGCAAATATGTGTAGGTAAGGTAAACCTGCGCAGTATTATTTATGGTAATTTTACATCATAACCGCGATGAACGCGAAACCTGTCCAAGGACGTTGGACGAAATAGCCCTAACTTCATGTAATACACAATCGCGCTAAGTCGATCAATTTCGTCAGTCAAGTGTATGTTACTTTTTAAGTACATATGAAAAATCAACTCCATATGTAATATATAATGTTAAATAGTGTTTCTACGAATCAAAGTTAAATGTTAATTTTTTTCTCACATTATCAATTGTTAACGCGTGCAATAATTATATCTTCGAACAGATTACTAATATAATATTCCGTAGGTCGTACGAACAATTTGTCCGTTCGCGAAAAAATGTGGGCCTTTTACGATGAAGTACCATTGAAATTGATTAATTGTACATTGTGAAATACTATTTGCGTTCGACGTGATGCAGTCGTTTTTGGCGATTATTATAGAACTGATGAAAAACAAATACGTAGTTGTTTACGCGACAAGAATAATATTTCGGAAAGTATATACATGTATTATACATCCAAAAACTGACAAAAAGGAACGTTTCTTTCAAACGAAAACTCACCCGGGAAAAAGAATTTCAAATGGTCTTTCACAGCAGATCACAAACGCGCCCGAAACAAGTTATTTCTAACGACACGCTTTTCGGTTTTTTGTTTTCTTTTGAATTGCAAATAAAATACCGCGATTTTTCTACATATATATTTATATACGAAACCATATCGTAAATTGAATATTTTGGAAATTTTTGAAAAGCACAAAAAGCAAAGACCACTATACATGTGTATAAAAACGGAAGTCTCGCCACGATGGATATGTACTTCTCGATCTACTTGCACGAATATACATTATACAAAACACGGTTGCCTTCGCAGACGTCTGGTAAAATCTGTTCACGAACAATAAATCTGTCATTGCGTGTCAGCGAAACAGGCCTAAATCGACAGTTTCATTTAGCCACGGTTGATTATTATGTGGAGGGGATTTACCCTCGGACGGTTGCCGTGGTTACGCGCGGCGTATATAAGAGTTTCGGCGAGAAATCCATTCAAGAAGCCTATGTACGCATGTACACAGTTTACCACGAAATATTCAATATATCTTACGCGTTAAAATCGGAAAAGAAAAGATAATCTAGAAAAGAATTATTCTAGAAACTATATACCAGGGGTGGCCAACATCAATATGTTCACGAGCCGCGCTGATAAATACAATGACACCAAGACCAAAGAAAATTTCAATCATTATTATAGATTTGATTGTTATTAATCAATTTTCGTTTTCGTAAATAAGATGCGTGTCGAAAGTTGACCACCCCTGTTACACACATAAATAGATACACACTAGATGACTTTATTTTTTTATTACAAGCTAGCGATTATGTGCCAAAATTTGCAAAAAAAATAAAAATATTTTTGTTTTTTCGTTATTAAATTGTTTAGGAATTATTTACAGGCCATTTTCAAAAATTATATCCCCCCCCTTATACTTTAAACGAATGTAAACATTTGATACTTAAATAGCAACCTATATTTTTTTCCTATTTTATTAAAACTTTTTAAATAAAACTATTTTATTTAATTTATTTTATTTTACTAAATAAGCTATTTAATAAAACTAAAATAAATTAATCAAAATCGGTTTTCAATATTCTTTTTATGAATAATTATTACGTAAATATTTGGTCATACAAGTCGCTCTTTGCGTAGCTCAGTGGACACGATAATGACCATACTTTAATTACAACAATAAAATTATTTTTGGGACATTTAACTACCATTATTTATTAATTAGTTATTATTAGTCTTTCGGATAAAGCATCTCCAAAAATGTACATTTTCAATATCTACTACAGTTTAGCTACTTTAAAACTTAAATGCTTTTTACTCGGAAAATATTCATCATATTTTGAAAATCAACACATGTGTAAATTCTCATCAAGATATTTATTCTAAAATGATGTACAATTAAAATCATAGGTCGCCGTTTAAAAACTATGAACAAATATAGAATAGCAAAATACTTTTTAAAAAAAAAAAATGTAACTAAAATTATTTATATTTCCCGCGATGTATAGCCAGTATAGCGACGTATAGCCTCAGTTCACAATATATATAATTTTTGTAAATAAGCAATTAATACCATAAAAAACGTAGCGTACAAGTGATCAGTCCAGTGGTAGCCAAGAAAATATACATTATTTTGGCTCGTGGAGATAAAATGGATTTTATACGTTCGATCACATGCCAGAGTACGCATTACCAAAAGTTGAGGGCGGTAAAATACGTACGCCCTGTGCTACAGAAAATTCATATAACGACGTCGATCGATTGAGGTATACTTCTATGTATCACAGCAATGGTGTGCGATCTTTAAAACTTGAATGACGTTATTTCGATTTCGCAGTAAAGGCGTCAAGAACGCGCGGACTCGGGATCTACAGCTCCTTCCCTTCTCCCCGCAGAAAATGATTTATTCGACATTCTGCTTCCACCGCCCCCTCTCTAACAGTTGAGATTCACTGATAGAAAATGATTAATTTTTTTCTGGAATAATATATTTTACTTAATCCACATTAATGAGCCGATATGTTTTCAGTTCACAGCGGTATATTGAGAAAATGTTTTAAATCGAAATGAAAGTATACGTCGATAAATTCCATTTCATTAGCAGGTTTTTCAAAACTCGGACGTAACATGTTTGCCAAGAGTTTTTCGTTTTTATAACCTGTGTACAATCTACTAATATCGAATTTCAATATAATATGTATTAATTTAAGATTCTTTTTTATACAACATAATATAATATTAATAGGTACATTTGAAACATTGAGAACAATAAAACTAGTTATTTATTTTTTACGAATACTTCATATTCATAAAACGACCATAAAAAAAAACATTAAGATCCCACTCGGATTAGAATTTCAAATGATGCAACTGACGATTTACCGCTGCAGCTTCCGTGCGTGTAACTCTATATATATATATATACCTACAAATTAAAATAATAATATAATTAAAGAGCGGATACGCATTATAGGAGATTGCACGTATTTTTTTAGGTAGTCGAAGAGATGACCTATTCCGATAAAAACATGCATCAATAGATATGAAAAATTCGTGACAAAAAAATCGTTTTATACGCATATTTCGAAATTTATTTAGTTTTCAGGGAAAAATTAATTTAATTGTATATATTCGAAAATCGTATATGTATCGTTTTTGTATAGCTGTATAATTATCACATATTATAAGTAGACTGGTAAACGACGAAAACGGTCGTCAGACGGCCTGCCGCAGACGACGGTTGACGAAAACATTCTAAAAATAGAAATCGTTTTTGTTGTTAATTATTGATCCTACAAAACTTCTTTTAACGAAAAAAACTTAAAAGAAAATATATATCGAACAAATACAACACGAACCGATCAAATTGATCAAACAACCAAAATATGTTCACTAGTCGGCCTAGCCTACCTAACCCGCAATTTGTGCCAACTACATACACTGAATACATACACATATGTAGGTACATTAGGTTAGGTTAGGTAAATCGATAAAGCATCGTCGTTCGATTTTTATACACACAGACATTCAAACATACGAACAACGTATATACGAATAAAGTACCTACATACTTAGAACTACAAACGTTCGGTAAACGGATGGGTAGGACCGAAATGACATTAAATTAATTTAATAGGTTATACGTTAGTCGTCACTATCGTTGTTATTGTTAACTCGCGTTTATTTATTTATTTTTTAATAGATCCATCCACAAAAAAAAAATGATTGTGATTTATTTCACGAGTGCCTTACCAACAATATCTATGAGCGCGATATACAAAAAGCACGGTGTATTTTTACATTTCTGACTGGTGGATAAAAAAAAAATAAAACGAAAACGTTTATATATTTTAATTTATATATATGTTCGCAGTACACTGGACTTTTAGCGAAATTTTACGTGCAAATATGAAAAACACGTGACAATAAAACATATCATCTAATTGGTTAAAAATTTCGGAACAAGTTGATATATATATATACATAATTTCGCGAGGTCGCGTTTGAAAGGACATTCGATAGAAACGTTTAACAGAGAATTTTTCTGACTAAAACATAGATGTATATATAACAATCATTGCACACTCCGATATGTCTTTTCGCTATACAATACATTTAGACGTCAAAAATGGTATCGATTGATTGTTTTCTTTAAATATATAGTGTAGTACGCATAGCGCAATCGTTGACAAAAAAAATGTTTCTGCATTTAAAAATATGGAATTTATTAAGTTTTTTTAATACTCTAAAAGATCTTTTAAGAACGATTATTTTTCGAAAATTTTCATTTCATACACTTTTCGTGTAAATTATTTTTTTCGTATTTACGTATTCATATGAACGAAACGAAACCGACTACAGTTCGATTCGACGATTGATTCGTATTATACATATATATCGTTTTATGTAACGAAATTTTACGTTCGCGCACATATTATATTATATAAGTGCACGCAGTTAAAATACAATTTCGTTAAATTCGAAAAAAAACTTGCACATTTTCAAAATTATCAACAAACATTTTATAGTTGAAAAAGAGTATACCATATGTATATTTTTTATAAACCGTTTGGCATTTATCACGTAACGCATATACCTGCCCACATCGTATACATTTTCAGAATGACGAGGGTAGATTTTTCCTAAATTCTTTTTCGTTAGATTAATTAAACATTTCGGAAAACTTCTCAAGATAACTAATGCTACACACACACACACGCACGCGCGCGTAAAGTTAAGAGTTATAATCGATTTTTTTATGCCCTCGAGAAAGTATACATGTATATTCCCCAAGGAAATATATATATATATATAAGCGTTTTTAGTCGAGTAATCATTTATTACAACAGTCAAGAACAGAGAGAACTGGATTTATTGTATTCCCTTTTCCTTTTTTTTTTCAAGTTACGCGCGAAGTATACGAAATGATTAACATCGTCGAGTTTAACGCCGAGCGCTCCAAAGTCCTCGTCGAGTACGTATATATAATTTACATGGAAAATATCATATAAGAAACAAAACGGTCGCATGTAAAATGATATTCAATCGTCTTAAAACGTTTTCATAAATATAATATATACACCTATATATAAGGTTTTCTTCGCCGGGATTGAATTTAAAAGAAGCCCCTACAAAAATTATACATTTTTTAATTATCTATTGGCAAATCAGAATATTAAATGACAACAGAAAAAAAATGTTTGTGTTCGATTTATTGAATACAAACGATCTTTTTGTCGAGTAAAACCCAAAAAATTATATTTAATCAAATATAATTTTACAGACTTTACTCGAGACGTTTTGCTTCTTTTAATTTATCATTTTTATATTACGAAGACAATAACTTTAATTTAAGTGAACACTCAGTTGCGCATTTTTATTTTATTTTTTTACATCTATTAGTTATACACGTGTTAAAAACATTATACATCGACTCTTACAAAAGAGTCTGAGCGAAATGAGGAATGTATGTGTGCGTGTGTGTACATTAATAGTTGAATTAGTTTTACAATGATAACTACTGATTTTATTAATTATGTTATATTACGTTATTTGGTTTTACACATGTATAATACCGACTAAAATGTCTTTAACAACAGTATTTAGGTTCATAATAAATTGACATTCCAAAGTTGTTGACAATCACGATTTATACCATAACGGTTGACTAGGTTTTTCGATACTAACATGTGATAGGAGTAGCTTACGACTGTAATTTATTCGGACTTTAGTTTCCGGTAATAATATTTCTGTGAAAATAGATAACGGATACGACCAATATAAGCAAATTATCTCAGCATTTCAAAATCTGGTGCCGGTTATATAACGTGAAAACATAATCGTATATTATTGTTACGGTATATTTTTTATGAGAAAAAAGATCAGACAGTTATTGTCTTTTACGTTATCGGGTACACGCTGAAAATTCGTAATTTTAACTGTTGTAATAATTTTTTTAAAAAATGATATAATTATTACATTGTGTGATATATGATATATTTCCAATTTTCCGAAAACACGTTTTATAACACGCGAGACGTGTAAGTATAAGTACGAAATGATATTCTAAATGCACACTTAAAATGCACAACACTCTAATTCGGACACTCGACTAGACTATAAGTTACCCTTCAACACGCAAATACGTGTGTTCCCGTGATTTCGATTTTACTGTCGTGTATACCCAGTAATTTTTCAGCGTCATTCCGTGGAAACCGACCGGCGGGCGGATCTTATCGGCGTCGCCGAGATAAAGTCTAAAATAATCGTAATAGTAAACATGACCCGCGGACAGCCAGACGTGATGTCGACATCACCAAAAATCAAACATTACCCGGTTAACATACATTGCGCAGTCACAAAATTACACCGACGCGTTTCGTTCGAATAGTATGCACACAATATACGATACACGTACAATATATTACATATATATGAACACATACGGCATTTTTGGTATGAAAAACAAAACAAACGAACACGCGCGCCTATTATTTTGTCAATAAAATAAAATATATATAACGTCTAGGAATGTTGGATGGAAAAAAAGCCCGTACTAATCGAACGCTATAATACTTGGAAAACGTCTAATATAAAATATCGATTGTATATATAAAACGGCATGTGTTCTAATGTTTGAAAGACGCCGGGTCTTTTGTACTACGGTCGGATAAACGTTTTGAACCATGGCGAATTTCACGAAACCGATAGTTGTCTAATAAAATTCGATTGGTGTTTTGTTTGCCTACTGTAAGGCTAGTCGTACGGAAATCTATTATTATGGTAAAAATCACGCGCTATAATACAAACATATGTAGACGTGACCTGTCAGTACGCGCTCAAACCGGGTCAGACAGAATCGGAACCTACGTAGTATATCGGAATGAGCCGATTGATTAATTATTACGCGATGTATCAAATAATATGATAATCGTATACATGTATACATGAAATTCCTACGAAAACGTTAATTAATTCAAAACGATATACCCTGGAAATTAAATTCAAAAATAACCGTCAGGTATAGCGGATACTCATATCGAATGAGTAACACACGCGTACGTCTTATTTATGAAATACGAACGGTTTTCGAAAATAAGCATGTACAATTAATTAATAAATGTGTAATAACCTAACTAAAGAAACGCAAAATTTTAGGGGGAACTATGAGATTTCGTTTATTAACAGTTGGATATTTGACTTGCTGATCATGTGTAAATCAAATATTTCTAAACTCGTTCATTGTGCGATTTATGTACGATAAATACGCGGTTTAATTCAAGAGAACAATACGATACAATACAATCTCGTAAAAACAAGATTCTAGACGAAAATATTTTTCTAAAAAAATGTTTGAATGAAAATGTTTGATTTCTAATTTGAAAACAATCAGTTAATACTATATACAACTACATCAAAAATGACTTAAGTCTCGACTAACTTAAAAACCATCAGATATAATAATTGGGTAGATAGGTATTGTCGTTTCTTTTAATAAATTATAAATACTATGTGCTCCACCGAGTCATGGTTAGGTTAGGTTAAATATAGATTTAAAAAAAAGTGTTTTATATAGGCACACATAATATATAGAGGAAAATCGTTCATCTACCTCAATTTTACGAAATTCCTGAAATTAAAATGTACAAACAATATTTTACTATCACATGCACGGTGCAGCGTTAGGTTAATGAACCTAACCCGCGAGACTCACATATTATATGATACGCTGCGTTATTAACTATATTGGGCTCTGAATCTATAACAAATGCATTTTTTTTCCAAGTATTGTTAAATCCATGTGAGAGCATTCGATTTTTAACATTTTTGTTTTTTTTTACATTTTTCAATGCATTTTATGACGTTTTTGTCAATTTCCATCTTTAAAATATGTTTTATACGAATTCTTTGTATTAGTAATTTTCGTCTTTTCAAATATTTAACACTGCAACAGCGAGCTGTATTGTAACAGTTAAAAGAACTAACGCAACCATTCGTTAAACTTTTTTTTTTATAATCTAATATGAAAATAAAACCACTTTGATTATATATAAATGTATTCATTAAATGTTCAAAAATGATGCATTTCATACGGTTTTTTAATGCGCGTCAAATTCAAAGCCTTAATTATGAAAAAAAAAAAATATATATATATTAAAAACGACGACTGTGATGCGTTTCGCAGTCTTCTGTTTGTCGCGTCCGGATGAAATTGATTGTGACGATAAAACGAATCAAGGACCACGCGCGTACATATTTTACTGGCCGGAGAGCGGGAACAGAGGGACCGGAAATCCTAATAGGCGCTACACGGCGTATATAAACAGACATGAAAATATTCTCTTCGCACGGGATTCGGTGGCGATACGTTTCATGACAATACACGAACAACACCGGAAAGAATATAAAATATTTGTATAATAAATAAATAAATATACATGTATGTGTGTATGTGTGTGTGTAAACACGCGAACGCGATCAGAAACAAAATCGTATATAGTAAAATTAGGTTTAGAATGTTTTATGATTTTACGTGTTTTTTTTAAAAAATTTGATTTATACATTTTTAAATTGTAAACTATATTATTATTATTGATATTTAATTCGACACGATACATTCGATTCTCCAGTGGTTTTCTTAAACGTAAAAAAAAACTGTCGAAAAATAAACGATTTTTGCAATTTAAAAGCTAAAAATTGAATACACGTTATATTTTAACAATATTTCAAAAATTGTTTATTAGGTTTGCATAATTTTTTTTATGTATAAAGTAAAAATTTAAATTAAAAAACACAACAAACAGATAAATTGCAAAGTTTTCGTTCATAATCGTTTTTTAGAATGATAATTGCTTTCAAACATTTATCACAATATAATACAACTCTAAAACATTTCGGCTTGCTGCTTTTGTTATTTGTATGTTCGTTCTTAATAAATTATTCAAATTTTACTTTTTTAAATGCATAAACATCCTAATTATAATAATTATATTACACAATATATAGGCCGCACGCGCTTTGTGATAATAAGAATTTCGAAATTGTTTTTATTTGTTCTTTTTTCAAAACTAAAATTTTAAAAAAAATATTCACGTGTATAAAATATTTTATTTTATTCCTTTTCAAGAATTTTTAGAAAACAAGTAAGTACTATATGTCTATATATACTGGTGCCATATAGGCCGTCAAAACTTCACAAAAAAACAAGCGCACGCAAGCCGAATAAATGGAAAGAAACTATTCTTGTAAGTACGCGAGTTAATTACTAGTATATTGTCATACAACTGTCATTTTGATTTTCAATATATACGACTAACAACGACTAACAATCAGAAATAGTCAATATAAAACCTCGACACACATATACCAATATATATATATTATATATATATATATCAGTCGTACAAAATTTCGTTAAACTTGCTATGAAGTTTTAAATTGTAATCGTTATATAGAATGTATATTTTATATTATACTCTAGCGTTTAAGAACACGTTATACAAAATTGTATTTCTTACACACCGATACACGCACGCGTATAATATCGCGCATTAAGAATAATTATTGTGCTCGCAATTAAAAAAAAAAAGTGTATTTACTCAAGTGTAGTTAAAAACGCCGACTAAACTCGTCGTTTACACGTTCGTCGACATATACGCTATGCTTTTAAGCAAATTTTTACGTGCGGTATAAGTCGTTGATAATATAATATATAATATTACAATGCACTCCGTTGCCTACAAACACTAATATATGTAAACCCCAAATATTCTCGTCATTTATAACATCATTACCCGCGAAAATGAATCATCGAATATAAATATATATATTTATACACGTATACGCGTTTAAAGTGTATAGATATTCCAAAATGCAATCACATAACAATTATATACTTATTATTATGAGAATATGGATGTTGAAAGCGCATTTGCTCTTTTCTTCTATTAGTGTAACGCGCGCGATACTCAATGGCGTTTCATAGAAGGTAGAATATATGAAAAAAGGTTATTTTGTTGGATAATTTAGTATTTTAATCGTTTTATTTATTATTTTTAATGACGAAAATATTGATAAAATACCTAAATTAATTAAATTAAATGTCTATATCGTATTTTATATTTTAAAATAACGGAAAATACGCCTACGGACTTTTATTTACTATTTGTGTAAAAAAAAAAATGACCTAAGCACACAGATTGCGTCGATTGACGGCTAAAACGTGACCCGACGGAACCATAATCAGGGACAACGTTTAATTAAAACATTTTTTTTTCTATTAAACTTTTGATAGCGGTGGGAACTGAAAATGTTCAAGGCTTACGTGACTGACTCAGTACGTCGTTCGAATAATACAAACAAAAAACGTGTTTTACGAACATTTTTTTATTTTTATAATTGGAGTAAAAAAGAAAACAAAAAACAAAAAACGCAATATAGAATGGCAGGGATAAAAAAATATGGACGCAATGAATATATACGCGAAGGAAACGCGGCGAAGACAGAGTAGGTGTATACACAACTGCAAGCAAGGAATACCACCTGCAGTGACGAATAATTTTTGGGTATAAAAGTTCCCGTATAATCGGGAAAAACAATCTCGACGTTATTATTTATTATAACGCGCGAGGTTGAATAATATATTTATTCGCCTTAAAGCGCGCAAAAACAAAAATAATTAATTATTTCGTTTTATGTCGCGCGCGCGTCTCTACATAATGTATTCGCAGGGAATATAATATGCGCACATACACCGAGAGTAATAATCGTATATATTATTATGATAAATTTTCCGATCTCAATATTATCATATCGACAACGAAAAAAAACCTCACAGTACACACCTACACACAATTATGTAAAAGTACTGTGTTACGACGGTTTACAGTTTTCAATCTAAGCAAATATAATTGCTATACAATATAATACGTATAAAAAGGGCTTGTCTATATAATTATTATATTGTATTATAATTTAGTACCTATCAGGAGACCACCGAGCCTTGTTCGATTCGCTTCAAAAATTAATTTTTCTATGCGGTTGCACAATCAAACTTAAAACTAGTTTGTGTCTAGTAGGTATGTTCGTTTTTACACGTTTGCCGTATAAAGTAATGCACTAGTAGGTATATATCGAATTTTTCTGTTAAGGAATACCTCCCCAAAAAATACCCTAAATGACTTTTCCCAATCTCAAAATGTAGCCAACAAATCGGTTTCTTGAAACATCAAACACTAGACAACCGTTTTCTCAAAATTCTAAAAATAGTTTTCAAAACAGCGTCACAGCTATATTAAAATTGAAACCTCTGCGTTTTGACGATCAACCACGAATGATAATTATTATTTAATTAAATGCCACAAAAGAAATAGATAATAATAATTATCAATTTTAAGGATATTTACATTATAACAAACTTAAACCCATAAGACCTATTTTTGCATCACATTCCCTAAATTAATTTTCTTGGAATCAATATCTAACTTGATCGCTTTTTTCGCGTTCAAAAACAGCATATTTATCACGTTTTATGAAAATCCTTATATTAATTTGGAAAATGAATGATAAATATACATAAATATATTCAATTAATGTTCATCACTTTATATAGTATGTAAATGATAATTTTCTATTAAACACTGATTATTGTAATTGTTGATCAAATCGGCCAAAGCTCTGTTTTTTTTTCTCAATAAAAAAAAAATGATAATTGTGCTTAAATGTCCATGAAGAGTTCGAGACACACCTATATAAAAATCATGACTTAATTATAAATAATTCATTATATTTTATGTAGGGGTACACTGATAAAAATAATAATGATAAACAACTATAATTTGTTTGTTATTATTTATAAATGTAACATAAGGAATTCATAATAAAAACTAAAGGAAATAAGAATTGAATATGATAAATTCTATATATATATATATATATATATATATACACTGAAAAATGTAAATATAAATAATAAAAGGCTTTTTATTAAAAACATAATGTCTAGAAGAACATAATGTCTAAAAAAAGTTATAACCATATTCCGTACCATTTCAATTTCATAGTAACTATAATATGTGTATATTGATTATATTATAATTTTTGAATTAAAAATGTTCGAGTAGGTATACATTTTTTTTTTTTATAAAATAAATGGAGGATAGCTGAATGATATCAATAAAAAAAGTAAAGGGATGGCATCGTATCGTTCCACTTGAACCACAGCAGTATATAAAGCGTAACCTCGAATTAAAACTTAAAATTAAAATTTTTTTTTAATAAAATGTCATTATTTGTATTCAAAGTTATCGTAAAAGAAACATAATTTGTACAATATTATTTTCATCTTACCGGAACAATAATGCCGATGAATATTATAATTAATTTATACATCGACAGATGCAGACAGCGGTATCAACGTAGGTACACGATATATTCATTGAGCTGTATGTATAAGATAAGTTTGAAAAAAAGTCTCTGTGTATATACTTTGAAACGATGACGTAAATCATTTTTATTTTTCACTCGCGCATAAAAAAACGACAGGCGAAAGATGAAGAATAGGAAAATAACGTCGTCAGTCGATTATTCGACATGCTCACCGATTGAATTAAAGACGTTTTCCACGCCATTAATAATTCCACACTATTAAAACGACCAATATACGTCCTTGGGGAATGTTCACTAGACTTATTCTGTCCCCCCTCAACCCCTGTCTTATAATTAACTGACATCCCATTCGACTATTCCATTCAACTGCGTTGAATCGCCAAAATTTGTTTCTAACTTTTTTTTAAGATTCTGAGCTAGTAGTTTATTATAATTAATGGATATTGTTAAATAATAAAAAAAACTGTTCATGACCAAAACGAATATTTTAAAAATTTTTAATATTCTTATTAAAAAATGCAATATATATTATATATTTAATATATATATATTTAAAACTCTTAAATCGAATATAATACATACAAAATAAAACAGTTTTTAAACTATTCGACTACAACGGGAATCTATTTTCTCGAAAACTACAATATATAAATATATACATACATATACACGTATGTATCTGTATGTGTGTGTATATATTAGATATATTATATATGTAAATCACCTACTATGAGTATATTGCATGTTTTAAAACGATTACACTATGTATGGTGCGCACAAAAACGCGTGTTTTCTTAGGAAAATATATTGAATACTTGAATAAAAACATATACCACACGTCGCTTTATATATTATATAAAGCTTTCTCGGTTCCGCTCAAAATCTAAAATTAAACACCTGAATTATGACCGACTATACCTATTTCGATGAAACGAAAGTACAACGTATATTACAACGTTAATACAACAGAGAAACAATTTTTTTGGTATAATAATAATAGCAACAACAATAAAAAGCCCTTTTCCTCGTACACGTCGACATACAATCCCTGCACCGAAACGCCGCCGAATGCTGCTTGCAGCAAGCGCTCGCACCACGCCAACGTCTGGAAAATCGTTAAACCGCGAGAGTGCGTGTCCATGGTGCTTGACCCTTTACGTCTGCACACAACCGCTAATTACATACACTTCTCCCTCCCCCCACGCCCCGAGCCAAGCATTGCATTATTAATACAACCACAACCCCCTGCTGCGGGACGGGCGCATATAATCGTGTGCATGTAATACGCTGTCCTGCAGCACAGTCCCCGTAGGATTATCTTCAAGTCCCGATATATATATATATATCTAAGTATGAGCGCGCTGCTGGATTCGCCGACCTTTCCTGTATTTTATATGGGAGAGGTCACAACATCTCCTCTATATTACATCTAGATGACAACGTGTACACGAAACGTTTTATAAATTGAAATCAAAAGTAACTACGACAATCGCAGTTGCTTTTCATAATCTATTCTGTTCTGAAACGTATTCATATATAATATATACGACGTAGTAAATATAAAGTATATTTATAAACGTAATATCCTGTTTGATTAAAACGAGATGTTAAACAATTAATCGAAATATTTTAGTACAATAATGTCTTTTATAAAGGGTATACCAGAAATGTAGGTCAAATTTTATTGCTTAATGCCTATAATATTGTAACATTAATAATAACAATATAACTTTGTACAAAATAATTTATTTTAAATACGTATGCATACAATATCCATCGATATTATAGCGGAACGAGACTGTACGCGATGAAATATTGAAAAAGCAATGTTCCGATTTACATCCAATCTGCACCACGACTATTTTATCAAGTTCGACACCAGACAAAATAACAATAAATATATTATATGAAAAAAAACGATATCATTTTACATTATAGACGGGAAAAAAATGACAAAATAATCTCGAACAATCCACGGAATTCGATAAATTGGCTACAATGACAAAATATCACAATAACACCAAGGTTTGTAAGTATAGTTAAATTTTGGTGTCGGGAACATACGGAATATAATAGCGCGAGAAAATTGTAGATTTTAAACGATTGATTACATGATTAATGATGATCACGTCCTATATATATGTGTGATATTATAAATATATAAACGGGTCTAATGAACTGTAAATAAATCAGCGCATTTCGACCAGCCAACAAAATATATTTTACTTGATGCCCAAAGTCATTACGGCCATCACTATATAGGGGGAAAAGTACAAATATGGTGTATATAGAAAATACTACAGATAGAGAGAGAACGGAATATAGTGAAATACGAAATTTTATTATCACGAGAATTCATCAAATTGCACGAAAACGTGCAAAAATGAGCGTCCATCTCAAACATATCGAAATAACAAAAATCGATAATAGTTAAAACAAACATATTTTTAAAATAGTACATAAATACATGTAATAGTCGATTTCCGACAAAAATTATACCATTGAACTTCTTAAACTATACTTATATTGTATGAAGTTATATCATTCGCAAATGACATACTAATAATAAATAAAATAATACGAGTATAATAAACCTGCACCGGCCTCACAACTACATTATATGTACTAGTTTTAGTAACTTTATTATATATATATATAACCAACGTCGATGTGGATTTTCATTCAAAAACCAACGAATATAATATTTTACACAAAATAATTTATAAAACTATAACAACCAATAAAATGTAAAACCCAACAAATTATCTTGTGTAAAACGAAGATTTCAAATGAGTATCTTTACTTTTTTTTTCTTTTTAGTACAATTTACACAAAACTAGTGTTTACGTTTTAACTAATGTTTTATTATTACTAAAATCGTTTCTACGTTTTATTTTAAATATATAGGTCAGTCATCATTCCTCACTCATTAGTGATTATATAAGCATACCGAAATACATAAAAATAGAAAAACGTCATACCTGAACGACAGACTAATATACTTATTGGCATATTAGTATAATTACATATATATATATATATATATATATACATATATGTATACATATATTTGTATAAAATAAGCTTTGAGCGTATTAATTATAAAATCACAATGACTTTGAAACACTTAAAAGTTATCTGACCAAAATATTAAACTAACTTTTAATTAATAGTTTTTTCTATAATAAGACAATATTATACTGCGGCATTATAATTATATAGTTTTCGAAGACAATACACGCGAGATACATTGGAATATAAAAGAAGCATAAAAATATTAAACACAGCATGCAGACGGTAATAAAGAATTTTCGAGGATTATATTATAATATAATGAAAAATATATTGTACGAAGTGTTTATATAAAGTTGGAAGTTTGATATTGTATTAATGTAAATTTTCATTAGTGCGACCCTTTTAAGAATGGGTGAGCCTAAAGAAAATTAAACAACGATAGGTGAGATAAAATAAATGCATATAAGTAGTCTTTGAAGCTTTTACGATGTTTTTCGAAATATAAAAATTAGGAGTCAAATTATTCAAATTATATAAATTATATAGTATCACCTCTGATTATTTTGAATTTTATCTCAGACTTCATAACTTAAAACGACGATAATATCGTAACGATACAAATATAATATATATTCGATTACATTAATTTAGATATACAGAAAATTATATAACTTCAATTTTGACAAATATATAACACATTCGTTACGGATAAATGAGTAATATTCAGTATTGATAAAATTAAACATGTATATATATAAATATAATTTATAGAAGTATAAATAAACAATCGTTTTAATAATAATATTTACATAATAAAACATACAATTCAAGTGAGGTAAACTCTTAAGTGTTATATACAATTAAGCAGTGAGTATGTCAATCATAATACTTATAAATAAGATAATTTATTATATATATTTTTATTAAAACGAGTATAAGCAATTTTTGGCGTAGAGTCAAGTAAAACGGAACCGCGAGTAAAATATTAAAAATTCTAAGCGTTGAAATATTATACGCTACATGATTATGACTAATATTTGAACACTATTAAAAACGATGATTTTTAATAAATTTGAGTTACAAAAACACATTTATTTGTTTCTTTTTTGCAAATAATAAATATATCCATCCAATAATATATATCGAATCCTCAGCGACTATACACATCGATTTCAAAATATGAAACTTGCTATATTTAGATAAGAGTATATATCAGTGGTTTTCAAACTGGGTGCCGCAAAGCATTCACTAGGTGTGCCGTGGTCTTTTGAAATTTTTTTTTCATAAATAATCGATTACATTGAATTGTGATATACGAAAATATATGCGTTCAATCGTTATGCATCTGCTTTATTTATATATTAATAAATCGATAGTTTGTAGGAAGAAAACGATTAAGATAAGTTATCGTAGATAACTATTGAACTTTACTAAAACGTATAGGTAATATTATTAGTCCGTACATACGTTGCAAGCAACTAATCCGTTTATGCAATAGTCATAGTGTAGTTTGTGTAGTATAGTGTGTAGTCATGTACCTAATTAAATTGTAACAGCATACGAGTTTTTTTTTAATATTAATATTAATATATTACATTTTTTATAATAACAATTATTATGGATAAGTTTTTAACTTGTTCTGTTGACAACAAAATACTTCAGTATCATGAAGATTACTTAAAAATGGAATTTACTGGTACTGGTGGTATGGATGATCCTCCTTCATGATGCCTTGTATGTGGTGAAAAATTGTCAAATAAAGCAATGGTGTCCAGTAAACTTAAACATTATTTGTCAACTAAGCATTTACATTTGATCGACAAAAATGTAACATATTTTTAACGTTTATTAAAATCACAAACTCAGCAAAATAAAAATATAATACAACATTTCTGATAAATCATAAGAAGCGAGTTATGTAAATGCAGAGCTTGTGGCTAAAACAATGAAACTACACACAATAGGTGAAAAGTTAATTTTGCCTGCTTGTGGTGAAATTAGGAAAATATTCTTGAAAAGAAGCTGAATAAAAAATATCAAAAATTCCTAATAGGCGCATAAACTACATTTCTGAAGATATTAAGCAGCAAGTATTAAACAAGTTCGCTGATTTTTTTATGTTTGCGTTACAAGTAGACCAATCTACTGATATAAGTGGAACATCATAGCTTTTGGTTTTTGTACTCGTGGTAGTTGATGATAATATTATCGAAAACTTTTTTTGTTGTAAAACATTACCCGAAACAACGAGAAGTAATAATGTTTTTAAAGTTTTGGACAAACATTTACAATCAGTAAATTCATCATAGAACAGTTGTATCGGAATATGTACTGATGGTACGTATTCAATGTACATCATCAATGACTTGCTCAATTAAAAATTTCATTTCTTAAGTCGAGAAAAAAAATTCGAAAATTATTTTCACCCATTGCTTCTTTCTTAGAGAGGCCCTTATGGTAAATTCATAGACACCACCTTCAATAATTTCTGGATATATGTTTTTGAAGAATATCCAGAAATATCTATAAAAGTACTGACTATTTTTTTGCCATTCTCAACTTCATATCTTTGCGAACAAGGGTTTTCAGCACTTTCGAATATATAAAAAAATAAGAAACGAGAAAAACTAATTTCAGTGGAGGAAGAAATGAGAGTATGTCTGTCAACTATTCGTCTAATAATTAAAGATATTCGCAACACTCATCAAGCACACACTTCTTATTAAATGTAACATTAAATGGACTAAGTAAATTAATGTAATAAGTAATATAATATAATAATAATTTTAAAAACTTATAATGTCCATCAATTTTGTTCCTAATTTTAATTTGGTACAAGAAATTAATAAATTTTAAAAAAAAATTACAGTATACCGTGAAAATGTTGTGAAGAGCGAAGTGTGCCGTGGTCAAAAAAAGTTTGAAAACCACTGATATATACCGACGCGTCAGTAAACATTTAGAATATTTATTGTTCAAATGTTAAGTGAAATGTAAAATTTTTGTGTAAAATATTCAACTTTCATGTTAAGAATCTAACACTTTTCATCATACATTGTCATATGCGTAACGTAACATCACAAAAAAAATTCGCGTAATGCAAATTCACACCCTTACATCCCGCAAATGACATCTCTACAGTTTTACCCTGTTAAACGTATATATATGTGTGTGTGTGTTGTGTGTGTGTGTGTGTGTGTGTGTGTGTGTGTGTGAGTGTGTATGTATCTATGTATATATGTATGTATATATTTATGTATGTATGTACAAACTGTTTCAAAGAAATATTATTTTAAAATTGAATTTTATTTTGACTGGCCGCGGCGGCGGCAACAGCGAAAAAATATGTCCTAGTTGAACGGCCGCCAGCACCAAATACGTTCATATACGCGCGTCTAGGTTCATATGTCCAGGCGTATAATAATAGCCGTTGCCACGAGGAAAACTTGGGTAAACGAAAAATTTCATCCCCACACTTGGCACGAGATGGTCACATGATTTTTTTTTTTAATTTAATTTTTTTTTTTTATAAAAACCCCTTCTGCGGGTTACGCGCGTCTCGAACAGTGCAATCGGATTTGGCATAAACAGCGCGTAGGAAAAAAAATGTGTAGCCAACATTGGAATCTAGAAGCGACTGTTGTTCTATTTATATATATATTGTATATATGCTCGGTCGACATACGGATTTTCAGAAGTTTCTTTCACCGCTATATTCACGACACACGACGACGAATATATATGAGTATGTTATAAAATGTATACTCTATGATCTGGTTACTTGTTTCGCGTTCTATTCCCATAGCTCATATAATGTAAAAATATGTTTCAAATAAACATGCAATAATAATTATTATTAGTTATTATTATATAACAAGTACAAATCGAAACTATAATTATTTAGAAATTACATTTTAATATATTCACATAAATAAATAAAACTTCAATTTTTTTTTTAAATATTAGTTTTTTTTTTGAGATTAATAAAATAATCGAAATTAATAAAAATATTGTAGTTTTAAAATGTGCAATGCAAAACGAATGCGATAATATGTAACTTTTCTGATTGATCTAATCTTAGCCTAACATTTATGTACATAACCATTATGTTCCGAATTAAAATTTAAAACATTTTAGTGCATATTTCGAAATTTATTTATAATTTTAGTACATATCGGTAAATATTTTCGAGTAATTCCGGATAAAGAATGGAAATTAAAATATACAAAATTACAAGTTCTATATGTCGTTAAGTTTAATTAGGTGTACTCAATGTCAAAAGAAGAAATTTATTTATTTATTAGGTTCAAATTATTAATAAACTTGTCCGGGACAAAATCAAAAGTAAATAGCATTTAAAAAACAACTAATAGTAATAATATGCTTATTAACTTTGCACTATATATTTTTTTTAATACTTAGCTATAAAAAAAAATATATTCAATATAAACTCCTTTTCTGTGTACGGAGAATTCAAAACACTATAAATTATTTATGACACAATTATGAAATGGTAAGTCGAAACATGTCTAAAATAACGTTTTAGATGTAATTAAAATTCAAAATGTAAATTTCCACATGAACCCACGTGGTTTCCAGCACATGAATTACAACTATATACATATCGCGTTTTACCAGTAATTAACTAGGTCTCTCTTTTATATATTATATTCGATTACTTTCACGTTGGTTTAGTCCTTTTTAGGACAAACTACTTATATTCTCCACAAACAATATGATATTATGAAGGTATATATATTTAACGTATCAATGCTGACATGTGATTATTCCTAGTTCAAATCATTGATTTTTATTTATATAAATAAATATAAAAGTAAAAGACAATCGAAGACAAAAGTTTTATAAATTTTCAACGTATATTATATTTTTCAAAACTATACTCACTTCTTCTTAGAATCAAACGTAAAACTCGATTTTTTTAATATTTAAAAATATATATATATGTATGTCATAGGCATTTAGGTAAATAATAAATTATGTATAAAAGTCAAATATTTATAATTTCATGTTATAATATTAAAGTATCTATAGTCACAATAGTTTTAACAATGAATAATAAATATAAAAAAAAAATATTTGAAAACATTATTTAATTATTTTTTCATTGCTGCAAGTCGTTATTTGGAGACATTTGTTCGAACATTTAGTAATTTGTTTATAACATAAACACTGTTATCCCGTTTGACACTATCGTTTTCCTGTCTGATAGTGATATTTAACAAAATCTTGAATATTTAACAATAGTTTCACGTATGGATACAAATTTGTCTTTAAGGAGTTTGCAGTTTAAGTTATTATTTAAAATAAGTTAAAGCTCTTCTCCTTCGAATAATTTCATGTGGGTATTTTGTAGAACTAAAACCTACACTGGACATGGCGATAGACCCGAAATTTGATGATGAGAAATATTTTTTGTCTCTTCACAGACTGTTGCCATGATTCTGGTTTCATGATTTTTCAATTATTTTCGCAGTTAATTCTCAAACATTGTCAGATTGGAGTAAGTAAGAGGATCTTTGTTTCGAACATTTTTAAAGTTTGTTTTGAAGTAAATGGACGAAGGTACAAATATTTGGTCACACAACCCTAATAATTCATGACTCATTTAAAATTCACGTCGTGTTGATTAAATATCTGTTAGATCAATTTGTCCCTTTACATTAAAATCTGCCAATGTCATTGATTTTACAACAACACATTTATTAGGGGCTACTTTTTTGGAATTACAAGTTGTATAAAGACTGATAAACATTTGAATTGCATTTCGAGATATACTATTACTTATTTTTAAATATTACTCAACTTAATCCGTTTCACCATGACTTGCTATTTTATCACTTTCTTCAATTTTTTCAAAACACTAGGGTTAGGTTAGGTTAGGACAACCCAATGTAATAAAATTGTAATCTATATGTTCAATGGACAAGATTTTGGTAAATGTCACTATCAGACAGGAAAACGATAATGTCAAACGGGATAACAATGTTTATAACATAAACAAATTATTAAATGTTCAAGCAAATGTCTCTAAACAACGTCCTTGCAGCAATAAATAAATTAGTAAATAATGTTTTCAAATATTTTTTTATATTATTAAACACTGTTAAAACTATTATAATTGTAGATACTTTATTATTAAAACACGAAATTATAAATATTTACATTTTATACTTAATTTATTATTTAACTAAACTCCTACGACATATATATAATAATTTATGAAATATGTATATATACATACATAAGTTTCAGCAACTAACATTTAAACATTTTAATAAAATTTGTTTTCGAAAATAATTAATTTAAAAAGTTGATACTATTCCAAGACCGTTAATTTATACATAATACATTTTTAAAGTTGAAAATTAATTTTAAAAAGTCAGACGAAATAATTACTTTGAGCGAGTTTCACTAAACTAACTGCAATATTAAACAATGAAATGAAATTATCAAACACAAAGAATCATTAAAAAAAATATGTTTAACTCAAAACTAGTATAATAGAACTAAAACGATTTCAAAAGGATTTAAACTCAAGATTGATTCGCTTTTTTAAATACATAAATGTAAACAAACAACAAACAATGGATAAAAGATAATATTTGCATTAAATATAAAAAATTGTCCAAATTATTTTATTTATACTCTATTTATCAGTGTCCAAACAGTTTCTGGGACAACACAACACAATATATGAGTCAATATCGATTTTTTAAAAACAATAATAATAATAATAGCATGTAAATTCAACTAACCGAATGATAATAACCGAGGCAATCAAACATAATATAATAATATACAATTCAACGAAAAATTTTTAAAATGTAAAAAACAACAATAATTTAATATAATCTTTGAACCGAACGCAATTGTATGACTATTATTATATTATAATAATTGAGATCCTACGACCTACACATTATATAATAATAATAATTATACATAAATACACGAAAATCATTTGTTATGGGTGTAGAAGGGGAAAAGACTTATAATTCTAAAAAACTACAAAATATGCAAATACTCATGCATTTATAAATTAATTTCATAATATCTCAGTAGAATAATTAATACACATTGAATGGAATAAGAATAATATATATTGGTATTAATATTATGTTCTTTCTTTGTCTTAATAAGTATCAATTACATTTAAAATTAAAAATAATAAAATTGAATATAGTCAATATACGAGAATACGACTAAGAATATGTTTACATGTTAATTATAACTATTAAAACGTCACTGAAAATCTGACGACAGAATTTACCAATGTGCGTGATTTAAGTAAAAATAATCAAATACAAAACTTGTTAAGAGGAATATAATTCATTCATCTGACATTAAAAAATAAAATACTCGTATATAAAGAATTTTGGTTAAAATATTGTTCTACTTTATCATGAACAATATTACCGGAGAAAACAATGAGAAATATTATAATTTATGAAATATGTACCAGGTGTAATATGTAAATATGTAACTACACGTCAATAATTTGTTTTTAAAAAAAAACGCCTAATGGCAAAACCAAAAAAAAAAAAACTAACTAAATACGCAATGTAAAATTACACGATTTCGTTAATCCTAATGTGAAACAAATTGTGGTCACGCAAAACAAACACATGTCCTATACACCCCCGAGTTCTGGGTTTAGACACTTCAAGAATTGACCATTATTATATTTTCGTTCGTTTTTTACGTACACCGAATTTTATTTGCTATATACACCCTGTACCAGCCAGCATATACAACAACCCCCTAGTGTCACTTGCGACTTGCCGAGCGCGTCTGTGTGCACATTGCAACGTGGCAAACCCGAGAGAGGTCTGTGTGTATGTATGTGTATATGTGTGTGCGCGCCGCACGCAGTTTACCCGTTGTCCGTGCGCCGCCGACCAGGCCACTATTTTTATTGACCGTACGCGCAGCCAGGAGGGTCTTCTTAACGCCTGCGTCAGTTGCCTTTTGAAACAATGTATCAAAAAACCAAACAGGAAAAACTTAAAAATCCCTTTCTTTATAGAAAGAGAATACTATATTATTATTTATCAATAATGAAATCAACCTGTTTTTTTTTTTTTTTTTTGGAGGAGAGGATTTTATCGAAAGTTGAAAACGAATTGTTTTGTTTTTACAAAATGCTTTATCTCTATTGTTTTCAAAAATACAAATTTCACAAAATAATTCATATAGTTTGTCATATATATTTACCGAACCGTCAACACAACAGATTGTATTCAACAACAAAAATGTTATGCTGGATGTGAAAAACACTACTTTAACGAATAAGAAATTGTTTCTGAAAAAATCGATTTTCAAAGACGCGCAGCATTATATATATATATATATATATTGTTAAAAATTTCAAGCATTTTAAAAAGGAAAAATCGTGATAAACCTTTGAAAAGACTTTCCATGTGAAATCACTAAACGGAATTTAGTTTATAAAAGGACATTTTTACCCTCACATAATTTTCATAAAAAATACAATGAACTCTTTAGAAAATAATAGGTATTACAGTAAGACGTGAAGGAATGACTGACCGACTTGAGTAGTCATTTAAACGAATAACTCGGAATACATTACAATATGATCGGATTATAAAATATTTAACTCTGTCTAGTCCGGCACTCAAATTTATTAAACATATACAGCAATGTTTGGTAAAGAAAAACAAAAAAAACTAATTTTAATTCTCTATTTAAATGACGGGATGTTTAATGCATAGAAACAGCAACAATAACCATGTAATTCGACTTTTTATAACACTTTATAAACGGAGAAAAACGATAACCGGAAAAATACTAATGGACATTTTTTTTTTGCGTTATTTTTATACAATTTGCCCACTTTAAATTAGATTATATATTTTTCATTTGATTTTAAACTAAAAAAATTGTATTGCTTATTTAAAATGAAATAATATGTAAAAATATTTGCATACAAGAATATTTTTATACATACGCTATTTAAATTATTTACGAAATAATCTGGAAACTTAATCATTTATTAATAATATATATTATTTACATTTCAAATACTTTATAATTTTATAAAAACAATCATTTTAGATTCTGAGCGAAACGCAGACTGCATTGGTTTTGCAAATTGTTCATTAATTATTTAGTACTTAAATCAATTTTTTACAATAATACTCGTAATAATAGACCGACTTAAAAGTGAGACACGTATTCTTAATCAATTAATTGGACGTAGAGATTTTTTTTTTAGTGGTATAATTTTTCGAAAAATAAATAAAATTTCAACCTAAAGAAAAATCACAAATGATAAAACGAATTATATGCAAGCTTTTGTATGAGTAACTTCAGTTTCGCTCCTGCATAATCCTTTTTCCGAATACTGTGATTTATCATTGCTAAAATCTATTTTATGCATTTATCAAATCTAAAATGATAATTCAAAACCGATTTGACACCGAAATTACTGTTTATATGTTTTTGCGTTGTTAAATATTTCAATCAATACATATTAATAATATAAAACATTATTCATTCTAAAATTGAACATCGATTTACTGTCTATTTCCACCTAGCTAATATACTTTTTCGTATTTTTTCTAGTACACAAAAAATAATAAAGCGTTATTCATATTATAGTTTTGTTACTGATACGTTGATTAAAAGAATATTTAAGTATTGTTTTTCACCTAAAAAATTAACTAAATATATACTTGATTTTATTCATATAATACTTATTTTAAAATAATAGTAGTACATATAAATATAATTGATGTTAAAAAAATGTAACAATCCTAAATATGAATGTGTTGAAGCTTTCATGAATTGTTAATTTCTTGACATCGTTTTCAGATATATCCATGTGATTACACATATGAATATATCTCAAAACAATGTCAGAAAATCCTAAATATATTGTTCGTTTTACTGATATTCCATAGTAATTGCTGATCTGAAATGATCTGAACGATTTGAAATTGTGGTAGTTTACGAAATTAACCAAATAGACAAGACAAGGGCGTGTTTAATCTGCAATGCCAAAGGAGGATTCACAAAACATAAAAAATAGCATGGAAGAGGGTTCGTTAAAAAAACAACAGACTTGGCGTAATGCCGCCATTACTCATAAGAATTGTTTTTCTTAGAGTAACAACTAAAAAACAACTGTAAGGGATAATGGTTGAACCTTTCTAATCGGTCAACCAATTAATTAGATGGAAGTAATTCGATTTTAAAGAAAACAAAATTCATCTCCTTTTAAAATAAGGAAATAAATGTGTTTGCTTAGCCAATAAATTAGAAATTATGTAACAAAATTTTATTTTTAGAATTTAAAAACCATTAACACAATTATCACAATTACTTAATTATATGGCTTCAAAAAATGTAAATTGATGTCTATTAAAAACAATACAGTATGATTGAAATTTAAATCTATTATAGTTTTATACATGTATTGATAAATTAATTTTAAATTATTTATTGAAAACTAGTATATTGTGATAAGAATTATCCCACTATAATAATTATAAAAATATATGTCTGCAAATTGTCTATATTGTCATTCTTGTTCGTATAAACATAGGTGTAGTTAATACTTGAAAATAAACGGCATCCATTGTAAAACTGAACGAATTAAAAATAATATAAACGAGTTTACCGGTTCACTAAATGAAAAATAAATTCTAATGAAATATTTTGAAATAGAAATACATAGATACATCAATTTTTATTCAACGATTATATCAACTTCCAATTATGCACTCCGACTGTATTAAAGATATGTTTATTCGTGAGTTGTTATCTGCATGTTAAAGTATCGAAAACAAGTTTATAAATACGTGTATATATATATATATATATATGTACATGTGTGTAAATGTGTGTCAAAATCTAAACAAAGAAAACAACAGAGAATATCTATAATAAGATGTCGATAAAACTGAATGAAATCGAAATGAATATTGATGAAATAGGTAATGAATATAATATACAGATTGTGGCAATTTTCAAATGACGCATAGACACTGATTAGATGGCGCTGAATGTCATAGAATAATGTGATTGAACAGGAACATTCAAATATTATAATCGCCATAAAACCTAATTGCTTTTTATAATAAAACACTTTTACAGATTAGCCATTCTTAAATGAAACTATATATATATATAACCTAAAGCACATTGCTCTTTATTGAATTTCTACATATATTTATAATTTTATAATATTCGGTTAGAATATTTTTCTACATAAATTTCTATAGTATTTACAATTAAATGAACACTCTTGCATGCCTAATATATATTACAATCAACATTTAAATTTTTCTTTAAAAAAATAACCCGATTTTAAAAATGTTCAATAATCATCTTAAATATCCTAACCTAACAAAAATTATACCTAAATTTTGTTTCATACATCATATTCTGCATGGAATGTTAATAAATAGCCAAGTGACCAAGTGATAAGTTGTCTGTATATAAGTCTAATTTAAAATTTCTAAAACTTTTATTTACACCATAAGTCTTAAAAAAGAACCATTTAGATACCTAATATATTAAAACATAATAAATAAATAAATGTATTCATTGATAATTTTCCTGATCAACTTGTTCTTAGCAAATCAACATTTTCTAATCATAAAATGTAATAACTACCTACCTATTAATAATTAGAACAGTTTTTTTCATAAATGGATATGAGACACGAAAAATTGATTATAACTAATAAGTTATAATACTTTCACTATTTTGATATACTTCAACTAATCGTTAATATTTAAAATTCTTACCTGATAACTCATAACGTCTGTCTCATCGATGTTGTTAATATCAAAAGTTGCAGAATTTTGATTGAATAGTCCTTTTCCTGGATACGATGTACTACGTCTGAATTTTGATGAATTCATGGGGGCAGGCTGATGTTGATGATGATTGTAATTAGTATTTGGCTTACGACCAGCTAAAGCATGCATTGGATTCAAATTAGGTACAGAACGACCACGATTCCACGATGAACCGGCTATACCACTTTGATTTTGACTAGAATTAAGCCACGAATTCTGGTGTGACTGTGACCAAGAATATCCCTTACTGGCCATGTACAGGTTCTGCGGATGAGCTGACTGTTGCAGTTGCCTAGACAGATTATGTGGGAAATTATGTGTGGCGCCAGATGCTTGCCGTCTATGATGATGTTGTTGTTGCTGTTGTTGTTGCTGTTGTTGATGATGAGGTCCTCCCAAGCCGGTATTATACAAAGTATTTGGAAAATTCTAAAATCACAAAATATCAAAATGTATAAGTAAATAACTAATTTATACATAAATTCTAATAACCATACAAAATAAATCATTAAAATATAAAATCGTGTTAAATACATTTTTAATTTAATATGCACCTAGTTTTTTCTCCATTAGTAACCAGTAAAAAATCAACTAATTTCCATAAGTTTAACAAAAGTTAAATAAATTAAAGTTATAATAAATAGGTATTGTTTAATTCTTGAATGAAATTGGAAATAACAATGACGAGGTAATTTACATAAATAAGTGAAACTTTCTCAAATAAGCTACTTAGTAAAAATGACAGTAACAGAAAGGTACTTTAAATTTCATGGCCTATGAGAAATATTTATGAAAACTTTATTGGTTGGATGATTATGATACATAGAATAATTTTAACTATATATGTATACAAATATAATACTTCAATTTCCACAAAATTAATTTAAATTCATAATTATTAAAACAAATGTTTATTTAATAGTACCTTAATTAACTGCAATACTTATACAAATATAAAACTCAATTTCAAAACAAATATCCAAGTATGCATATTTCAAGACTAAGTTCAAATTTTGTATATATCTTTAATCATATTAATCTTTGGCCATATTAATGATGAATAATTGTGGTTTTGAGAAATCTACATATAAATCTGATACATACAAATAAATTTGATAATAATTATTACATTTTAATTAATTAATTTTTATACTATTTCATTGAACTATTATTATACTTAATTAATTAAACATATTTTAATACTTAAATAATATTTATATTTTAAGCCAAAATTAATTAAATCCTTGAAATTTGAATTAAGTGAACATAATACATAAATATTAATGCCCGATTAAGGTTAGTTTACTATCAATTGCATTCTAATTAATCTACTTGTGAGCCGATCAAATACAATCTATATATAATGGTATAATAAATAATAATAATAAACTATTGTTGAATAAATTATAAAATGTATATACTCATACAACCAAATGGCCAAGAAACTAAAATGATTTATTATGTATGTTCAAATAATTTATAGATACCTAAAATCTATTTAGCACCAATATAGAACAATAAATCTTTTAATCTTGTGCCTTGTAATAAAGTATTACAAAATCATAAGTAAAAGAAAGAATAACAGTAATCTATTTTAGCAATATGTCAGTTCTATATCTTCAAAGTTAAAATATATAAATACAGTTTCAGATTTTGGCAATTAATGGTTTAAATAAATATTTAACACATTCATATTTTAATGAGTATTTATCTAATTATAATAATTTTTTCAATTTTAACTGCCCCACTCTAAATAAATAATTAAGTTATGCGCAATAAATATTTAATTAATTAAATAATAACCTATATGCGTACTAAAAATTTGAAAATAATTGTATATATATAGAATTAACATATTATATTAATTATACATAGAATTTCTTAAGTTAATTTAACAAACAAGTAAAGTTGACATTTTTGAAGACAATATTAACCTACTAGTCATATCAGAATATGAATTAACATACAACTCATAGGATACAGTGAAATATTTGTAAACGTTATATATAACTAACATAATTCAAAAGACAATTCAAATTTGACTATACTTTATGAAAAAAGAATTAAGTTAAGTACCTATTTATCACCGTTAAATTAGTAATAATTACATTGTATATGGGTACATTTAATATGGTAAGATATTAACTTTATGAACTATTTTATAGATGCCAATAAAAACAAGTCTATTGTGGATAATATTTTATATGAGTACCTATATGAAAAAAAATTCACTAATTAACGAATAGGACTGATTGTATTGATAGTTACTTATTGAAAGTTCTATTGGTATCACTAATAGATACACTAATAGGTATAATGGAATTATAACTACTTTAGGGTAATAATTATTTCCAAATAAAATTGTTGTATGCATAGTAATTTTTTTTTTAAGTTTATACAAAATAATTTAAAATTTCTAAAATATATTGATGAATATTGTTAAAATGCACTCATTTATAACAGGTATATATTATTTATTATGTAAGTACCTAAAGTTAAAGTTATATAGAAAAATATAAAAATATATTTAGAAATTCTTAATAACATTAAGTATCTACATTGAATAATCAAAATGTAAATAAATGTAATAAAATTATAGTAAATTGACAAGCATAAAATTAAATATATTATACTTCTAAAAATGTTGACTAATACCAAATTAAATATTTCTAAACAAAAAACAGGATTAATTCATTTATACGATTTAAATGAAATTTTTAAGGTAGTTATTATTTTTGCTGTTTGATCCGCAAATGAAAAAACAATAACATAAACCTTGAAGATAAAATTAAAATGCTGTTTGACACACCTTTACATTCTGACACGATTAACTGATTGATTAATTAATTGATGACAACACGTAAGTAGGAGGCAACCAAATTAAAATTGATTGAAAAAACATTAATAGCGTTTTAATTGAACGTACTCGACTTACGGCGTTGTTGGCGGCTGCGGAGGCATTTAAACCGTGTATCAACGTATCATCAACGGACGCTGACCACAGACTAGACGTAGACGAATTGGTCGACGAATTTATCACATTAAGACTAGTTTCGTTGTTGTACGACGATGGTAACTGCATTTGCGGTCCGCCCGGCGATTTGTCGCCGCCACCGCTTAACGCTGCCAATACAGAGTCCTCTTTGACGGTGCCTTTTGCGGTGGGCAACTGTTGCTGGTGATCGCCGTTGACCGGTGACGGTGAGATCTGCTGTTTGACGGCGACGTCCTGCTGCTGCTGCTGGCCGTCGTCAACAAAATACGACTGCGACGACGACGACGACGACGACGGCAGCCCGGACGTGTTCACCGACGATTGGTATTCGATTGAACTTAAACTAGAATTTACACTAAATTTGTACTCCCCCATTTATACAATAATTAATTAGCAACGTGGGGCGGCGGCGGCGGCGGTCCCGTGCGGAATAACGGTGTTTACCGCGCGGTCTTATACTCGGTTCTCGGACTCCGGACGTGGGTACACGAAAAACAAAAAACCGCGCGCGATCGGATTGCCGGGCGATTTCGACGACCCGCGGACGAAAAAAAATTTAACAACCCCCCCCCCTGTCCGTGAACACCACGTAAACACGTGTAGAATATTGTGTGCGGTCGCGGAAATTTTAATTTTTAAGCACTTGTGATTTTTTTTTTTTTTTATTTTTTTTTTAAAAAAAAATTGTACTACAGAGCAGCGGCTGCAAACGGGCACGTTGGCCACCCGCTGATAACACGACTGCACGAGCCGAAACGCGATAGCAACGGCGGCGGCGGCTTGTCAGCGACTTCCCTTCCGTCGCCGCGCCGCACCGTCTACACCGCCCACGGGAAGCCGCCGCCAATCATATGTTTATTGGCAATTTTCGGATTCGACGCACTTCGCCGTCGCCGCGCGCCGGCCGCCGTCGTCGCCGGTCGACGTTTCCCCGACTTCCCGTCGGCCGCCGGCCGCCCGTCGTTATTATTATCGTCGCCGCCGCCGTCGTCGTCGTCGTCGTCGTCGTCATCAAAATATGTGTCGCGCATGAAACTGCCGCACGTACAACACAATATTATTATTATTATTATTATTATTATTATTATTATTATTATATCTTAATTTATACGCGTGTCGTCTCGTCGTATATTACCATACGGTATACTATATTTATATGTAGTCCATACACGACGCAGTAGACACTAAAGAGTATCTACGACCACAACAACAACAATAATAATGATCAAGACTTTTTGTCTTTCAAGGACTTTTTCTACCAAAACTTGTCGAAATTCGCGTAAAATTGTATTTAAAAAAAAATTAATAATTTTTTTTTTTTTTTACCTATTATTTTATAATAATCGATTGATAGTATGTAATGGACACCTTCAAAAATGTTTGTATACATGCATAAACATAATATAAAAAAAAATATGTTAGTGGTGCCGATGTACCATAAGAGATTTAATGATTACACATCAACAGTGATTCTACCGAAATACCACTGAACACTTTAAATATATAAATTGAGTAAAATTTGACTTTTGCTTGGACAAACAAGGTTTTATTAAACATTTTTATACAAATAAAGTTTTATTATACAAGCTTGTTTAAGAAACCAATAATTTTTTTCGAAGTACGAAAAAATATGCATATTTTTTGGCATTTTTGGTAATTTTTACATATATTATTTAGTATTTTGTTTTTTGTTTTTTGGATTACTAATTGAAATTATGCGAATTCAGTCTCGAAGTCCTGAGTCTCAATAATAATATAACTAATGAGTATTGTTCGTCACACGTATGTTATAAATTGTGTACAGTAGTAAGTGCAATATACACAAATACATGACGTTTTAACTTACAAACTATTTGGATGCATAAATATCTAAATGTTATCTTAGTCACAATAATTGTAATATGTACCTACCTATAATCTAACCTATAATATACCTCATCTACGAAGACTACAGATAAAAAAAAATCAATTATTTGTACACTCTTGTGCATATAATGTCAAGTGTGTACATGTTTATTACTTATACACTTTTGAAAATAAACCTTTTAAATTACTAAGGACTTTCATATATTTATAGTACCTATAGATAAGTTTTCAAACGAAGAACGCATACTATATATGAACAACGGCTAGGTACAATAATCATTATGCGCTTAAAATTGTATGTACCTATTACTAAATTCAATGTATAAACAACACGCAGTTTACAATGTATCCCAAGTAGAAATTATTTTTTAATATTTATTTTCGAGACCGTATTCTACACATAGACTATAATTCAATTTATAGAGACTTTTGATGATATATATTACAGCATAAAATGGCGATTAATGATTATTGATTAATGTAAGATAAAGCCATTTCGTCATTGCATTTCATAACTTGTGATACACTACTACACGTCATATTAATAAATACAATCAAAACGTAACAAAAACAGATTTTAAATGTCTTGAAATGAAATGTAGTTCGAAGTCTCAATGTTATGAAATTGTTTTTTAGTAATTGTCTTTTGACATTTGTTGGTATTTGCTTGTAAACGTGTGTAATATATGTATACAGTTACATCCCATAAAGTAATTACGCTACAGTACATTTGATAATACGCATGTTTATGAATATATAAATAATAAATATTGTAACTGGTAATTTGTAATCAAATAAATAAATTATAGTATGATATTATAGTTATATTTTATAGACTTATAGTTTTGGTTAAAAGTCGTTTAACTTAGAATGCTAAAAATAAAGTACAATTATTTTTGTATAATTAAATATAATTGTAAATATTAAAGACATTATAGGAGAAATAAAAACAGCTATACAATTTCTTAAAACAAATATGTATATTGTCACTGTAAATCAAAAAAAAAATATTTTAAATCGTCCAAAATTTAATAAACTTCGACTACCACTACTACAGCTAAATTTTTAAAAAATCATACTGACCGTGATATTTTTATATAGCAAAATAAGTAACACTCGCTTGACTTTTTTTAAAATTTTAAAAAATGTTTTACTATAAAATAAAATATGTTAATAATATGTTCTGAGCAATGTCAATGGGCAATATGCATATATAAATGCTATTTACAATAACACGCAAGTACAGTAGAATATATATTTTAGAGTATGCAATGCGTCTACTTTGTACAATATAGGTTGTGTACTTCACAATATATACAAAAATCATTATACATATCGACATCGTGAAGTATAGAATTCCGTACTTTGCACATAACATGTGTATATAATAATAAGTAATAGTAAACCTATGTTTACATAATGTTATTATAGTTACTATAGTTAAAAGTTAAAACCTAAAGCTCATTATATTATAACAATTATTCATTTGATTTATATTTGTACATAGACAAATTTAGCAGAAATTTAAAATGTAGATTATATATAGATAATATTCATAAACAAACTAATCTATTTGAAATGTGTCTATTACAGTCATAACAAATAATAATTATACCATATTATTATTATTATATTTTATTTATTTATTTAGAATCATAAATATTGATTTAGTTTTAAATAATTTTTATTGCTCTTGGAATTCGAATATCGATTAAGCAGTGTTTCTTTCAGGTATTTCTCCGAGTGGGTTGAGTCCCCTCGGAAGATGTCCAACGCCCCTCTCCCCCGGAGAAAATTTGGTGAATAGTAAAGAAATATCAAATATTAGAAAAATGTAATTTGGATATCACGATAAATGACCTACAATCGTCATATATAATAACACTATGTGTGTATATTAAACTTGTGAAATTTTGTGTATTTAATTATATTATTGACAATCATAATAACAGAATAAGGTAATTATAATCAAAAAAAATTATTTTTTTTGATGTAATATAAAAATAATGTAAAATAAATGACCCTCAATTTTTTCAAATGCCCCCCTGGAGAAAATTGTCTGAAAGAAACACTGAATGTAAGCACATTCTACCTAATTGTTAATCAATTAAATTAATTTTGTAAACATAGGTTTAAGTATCGCAATTCACTTCAAATCTACAATACAACACGCGTTACTATACCTGTATACCTACATTAATCGTTTAAAGTTTAACATTTAATTAGTAACAATTTTATTAGAATTTTTAATTTACAACTCTTCAGAAAATGTATCAATATAAATTAATTTAGATTTTAATAATTGCTGGGTACACAAAATTTTAATTTTAATATGGATTGCTTTTATTATTTGTGTCATAAACTCATAACCTTATATAAGAAATCTGTAAACGTATCTTTTGTAAAACTTAAATGGCGAGTTGTAGGTCTATATAAATAAAGATTTATTGATCTGATGGCCATACTCATTATCCATAATACTACAATTGAAAATAAGAATATTATCTTTATGACATGGTATTTAAATCCTTCTCGACATTAAAATTTAACAATGAGATAATAGCATGCATATCACATACTTAAATAAGTATTTAAAACAAACAATATTACAATGTTTACCTATTTTTCACTGTAAACATGAGATAGGTATCGAAAACAAAATCAACGTTGCCGTACATTAATGATAATCCACACATTTTCAGTTACGATAGCTCCGTAATTAATACGCCAGACTAATAATCCAAAAATTAAAAAGTCCCTGTACGATGTTTTTCGCACGTAATGGCGCTCGCCCCAAATCCTTGATCCAATACGCATCATTAACTTACATCACTAATGTAATTTTTGGTAATCCTTCTAAACGCCTGAACGTTTTAATGGTGTAGATGCATGTTAAATTAGTATTAAATAAAACCAATAATTAAACAAATCGTATAGAACGTATCACCAAAGAATGTCTTATTTCGTCAAGTTGTTCAATTGTTTCACTATTATTGTACTCTTATTGTACATGCGAGTATAGATTGTGTTTTTAAAAAAAAAAGTAAAATAAACTATTTATCTAGTCTGTAGTTTGGATATATCTAAGTATTAAAGTAATATATATCAAACAACTAACAAATTAATTGTTAGTTGTTTGATATATATTATATACCAATGTACAGTTAATAAATCTATGTATGTAGGAGCGTCAGTCGAAAATACAATAATAAATTTTAATTTTAAATCGTGTAGGTCTTACGTCAAAGTTTTAAAACTAGATTAGCTAAGTAAAGAAAATACAAAAAAACTTTTTAAATCTTGTAAATGAAAGACTTTCCAAATCCCATTGAAAATGAATAACCTATATATACGGAGAATAGAGTTTGTTAAAAAACAAAAAAATGTAAGGAATGATAGGTATTTTAATAACATCTATAATATACCGAATTTATTGTAGTTTCAAAATAATAATAGTAATAATAGTAATAATAATAATAATAATAATAATAATAATAATAATAATAATAAATTAATGATTAATCTGTTGCTGTTTTTCAGTTATGATTATATAAATCAAACTAGAATAGACGAGACAATTCGTTAAACTGGTGTTTTAATTTTTCAATTTTTTTATTTTCACCGTCATTAAATAACCTGACTTCCGTTCCAATATATCGTACGAATAACACTGTTTTACTTAAACAAACTGTAAGTATTGCCATACATGTTATAATGTAGATTTAAACAAGTACTTACCTACGTTTTCCACAAATTTATAACTCATAAACATTGCGTTTGAAATCGACAAATGTATATATGAATATTTTTACACTTCATTAATACGAAATAAATTTTTACGGGCCTCAGCGCACGCGCAGCACAAAAAAGTTAACCGCAAATGAATGTCAGCTACAAAGAACGCTTGTAATTCACCGACTAAGAAATTCCGATTTTGCGACAAAATGTACCACTCATACCGCGGTAAAAACTCAAACTTATGGCTGATACCGCGTTTAGTGTCGGATAGTTGTTTGCCGTTATTTTTATGTTTTTCGATTTTACACTTTCACCGAATTCCCACGTTTTGTCTTCTACATTATATTAATGAATGTTGGAAATTTGATCTGTTTAATAAATAACTGATGAGACATTATTGAATTACTAGAAATATTCACTCCCTTGTGAAATACATTTTAAAAATAACGTTATTGTTTAGCAATACAATATGTATATTACTGTCATATACTAAAATTACATCAAAATTAAATATAAGGTATGTGCATATTATAATCACTAATAGGATAAAAAGTTGTACTTAAATTATAATATTTTTTATTTATGTGTTTGTGTTTGTGTTCCTACTACTTATCACAACGATAAAGTTTTCTTATTGCTAGGGTTCGGATTTTAATGCTCTAAAAAATCTCAAAAACGCCTTAATAAAATATTGCCTATTAGCCTGAAAATGGTTCATTACAATTAATAGCATGCAATTTAGACGGGTACATTGATTTTAAAAATTTTTTATATTGTATTTCATTATTACACTGGACAATTATATGTTTTTTAATATTCTCAAATAAAAACCTTCGACGATCATCAGCCAGTGTTGTTTTGTAACTTGAGTAAACTTCGTTCAACGTCAACGGAAGTCAGAGGGACAAACTTTATATGAGCCTATGTCATCAGCAGTTATTTCTTCAGGTAGTCTATTATCTCTAGAAGTAGATTTTTCTTCCAAAATGTTTGAAATATTTTTCATTATTTTAAATCCCGTATTTTTTCCAATGACTGTATTTAATTTTTGCTTATTGAGTTTTCCGATACTACTATTATCTACTACGATTTAATTTTATATTTTAATAATAATGTCCATTGCCTCAACCATCAGTAAATCAGATGTTTCCAATGTTGTTATGCGCGTATGTGAGTTTCCATAATTTTCTTTTATAAATATTAAGTTTAATTTCAAGCTAGGATCGTTTAACAATTTTTGTACATTTTCAATTGCTAAAGCATCTCCTTTGTTATATTCCATCACAACAAATTTAACCAACTGGTAATTTTCACAGTAGTATAAAGCTGCAATCAACCATGTATACCACCTAGTTAGTATTGGCTGAGGTGGCATTGGTACTATAGGTGCAATTTCTTTAAGCTTCAATACTTGAGATGAGCATTTTAAAAATATTTTTTTATGTTTGATATGCATGTTTAATGCATCTACTTTGGGAAAGCATTTGCGTATTTATTCAGTTACTTTGTGTATAGATTGTGCTAAGTATGTAACATGTTCCATTTTTGTATAAAATTCTTTAATATTTTTTCCTGCTTTGACCATATAAGATGCTGCATCATTGAGAAATAAAAGTATATTATCATGTTTAACATCCTCTGGCCACAATATGCACATCCATTTATCAAATAGTTTAGCTATTGTATTTTTATTTGCTTTTTCTAATACTTCAAAATTAAGTAAAGATTGTTTACCAGGTCTTCCAATTTCTAATGTGTCGATAACAACATTTGTGATCGACCTTCTACATCTATAGTTTCATCGATACTTCCACAACTACTTATTTTTTACATAAGCTCTTATAGAACTAATTGTATTAATGTAACATTCACTTACATAGTTTTTCCATATTATTGATTCTTTTGGAATGTTATGGTTAGTGTACTTAGAGATAAATATTGAAAACTGGTATTTTTGAGCTTATTAAGAGGAATATTTGCAGATATCATCATTTGACAAAGATCTACATTAAATCTATTACTTGTCGACATATTACTCAAAAGCATACGAGTGGTTTCACCATCTTTTTTTTTTTTTTTTTCCAATAAAAAAATACGTGGGTAAATCTTTTTCTCTTGCCATATGTTGAGTCACAATGAATTTTTTTTTCATTCCTACTTTAACATTATAAATTTTGCAGTATGAAATGCTATCATCAGTCGAAAATATTTCTTCTCCAAATTCACTAACATAAGCACGTAAACAGTATACATCAGACTTTTTCACTTTAGGCATTTTTACAAATGAAATTACTAGGTAGAATCAATATGCTTGCAATACCGCTATATGAGTAGGTACTAAACATGTGTTACATATGCTGTTCAATATATAGCACAAAACACAATTATAACTTGATGTTTATCGCAGTTAATTAAAGTCATATGAATCGTCAAATAAGTTATTTATTGTTTGATAAAGAAAAGGTTCAACTATAACTGTACAACTCTTTGCAATTAACTATTCACTGTGACTGTCATCTCCATCATTAAACGTAAAGTACACAAAATATAAAAATATATCGAAGCAAATAAATCAATTTTAAAATGTTATAATTTTTAAGGAGATCATTTGATCTAAATTTACACATTTGAAAATAATATACGAAAAATGCCTTTAAAATAAAATAATACCTTAATATAAAAAAATGTTCTAAAAATCAAAAAAAATAATAAAATAAAAAATAATGCAAATAAAAGTTTAATTTTTTTAATTCTTTGATTCTTTGCTTGGAAAGTATTATTTTAGAGCAGAAAATTATGTCATTAAATTTAAATTAAAATTCCATTAAAATCCGAACCCTACTCATTACTAACTATATATTTGTATGTTTATTAAACAATAATAATAATGAGTGTAGTAAAATAATAGTAATTTATTCTTAAATACAAATTATATTAACACAGGTAATATATAAATGTTATTTTTGTTTAATCGCCATTGATTGAAATAATTTAAGAACATATATTACACAAAAGGTAAATCCGATGTGATATAATCATAAATATACATAGGTATTTAATAAAACAAAACAATGTTTTCATAGTATATGCACAAATAGTATTTTATGTATTTAAAATTTAAAAAGGTATAAACAGTGATTGTGTTTTTAAAATGCATTTTACTTCTTAGGTGGATGCGTTCCTTTAATAGTAGTTCTATGTAATACTCTGAGACCGACTTTACTTCTAGGTTCCTGTGTACTAGGATGAGCATAATGGCCAACGGCTAAGTTATCCGATATAATGAAATCGCCAGGTTCCCACTAGAAACAATAATATAATAATGTAAAAAAAAAATATATATATAAGCAATATATTAGTAATAAAATTATAAAGTAATTTTTAATAGGGTCATTTAGGTATTTTGTTACAAAACACAATTGTAATAACATCTAGGTAAAGTTTTAGGATTTGCCAGGCATACCCAAAAAACTTTCAAACTTAACCCATCTCTGAAACTGACATTTTAATAAAATGTCTAATTTTAATTTTCTATTTTCTCTAAGTTTTAAATTTATTAATCCTATACAATAAACACTATTAATTGTATTTATTGTTTTGAAATAAACATTTAAAGTAATAAGAATAGTTTTTCTTAATACAATTTTATTATATATACAAATATGTTTTATTACTTCTAATTAAACATTTAATTTAAAATTTAGAAAAGTAATTAAATTAATTTAATAGAATAAAAGATATATTTAATAAAACCAAAGATATTTAAGTACACATTTAAAAAATGTAAGCATTTGTAAGTATATATTAAACCATATTAATAATACATAAATAAATATAGTCATTACTAACTTTTTTTTAAAGTTATTTTAACATTAAGTTTAGAAAACAATTATATATCTATTGAAAAAATATGCCTTTCTCTGTTATTATTTATTAAAACTGACTTTCAAAATGTTCTAATTTCTAATTACTAAAATTACTGAAAACTTCTAGTTCATAAATTAACAATTTAAAAATGTAATGTATAGTTAAATAAACATTTTTTTATTTTAGTAGTCTAATATATCAACTACCTAATAAATTATGTAAACAATATTAGAATTCATATTAAAAAATTAATTTAAAAATACCTTGTGTACATATATATATTTTCCATCATCTTGATAAATTATATTTTCTATTGAATTTAACAATTCTTGATATTCTTCATTGGTAGCAATTCGTTCTGAAGATTTCTTATAGTTCCAAATAAAACCAGTAGTCATTCCCAAATGAAAACATAATACCTACAAATGGTTTTTAAAGTATGATTACATATTTTATTATTTAAAAAACACAAAAAAAAAAAAATTAAATCAACAACTAAACACACTGCTCTGCCTGTCTGAGGATGACTATATATCAATGGGTGTATGGGTCCAGATCTTCTGTCACTAACCATCCATGCTCGATTCCATCGACAATAAGTTTCTTCATCCAAACTTTGGATTAATTCAGTCAGTGGAATAAACATTGTGTGTCCTTCTTTAGGAACAGAATTCATATGATACAAAGAATAACTAAATGGTACTGGTTGAAAGGTCCCATCTATATGCCAACCTGATCGTCCAACACCTTAAATTTAAATAATATATTTGTAATATTTTATTTACATAAATGAAATGAAATAATATATAATATTATTAAATTAGAATTTAAGTATAGATAGATAGTTAAATTTGATGGGTAGATTTTCTTTCATATTTCAATAATTTGATGAAATCACGTCCTCACAAAACATTTTATATGTTTTATACACACATGGCTTATTTGGTAAGGCTAGTATTGTATTTTGTGATGTATTAAACACAAAATAGTAGTTCTGTTGTATTAAATTTAATTTTGTAAAAATATGAAATTCAAACATTAGATATTTAAAAACTAAATAAGAATCAAATAAATTAAAAGTTAATAATAATGAGTAAAGGTCCTGTATAATTTTAGTCTCAATTTATAAACCTTCGTAAGAATTGTTCAACACCATCTAACCATTAATGATAATACCAATTAATATAATATATAAATCAATAATGTTTACATTTTGTAGATTTAAATATAGGTAAATAGATTTAAATGATTAAGTACCCAGTTGTTCAAATGATAAATGTAAAATTTTATAAGAAATAGTTTTACTTTACTGATATTTGTAGATAATGTTACCTGTGCAACCTTCATTTTTATCATTAGATACTCGAAAAACATCAGGGTGAGGTGATTTTGGATGTTTGTAAAATGTAGATTCTAATTCTCCAAACCAACGACTGATTTCAACATGTCTGTCACCACTTATGACACCTTGATCTTTAAATATTAAAATTCTATGTTTTGTAACATCTTTCCGTATCTGTTCAATAACTGCAACATTTATGTAAAAGTTAAGACTTAACCATTATATTATGTAGCAACTCAAATTATATATAAATACATATATATCAATTCACTAGTTTCACAAAATATATTTTCGATGAATCAAAAAATTATAATGACATTTGATTTTTAGATAATTAATAAATTTAAATTAAAAACAATATTACCTTCAGGTTTATATTCCGATTTCAAATCAATTCCACGTACTTCACATCCTAATGGCTTTATAGTTTTTTCCATTTTAATGATTATATTTTTAAACATTAATAAACAAACCAATTATTATGTATTAAAATGAAACGGTTGAATTCATTAAAAAAAACTTATTATTAGTAGTGATAGCTGACAATTGTAAAAATAGCCTAGATATTAATAAAATATAACAAATTTTATTAACCTCTAATTTTCGAATCTTTTAAAAGTTGTAATATTAAATTAGATAGTAACTAACGAGTTGATATTGTCTATTTCTTCATACACTATAATCGATTTACTTCAAACTTATCAATTGTTATATATCAAACGTATTGATAATAACGTGTGATAAGATAACGAAAAAAGTGAAAGTTATACAACGTATTATCAAAGATATATGTTAAAACTAGATAGCCGACTTCCTTTACACGAAATGTTAAGTAATCGTGACGGGGAAAAACATCTCTTATCAAAGAAGTCTGTGTTAAAATTTGTTCACTGGCAAATAGTTGATTAACATTTTACGAAATTTTGTTTGTTTGTTAGATATTAAAAAAACTAATATTTGATCATTCAACAGTGTAATTTGTATATTACACATAAAACGATTAATTATTGTCGTATTAAAATAATGTACTTTGTTGATTTTTATCCATTACTCACTGGATTAAAGAAAACAATTTCCCATACGAGTTTGGTTTTTCATAAATATTTCCTAACCGAAAAGAGAAATGAATAACTGACGTCTATCAAGTAAATAAACATTATAAGTATCAATCTTCAAATGTATTTTCGTATATGGAAAATGTGTTGTTACAAAAATAAATAGGTTATTAGTTACTTGTTATACGCACGAAAATAAGTGAATACCAATTTCAGACACTTTTTTACTATGGCATTTCCATATACAAAATGCATAAACCATTCTTAAAAATGGATTGAAATTATAATTTTCTGTACCTATAAATACATGAAATATTTAAATTCGCAAAATTTAAAAATCATAAAAACCATTATTCGTTTCTCATCATTGAACAAATTGTAGACCCCTTGATAAGAAAAGTCTGTCGTTTTCCCAACTTCAATGTTAACGTCAAATCGGTCGTCTATAGTATTTTAATATATGCGTCTGTGCATGTTATAACATTGTTTTACATGTCTATGGCCACGACATTATCTATTTTGTCATGTCCGTAGCATTGGTATAAGATGTGTGTAAACATTGAGATTGATTATTTGACTATAAATATGCAATCATATTTTTAAAAAGGCAAATATAATTAAATAATAATAAGCAATGACGGGATGCGAGTCGGAGAACTGTTTAGGAAAGGTGGAGTATAGAAAATAAATTTGAACAGAATTCAAATGAATGTAAAGCAAAAAAAAAAATATAATGTTCTTTTTTTACCTTGCATACATAATTAACCGTTGCAAAGAGGATTGAAAGATTAGGCCGGGTCCGGTGCATTCGCAACAAAGTTGAATTCACCGACAAATATAAATAAGCAAATTACAGACCGATTTCGTTGGGAGTAGTGGCTCGTAGGCGGAATGCGCGCGTTACCTATATAGAGACAAAATCGGTTTTCCGCAGGACGAGTTCAGTTTTGCGCGCCAACGTGGATACGTTTAGTTTTGTCGGTGAATTCAGTTTTAAATCGAGGGCACAGATCCTGTCTGATCTATCTTTGCACGGTCAATTACATTCACGGACATAATAAAAAGTCAAGTACGCGAGCAGCAAGGTAAAAAGAAAACACAATTTCGATACAATATATTTGCTTTATAGATTATTCCTTTTTATTTTTTCTAAACAATTCTCGAACCCACACCCCGTCATTGCCTATTATTATTCAATTGTATTTGCCTTTTTGTTCGTATTATTACAAATATTATTCGTAACTCGCAATAAACGATATATTATTGACAAAATCTTAAAAATTTGTAAATATAATCATGCGACAAGACGTGTTCTTATATACGAGATTTTCGATACAATTTGCTTATGATTTAGTGTTTCCGATTAAAGTATTCGAAAAACACTTGGTCCGTTGGTATTTACATAATTTAATTAAAATTTTATAATCAGAATATTTGATTTTTGAATTTATGTTATTCCTTAAGTATACGCGTGTAACTTATTCGATAGATTTTCGGTTTTTGTTTTTGAAATTTCATGCGCCAAGCTATTATTACAAATTTTTTTTTTTATAGAAATGTGTTGCCATATTACATTTTAACAATAACTATTACAAAATGACAATAAATAAAACATTCATAAATACAGATATCTGATGTTGCGTATTATTTTAAGAAAGACAGTAACATCACTTAAGTATTATAAACGAGTATTATTCAAAGTAGTTGAAACGTTTTCTATTTTCACACGAATACGAGTTTTCCGGTCTGCTTAATATACTGAGGATTGCGAGAATAAATTATTATCCATCCCAAAAATAGAACAAACTGAATTTTATTTGTTTAAACATTTTGTTTTTATTTTTATTGTTTTTCGACAAATTCGGTACGAATTTTATTTTTGTTTTTGTTTTGGTTCGATAATTTCCAATTATGTGTTCGAAAATCGAACTGATCGTAACATCAGTTTAATAAATAATATTAATTCTAAATATACAGACGTGTACGTGTTTAGTCAAATTGTACAGTTTTTGATTTCATTACAGCGACGCTGGAGTCGATTTCTATTGTTCTAAAATTATTATTAAAACCTTGTATCTACGTATATCGCCGCCTTGTAAATCATGGCAACGGAACTACGTGAGTGGCCGGAAGAATTTATTGACGTTTATCGTTCCAAGCCGTGTCTTCGGAAGATTAAACAAAAATAATATCGTGATCGAGTCGAAAAATGTGTAAGAATATTTTCAAGACGTCCATAGGTTCTTCCGGTCGCTAAAAATCTTAAAGTCGACGGCGATCTTTCATGAAGCGATGTAACATTACCGTATTTCGTTTCTGGGTTAGTCATGTAGACAGAATCTAGTCGTCTATTGGATTTTGCAAACACATCGATCACGTCCTCAGAGTTTATTATGATATACACGATGAGCATATAAACAGTCCGTTCGATCCGTGTTCCTATGTGTTCGCCGTAGAGACGAAAAATCGCGTTCGGCTGATGGTCACAATAATATTCAACAGAATTTTTCCCGAGTAAAACACGGCCGTCCCCTTCGTCCTCCCGCCACCACCGCCACTACCACCACCGCCACTACCACCACCACCACCAACACCACCACCACCATCATCATTGAATCCGCGCGCTGGCCGCCACTGTACTGTGCGAGAGGAGTGGGAGGGGTTTCGTCGCGATAACGTCCAGCGGTGTTAACATATAGCGAGCCGCGTACCGCTGGAACGGCCGTCATTGTTCGTCGTCGCGGTGTCCTGCGGTATCGGTCGCGGTCGTCGTGTTTTCTTCTTCGTTCGATCGACGCGGGTTTTCGTACACGGGGCTTTGGCACGTCGTTTTACACGTTTACAGCGTTAGTGTACACAGCCGTTAAACGACACGATCCGTGGAAACGACGTCGAGCGCCGGGCGGCGGTGGGTGAGGGGACACGTGGCGGTTAGGCCGGCGGTGTTCGTCGCTTCGTCGCTTCGTCGGTCGCGGTCGCGTTTACGCGGCGCACGGCCGAGTCCAGTTAAAAATACGCGCGAGACGCTATTGAGACGAAGCCGTACGGGCCGGGCCGCGTTCGTGCAGATCGGAGTCCGAACCGGTGCCGTCGCGGTGTCCGTCGTCCGTATTGCGTCGTCGTCGTCGTCCACCTCCTTCGTCCGCACCGTCGCGCAACTCACAAGTAAATAGAACCGTATGTTTCCGTCCGCATAGCGTCATAGCGTCACGTTTTCGAAAGCACGCGGTTTCTTTTGTCTCTCGTTTTTGTTGCGCTCTGCGAAAGTGCGTTATTATCGTACGTACCAGATTCACAGTCGACTTTTATACTCGGGGGCAGGGGGTGGTATATATATATGTGTGTGTATATGTATATGCGTCTACAAAAGTATACGAAATTATTCGAAGATAAACGATATTATTAAGTTACATTTATGCGTGTATTTATAGATTACGCTGCAAGACAGCACCGTCGGTGTACAAGGCTTAAGTATAATAACGCTCCATTGCCTTATTTCACTCATGACTTCACTATCAAAGAATTTCTCGTCTAAATAAATAACCAATATTATTGTCATTTTTCTGATTGTTTTTTCCCTCGATATTTTTCCCTCTCATCATGGTAATTCGATATTGAAAATGCATTGTTATATTTCAATTTTTTATCAATATTGTGCTGTAATGGTTTCGCACTGAAAGCTTTTAAATAGTAACATATATATATATTTATAACGTTTTTCTATTAGCCCTTGTTTTACTTCCTCAAGTTCAAATACGGCAACATATTTACTTAAGTTCATAATATTATGTTTAACTATGCAAAACTACGACGTAAATATATATATATATATATATAAACGACGCATATATGTGTATCAGACTATAATTTTTCAATATGATAATTCTATAATAATTTGTTGATAACATTTTAAATGATTGTTTAGGTTATAGGTACTTCGGTATGTACATTATATATTGTTTTTATAATTGATTGACTATGCGAATGCAACTGATTATTATTCAACGGCGTAGTTTAAATTGTTTGTTAGGAATTCATATTGCTAAAATAACGTTGTGATTATATTTTATTATAGATTCTTGCAATTTTAATTGCATTTTATATGAAGTTTTTATGAACATATAGCTTATAAAATATAGTTTCTGAACATTAATTTTCAAGGTTTTTCGCATTAATTACACATTAGAAAAACCCTGAAAAACAACTCTAATACCTAACTAGAATTATTTTTAAAATTGCGACAATAGATATGCTCTCAAATATGTGTGCCCGACTCACCTCCACAGCGTACCCTAAACATACCTACGTCCATATGGACACGCATAAAAAATATTAGTTTTGTTAATTTTGACGTTACATAAATAGATTATCTATTTTAATATTGTTTTTTATCCGCGTTTAGTTTTTTAACGAATCACAAATTATACAACATAGTGTAATGCTTACGTTAAGACTTAATTGCAAAATAACACGAGTTTTGTTTTCTAAAACAAAATAATTCAATACATCCGTTTTTAATAATACGAAATGAAAAATATTAGTATTCAGTATAATTTGTTTTTAATATTCTCAACACAAAAACTAAACATCTCCATTCTACATTACAATATTATTCGTACCTACAATAAAACGTTATTTAATATGTGCATTTTGATGTATATACTTACATATTACTGTACCCACTCGAACACGCCTCGAAATGTTAGGCCTAAGATTTTCATTATTAATTCGACATTATTGAAAACAATTGCCATGAGCCATTAGAGAATACAAAGTTAATTTATGGGTAGACTTTGCTATTATATCACTCAAACGTATATTATATATACACGTAAACACCGAAAGTACGAGTGTATTATGTTGTTTTTGTTAAATTACACGAGAGTAGTATGTAAATTAGTTAAATTAATAATTTACGTTAATATCTCAGAGTAAATATGTACACGTTTTGATTTTATTTTATAAATAATATTCCTATCGGACAATGCACAAAAAAATATGGTAATTTTGTACCATGTTTGGTAAAATTGTATTCAAGATAATATTAATTTGAACTATAACAATCGTTTTCAATGATCTCGTACCTTGTGGGTTAGGAAATGGAAGTCGATTTGAATGCCATGTTATTCAGTTTATTTCAAATATAAGTATTACGTAAAATTGTTAAAATACTCTACATTAGCGGACCATAGGGTGTTACGATTATTTAGTGATAAACATTTGACGAGTAACAACAACATAAATCGGTCAAATGAACAAAAATAGACACAACTGACTAACGAGTATGAGTTGGCTGGCGTTTCGTTGACCTACACGCATAGCTGTTACTATATAATATTGTGATGGACATGTGCGTAGGCAGATATTATGCTCCAGCTTAATCGTTGTTTTCGTGGGAAACGGTTGGTTAAATTGCCTTTATGCAGTTATTTGTTTTACAATACCTATGCAATACGAATGCTATTACCATTTACCAATTATTATCATGTTCGTGCACCCAAATGACTATAAATACATAACATAACATAACATAACATAACATCGTCGTAATTTATAATACGTATTTTTTTTGTAACACTTCGTTTTTTTTTTTTTTTTACGTATAGTAAATTACCGAAAGTTAAATAATTTATAGTGGTATATTATAACGGACTAATATAATCAATTAATTCTTCATAGTATATTGTACTAATATATAAACAACATAGTTGTTCGACTATTAATATTAGGTTGAAACAAGAGTTTTTATAAAAATAAACTGGGTTTTTTTATTCAATATAAATTTATTGTTTTATTGTTGTTTATAATTTTAAATGTTTTTTTGTGTCCCAATAAAATTCATGCCTATTCAATCATTTTAAGATATATATGTCGTTTCTCGATTAATCTTAAAATGTTCTATAGAACCATTTTTCCACAGTATTAAAAATAATTCTGATATTTAATTAATATAAAATACACACTAATTATAATGATGTTTAATCTGTTGCCTAATTTATTATTTTTAAGGAGTTATTACACAGGGACGGTAATTATGTTTTAAATAATAAATAGTTATATAAATATAATTTAATATAGATGAATAAATTAGACAACACAATAATAAACAACAACTTACTTTGTATACTTGAGTAGTTGCAATGTAATACTTAATTAGATACGCATGATAAATGGATTATATCAAAAAATATTTATTTTTGTGGGCGTTTTTCGTTTCTATATACTTATTTAATTAATAGTTTGTATTCTTAAGTATTGAGTAGTAAACATTATGTGTATTGAATTGAAATTTAAATAATGAGTATACATTATGAATTTATAATTTAATAATTTATCGGTTTTTAATATTACTATGGTCTTTTTTCTTTCTGTTGGGGTTTACAACTTTTAAATGATTTAATATTATAGAGACCAGTGTATTATTTTGTATAACTTGCCGATCGATACAATAATTTTCAAATTGTATTTATTTATTTTAAATAATATTTGTATTTTATCATAGAGTCTTTTTTGACATTGTTTATTTCTGTACTTACTGCTATTATGCTAATACCCTGTATAATCGTTAACATACATATCAATTGAACACATTTTTCTCTTTATAATTATTCACGAAAATTAATCAGATATTATATAAGTTGTTTTTTTTCTAGTTGGAAATTGAACTGTATCGATATAAATGTATATAACATAAAATATGAAACATGATTGAATTTCTCCGGGTTCTTTACATTAATTAATACTTTTTTCAATTATGCAGTTTTTTTTTAAATTGTATAAAACAATTTTTACCGAGAAGATTGAGCACGATATTTTCTTATAATTTATTTTCTCATAGAAATTATTGTGAAAGTAATGTAACATAAAATAATATTTACCCTATAAATGTAATTTCATCATCATCATTATTATTATTATTATTTGTTAGTATTTTATTTGAAAAATTTATTACAGCCACCGATAAAGTAGGATTAGTATATGTATGTATATATCTATTTAGTATTTAATATTATATACAAGTATCAAAAGTATTGTTAAGGATGCTCAAATAATATTTTGGAAGTTAACAGAGTACACTTTATTTCTCCAATTTCTAACTGTGCTGCTTTTAATGCTTATTGTCTAATCTAATTTGCATATGACTTACGCATTATTATATACGTGTTTATATGTTTATTCATATAATTGTTTGAATATAGTATGTGAATATTTAAAACATATCAAGACAATGCTTAAACTTTAATGTTGGTATTCATATATTTTATTCATCTCTATATAATTACATGTTTTCATAAATTTGAGTCGCACAAGTTTATTCTATAAAACAAGTTATGTTTTTATCGCGATTTAATTATTATTAAACACACTTATAATGGAAAACTCTGTAACGTTAGACGTTATATCATTATTACACTAAGTTGAAAATGAATAATAGCCACTCCATGAAGGATACGATTGGTTATGTATCATTACGATCAAATTTGTTAAATATATATTAGATTATGTAATATTTAGCATTCTATCTATTTTTAAATTTATTGTATTAGTCTTTTATGTAACTTAACTCGTTTTAGATAATCTACAAATATGGGTAATAAGAAATGGTAAAAATACCTATATTTTGAATGCGTAAAAATTATGTGTATATATGTGTATACGTAACGCAGATTGTAAAACTATATGTTTATTTATTATTTTTATTATTCGTGCCCATTATCCAACCATTTATGTAAATAATTATTAATATATAAGAGGAATACAGTACAGGGACTTTTTATTTTTATCTCTAAATTGAGTGAAAAATCAATGTAGTTCTTACAGTATTGTGTTTCGGAAAATGTGAACATATTTTTTTCATCTGCAGTAATTGTATTTATATTATATTATAAATCGCATTAACACGACCGTGTAAATGTCAAAATGTGTGTGAAATTCTTATATAATTTACATGTCATGATTAATTTATATCATTAATTTACACGTGCGATTAAACGCATCGTATTAATCGTCAAATACAAATGTAATTTGTACGATAGGTACTCAGGGGTTATCTATTTTTTACATAAAACACGTAATTTATTTTTGCGGTTCTCTTTGTGAGAACCATATATTATGAGACCATTGACACGATTTAGCACATTAATTTAATTATACCTACTTGATCTGCACCGCGACCAGATGAAGTTTAAATACTCAACTTGAAATGTAATTTGGTGAAAGATCATTATGCGAAAAAAAATACACACATTATGTATTTAAAGTATTGCCCTTGCTTCTGTCGGAATATTAATGAAGACGTATGTATAATATATATATATCAAGTAGCGACCACACAGAGTAACATAGGCAGGTACATATATATATATCGTACGTATTATTATGCGTGGAAACGTATAGTTAGCTGCGCGCCGACGTGGGAGGGCGGCCGATGACAAAAATGAAACGTTATCGGGAGGGCTCACGATTCTAAAACCTCAAAAGAATGTTAATGCTCCGAAATGTTTATGGTCCGGTGCAATATTTTTATTTCAACCGCGATGTCCATAAAAAATAAAAAATAAAACACACGCACACACCTGTGTAAGTCGACGAAGCGAGCTAGTGTGAAAGAGAGGACGGAACACATATTGTAATGACTGTTTTATTTCGAACGCGCGTTGCAGAGGAGAGACATTAACGTCTTGTCCGTCGCCGTAGCCGACGATTAACCTCCCTCCGAACCGCTCCGGTCTATTACGCAGTCAATTTAACGCAATGAAAACGACGACCGTCTAATAATAATAATAATAATAATAATAATAAATAATAATAAATAATAATAGCAATAATAATAATGATGACACCGGTTCGTCGTATACAGACCTCATCAGCCTCGACGGGTGTTTTCTGCCGCTGCCACGCCGCTATCGATAGTTTATGTCCTTGTGGCGCGCGCCACCGACGACGACGATTACCGTTCGCTAGTCGTCGTCGGTGTCGTAAAACACGTTCGATTTAATGCACACACACACACATACACACATATATATATACATTACGTTTTATATATTTTTTCGAAACCTGTAAATGCGCGCGACGAATTTTTGTCGGCAGCTGCGGGGTGATGGTTATTATCGGTAATTTTTCCAAAGACTAAACAGTATAATTTTGCAATAAAGTAATTTTTCGTTTTGATCACTTCAGCATTTTATTTTTCCAGTACGTTCGATTTCTTGTTATCTCTGCGTGTTTAGTTTATTGTTTACTAAATTTTTGTAATGTGTATGCGTTTTGATTATTTTATTACATGATTGGTTTTTTTTCGATTTTCAATATATTATATCGATATAGTTAATTATTTTGAAGACTAATGATCATGTCGATATTAGTAGATATGATCTTATATAAAATGTTGATCAGTTATTATTAGGATTTTTGGTTTTTTGCAAGGAAAAATAATTAAACGTTTACTGAAGCTATTATATTTGTAACAATTTAGAAACAAAATATCTAAACATTTCAGCATATTATTCCTTATCTATGTATTTAAAAAGCAAAACGTGTATGAATCACTATTACTAATTCGTACATAATTTTCAGCATATTGTTTTCAAAGTACAGATGTACATTATATTCTTGTTTTGTACCGTGCAACATCTCAAACAATCACTTATTTTACACAGTCATATTAATAAGACTTCAAATGCATCTGCAAAAATCTCTCGTTTTGGTCGACCGATATTTTATTTCAGATCGAATTCCTAACCGCCCGCAGGTTTTCGTGCATTTGATTTTTTTTTCTTTCGAACAGTCGATGAAACGTGTATTCTTCACGGTTCACTAATCTTTTTTAAATTACATACACAAAGCGCGGGTCGCGGTATGTGCTCAGTTGGCTACCCATAAGCGAGCGAGACACTAAATCTTTCTAGAAAAAAAAAAATAATAATATTGGTTCACCAGACTTACTATTTCAAGATCCTTGAATTTCCGGTTAAAGACCTGAAGATTTCTGGTTCAATAGACCCAATAGTCTTTTCAGTGACGGACTGTCAAAAATTACAAATTAAATCCCATACAATAGGATTTCGGATGTGCGACGAATATTGGTGTTCATTATATGTACTTTGATTTTGTTGTAGGCACGCTGAAGCAGGATGTGGCCATATTCATATATACGGAAAACCGAGAGCGTCGCAGAGCTTAAGCTGAAATTCACCGATAACCAAAATGTCAAAAACGGCATTGGGGTTTCGGGCAAAACAACTAGGACGCCGCAGACGAGCACAAGTGTTGTGAATGGAAAGTTGAAAATAATGGGGGCAAAACAGAATATGCAGATCAAAAACTCGAAAAAAAAAGTGAGTACTGATTAATTTGTATATAAATTACACCCGTCCACCACCAGTGCCTTAACTACTTATAAAAAAATACATAATTAGTTTTCATGAACGAAATTGTAGGATTTTTAATCATAAAATCGTTGATAATGTATGCCAATACTAGAAATTAGGGTATGGTGTTGTTTCGTCAAAAATTATAGACAAATTTTAAATTACATTATAATGTACTCGAAACTAAAAACTACCTAAACGAGATGTTGTAGAAGCCATGTTGAATCATATTAATATTTCCACTGTATATGAAAACCCACAACAGTCATTTGTAACGAATAACTTGAAAAATATTATTGTATAGATAGTTTGAACGATAAATTGTCAATTAACCTATGGTTGTAACGTATTTTATTGTGATATTCTAACAATATGTTATGAGTTAATAATTACTCTAAAAAAATATCGCCGTGTTAATGGCCATTATACATATGAAAACGTATAATAAAATTTCATTACTAATTAATTGTAATAAATAATAATGATAAACGAGATTAAATAATAATTATTGAATAAACTTAGTCTCAAAAAAAACTATATAATTACAATTTATTGTTACGATTGGAACTTAGTTTTTTCATAAACATTATTTAGTTTCATATCTTTTCAAATTTATATGTATACAATCATAATATGTTCGTTTAGAACAACAAAAATAATCGGGGGCATATGTAGTATCAATTTTATTGGCATTAAAAACATTTTACAATATTTGATCACGAATAACAAGGGGCGCACTGGCGGCCATCGACCGGTTATAACACAGTGACCGGTTCTATCTGGTTTTAATAGTACATACACATACAGATCCAAGACAAGATACACCATATACACCTATATATATATATATAAGCGCATATGCATGTTGTCCCGTTTACTTCCGGTTCCAATTCCCAGTTTGTTAGTAAAAGAAAAGAAATAAAAAACAAAACGTTCGAATACCGACGGTATTTCACGCAGAATATCATATATTATATGGTTTAACGCCGTGATTTATTCCGCGTTCGAAACGTATAGTAATTTAAATATAATATTACGTTATCTAACATATCAAAACAATTATAATTTAGACATCACGATAATATTATTATGATCCATGCATCATCGTTACTATAAAATGCTTTCTACAAATTCCCGACCGTATAATATATAAATAGGATGTGATATATTTGTTCTATTTCTATTAAAATAATAGTTTCAATGATAATGTGCGTTCATGATTGAATTTGAGTATAATATAATGCATCACGAACAGGAGATAATAATATATTTAATAAAATAAACCATATAGTTTTAAAATAAATGATGTAGCTATACTTTGAATTATTTATATTATATGTATATATATATATATACATATATCAATGAATATTAATTATTTCAACATGCGTGTCAATTCAATTAAAATAATAATAAATAAAACGAGAACAAGCACAACATGCTGTTTTGAAATTATAATGGATTCGTATTTGTAAGGGTATTATGTTCGGATTTTCAATAGTGTCATAGATATTAAACTTAATAATAATTTACCCTTTTTATGAAAATTAAAAATACAATTTTCAGCGTAAATTTTATTTTTCTTCAATAAATTTCAATAAATTTGATACACCATGTTGTAAAATTAATTAGATAATTCAATTACGTCTAACAAAAAAATCGGGTTTCTAAATATAGCATTTGTTCAATTATCATAATTTAATGTTTTTTTTTTTTTTTTTTTTTTGGGTTAATAGTTATTTATTAACCTATATCCTATATCAAATATTTATTTATTAATTTTTAATTTTATTTCTGTCAAACTCGTTATTTTGCTAGTTTATGTGTTTTATACTTTTTCCCCATCAAAAACCTGATTTTGATTGGTATTATATATTTTGATTGATTTTATTGATATTTAACTGGTGTATTGAAAAACAGTTTTTAAATAATATTCTAACTGTTCAGCATTTCTCTCCATAAATTGTTTATTATAATAGTGATTGTGTTGTATTTATTTTATTATTGTGAAGTGTATTTGTACAAATAAATTGTCGAAGATAGATTTATTGAAATCAGTTAACTATGTGCAACGTCAAGAATAGTCGAAATAATATTTTAAAATATTATACAATGTTAATCTGTTAAAATATGTGAGTAGTTACGTTTCGTTTCCTTTTTCTCTTTTTAAACAATGTGTCCTTGAATTTTTAAGAACGGGGTCCGACATGATAAAATAAGAGTTCGGTACCACCAAACAGACCACCCTTGGCGATTTGTATTATTCAACTGTCTTATTGTATTTGTGTTGAACCTTTTGAAAATCGGCCTTCTCGCCATGTAAGCAAATAGTTATTTAACTTATGAGTTATGACCATTAAGACACCTATAGTGCACCATGTGAATCAGACAAACGTCTTATCCAACCCATACAATAGTGCGGTTTAGGGGTGTTACCAACGTGTATCAGTTTACTACGCATATACGAGTTGTGGTAACTTACTGGTATTTGTTTTGTTTAGCGTTTCCAATGCATTATGTCTATCTTATTCACTTTTATATGTATATAAATAGATATATATGTCTATTATTTTAAGTTTTGTAAAGAAAAAACGTGAACTTGCAAAATTAATAGACAAATTTCACATTAGAATTATTATTATTGTTATGTTGTATAAAATATTTTAAAATTATATAATATTTTTACTAATTTTATAACCCTATAAAATGTTTGAGATAAACACAGTATAAACGTGATGGTAACAAATGTTTAATTGATTAAGTGCAGTAAATGTAGGTTACATATCTATAATTATTAGTAGTATCCCACTGCCTCAAGTATTGCGTAATAATTAAAACTATTTCCAATAAAATAATTATGTGTCGAAGTATATTGATATATTTATTGTACACATTAATTTATCGAACTTGATTTTTAATTTAATTCTAATTTAACGTGTAGGTATAAGTAATTTGGATTTACTGCATAAAAAATATTTTGAAATTTAAATTCAGTCCACTTAAAATCTAAAAAGAAAATTACATGTTCCTATAAATATTATATGAATATTATTCAATACACAATGTGCTTTCGTTCAATATTGAAAATACTCGAAAATGATTGTTACATATAACTACGTAAAACATCACAAATATACAATTGTAAAGAATCGTTTTGGTTAAGAGAATGTCGAATCAACCACATATAACGTAATTAATAAGCGGAACGTATTAATACAACGGTATCATACAAACATACTTGAAATTTTGCTAAGCTACAGACCGGCACACGTTGGTTTCGGTCATGACACTTACGTAGAATTACACTTACCGTTAAGCACGCGCGTGCATAACAATAACATTACCCATTTATTAATTTATAATTCGTTTTACGTTTTACATTTTTAAATTGAATTCAAGATTATCCAACGGAAATTTATGGGTTATGTAATTTAGTACTTGATCAGTCGTAATGCAACAATAATTGTAAATGTATGTTGTACGTATTCTGTAGGGATACACAATTACGCAGAAATACGAAATCCCAATTTGCATGGGAAACGAAACGAAGTTAATCTCTTCTTCGGATTCATCTCACGAATCATTGTACCATACATATTTATATAATATTATACGGAAAATAATCGAATTCATGAGGGTATAACTCATTTCAAGACATGTACCTGACACGTTGGTGGTCCACCAAATATAAAACGCTGTTCTGATTATAGCCCACGGGATGAAACAATATAATAATAATCAACCACCGATATGAATACAATATTGTTGCGGTCCATTCTGCGTTTATACAATTGTTTTTATTTAAAAAACACAGCTATCAATTATTATTTTCTACACCTAACCAAACCGTGGGATTCTTCGATGTAGATCTGTAAGTCATCATGTATTTTTTTTTTTAACTTTGTTATCAACCTTTTTTTTCATTTATAACCGTGAGACCAAGCGGTCCGAGTTTATGAACAATATACTTCACCTAAATTTGTTGTCAATCATAGACTATTCTAATATGAGATTTTGTACATCATTAACACAATGTTATTATACAACTTAAACAGGTAATAATAGACAAACTAATTTCCTTTACAAAATACCTTTGACTCGATCATAATGTATTATTAAGTACCGAATAGATGCATTTGTTTATTATAATTTATAATGAAATGTTTAAATTACTTTATTCTTTTCAAATATATATACAAGTGTATATATATATATATTATAGACAAATTTGAAAAACTAAAAAATATAAATCAAGACGTACCTAATTTTGTCATATCTTACAATTTAAGAGTTATTCTCAGTATAATATATTGATATGTATATTATATGTAAATTCTTATAGGTTCACATATTATACTCTTTTAATAAATGTTTTATTTCGTTGATGTCCTACATTGATGTATATGTATGCAATTTAAAAAATACGTTTCAATTATTTATATCGTGGTAGTATTAAAAATTATTCGATTCGATTTATCGTTCAATAAACACTGTTCAATTTATTTATTTTCAGAGTATTTAATTGGTGAATAAAATAATTTAACCAGCATTATATTATATGTCTATTATGCATTTACCAATAAATAATTATTTAAAATTAAAACGATTAATAATTTTACGAATACGAGTATATCTCAAAATGAGTGCATGTAATTTACAATTTCCATGATAATCATTTGTATAATTTACTATTCCTATATTCTACAGGTATAGATATCATCACATATGGTCGTAGTTTCTTAGTTTCTTCGTTTCGTAATTACAATCTAAAAATATAAATCGCAAAGACGATACTGTTATATATAGCATGTAAAACAAGAGAAAATAGTTTGAACCGATCGTTAATTTTTCTTTTTCTCTTTATTTTTTTGTTTCTTCGAGGCCTTAGGATATAGGAAACGTTAACATATAATACGTGCATGCGAAAATGACCGACTCACGAACGGTATGCGCTATCTGCATGTAAACGTATGGGTATCTCCTGTGTTTATCTTATTTAACATTAATTCAACCGTTGTAAGGATAATATAGCGGCACAGCGGGCCTTAATATTTGAAATTAAACATCTTGTTGGATTTTTTTTATTACTCTCGAGCGAAAAATATTTGTCGAAGAAAAAATATTTAAAAATAGTGGCGAGTAATATACGTATGTATGTATATATATATATATATATATATATATATATATATATTGTAACCTGCTTTCAAGTTAAATACAAAATAAGTGTACGAAACAAAATATTGCAGTTAGATAAAAATATAACTGGTCGCTGGTCAAACACTTGAATTATTTTTCAAATACATATTAACTCCTTTTTTGATTATAATGATTTTTTAAATAATTTTAAATTCACAAATTGAAATCGAAAACGATTTCTTATGTAATTAGAATCAAAACTGTTAAGTGTTGTCAATTTGTTTACAGTTATAACTATACATAATTCTTGCATGAAATGTATGGTTTGAAATAATCTACATAGCACGTTTATACCAATTGAACAATATTCTATTTTGTGAGTGTATTTAAAGTTTGAAAAATCATTTTGTTTATTACACATCTGTTATGTAAGATAGACAATACAATATGAGTATATTGTTTTATTTATAAACAATACTTTTATTCTTTGTAACTATATATATTATGTATTAGTTAATCCTTCTTTTATTTTGCATAATACTATTATATGTTTATACATTATTGTTGTATTACATACACTTCAACATTTATATACTGCCCACAGATAATTAGCTTTATATTCTTATCCATTATTTAAAATTATTATTAAATTAGGCCAGTTCTGAATACTATACGATTTGTTAACAAAATCATATATTTTTCATAAAATGCTAGTGTATCTTTTAATTCTAAAATGTGTGGTACATTCACAGGCACTATTTCATTGTGCACTTTAATAAAAAATCATAAATACTAGTGAAATATGAATGTTAAAATTATATCTGTATTTAAAAATTTTAAATTGCAATTAATCTAATTTAACGATTTAATGTTAGAGTATGTAAAATATTATTTCGCGTTTTATAAAGTTGTCTAACATTTTGTCAAACTTATTTATACAAGTATTTATAACAAGTTATTTACTATTTTGAATGCTTGTACGAACAATCTATATCTAAGTTATATGGTCGTGTGAAAGTTTAGATATTTAGAATAGAGAGTTTATAACACATATAGTAACAATCGTTGATTCAATTGGAAAACGTAGGTAATGAAATGGAAATAAATATAAATATAACGCGATATGAAAATGCATTCGTGAATGTACTAATAGCGATTGCTATATTTACAATCGGAGATTTCATTATTATTTTTTAATGTCAATGGATAACATCATAAACATTGATGACGGTTATTAGAAAAAGTCGATAAATTACATGATATGACATATAGTGTAACGATAAATTCCTTTGTATGTATATATATATATATATATTGTAAACATTGATATTTTATTATAAGATCTGGAAAAAAATTTTCTGTCAAAAATATTTAAAAATTTTCTTTTGTCAATTCGATTATATGAAATTAAAATAATTGCAATTCGTAACAACAAGAGTTCTATGTTTTGCTTTTATCAATTTTTTTTAAGATATTTCCCAATCAAGGTTAGATTTAGTTCCCCATTTATCTACAATCTATATGTATTCAATATATTTTGCATTTTGTAGTCTTTTTATTTTATTTTCCGTTTGATTATACATATATCGTGTATTATTTGAAATTTCGAGCGCATATATATATATATTAATATATCCTCTTTTTTATTTTGTTAACCACGCGAGCAAACAACGAATTGACTTTGAAAAGTAAAAATATTTTACGAAACCCCAAATTGATGGTTTTTAACCATATATATATATACACACACACACGCGTACACACTGACACACCGAATAAATGGTCTGTCAATGGAAGAGTCTCTGTGTTCGGTGTATATTATAGAGAGTTGTGTGTCAGTTTCCTTTCTTTTCGTTGCCGCCGCCACCGCTGCTATAGATCCCATGTATATGCGTACAGACGTCTGCACTGGGCTTACGATGATGGAGAACGATGGTGGTCGGAGCAACAGGTGCTTCGCTGTTGCGCTCAGTTCGGTCTCACGTTCCAACGGCGAAACGTGTTTCGACTGTTGTGTCGTCCGCGCGCGCGTGTTCGGAAATTATGCCGGTACCGTCGTCGTTTTCGGTTGAGTGTCTTCCGCAAGGCTTGTTGCCATACCGTAACATTCGTAATCATCATTAATTTATTGTCGATACCATTTAACTTACACACCATGTCCACACATCCGACGATGGATCTACTAAACACGCCATTTCACATTGATACTACCGTGCAGGTACCACATTATTATTATTATTATTATTATATAACAGTTTCGTTTTGGAATGTTTTCAACCTTCGTTGTAAGACTTGAACGCCAGAACCTGACCGTTTAGTGTAACAAACGATGCGATTCTCGTATTGTTTACCTTGGTCGAGTTCAATGGTCTTTAAAATAACGATCTGTCGAAAACAAACGTGTATGAATTTATCTACTTAGACGTGTTTGTTAACCGCCCTGATAACAATTAATCAATAAAATAAATCTCTATTAGATATTTAAATAGTAATTACTAACCAAATTAAATTTAAAACCGTGAAATTAATTTAAAAAATAACTAAATATCCGTTTTGTAATTTGTAAATAATATTTGATATCATCCACTATAACAATTATTTTATACATTGTTTTTTTATAATATATATGAATATTTTCATAATAATATTATTAAAGTTAAATTCAGGGGCATAATTGAATGGAGTGTCGATTTTTAATTTTTTTGTATATAAAAAATTGTCATACTCATAATGTTGTCAATATAAAACTGTAATTCTTAATTCACATAATAATTATTTTATTTTCTTTCAATGAGAGATATTTTCTCATATATTTGCACTAATCGTAAGAATTATATTAAGTACATATTCGATATTTGCGATGACCATTTTAAAATATTGAAAATACATACATTATTTTATAAAATTTGAATTTTAAAATTTTTTATGAATATTATGAAAATAGTAAAAAAATAAAATAATGAAATGTATACAATAACTTTTCCAATAGCCATTAAATGTAAATTAATATGTACCAATAAATAAATAAAAACATTTATGTTTGAAAATTGGGCATTCAAATATTAAATTGTAATTATTTCTCTAATTTTGGTAATATTCCAAATTTTGGTTTCGGATTTTCCAAATTAAAAAAGTCTTTTATACTACATTAATTTTGAATTAAAACGGCATTTTATTTAATTTTTACCTTTTCGTACAGTAATGAGTATAATTTAAAACACACGTTTACTGTTTATATATATGTTATTCGATTGCCCCTCGATGATTATAGAACGATTTGCAATTTTTTTTTTTTTACAAGTGATATAATGGTTTCGAATTGTCATGGTCCACCGCTATTTCTTGCTAGTAATTTAAAAAATATTAGTAGACTAGTATATATATATTTAACAACTCTTGTGTACAAACAACCATTAAGTATACTAACTATAAAGAATACTGAACTGCAGTATACGCGTGAACGGTTTTAACAACAAATCTTAACATTTACAATAACAAACATACAATTTTCAATGATATTATTAATAAAAGTATATAATTTTCAAAGTATAAATGACTTGAAAAATCTTATATATTAATATATAATCAAAGTTGAAATTTATATTGAATAACTAAAGCTTTCCTTATCAAGTTATGCGTTATTGATAGTTTAGCGTGAAAAAAAACTTATCGGCCTCGACCCAGTGCGTCGCAAAAATCACACGACAAAGCCCTCCGGTATTCATAACGGTTGACCACATATCGATATTGGCCTTAACCTCTGCCTGGACATTCACCTCTGATTTAACCAATTGTGATTTTCGGTCACGAACTTAATTTAAATTCGTTACTTTTAAAATTTCCTCCTACATTACGATGATGGTACGTATAGAAGACGATTTCGAGTTGAGTCTCACGAATAATAATTTCCAATTAAATACATATATGTATGTGTGTGTGTATGTGTGTATGTGTATTGTAAAGACAATGGTCTTCCAAATAGGGTTTGCCGGGGGAAATTCGGGTTCATTAATGTGCGTACACTTGTTTTATTAAAAGAAATTTGGAATTACTTAATGAAACGAACGATACGGTCACTAGTTCTATTTCAGGTGACTAAAATATTAATAGACGTGCATTTTATTTACTTCGTTATGCGTTGATTTTTAACAATCAACCAATAAATATAGTAAAAATCTGTGTATTAATTGATATTTATATATAACTATTTTATATTGTATGGAAGGTGCTTAAACGAGTTGAAATCATTAGATAGACACATGAATACACAAGTCATTATTTCTCAATGTTTGTATACATTTTTAATTGATTTGTTCGAGTGATAGAAAGTGAATTTGTTAATGTTTTACATAGAAATTATGAATTTGACTAGAATTTATATTTACAACATTCAAGCTACCTATTATACGAAAATTGTTGGAAAATATATATTTTAAAAATGAAAATACGCATTAAATTAAATCTATAAATAGTTATTCTCATTCACACGGTCTATATAATTTTTTGTTTAATCCAAATATATATTCTTGACACACTCATCGTACACTCAATCGTTCGATTCGTACAATCTAAACATATATATTATGTCTAGAATCACGTGTAACTGAATATAAATATACGTCTAAACGTATCGATTGTGAAAAATGCATATTTTGTTTAATACATATATATATGTATATATGGGTACGTTGTTAATAATAATGAATATACTTGTGTGTTTATGTTTTTGGTTTTATTTATTCCCTCCCCCCCCCCCGTGAATAATTGAACGGTACAGTGTTTTATCGTGATAATATATAGGTAGGCAGGTATAGTTATCACATTATTAACCGCTGCACCTCGCCGCGATTTCATTCACTATAAACAATCGGGGGACGATGCTGGTCGTTTAATTATTATTCGGTGTTCCGAACGAACGAACTGGGAACTCGTTTTTTTATTTTAGCGACTTCCTTTCGTACATGTTCCACATAATAAATTATTTACCTATCGTTCGAAATTTCATCAGCCGGTTTCAGATATGTTCTCTCGGCGGCGGCGGCGACGTCCGTACGCGTATATATTATATTATACGGATACAGAATGAGTAACGCTAACCAGTCTTCCGATTTGGCCAATTGTTCTTTGACATTTAAGCGCTATCTGGGACACCGGGTGCCCGTATACGGTAAATGGGCCGATGATACGCACGTCGGCGCGCGCGAAAAAATTCGGGGGCGCTCTTCCTACAGGGCACGCGCGGTTTCGCGAGTCCGTCGACATATATAATAATGTATACGACGTACCGAAATATGATGGCGAACGTTTGTTTTATCAATATTTCGTTACATAAATACACGCATATCGTATACGTGTCGACATAGACGCGCGCGCCGCACGTCTGTGTGTATTGTCCGGGGTAAAAACGAACGCGAAAACAAATCCCTACGATTGTCGATCGCCCGGGGGGAGGGGGGGGAGGAGAAATAACGAACGCAACCCGTGCAATAACGGGAGTGTCGTTCACTGCAGCTGCAGGTGGGTCAGTGGACCAAGCGGCTGACGTGTGTAATAATAATAATAATAATACGCGGGGCCCCCGTGCGACGACGCGCAAGATTAACGTGATAAGTGGCACATCCTCCTCGCGTATGTGTGCGCGTCGCGGGAACGTGACCCCAGCAGCTCGGCGGCATTTACCATTTTTTCGTACGTACGTGTTATTATTATTATTATATACACGTCCGACAATCGGCGTGTTCTTCCTCTCCGTCATGAGTGCGAATTTGTTTTGTGTATAATTTTTTTTCGTACGAATCAAACGTAAACCGGACATTTTCTGTTTTCCGTTCGGACGGCCGCGATATTTACTCGGTTTATCTCGACGACGGGCGAGAAATCGGATTTTCAAATAAATTCCAATCGAATATCGTATTCAATTAATCTCCTCCGACTGATTTGATATGCACATATATATATATATTTATATATAGTCGTAAAATTTCCGCACGGAAACTTCGAACACACGTAGATTTAAACATTCGGAATATTACGTACGTAATTATTGTTATTCGGATAATTTATGGAGGATTAACAGACATATAATATATAATAAAACGAATATTATGTAAGCATTAAAACGCGTTATATACGCCGTGCTCGTCCATAAATATAACATAACGTTACAATAACTAAATGGTTATAAATACTATATTATAAACAATTATTCGTCATTCGCTCATCGATGTATTAAACAGCTATAAATATTAATTTCGATAGTGTTAAGTAAAAATTGATTGAGCTTGGAATTGTATTTGAATAATAATTATTAGATCGTTGTTACATTTCGGTAGTTACAAACGGCTGCAAATTGTCGCGAATGACACTATTTTTAAAATCACGGGAGTTTATTATTATTATTATTATTTACTTCGTAACCACTTGATTCCTGAATCTCGATACGATTTTTTTCAATTCAATATTGGTTATCGAAATTTTCGTAGTAATTTATCATTTCTTGAATATTAATTGACAGTTGATTAATATTTTTTGTATATACTATAAAATAAGTCGTTGGAAATTATATTACTATCAATATTTATTACGTTACGCATTTAATTTTTTTTTTTTTGTTAAAAAGTACCACTTATTAAAAACGTTTATTTTTTTACAACTAAAAACATATTTAAGTGTTTTATGTAATACAATATATATATATATACTTTTTTAACGTGTATATATTAAGAAACATTTCCTTAATACACTGGAATCGCCTATGAAAATTATTTTACCAGAAAATTGATTTAGAATAACACAATTAACATATATTCATAGGTGTTTTACTTTTTTAAAGATGTTGTAAATTACCACTTAAAACAATATGATTTATATCCGTTGAATTTTTAAAATATATATATACATGTATATCGTTTTCCGGTAAAAATGTATATAAGCGTTAGTCATAAACTGCAATATATATAAATAAATGTATATATTTTTTTCCAAATTGAATACAATATATTATACGAACTTGGTTGTGGTCCAATAAGATGTTTTTTTTTTTTTAAATTAATAGCACATCAACTGACTAATAATCTTTTTGACATCTGATGGCATTAGAAAGTTGAATGCGCGAGGGGAAAGCTCAGATCATGTGACATTATGAAATAATGAGAACTGTTAGCATTCCTCCGAGCACTTCCTGCGCCCGCGGACACGATAAACAACGCACTGAAACTATAAATAGTGACTGCAGATTGTGAGCGTATATACGGTAGTGTGATATTATATTGTGCGCGTATTATTTTATATTATACTGCGCGTAGAAACCGAACTAAGAAAACGTCCAAGAAACGCTTTATTCCAAATTTTAACAATATACAATCGATAGTATACTTACATATTTAGCCCGGGTCTAATTTAATTTTCTCGGTGTTAATAATTAAAAATATCTATAAAAAAAATTATAATTAAACAATAAAAACGTAAAATTATAATTTCACTTTACCTCCGAGCGAAAATGATATAAGTAAATACTGCGACTTAATTGAGTGGATATACGCGTATTTATATAGCTTGTTTTGTAATTAACTATCGTTTTCACTTGCGGTTTTTGTACCTATATACGCACTTCCAATTGGTACTATATACCGCCGCATGTTTTTAAAACATTTTTTTTTTTTTTAAATTATATTTTTATTTCGAGACTAGAACTCGTTAGTTTGATATTATATATTTTGTTCATGTGAATAATATAATAGACGCGTTTGCGCCAAATTACATGATGTTTATGTTGTATGTAGTTTGCTTACACCTATGCATTATATACTCGTCATGAAATTTAATAACGTATAATATTATATTATATACGGAGTCTTAAGTCTTCCGCGATATGTCTAATAGATGTTTGATCGAAATAGCAAAAAAAAAAAAAAATCGCTACCACTGTATATAATACAATACCTGCATAGACAGCGGTATTATAATATCATCATCTCCGTAGTATCTATACATTACGATCGGACTTGGATTTTAAAAAAAAAATACTCGAAATAAAAATGCGCACGCGGAATAATAAAACATATATTATCCGCCATTAATAGCAATTTAATCATTATTAGAAACGCGTTTACGATAACTATTCGTGTCGTCGCCTCGTTAATTACACTACATCACGAGAACGTTCCCTTAATTGGTTGTAATGTTTAATTACTCATTATTATAAGGCTTAAGTATGCGCACGTGTTTGTGTGTATACGTATATATATATAAAGCGTGCGTTAGTATTGTCCGGTAAACTTTTTTTCTTCTTCGCTCTCCAAACACGCACAAGTGTAATTTCTACATTTCTCTTGTCACTGCGCTTTTTTACGAAAAATAATTCCATTCCATTCAAATAAAATTCCTATAACGATCTCACATCTTGCATATATATATAAATTTCGTGTTGTAGGTGCGCGAATAACACCAATGAACTAGTTTTGTATAATTAAAAATATAATTTAGATTTATACAAATAAAAAAAATAGAAAATAAATAACTTCGCGCTACTTTACTAATACGTATATAGGCGTGGGATAAATAAAACAGTGATTTAGTACACGCTTTGCAGGATCACCTGCACGTTTGCGCTTATGCAGGAAACATATAATATACTAAAGTTAATTAAAACAGTACTGCGAGTAAATAATTTATTATAAATACGCGCTCTCATCTTGAGTTAATATTAGTTTTCAAAAAAAGAAAAACTATTAAATACACTAAAACAAAATACTGCGAATAAAACTTATTCACATACTTGTTCATTTATACTCATAAAACCCGTAACGTGTATGTACCAGCTAAAAATTATTTTAAAACACCCATACAAGTATAATATGTATAAGTATTGTGTTTCATGTTGTCCGAATGGAGTGATGATTTTTTAATATTATATATTGAAATAATTTAGTTTAATTATCTTCTTCGAACATTAAATGCTATTATAGAAATACGTGTATGTAAAAATACTTTGTGTACTTGCCTACTAAATTGACATAAATATGTAAATGGTAACATTTACATATTAAAATTAATCAAGATTTTTCGGGGAATTCTTTGTAAAATAATATATTTAAACTTTCGACTAATTTAATTATAAACTCACTTTCTATTTAAAAGAAAAAAATTAAAAATTAATTTAAAGTAAAGAAATTAATTTTTTTTTTAATATCAATTTAAATTGTTCATTAAAATTAAAAAAAAAGTTTTATTTTTATCGACATATATAATGTTAATTTTAGGTATGTCATTTTATATTTATTTCGTATATTCATACTAACTACATCATAACTATATAATAAACCATATTATCCAATCCTGTTTTTCTTTAAACTATAAAACTTAATAAAAACTATATATTATGTAATTAGGTAGTCTAGAATTAAAGCTCATCTAAAACTTATACACGACTATAATTATTAATTAATTTTAACTTATACATGTATAATAGATACGAACGAAATGTATACGCCGTGTATTTTATTTTTCATCGTTTTCGTATTTGGTCAGGTGATCCTCGATCGTTTTCTAGTGCTGTATACATAATGATATATTTTTCACGTTTTCACACATCTGTGATCTATCCACACGCCCGTACGGACATATCGCCGGTACAAAACATATCAATCATTCTGACAGAACCAACATACGCCTACATATACCTATTACTAATATTATATTATATTTTTTCCAGTTTATCACGACTTGACAATTTATTTTTATACATTTAATTTTAAAACTAATTAATTTCAAAATCAGTGGTATTTTGAACTACCTATATTTATACTACTGCGGTATTCGATTTTAATCAAAATTAATTATAGTTTGATAAATCTTTTGTTCGATTATTATACAATATATTTACGTGTGGATTTTGTTTTTTGTATTCGCAGATGATCAGAGATTCGGTAGAAGATTTGTCGCTCACAAGTAAAAACTCGAGCAGAGTCAAAGACCTGGTGAGTACCTATATAATATATATTTCACAAAGTAATTTAAGGGAGAATTCGGGTTATATCCTCGCGCACCAGTTAAACAATGCTAGTCGTGTCGGCTCACGCTTCCGGTGATTTTTAATTAAAACTCGTTTTTCACATGCATTTTGCTGGTCGGAACCATTATAACAAAATATGATAAAAGATAATACTCGATGCACGCTAGAAGGTCTGTTCCCGATAAGAACAATAAAATAGAACAACAACCTGTCGAGTGTCGGCGTGTGTATCAACTACAAACAGAACTGTGTCAATGTACTGCAGGTATTCTTATTTTGTCAAGCATTTTGTTAGGAAACGATACCAGAGTACCATAAAGTCTAGATAAATATACCTATATAGTAACTATAATTTTGTTATTATTGAATACACACGGTTTATGATATACTCGTATGTGTATATATATATATATTAGTAATAGATGAGTATTTATTTTTAAAAAGACAATTATAGGCAGGAGTAGGATTTTGATGTAACTATCATTTATTTTTAGATTTATCTATACACCGTATTCGTTTTGTTGCAAATATTTTTCATGTATTGTTAAATGGGTTATTAACTTTATTTTTAAGAATTTAGGTATTTAGGGTATTTTTCACCAAAATTCAATTTTAATATACCTTTGATATTACACGATTATTAATTAATAAAATGTATTGTTTTATATTTTAATAAATGCCTAAACAAAACGTTAACGACGAATCAATTATGTGCGTTTGTTCCAAAATATATGACAATGATGTTTTTCAAATATAATATTTAAAATATTTAATTAGGACATAAAGCATTTTGTTGAGTTTTAGAACATTAATTTTCCATGTCTAATTTTAGATATAATCGTATATTTATTTCTCTTTATATATTTATATATATATATATACAACGAATAATAATCACTTTAAAGATCGAACTATATGTACTATAAACAAGAAACACTGCGAAATCCGTCGACGGATATTTGAATAATTCACACATTTACTTGCATTTTTACTACAGTATATGCTTCCATTAAAACAAGATTAGGTGATAAAAGAATAATTTAAGATGGAATATGCTATTAGGAATATAAAAACATAGTACATTTTGTATTTATAAAATACTGTTTGTTTACGCCGTTATGTTCTCGATTATATAATTTCACATCGTATCAAATAATATTATTCCCTCGCTTTTCTTTCATCGAACAATATATTAATAAAATATACAAAATATTATATTGCAGTTTTTTAATCGTTTCGACCTTGATACTCGTTTTTTGTCGGACGAAATTGATTTTAAACACCACTCCAATAACATTTACTTGACAATTTATCTTTCCATCAAAATTAACCTATTTATTATATTTTCACGACTTGACCGTATAATACTGCAATATTTTGATCATGAAAAATAATTATCGACGCCGAGCTGCACAACGTATATGAAACCGATTAAACATTCATTCGTCATCTACATATGTGTGTGTGTGTGTGTGTGTGTGTGTGTGTGTGTGTGTATGCATATTACGTAATTTAAACGTGAAAGATAATTTATAGAGGTTTAGTCACACTTTGGATAATTAATTATTATAAGTTATTATAGTTATATACAACATACTTTCTATAACAGTGCTTGTAAAGTATTTGAGTACATAAGTATTTAAATAGTTTTCAACAACAATTTTAAACTTTTTTGAAATAATAAAAGTTATCAGACTATACAGTCTATACAGTATTTATATAATTTACAGTCAATTATATAATTTAAAATATTTTAGTTTTACTTCTCACATATTAATATAGCTTTAAAGCAATCAAAACTAAAATTAATGTAAATGCAATGTTTTATATATAATATTTGTTTCGCGATGCTCATTTCACTAGTTCCCCTTATAAAAAATATAAATCTTGGTAAAAAATAGGTGGAGGTACCGTCTCTTTTCAATTTTCTATTTAGATTAATTAAAATGATTATATTTATTTTTGTGCGGTTCGTTTATTCTTTTTTTTTTGTTGCATCGTATACACAATTATACATACGGTAATATAATTATTTACTCCCTAAACGTATGTATATAATTAAATCTTTATAGATCAATATTTAGTAATAATGATATCTGCGATATGACATTATTTCTATATACACCGAGTGAGCAATAAAATTGCATATATAATAATATGTATTATCAAATTACACATATGCTTAACGGAATAACCATATGTTTAAGTCTTAAGAAAAACGCATCGTAACTTATTGATATATATTATTAATCGAACTGCGTGCGCGTGCGTTTTTTTTTTTTGTTTATGCCGTTTTAAAATATAATAGCGTACTATTTACTATCTCTAAGTAGTGTAAAGATATGCATACATATCACTATTATAATCATTATTAGTAAAAAACACTTTATGTATTAGTGTATTTATGTATAATACTATACGAAATTATTTCGTACATTTTTTTCTAAATAAAAATTTACTGATTTTTGCTCCTTTCGGAACACTGTTTAAATTTGCAAATGTAAAAAAAAAACTTAAAACATAATACGAATATAGAATAACTTTCCCACGGACTATCTGAATAAAAACGATGCAATAAGCAAACAGCGAGATGTATTGATCGTCGAGGTAGAAAAAATATATAAACTTGCCACATAAGCATAACACATTATACTTAACTTAAACAAAACAAAATATGCGTGAGAACGAACCAAAAACGAATAGTCATAACGTTGAATATTACCATTACTGCAAAGGCAAGGTTTGGCAAATTCAATAACAAATTGGCCCACCCGCTAGCCGGACGACCAACATAGTCTGATATAGCAGAAAACTGTCACAAAAACACAAAGAATTACACCATAGATCCTTCGATGATCTCGTTTCCTCATCAGTGTTTATGCTTTCTCCACACCGTGTGTGTTTACACTCCAACTAGGAGCCATTACTCGCGACGAAATCGATTTTTCGTAGGACAACTTCAGTTTTGTGCATCAACCTAACCTAACCTTGGCTTGTTTAATTTGTCGGTGATTTTAACTTTGAAATGAAGGCACCGACCCAACCTATTTTCTGAATCCACTTTGCATGCTCAATTATATTCATAGACACAATAAAAATCAAGTACTAGCAGCAAGTTAAGAAATAAACATTCTATTTATTTTGCTTTATTTTTATTTCATTTTTTTTCTTTATGAATTTTTTCTTAAACAATTCTCAGACCCACACCCCGAATTTTTTTATTCGCATTTAATTACCAGTAACCAGACACCCTCGAGCTATTTTTGGTATTATTACTGTAGGTATTGTACGCGTCATATAATTTATATATATATATAACACATGCGTGTCGTTATATTATTGATAATACAGTAAGTGTGTATATATTCTTTATACTTTGAAATTAATTTATAAAAAAAGCATTCAATACGCGTAGACATAAATTAATAGGATTTATCGTGTACATTACATAGGTAACAATAAAGGCGTTCATAATAATTGGGTTGTACATATTCATATAGACAGTAGGTATACGCACCAAGCGCGCGCGAGTTAAGTTTGACATAAAAATACCGTTAAAACATCATTGCAAAAAGTATCTACTTGAAATATTCACTAATGTAAAACGGTGATACGAAAACGTATATACGAGTATTTATATATATAAATATATTGTATTTTAAACGTACCTATATTATGCTGTGTATTTAAATTATGAAATTATTTATTCAATATTTTCACTAGTCGCAATAGTAGGTACACATTTTAATTTTATATTAATTATCGCCTGTTTCGTATTTTTTATTTTTAGTTTGCGATAAGTTTAATATATATATATACATTATTGATGTATGTACTATTGGGTTGAAAAAAAAATACTAAACGATACGAGTATATGTAGGTTTTGTAAACAACATTGTTTTTTATCGTCGAAATACTGCAAACTCAATTTCAGTACGCGTAAACAGTTATTAATTATATATAATATATGAAACGCTTTCAACTATATATACGTATATTTTAATAATATTATTACGTAAGTTGACGAACAACAATTTTCGATTCACTATAAATGTGTAACATTATTTGTATTTTAAATTAATAATAAGTCATGACGTAAATTAGTGATTAAAATTAATTATCATTTTTTTCTCTAAAATAATGTGATGTATATAGAGTATTCGTGTTGTCAATGTGTATAACTAGACCACAGACAATGTTTTTATCTACGTATATTTCACGTGAACATTTTTCTCATATTGTCTATTACCGAATTTGTTCGCTGGTCAGCTTAGAATTTTTCGTTTTTGATATGATAGTAAAAAAATAACGAGTTTTCAGAGTAATCTCCCCAAATACTCGACCGATTTCGACGAATTTCATGTCAACAAATCGGACTTGATTTTTGGAGATATATATATGTATATTATCGAATCACTTCGTGTCCGGGAAACCCCTAAGGGTTAAAGTAGAAACGACTCGCCTTTTTTTTTTTATAAAAAAAAAATCGATTCGTCTTTTGTATTGTTAACCGCGCGCCATATTTTTTCAAATCGCAAATCGGACTTGATTTCTGGAGTGCTAGATGTGTGTGCTATCGAGTCATTTCATGTGCGGGAAACCTAAGGGTTAAAATAGAAGCGACTCGACCTTTTTTTTTTATAAAAAAAAATCTATTCGTTTTTTGTATTGTTAACCGTGGCGCCACGTTTTTTCAAATCGCGACTTCATCGAAATCGCTTCCCAAATGCGGACAACGTCGGTGCACCGACACGCTAGTATAGTTGTTATACACACACACGCATATGTGCATAACGGCTGTTGTTGGCCGTTCGCTTTTTTAATAACGCGCGTTCGAATGTGTACGACCCATAATCGGTTTCCGTTTCGACTTTCGAGTGTATTCGTTTTAACGACCCATACGGTTTCTTCTCTGGAGAACACGTTGCGGCGATATCCGTTTCAAGCGGGCCAATAATGAACGCGTTTGTTGTGTCCGTGCTCTTACGCAATCGGTCCGCGGTATAAAATTCGGTATGCCGCCTAACCCGTGTAAGTATTTATTGTTTCGTTTTTCGGCCAACATAGCCCTGAAAGAAAAACGATGTTTTGCACGGGACCATACCGCGTGTACTCGACCGTCTATCGTCGTCTTGGCGTCGTCACGAAACGCTGTAATGTCCCCGGCTACCGTTCACGTGCGAGATACGCTCACGCATACGCGTACACAACGCGTCGGATACGATATTTTAATGTTATACAAACACTACGAGAAAAAAAAAATGTATTTATAATATATTATAATCGCGTATGATGTGTGCGTGTACCCGTAATGTACGGCGTGTATACTTATATAAACCGTATATTATTATAAAACGCACGCGTATTTGTGTACGTATATAACAGGCGCAAGAAAGGTGAAGGTTATGATATGCAGACGGACCGGTGAATATTATTATTATTATTATTATTATTATTATTATTTTGAAAGTCATTAACGGTATTGGAAGTTCAAGAATGCACATTATATTGCGTGTGCTTATGTGCGTGTGTGTGCGCGCGCGCGTATATATATATATATATACGTATATGTGTATAGTAAAAAAAAAATCTATATATTGTCAGGAGTGTCGGGAACTAGAGAAAAATAGCTATAATAACAATAATAATAAAAAAAAATAAAATACACGCCCGCTTATATTATCCTTCCTGTATATATATATACGTGTATATGCGTCGTCGTATTGGGACGGGCCGAAGCTACTTTCTCCCGCCCAACGTTTGTACTTTCACTGATACACACGCCAGTTGTACACATTGCGCGCGTGTGTGTATGTATATATATATATATGCATGCGTATAGAAACACGTGGTTTAATAACAATAATGTAATTATGATAACTTTGCTAAGGCCCGAGGGGTCTCTGAACACACGGACGACGAACCGGTTACCAACGATTAAGCTTACGGTTGTTATTAAAAATAAATATATATATATATATATATTGTTTTATATTATATTTTATATAAATATATACGAAAGGAATAATAATAACGTATTAAACGCAATAATTATTAGATTCGGACACATAGATTGAAGTTCGTTCAACCGACGACGCATCATTCGCTATACCGTTATGTTTGTGTTTGCACAGTGTGTATGTATTATTATTATTGTTATTATTAACGAAAAATAATATATACGCGATGAGATTAATTAATTTTCCCAAATCATATTGTTACACCTCCTTTATCGTATATGTATATGCATTTTTTTATGTAGACAATATAAAATAAAATTCTGTTCGCGTACTTGCGTATATAGCTACGAATGTGTGTGTGTGTATGTGTGTAGTACTTACACTAGTGTTGTTTTGATTATTATAGAATATAATATATTGAACATTGCGAAATAATTAATTAATACGTTACAATCGCTATACGTATATATACATATAATTTTATTTTAAATGATTCGCATTATCAGGCCTTAAAATATTAAATATCCCGTACAATATTATTGTATACGGGAACAAGCAAAACATTTGAAAACATGTATCTAAATACGTTTAATTTTAACCCCTAGACACTAGATACTGTTGATATACTATTTATACTGTAGTTTACATGTTCATAGCTATAACTATGTTGATTGTTAAATATATAATTAACCCGGGGAAAAAATAGTTTGCAATAAATCATTGAGAACGAAAATACCACACTGGACGCGTTATTTCAACAACAAAAAAACGCGTGAAAAAACATACTACAAACATTTGATGAACAAATGTACTTACCAAAATACTAGATACACTGAGTAGATAAAGTGTACAATAGACACTAAATACTTTTTAAAAATCTCCTAACATACGCTAATAAGATGTATTCAAGATATATCAGTTGTTCAATGTAAACGGCATTAGTTCAATTACGAAATTAAATTTTCTGAAGTCAAAGCAATGATCGTTAGCTTACAGTATATATAGATATCTACAATACTAAAATTACACTACGCACGAGGATAAAAATAAGTTACTCATATATATATATATAGTAGCATGTAATATATTCGAATAATAATATAATCATTTAATATTTTGGATTTTAGAATTGCATAATATATTATATATAGAACATTCGGGAAGTTTACAGGTTTAATGTTTTCGATTAGCTATACGTATATGTATACATTTCTCAAGTCGTAAAAATAAAATATACGTAGAAGATAACGTATGTCTAAGCTCATAAATAACGTATTTAGTCATCACCTACTCGTATATATAGAAAGTAGACACTACATGCTTGCGCTGCGGTAGTATATTTTTTTAATACTCAACATTAGATATGTTATTTTAACACCTGCATTGTCCGGGCGCCTTCCTGGTAAGTTAGATTAAATATATATATATATAAAATCGAAATTCCCAGTAATTTACTTAAATCTCATATTGTATAATACGTTGAAAATTATATTTTTTATGTACTCGAAAAAGATATATAACTTTTTTTACTAATCCGCGAATTGTGAATTATATTGAATGTTTTTATATATTATATGCCTCTAAAAATGTAAATAATATATGTACTAAAAACATAAAAATAATATTAAAAACATTGTTTAAATCAATTTACTACAGAATATTTATGTTAATTATTATTGAATTAAAAAAACATCAAGATAAATTTTAATATACATGCTCGAGGGGTTTGTAAGTTGAAAATTTAAATGATTACGATAGATTAATGTCAAAAATGCGAAAAAATCGTTAAATTTGCCTATTCATATATAACTATCTAAAATATACAAATTACATTTTTGAATTATCGGTACTTTACTAATATAAATGAGGAAGCATTTTTCTGTATTTCTCTGTGGCTATGTTTAACTACATTCAAAAAGAACGATATGCAAATGCTGTAAGTCCCGAGACCGACAGATTATAATTGTTTCCAAACATAAAAATACTAAATATCGAAAATTATGTCTACGTATTTAAAAAAAATAAAACTATCTACTTGAAATTGTATAAGTAAACAGGAACGTTTTTTGAAATCTAATTATAAGTATAAAATATTTAATTAACTTATTTACCTTCAAATCTGTCTTCTATGTAGAAATCTGTTTGACATATTAATAATTATATATACTGTACTGCAATCTGTATTTTAAACACACATCGCGTCGGCTTTTTCAAAAATAATTTATGCAAATAAATTTTAAAAAACTGCCTAACAGTTACGTCATAGAAAATTGTAATAGAAATTTTCCACTGGATCTTCAGATCACACGAGCGAGATCGTGTGTGTCAAGTCATTATTTCGTTACATGTTATTATTATTATACATCGCGCCACAGTGACACCGTTATGTTTGCGTATTACGAAATTTAAAAAAAAAAACAACTTAAAAAAATTATCGTTTTATTGCATTTTTTTATAATCCTGTAATGCTAGTATTATTGTGTGTGTGTGTACACATATCTTATAACGCTCGCCTATGTAATATAGTCTTCTTTAATATCGAAATCATTTTATTACGTCAATATAATATTATTTTATTGAAAGTTATTTTTTTCATTCCCATAAATAACAGAAGGTTATTCAAATTTTACCAGTCTGGTTTTGCCTATATACATATATGTATGCGGCGGGTCTCACGAATATTTGCGATTTGAAATCGGCGGCGAGAATAAATACGATATAGTAATGCGTCGTGCCGTTACTCCCGCCGTTTTCAAATGGCCCCTACCTCTATATTCTCGTGGGACACCCCGTAATATTTACAACTCGTTACGTTCGTTTGTGTACTATACACGTTCTGTTTCTAGTCGAAGTCATTATTTTGGACTCGTGTATTGTTTATAATAAACGTATAGTATACTTTTTGTAACCGCAGCGAACCCCCGAGACGTGAACCTACTTACTATACGCGATTATTCCTGGGCACATTAAGAGAGTCTAGACGAAATCGGTTCTACGTTTCAATAGATAATTCGTGTAGTGCCGCGTACAACAACATCCTTCGGTGCGACTTGGCGGACGGTAAAGTGCGATTTTTAAATTTATCGATTTTTTTTTTTTGTAAACTCGTGATAATTATTGCTTACGCGGCGATTCACGCGACCTCAAAGAAAATCGCGGAAACTCGTTAGGGAATACTCTGGAATGTTGTATACGAGTATGCAGTATTACAGTCAATGGGACATTTAGACGACACGTGAGAGAATTTAATAATTATTAAAACAATTTTGTTATGTTTTATAGAAGCTATAAAATTTCTCGACTGATATTATATTTAGTAATGTATTTTTATTACTTACAATTTAATTTATATATGTATAAAGCTCTATATATAATTTATTAAAATTGAACGTGTATATCCTTGAATGTACGTAGCCCGTTGTAGTGCATTTTATAGCATACGCGTGTATGCATTTTGTTGTTTTTTTTCGCTCGACTACATATAATATTTGTAATTTACGTTCAAGACGTTATCGAGAATTCAAAAAAAAAAAAAAAATAGTTTACAGTTTTAACATAAAAATATAAAAAATCACGATGAATTATAACTCTATATCGATGTGTGACATAACATAAATTATATATTTTATGATTCGCTTAGAAAAGAAAAAAAACAATCAACGAAATTATATATTAGTACGTATATATATATATATATTCATGGAGACTTTCCACCCATATCTGCTTGTATATATATATATATATTATGTATACAATATGTAGTACTTAGGTTTTTTTTTGTAGTACCTCCATAGTGTAGATATTTATTACTTTGACCTCCTTCGTTTGTTTTCTCAAAGTATTTATATATACGTATACGTGGCGCGTTGTCCATTAATCAGTCGAAACGAATTGGCGGATTTCCTGTATATTTATATATGTGTGCGTGTATGTATGTGTAGTATGTGAATAGGCGTGTTCGCCTGTCAAATTTGTGTAATTTCATATATACGTGACTCATCTGCTTATATGTGCTATATGTGCGTGTATGAATGAAGGAGTAACTAATTCTAAAATCATATATATATATAAATGAATGTATAATATTTGCGTGACACGCGGCGGAGTGTTTTCAACACAAAGATATTTTAATATAAAATAATAATTCAATTATGTTTGAATTAGTTGCACGTGTATTTCTGACTTTTAAGTCTTCACAAAATAAATTGACTTTTAAAAATCGATAAATTCAAAAAATATATATATATTTATATATATTCAAAATGGTCGGTTTTGGCGGGGAATCAGTAATATATGTCTTGCCGAATATTATATTATGTATTAAGTGACATATTAATTCATGGAAATGAATAAATTCCAAATAATAATTATTCTTATCATTATACTTTTTTTGATGAATTCTCTCTTAGTCTTGGTGGGGGGTGGCATCTATAAGCAGTTCGGTACCTAACCTAACCGTTATGCCTGCTAGTTGCGGTTGAGGTCGAATCGATTTCGTGCCAAAACAGATATCGTTTTGAACTGACAAAATGTTCTTTTTGAAATCTGGTATCTAATATTATTTTTTCCCTATGCGGATCAACCTGTGGTATTAGGAACGAGTTTGTTCGAAAATTGTTGAAATATTCCAATTTTTTATTTTCATTATGAGAATAGTTCTATATACTTGAATCTTGTATTTATAGCTCATATGTATTTATTTATTTTTTCTTTTCTTTAAAGTGAAATTACAAATCTAATATATATATGTACATAAAAATCGATATTATATTAATTGCGAGATACAAAATAACATGTTCTGATTTGTATAAAAAAAGTATACTCGCTCTGTCCTCCACGAATATTAAAAAAAAGTAAAAAACTTTTTTTATTGAATTTCTTAACATATAAGTATATACACTCGCATATTATAATATATTACAAAACTTGTAATTATTTTTTTACAAATTTGAATGTTTTCTTTATTTTTATTTTGGATACGTTATCAATATATAATATATCGAATTGAACACATTCCTACGTATACTCGTGTATACAACTGTTTTTCTATTTAACAAAACTAAAATATTCAAATAAATATTATATTTCCTGAAGATTTGCTCACATTATTCTATATAAACGTTTCGCACGCGTTTGACTCGACCGATACAAAGCAAAATGGAACACATAGTTATGTATAAGCTGCATCGTATTCCCCAAAGAGATAGTCTATACATACGCGTATGTATCTAAGCGCTACATTGTCGTCAAAAGTCTCAAAATATATATAGATAATTAAAAAACAATAAAAGACCATAATAACAATTATAAATCATTTTATAGAAATATATGTGTGTGTATGTATAAATGATTTTCGTTTTTTTATGAAGAAATCTCTTGTAACCCTCCCCCGACCCCCTTCCCCAGACGGGAATTCAAAGTACGGCTCGTCCTATGTATCGGTGCGAAATAAACAAAAAACATTAAACAAACGACGAAAAAACCATCATTCTTTTCACCTTGTGCGGTGAACACGTTCAAGCGTCTCGACTCGACAGCTATAAAAACGATTACGAAACGTTAAACGGGCCGGGCCGGGCCGAACGTAAATCGTAGCGCGCGGCGAGTGCGTTGACCGACCGCGGTAAACAGGTGTCGAAAAATTAATTAGTCGGTCAAATTCGACCGGACGCCAAATACGTTATGTACGTGGACAATATATACTTCTAAATCGATAGGGCGGCGAGAAACGAAAACAAAACGTGATCCGATGTCGGAGGTGAAAGTGTATTTTGTAAATACGCACATGTATGACACGACTGGTTTGAAGCGCCCACGACATCACGAACGTACGCGCGGTAGATAGCATTATATTGTGTAGAACCGCGGAGAGTGCCGTTTTGGCGGGATCACGATCCATCGCGGAATCGCGTGTGCGAAAACAAACGTTAATGACGACGGACAACGGAATAATAATAATAATAATAATAACAACAACGATATAATGGTAAATAGTAAGTCGTCCGTCGGCGAACGCGCACGAGAGAAAACGAAAGTGAACCGTATTAAAAAAAAAAAATAATAATAATAAGAATATAACTATACACGTTATAATAGAAACGACTAGAACGTATATGCAATTTTGTTGCGAGTTCGTTATTATTATTATTGTTATTCTATACGTACTTATTGTTATTAACGATTTATTTTTTTTTTCAGATAAAAAAGTTAAACGAAGGTTCCCAACAGTCATGTTTACAAAAGAAAAACGGACCGGTCCATAAGGTAAGTTATATACATTTTTTTTTCACATTCAATATAATATATCAGTCAATATATAGTTACGTAACTTTTGAAAGTTTTTAAATTAGAATTTTGGAAAAATACCCTTTTATACATACGTACATATATATTTACAAGCCTATCTATATGTAGCACGGGTCGACAACCTTTTCATAAGAAAGAGCCATTTTTCTAAAAATTTACAAAACCATAGTGTTCAATGAGCCTCATTGGCGTAAATAACCTTTTTTTTTTAGCTGTAATTATTGGTAGGTAACATATACTATAAAAATGACAAATAAAACTAGGTAATGATAATAAACGTATATAAACTACATTAGGTAAAATTATGCGCTAGCGTTAGTTGGGGGTTATTATTGATTAAATATTATCTTATTTCACTAGAAATAAACGTTTATTTAACGTTTATAATATACTATATAATTTATATTATAAAAACGTATTCTGAAAAAAGTGATAATTTTGTAATTAAAATTGTATATAAAAAGAAAAAAAATCTTGATGTTGATGTGTAAAGATCTTAAAGAGCCGCTGGTTGCCGACCCCTGATATATAGATAAAAACAGATGAGATTAGAGTACTGTATATTAGGTTTGACGTAGACATTTATTTTTTGTTTCAATTTTTCAACTTACACGCGTGAAAATAATATTTTACATTTCGATCCTCTCGAATAATACTTGAGCAATAAACTATTAATACTAAAAAAAGAAAATAAATAAATTTAAAACACGAGATACTTAAGATACAACGTCGGGTAACGTTGTACATAAGTCAAATTGATTAAATTGAAATTGTTCTCGACGAAATTATGAATTTTAACCATATTAGTCATTATATTATAGTTTAATTTATCGAATGAATATGTCAATTTAATTGTTTTACCAAATATATATTAAAATGTTATTAATTGGAATGTTTGCTTATGACGTTATAATAAGTAATTAAAATAATGGGCATTTGTTTTTATCAAAATATTCTCAAAAATTGCAATAAAATCAAACATCATAATCTCTAAACGTACGCGCATATCGTATGCTATATATTATAATGAGTGTTCGTAAACAATATCAATATCAATATATATTATCAATGTAGTTTCTAATATTTTTTACCTCTTAATATTAATCCGGGGACGTCATAGGGAAAGGATTTTTAATCTATAACGAGTCATAAAAAATGTATATCTTGTATTTTTGTTTGAAAAAAAAAAACGATATGCACCGATCACGTAAATAGTATTCATGTACAGTGGACGGCAAATGTATTTAAAATACCGTCGTGTTAAGTATGTACACGTATACACATATAGAAATGTCGAGCGCAAACGAAAATTTGATAGTATTTGACCCAAGTGTATGGCGTACATAATGAACCGTCTAAACGCGGCACCGACCTGCCATCGACCTAACTCACCAAGTAACGTATAAACCTTTGCGCTTAACGTTGTACATACATGCATGTATACATTTATACATAATAAATCAACTCGCATAAGAGAAGACGTTGAAATGTCCACTGCGCTATATAAAGTCCGGGGAACCCATCGATCGCAGTGAGGACTGGACTACGTTGCGGTTTACGACGGTTTTCCGTACGGCCGATATTTATTGCGGTGCACGTGCGCGCGCGCGTTCTCATTTATTACCACATATCGTAAAACGTTAAATGCGCGTAACGGATGTTTAACTACTATTATTATTATTGTTATTATTGTTATAAAATAGTACGTACGCGTTTCGAAAATGCTTTCTTGTTGTGCCGCCGACACACGAATGTTCGCCGCGATCGTGCGCGCTGATGATAATTATAATACGAATGGCGAAAAATAAATCGCGAGGAAAATCGAATATTAATACGTACGCGTCGTAATTTTTTTGTTTTTATTATTATTATTTAATTCGAAGCACGACCGGGAAAGATGAATTCGTGATGCTCGACCGAAAACGACGTACGTATCCTCCCCCCCCCCCATATACTACGTCCCGTCGTAATCATATCATTATTGTGTTTTTTTTTTCTCTCTCTTTCTTAACTCGTGTATATGTGTATGATGCACGTATGTACATTTTTAACCGTAATGATGGGTTGTATGTTGTTTTATGTGTGTACGGGACTTTTCGATACGAACCGCCGCGGTGTTAATATTATTATCTATATAGTCAAAAAAAAAAAACTCCCCTTTCTAAACCGAATACGCGTCGACGTGTTTGTTTTTTATTTTCACTTCCTAGTATTCATGCACAGTCTGTCGAATACATAATAACGCGGATTTTTAACGAACCGGATAACGTAAATTATAATATTAATGTACGTTACTTCATTGTTTATTTATTTAAATTTTCGTTTTTTTTTTTTCACGTAACAAAATTAATTTAACACGCTGAAATCGTCAATAACGTGCCAACACCTCGTAACCGGTGCATTCGATATTTATTAAAAGACACTAATAATACAGTGCGATATTTAAAAAATCGTTTTTTTTTTTTTTTTAACTAATTATTGACCATTGACCAAACGCGATTCTTCTTACTCATCTATTTATAAAAAAAGAAAAGAAAATTGCTAATACGATTTTGTTAACAACAATTTTTTTTTTTTTTTTTATTAAGTTTCTGACTATAAAATTATTACATCTCGACTATTACAATAAGCACAAACATAATTTTAGTAGTGACATACATGAAAGGAAATAACCGATAGAGCTCATACTATTAAATTTTTAGGCTTGTCTGTAATGTAAAATTAAGGATGTGTTTGATTAGGGTTATATTATTGGTGGAAAGAGCATTAATAAAAGAAAAGTTGAGATTGAGAAAGGAAAAAAGGTACTTTAAATTAATTTTATGATGTGAGAGGAAAAAACAGTTGGTGAGAAGATGTCGGAAGTCACATGATGACGCACCACAACTGGGTAGGGTACAGTATGAGCTGTTATTTAGCCTCAATTTGAAGGAATGGTGGGTAGCAGGTTGTGACCCGTGCATAACCTGGAGTAATTAAACTATAGTAGCGCGACTAATCTTTAACGATTGAAACCACGATCGTGGAGGTATGTTTTTAGATATTGTTTTATATCCAGAAACTTAGGATTCTGGCAGGTTTTCCCATTCCAGCGTCCACAGTTCTGGGCAAATCGACGGAGCATAAGAATTAAGTTGGAATAAGGGCACCACAAAGGACCCGAGGTAGAGGGGATGACAGTGGAGCCAGCTAAAGAATCAGCATGCTTATTGCCGGTTATACCGATATACCCTGAAGCCAATAGAAACGAGATTGTGATAGACCTGGTTATCAAAGATAGCAGAGAAGCGCGGATTCTTAAAATAATAGAGGAGCATTTGGAAAGGAAGGCGTTGCTGACAATAGCTAGAAGGCTGGCTTGAGAATCCGATATAATAATATAGTTGCTGGAGGGTAAACAACAATTTGTTGAATAAAAAAAAATTTCTTTTTATACGAGACGTATATAAAACAAAGCCAATGAGCATTACAAAATGAAAAAATAGAGTTTTAAAAATATAGTTTTTTCTTATTTTCTTATTTTCGTTTTTATTATTTTATAATTTGTTTAACATCGAAACGTAAAATATGAGAGTTCTCTACAACTCAATATTAAAGTTTAAAAAAATAATAATGCGTAGACGACAAATAACATCCATTCATTGTGTACGCAATATTTTTAAATTTCATTTTGGATGGGAGGGGAAAGATTCGTATTTGACACTGTTTAGATACATGATTTTGTTCGGGTCTCGTTCTTACAGGTTCTGTTCGACAGCGATTTCATCATAATAAAATCTAAGAAGTATACGGTTTTAGTACACGCGGATTTCGTGTTTTTAATATACTCATCGTTTGTAATACCTGCGAAACAAAACGTCAGCGATTCCGAACATCACGCGTTAAAAAATAATCGAATTATTAATATTCGCGACGACAACGCGTGTGTATATAATTCGTATAATTGAATTCCATTTCACGTGTGTATAAGTTATTCCGTATTTTCACTTTAAATTATGACAGTAATTGCGCGCGAAATGTTGAAAAATGGTATTCACTGCAAACGAGTTTAATAATAATAATGTATATTTAAATAATTAATAACAACACTTCATGTATATACGATGATGACTGCGAGATCGTTTATTTTAATTAATTTCACAACATTGTACGCGGAGAAATTATTGCTGTTTAGAAACTTCATTTATACACGCACACATGTATATATAAATTATTAATGCTATTGATTTGTCAAGTTTATCGTTGCATAACCGACACCTATGTAGAAAGTAACGTTCGCAAAAATAATAACAAGAGCATCGTCGATTTTCAGAATTCTAAACAAAAAACACTATTATACGTATCGTAATATAATAAACACACGACGAGTTCGAAAATCCGATTAGTTTTTTATTTTGGCTTTTTGACGCAAATGATTATTCCCAATACCAACAAATTAAAACAGGTTCGAAATATTAGTTCGTACGCTGAAGCTCGTGTTACACTTTATCGAATACGAGGTTATGTATTGACTCATTAATGATTTGATAGTAAACGAGTAAATTCTAAATAATGTATATTCTTACCGCTATCGTTATTTTGATGACAGTGGGGAAATAACACAGACCACTATAGTATAGTGCAGAGCAGTGGCCGGCAACCTATTTCATACGGTTCGCTTTAAATTCCATTACGACAGAATTTAATTGAATGTTTTATAACTATTTACTAAAACTGCAATCGCATTCTATAAAATAAATTGAACTGTATTTACTTCATTCAATAATGTAAATATGTCAAATATTGTTCGGTCCGCGAAACCTTTTTAATTTGAGAATGTGTACCGAGAATCCAAAAGATTATCGATCACTGGTGTAAAGAATACCCGTAGGAAATAATTTTTTCTTATCGCTCGTTTTGAGAACGATTTAAAAAATGGTCCATCCATTATTTCAGGCATTTGTTTAAAATAAACAGACGACACATTTGAATGTTCTATAGTATAGAATCTATACTTTCCGAACTTACTTACTCGTTTCTTTATCGATTAATCAGTGTATACCTAATTCATTAAGAAGTCATCATTACTAAATTATCATAATATTATATATATATATACGCGAGTCTGTAGCTGCTTATACGTTATTTCGCATCCGTGCATAATAACATACGAGTTATAAATAATTGCATACAATTATCTAACAACAGTTCCTATAAATAGTATGTATTCAGATATTTAAAAAAAAGTATAATTATATACTTTCCAGAATCATTAGTGGCTCAAACATTGCGATTTCTTATTTTCGAACCATATGTGAATGTTATACCTCGTATAGAAGAATATTTATTCATTTTTTTTATTTATAGATCTAAATATTATATTTTTTTAGACATATATACATGGTCATAACGCATTATATATGCATATAAATATATATATATATATATGCAAAATAAAAAAATGAAAATAATTAATTTAAAGTAATAAAATTAAGTTTTTTATTTTTTCATACCAATTCGATTTTGTCAAATTGAATTTCGGGAAATATTGATGGTAAAATGTTTCACATTATTTTCTACGAATTTTTGAGTGTATGAAATGAGTATACGAATAGTATGCTGCAGTGATATTTGTATCATGAGTAGTAGTAGGTAATTACTACACCGTACGTATGTTACTAGTACACTAGTCACACTTTCATAAACTTCAAAAACAAAAAAATGACCTAATATTAAAAAAAAATTTCACGTACGATGTTTGTTTAAATTTGGCTTAACAAAATGGTTTTCTTGAGTTTCATATGAAAAAAAGATGAGATATTGTCCTAGAACCAAAGTTATAGCGTTTTGTTTGTTAGTCTATCTGCAGTAGAGACAACATTACGTAAACTATATATTTATTCGATATATACTCTGTAAAATATTCACTCGGTAATATCGATGTTCAATATCATTAATGTATTTATTTTTCGAGATAATAAATAAATATATATATATCATAAGTGTATACATACATAAAGTGTTTCGCTTGAAAAAAAAATTATAATTATTTGTATTCATGTATTTTGTTTGTAAATTAAAAATTACAGAATGAAGTCTCCGCAGTAACTGGCTCACAGAAACCCATTGACCGAATCGCTAACGTTAAGGTAATTTCCAATTATTGTTAAATCTCGTCTAACCTCTAATTATTATTAGAAACGCCTAATATATATATATACGATTTTGCATTAACAATCCACGAAAGTTTCGACTCGTTCGTACGACGAGAATTGTTGTTATATACCGAACAGATGATTGTATACGTATATATTATATATGTTATTAGTGATTTTGCGGCACGTTATAATATATTATACACACCGACACATGTTGTACGTTGTTTTTTTTATTAATGTTATTAAAAAAAATTGCGTTTGATTTACACACATATATAGGTACAAAAACCATTAACGAATCCGTCAAAAACGACCGTCCAAGATGTTTTAGACGTGCGGAAAAATCCCGCTGAAGTCAGTAACCGCGTGGGAGGAAACGTTGCGGCGGATTTGACCATTTTCGATGAGGAAAACAAACTACCACAGGTAGTTATAATATACATATATGTATATATTATTAAATAAACCTCAAATTTATTAATATAAATTATGTGTGAAAAAAACAAAAATATTTTTGATTTATTTATATTTGTTCTGCGTTACGGTAAATAAGCAGTTATGTTTATATAACGCATATAATTAGAAAATATTTTAATAACAACACGTGTAGTGCTTATAATGAATTACATAATATGTATATCGTTACGTCTTATATATGTAGCGTTAAGGATATGTTGAATAGCATTTGGCATAGTTCTATTTTTTCGGCTTGTCCGAAATAGTCGATAGCTAGAATTACGCGTTTCGCTTATGCTGCAGAAAATTAAAAAAAAAAGACGCTATTTTTATTTCGAGAATTTGATTAACGCATATTTCAACATTTTGAAATTCGTACATTTTACGTCATTATATCAATGAGATTTGTACTTTTCATTATCAAATACATATAAGTATTTATTTCATTTATTGCTATGTTGACGCGGTTGCGTCATAAATCAAATTCGTTTTCGATATGATTGTATGTTTGTTTTCGAAGGCAAAAGAAATAAAAATTGTATTATGCATACTTGTGTTATAAATGCATTTTAAGATTTATCATAACTATTTTAGTAATTTTTTTTTTTTTAACATAATGGATATTTTAAATAACATAATTCAAAGAGGGGATTTTTAGGCATACCCAATTTATACATTTATATATAATAAATTACAAAAGAAAGAATTTTAGGTTATCTCTTTTTCCTCCTTTTGAACAACAAAAGACAATTATTTACGTTTTTCGTAATGAAAATGTTCTTTGCAGATGGTGGACTTGGAAACGATGTACTCGTTGTTATCAGAAAAACACTCGGAATTACTGCGCGAATACAATTGCATGCAAGTGCAACAACTCAAAGACTCGACGTTGCGTAAAGAAAAACGAGAGATCCAACGGTTGTCAAAATTAAACGCCGACCTGTTAATCGAAGCGAGCAAATTGGAAACTCAACTCAAAGAAACCACCGAACACAACGAGCTGCTCGAGTTCAGACTTTTGGAATTGGAAGATATCGAGACCACGGCCAAAGTAAGATTATAATGATTCTATTTATATTGTTGTGTGGCCGTCGTAAGACGTTGTCTGTTCATCTGTGTATCAGTAACGGATCGAGAACCTTGTAAAAGGCTAAACAACAAAGACAAACTTTAACTTAATAAAATTGGTTGAAATATACACGGAGCCCAAAAGCAAACGCGCGACGCAGAACGATTGTCGGAGATATGAAACGAATCGGATACCGTAAAGTTGATTTTTCGTGAACGTTGAAAATATTTTATCGCGGTCGAGACTCCGTAAATTGTACTAGACGAATACAAAACGACACACACACACACACACACATACATAATGATTTGTAGTGGTTATCGAATCTAATTTTGTACAAAAACTACATATACGTATTTTTTTTTCATACGTTTCAATTAGATATCTGAAATACGTTTTTGTTTGTACACACTTACGCCGCATTATTTTGTTGTTTTTTTTTTTATATTATAGTTGAAAAGTCAAAATCGTGAAACCACCGAAGACATGAGCGACTCCGGCGTTATGTCGTTGGCGACCAGTGACGATTTTTGCAGTGACGGAGATCAGCACGAAAACGAACTGGTAAGTCGCGTTCACGAAATTGTCCTACTATAGAAATTCTACGCCGCACGTCGTCGTATCTTTATATAAACATCACGTGATTAGTCTTTTGAAAACAAGGTTACACTCGTATATAGAATATAATACAGTGTAATTGAAAATGGGTGTTTTTTTTTTTTTTTGCTTCTTCCATTGTCCCTATAATAGAATATTATTTAAAATTGCACAAGATCTTTTAGTTCGATTTATTTATTTTTTGTCCTTGTGTTACCAAAATCATTTTTTATTTTGTCGTACATGACAATACGCGTTGTTTAAATGACCCGGTATAGAGCATAAAAATCCATACCGCATGACGCTTCCTGGTATATATGTTTCCTGACGAGCAATTCATATTTTCTCGACATAGATACATGTAATGTGTTTTGAACAAAAACAAATCCATTTTTCTTGCAAAATAAAAATTAGGCTAAATTAGGGACTTTAAAAAAATGTTGAATTTTTTAAATAGTTAATGAAGAATTATTTTATAAATACCCTGTACAGAAATAAAATTTCAAAAAAATATACATTTGTTAGTCTCAAAACTTTAATTTTCGGCTAATATTCTCTCGTTTTTTAAACTCACTTGACTTTTTTTTTAAACGGGTCGAAAAACGTCATTCGTTGACAAATATATTTGTACACGACGCGCATTATTCCGTCAGATATTATTAAAACGAATTATTATTTTCTGTATACAGTATAGTATATTAATAATAATTGAATTTCTATCGATAAATAATGTAAATATTTTGCGAAATAAAAAATTGACTTTCTCGATTACATATTTTTTAGTGCAAAACCACAATCAGTTTGATTACTTTTTCACCGCAATAATGTAATCCGAGCCGTATCTATTTATCAACAAACGTTATGTTACGTTTTTGTATAAAAACTAAGATTCGTGAAAAAAACAAATTTCAAACGAACATATTATCGAACAATATAATCACTTAAACATACCAATTAAAAATGATTATTGTAATATATTACGAAACGAATACTCACGATTTCACGATTCCCGACACGAAATATTATTTGTGTGTGTGTGGTATATATATATATTAATTTAATAAAAACACACTATGCAATATTGTCATCGTCCGCACGGGAAGAAATTTGTATTCAATATACATCGCGTCGACACTTTTTTTTATAATATTCACCAACAAAAGCGATATATCATACGTACATATATATATATATACCTGTTCGAAACCGTTCTCACGTGATTGTTTTTCATTCATATTATTATTGTTATTCGGCTGCCGATTTCGTATTATATTCCTGCCGTTGTGTCATCGAAATCTATAGGTGTGCCCGTCGACTCGACGAACCCTCTCGACCGCGTGTCCTATAACGCCACTCCTATCTACAAAATACATTAAAAATATATCTATTATAAATACCATACATATTATATTCATCGTGCGGTACGAGATATAATATATATGTATATGTATAGGGTGTATCTGGACTAACTGACAAATTAACTTTTGATTTTAGGCGTTGTCTTAAATCGTCATCAATTTGATGGTAAACACGTATGCATTTATCGATTTTCTACGATGTTATGAAATTTACGAAAATGCGAATCGTGTATATGTGCCCTATACGTGCACGGTGTGGTATACCTACTATATACTTCTTATGACCACGAAAACACCCCTTAGTACAATATTCGTTATGTACGGTCCATTAACTTCAAAGAATCGACGAGATTAAACGACCAAATAGGATAGGTTAGTTCACAAGTTCCTTTTCTAAACTCATTAGTTAGGTTAGTATTCAAAACATATAAGTTAAAAGTTACTTATTATCTTTTTGTTAACTTAAAAGTTTAAATTTTCTGATTACCAATGATAATAATAAAATAACACGAAAAATCAGATAAGACCTCCAAGCGTTTTATATAATTTATTACTGGGTATTATGTTTGTGTTACCAAACACTATTTACATATAATATAGTATTTGCTGATATTATTGCTGCTTTAACTTTTTACCCGTTAACGTTCCGCTGTCTAGTCAAATATTAAGGAAAGTTTCGATCGTTTTATAAAATTAAATTTAACATGATGGCTATTTTTAATTATATCAAAACATTTATGAAGGTCTTAAAAAAAAAAAAATTGTAGAATAACGCCCGTATAAAACCATATAATTATATAGTGTTTGTCAGTCAGTCCAGATACACCCTATGTACAACAGTATATCTCAACGTTTTAAATACAATAACATGAGGTCAGGCCTCGAACGGCAACGCCTCACGCGCGTATATATCTATAACCTGTGTTCTAATAGCACGCACTCGGAGTACACTTATACCGTGTACGCGGTATATGTGACAACCTTGTGACAGACATTCTAGCCGCAAAGACTTCGTGGACGAATCGTGATCTGATTAAGAATTTACTAGGTATATCGTTTTCGAAATTAAACACACACCCGTTAACACGATAATATAATGGTGGTCGTGTGTGTGTGTACCAATATACTTTTTAATGGCTTTTCAATTCAGTACTATATACGCTCTGCACGACTTGGTGTATAAATATATATATATATATATATATATTAGTTATCGTATACTATATAGTAATAAAAATATTTTTACTGCGTTCATAATACATATGGGCCGCGCGAGGTTATTACAGGTTTCGGTTTTTACCTCGGGGGATGCGACCGAGAGGGTTCGATGTGCATTTTTGACATTCCAAACGAACGCATTCCGTTTTATACACTATGTATGTATAACCATCGCGTAGAATGTTAAGGTTAACTATATAATAATGATAATAAAAATAATATAATATATATTTTGTTATAATTATTAATTTCTATACAATACGCGAACGCGTATGTGTATGAACGACTAATAAATATATATATTTTATTGCAAGTACATCCGCGCACTGTGCAAAACTGAACTAATTAATCACTTGTGTTTTTTTTTTTTTTACTAGTTACTAGAATAGTTGGTTTTTTGAAATTTCAATTTTCATTTTTCAATGAAAGTTACAAATGTGTTTTTCACGTTAATAATGTTATTCATTTAAATTGGTAAATGAAATTGGCGGTTTTAGATAACTTAAATTTTATAGATAATTTATGAATATCCAACGATATTTAAATTACCCGTTCATAACAATTGCGTGTATTTTGAATATTTAATTAGATAGTTTTTAGGAATTAAAACCAAATGTTTAAGTAGTGTGGATACAGCTTCTTTAAACTCCATTTTTGATATATATATAACTCAGGTCATATATACATTTTCTCCACTAGGTATTGTTTTTTTATCTTTAATTTTGAATTTTAAAAGGTCTTTTTACAGGCCGGATGGAATATTTCCACGAGCTTTATAACTACATTATTAGTACCCATCTTTATCATAAACTTTCATCGCCAGACAAAATGATACGATTCTCTGCATGAGCGTCAAATAAATTGCTGACCTTTTTTATTAAATTAAAAGACATTAAAAATTGTCTATTGTTTGTAAATCATTGATAATTTTGCGACGCCCACCGAGTTCAACTTGCGACAACTTACCAGACATGTTTGATCTTGTATGTACTTTATAAGTTTGATGGTGTTTTAGGACGTAAGACGATGCGATAATATCAAACAACGACTGATGGAAATGTACAACAGTGTATGTTATTGCGTAGAAGACAGGTCGACAATTAATCAAGTGTTAGCACTCATAAGACACTTTGAGTGCCGTTTGACGGACGCGAATCATAACGATCGCCATAAACAGGCGTACACCGTGGACTATCTCCAGGAGAGCGGTATATTTGAAGAAGATATTTATTCGGAAGCTGTATCGGAAGCCACTCAGACGGAGAGTCCCATTGAAAAGACCATAGGTATTCTCTCCACCGACTTAACGGAAGAACTTCGAAAATTGTCCAGAATCCGTGAAAAAATCGAAGAACGGAAAGTGCCATTGGTTGACGACCGGGTCGCTAAAGAATTATCGTTTTACAAAGAACACTGGCGAACTTTAGAGAGGAAGATCGAAGCGTATGAGTGCGCGGGCGACGATAGAGCGAAACTCTTAATGACGTCCATCGATAGAGAATCAAGACTGTCCAGTGAAGTGAAACATCTATATGCCACTATACAGAAATTAAAAGAACAGAACCGGTCAGTCGAAGAAGAAAAATGCGAATTCGAAGAGGCGGAAAATGATACCCGACTTCAATACCAGAAGTACGTGTTTGATATTTTGTTTTTAATTCGATTTAATTTTCAATTTTTTTGTTTGTATTTTCAGGTTGGAACAGAAATATACGACGTTATCGGAGAAGACAACTACCCTGCAGACGGAATTGACTACAAAAGCTCAAGAAATCGAAAAACTCCGTCACGAGCTGTGCGAAACGAACGCCAAGAAATGCGAAGCCCGTAAACACGCCGCCTCGATGGAAGCGTTGGTCAACAAATATGAACAGAGGAATTTCGAACTAGAGGAGTCCGAGATGGAAACCAAATTCAAACTGCAGATTTTAGAAAACGCATGGCCGGCAATAGTGCTGTGGAACATCTGGCGCATCGTGTGTAAACACTATCGCAAGTCCAAACCGCCGCCGGCGAAAGGAGCCATCGAGTACAAACTGCAGCGTTCCGCCGCGGAACTGGACGTCGATTATCTCGAAAAACTGCGCATCATGACCAAAGATCGCATGGAAATGGAGAAACGGATTCAAGACCTCGAGTTCAAAGAGAACGTGTACCAACAGACGTTACAACAGGCCGACAACATTCTGGCCAACGTCGAGGAAGGGTACAAGCGTCAAATCGAAGACCTGAACGCGGAGCTGGCAGAGAAACAAAAACGGCTGGCGGACCGCGAGAACCGGATGCGTTTGTCGGCTGACTCCCGGGACAGAGAACCGGAACTCCTGGACCGGATACACGGTCTGGAGACCGAGGTGCGAGACCTCGTGCATCAGCTGAAAGCCAAAGACGTCGAGAAACAGTCGTGGGCCCGTCGGGAAGTACAACTCAGGAACGACATGGAACATTTCGTGAACGAGGTGTGCCAAACGAAATCGGACAACGCCGAGCTTCGGAACCAATTGGATTGCGAGAGGATGAAGTTCAAAGACCTACGCAGAGACATTGACTTCAAACAGTCCGTGTACACGGAGCTTGAGGAGAAATTGAACGTCGAAGTAAGTGAGACGCGTCGCGCGCGTATAATATTTATCCGCTCGTGATTTAAAATAATTATACTAAACGTGCGGCGTGCGGATTGTTTTGCTTACAGGCAAAAAATTACCAGTCTACCATATTGAAATTATCGAAACAAATCGACGAATACGATGTCACGAACGGGGAGCTTAAAGAAGAAGTGGAAACCCTTGAAGTAAGTATTGATTTCTTGTTTGTTATCGACTGCGACTGCGTATTTGTTATACGTATTATTTTAGACACACATTTATTAATTATGTAATAACGAGTTGTGCACATGCCTATGATATTTCATATTCACATTTATTGTTTATTTATTTTTTTAATTAAAAAAGCATTTTGATTAACAAGGAGGTGGATTATGAATCTGTTATTTAGATAAAAAAATATAGATAAAAAAACAATTTTAAAACCAATTATAAACAAATGTTAACTTTTAAATATAGATTATTAATTTAAATAAAAAATTTAATTAAATTAACGTATTACATGTTCTGCAATAAACATAAATGTATTTTAGTATAACGGCGAATGAACTACGAATTAGAGATACAGCCACGTGATACAAGATTTTATTTTTTTTTTTTTTTTTTTTTCTTAATTTTCTTATTGCATTATGTGACAAACATTTTGAGTGTTTTGAAGCTAAATCAATTATCGTCAAATGCGGAAATAGCGGGAAAATACTATTGAATTACCTTTTGTGTTTATTTTCTAGCAATTGTTGTTTTCACTTACTTTTAATATTGTTGTCCATACAAACAGAATAATACTTTTTATTGTTTTTTTTATTATATCGTCTTTTATGGTAATGAGCTTATTAAAACAATTAATTATAATAATAATATGATTAAATTAAAAAATTCGTATATTTTCAGCAAAGATAAACTGTATAACTATGTATTATTTATTTACAAATAACTGTTTTATCTCAGACAACAATTAGATATTTGTTTCCTTGTGTGTCTAAATAAGTCATATATTTTATTTAGTTTCGAAAGTCTAGAAATTTAACACGAAATGCTTATGTCGTAAACATAATATTACAAACTGTTTAAATTACAACGATTTTTGCGTTGCCGAAAAGAAGAAAAGAAAGAATGCAAACGTGTTAAAAACAACTGTTTCGAAAATACATTAAAATTTATGACCATGTCAGAACGACGTTTGTCGAAACCGATTTATAGAGTTGAAACAATACGGTCGTGCGGAAATCCGTACATGTTATATAGTGGCCGCTGCTAATATATATATATCAAAATATACACGTAGAAAAGTCGTTGTTTTCATATAAATTATCGAATTTCCTAAGGCACACGTTAAACTCTTGCGGAACGCGCTGGCGGAAGAGAAGGAAGTCAGAGAAAAAATAACCGTCGAACTGAACCAAGAACTGTCTCGGAAACAAGAGACGATCGATAGCATGGAAAGGTACATGTCGTACGACGGGTCGAAAAACGCGGCCGAGGAACTTCGATGTGAAAACTTGAACGTACGTATTATAATAATAAAATAACAGTTTCATATATGTTAGAAGAAAAATCGACTTTTTTTTTCACAATTGCGGTTTTGATTATAAGCCGCGTGATTCTTTCTATATTGAGTACAATATAATATTATATTCGGTATATCGATGCGACTTTTTTTTCGTTTTCGATTTACCGTAGATTTTTGGCATTTGGAATTTAGATTTCGTTGTATACGCCGCAATATGTGGAAATTATAGCCATTTCAAAAACGGTTATTTATAAGAAGAAAAAACGTTTATTATGAGTGCCGTTTTTCGAAAAACTGTTTAATCGTAAAATTAATTTATTTTTATTAAAAACACGCAATCGCCACAAATGAATAGTAGTTGTTTGGCTTTCCTGAAAAATGTGTAAATTTTCATTTCTAATCTAAGTTGTGTTATATCTAATAATCTAAACGACGCGTTATCTTCCAGACTAATAACGTCGGAAAACTGAACTTGGAGCAAATCGAAGATTACGACCAACACTGCGGCACAACACTCAAACTGTCCGACTTCAGAGAGTTGAAGGTATAAACAATATATTATAATATACGATCGATTTAAAGCAGGTTAACCTACGATAAAAAATGTTTCAATATCGAATTGGAATTAGTTATTGTTCGTACGTGATAAAATAATATTGCATCGTACACATTTCAGACGTGCGACGCTTGTTTTAAAAAATTTGAACCGCTCTTGCAAAAAATTATGGAAAATTCCAACAACAAAATGATGATGTCAGACTTCGTCGTGGAAATTCCTGACAACAAAACGTTTGATGGTAATTATCATACACGTGTTTTAATGATTTAATCGATATCGCGATTTAAACACATAATATAACACCGTCGTTTGTTTATTTTGTATTTTTTCAGATTTTTCGAGATCCGAAAAACTCGGAGTAAGTACTCGTAGTTCACTATATATAATATTTTTACAATTTTTTTTTAGAACAAAATTCTTTTTCGCTAAATTTACCTGTAGATAAATGTACTTTCCAATATATTTTATGTCAAATTACGAAAATATCTTAAATAAAACACGTAATTGCGAACTAATTAAAATGTATACCGTATAGATTAGTTCATCAAAAAATACATTTTATACACACACAAATCATATCGCTTAACTAAATGATTTTTTTTTTACTTAATATATTATATATTATTATCTCGAATAGAATATTGTTGTTTTCAGCTTTTTTATTGTTTATTTAAAATTCTATAAACTGAACAAGTAAGTTTGACGCAAGAGGGGGATTACACGAAAAAATTGGATCACCCCTCCCCCTCTCACACTCCACGCAAACGTATAATTTCTGTTTTTATCGTACCGTTTATTCATTGCCATAGACGCGATACAATTGCTCGCCCAAGATAAAACAAACTGTGTGTCACCTGACCAAACAGGCGGCCATGCTGGAGGCGAAAAATGTCGAAAAAAACAAAATAATTATGATGATGGCGGACGAGCTGCTGTATTTGTCTGAGCCGGTCAAGTGGAGGAGCAGACGATTAGAATTCACGAGAGGTCTCAATTCCGTGCCGTCCACTCAATACGCTCCCGATTTCAATTGCACGACCGTGGAGAAATACTTGAACGGCATCGAGTGCACCGCGCCACCGGATGAAAATGTCAGTATATTCATCAGTGTCTGTGTTTGTGTGTGTGTTTGTGCAAATGCAATTTATACGAACGATTGATCGTTCTGTACGTTTCTTTTTGCCTGACGCGTGTTTTTTCGGAATATCGAAAAAAAGTCACCTAAACGTCCCTTCTCGGTTAGAAAACGCCGAAATTGTCCGATCGAAACGTCTAAATTTCTACGTAGTGTTCCGCAGCAAGTCGTGATGGACGATTTCGTGTTCGATTCCCGACACCCGGCACGTAAAGAATTACCCATCCCGCCCTCAAAGTATGACGGAAAGTATGAAGTGCGTGCATTTCACGTGAAGTTTTTTTCGTAGCCTTATCGTCGAAATATCTCCGAGTTGGAACCGATCCGGACTTCATTGTTATTTTTCTCAGTGTCGTTATTTCGAAAACCCGACGCTCGACACGGTACAGTTTACTATACACGATTATTCACACAACCGGTTCTGGCTTTTCGTCTTCCCTACATTGGTATACGCGTATAACTCGTTTAAACTGCTGCCGCGTCTCCTTTATAACGTGCGCGCGCGCCGCGATACCACGTTTTACATTTTACATCGAGACGACTCGGCGCATCGTTACCGTTGGTTGTCGTCGTCGTCGTCGTCGTTGCGGTTTTTGTCGAACAATCCGAAAATCACGATTTATCGTTTCAGACCGACGACCGGAAATACCTGTGCCTGATCAGACCGGACAACCCCATCGGGCTGCACGTCGTCAGACAGATCGGACCGGACGGCATCGTTCTCGCGTGGAAGTCGCCGCGACCCGTAAGCTCGTTCGAGGTACGTTGGTATTTACGCGGTTCACGTGCGTTCGCCAAGTCGAAACCGATCGCGTTCATTATTACTACGGCGATGGGATTTTACGTTTTAATTGATCGCGCGCGCGCGCCGAGTTCTTAACAAGAAACAATTATTCGTCGAATCCGCTTTTGCGTACACGCCGAACGATACAATGCGCCAATAACCCGTGGCCGATATGAACTTGATATAATTTTCAATTTTTTTTATCGCAAAAATGTTCGTATTTTGTATTATTTTGGACAATTACGAACGAACTACAAAACAAATTAACGTAAAACATAATTGAAAATTGTATTAAATAAATTATTGCTACGGGACGTTTTAAAAAGACTTCTTAAATTTGTCTTAGATGATCGAAAAACGTTTGGCGATAAAATATGTGTAAAATGTTCGTATTTAAATTGTCCGAAATGGTGAAAGCCGTGAAAAATAGCTATAAGTATACGGACGGGTGAAACAATCGGGTATCGAGTTGGGGGTTGGAAAAAAATCAATTTGTCGATATATGTTCGAGTTTCAGCGTAAAACATAACAATTGGTGCGCACGATAAAACATGTGATTTGCCGCGAAACAAACACGTTATTGTTTTTGCGGTCCGCGTTAGACCGTACGAAGACAAAATCACTATCAATACGATTTGAATGCATCGAAAAACAATTAGTGTATAACGTGTGTGATTCGCGTTCGTTTTCTAACCGTACGCATCTCGTTTTAAACGAACCAAAAATAAATAAACAACTCGTCGGACCTAACGTCGAAAATCCCGGCGGGAGACACATTTCTTTTCCAACTTCCGATAGGCAATAAATAAAAGTATAAAAAACAAAACGAAAAAAATCATATTATCCGTTAAATGTCGTGTACACATTTCGACGTTGCCCTGAGGCGATTTGTCCTACCGGCCCGTGGACGAAACGTCGCCGCCGCCGACGAGGATTTCGACGAGTGTCCCCTGACGACGGCGGGATCGCCGGGATGGGACGTCGAAACTCCCGGGAACACCACGGACCTTGCCAGTTCGTGCCGCGCGATCGCAGGTCGATCGAAGGGGGAAAAAAATGAAACCCTCTCCGGGGGCGGGGGGGTCCGGCCCTCGCACAAACAACGGGAACGCGGGCGACGAATTCGACGGCTAATCGCGTGGCGTTTTTCGGTCTCGCAGCTGTTCGTGAACGGCAAGTCCGTGCAGAGGGTCCAGTGTCTCGGACGTTCGACCGCGGTGCTGTGTCCGGTCAACCTGCGGCAGCCGTTGACGATCACCATGCACGCGGCGACGGACGACGGGGACGCGTTGCCGCCGATCACCGTTCACCGTCCGTTCGTCGTCTGAGGAGACCGTTCTTCCCGTTACGCGACGCAAGCGCTTCCTCTAGTCTTCGGGCGCGTGTATCGCGGAAATCGACAAATCAATCAAACGGTTTTTTTTTTTTTTTTTACGACGAACGCGTGTGTGTTATTTTGACCGCATGACATAAAAAAACAAACATTTTTACTATATACATTTGTGTACACGGTGATTTTGTAGTGTCGCGGACGCGTCGGTCGCGACTCGAAATTTTGTATTATTGTTTAATTTTAATATTTTTAATTTTTTTTTTTTTTACGACAAAAATGGACATATTTTTTTTTTTTGTTATCGAATAATTAGAAAATTATACATATATTATATTAATATTATTTATATATAAAACAAAACAATCGTGTTTTTTCTAATTATTTTACCTGCTCGTCAGAAGGCATATCAAACGTCGTGTTGTACTGCTGTGATTCGAAAACGAAGACGAATCGCCGGAACCACGAAATCATTGCAGACTTTTTACGAAGAGGGCGGCGTACGAATTTGTAAAAACTTACGGACGATCGTTCGATTTCAAAAGTAACCGATATCAAATTTCGAAGCCGATTCCAACGGCAGTCGTCTGAAATTGTTATTGTAACAGCCAACTTCAATTTTTTCAAGAGTTTCGATGTGAAAATTTCTAAAATATTTCGTTGTTTTACGATTTTTATTGGAATTATTCACTTTAAATATTTAGCAGTTACCAGCGCGGTACGGTATCTTGTGAATACGTTTTGGTTATAATTGCTAGAACCATATTGTAATGGTGAAACTTGGTGTAAGTACATGTGATCATGATTACCCCCCTCCAAAAAAAAAAAAAGAATTTTTGGGTCAGGTTAGGTATTTGCAGTTCACTGTTACGGGTCACGCGCGGGTCCGTAGGGAGGGGGCGGTAAGCGTTCCGTCGGGGAATCACATTTCTTCCGCGTGACCTCGGTCGCCGCGACCCGTAGAACGTTCATATTCAAACGACAAAAACCTGACGTGTCGAATGACGAAAAACAATGAAATCTGCGAACGCGATAAAACGGCATAAACCCCCCCCCCCCCTTCACCGTTGAAACGAGCGAACGACGTGTCTCGTGTTTTTATTCACACACACACACACACACAGCAGACCCGCGCGTCATCGACACGTACACGAGTAGGCACGACGGCGATGTGTGTGTTACGACGGTGCGCGTTTTCGTTCGAGGAACAATAATAATGGGTACGGTCGGCTCGGATAACCGAGTGTTGCGAATGCGACGGAAACGCGTTTTGTTTCGTCGTTGTTCGTCTTGTTTTCACTAAAACCACCACGAACGGACCGAGCGTGAAATTCGCGACAGAGGAAACGCGCGATAAATGATAAGAGATTATTTGTCTGGCGCGGTGATTGTAATCGCGACGCAATAATACATGCACGTAAATCGCTTGCGGACGCGCAACGGGTCGCCGGGAACACGAAGGATCCGTGTGTGTGCGCGCGTGTTACAAAAGATATTTTTTCTTAAATATTTTCCGGCGAGATTCTAAACGTTCTTTACCCGTCTTTGTACCGTCCCGATAAACGTAAACGGTTTCTCAACAACGGACGACTGAACAACCGGTCGCTGCCGGTTCGGGTTTTGAGTTCGTCCGCGAGATCGCATCCGATCCTCGACTTTCGTTCGACTCACGGGCGGCCCGGATTGAAGTCAGCCGCGCACAAACGTTTCCGTATACGGTATCCATACGTGTTGTCGAAACGCCATAAATGTTTGAGGCCGGAAAGAGAGAACGCCCGTGTTCGTCTGTCGCACGGGAATTCGACTGCAATCCACACGTGCGAACGTAAATAAATATAGCCCCGCGCCGGACTGGAAAATGAGTAAAACAATCGTGTTGACGCGTACGATGGATGTGTTGAAGCTTCCCTCGGATTGTTGATTCGCTGACATCGTGTAGTTTCGGGCTGACGTTTCGGACCCGTTTCAGAACACTCGGTCGAGTGTTGTAACTACGCTCGGCCAAGTCACTGTGCTCTGAAGATACGGATATATCTGAAAACGATGTCGGGAAGTTCCATGATTTTATGTTATACGACAGATCTAAGGCGCCCGATCGCGTTGTATAGGAAAACGATAACGACCGGTTAATTGATTTTGGTCCCTCCCGGTCCGGGCCTGATAACACGCACGGAACACGTTCGCGTGTCTTTATCTCGCAATGACACGAGACCGAAACGAAACGTTTCGCGTGTACGCGCACGTGGATCTCCTTGTCTCGTGTCCCGACAAACACTCTTCTCGGCCGTCTGGACGTACGCACGACGCCAGCCATCGATTATTATCGTCGGCCCAGAAAGAACCGTCTTCCGGCGTTTTTCGTCCGTTATCGTTCACTAGGACTCTCACTCTGGTCCCGTCCAAACAAAACAGAAAACTTTTGGTCTTCAAACAGCAACCCGTCGTATTCGTATCCCAGGAAAACCGTCTCGCCGGCGTCCAAAACGCGCAAAAACGAAAATGCTTTTCCGTTGTTTTGTTTTCGACGTTTCGTTTACGTACGGAAACGGAACTAAATCTCAAGAAAAAGCGTCGTGACAGCCGACCGTGACGCGCAACGCGATCTTTTTTTATTGCTCGCGCCCCCGGCCGGTAAAGAAGTGCCCACTTCAATAAACGAAACAAAAGAACCAAACCACCATCACGAAAAACCGACCGCCGACAACACGTTCGATTTGCAACGAAATTGAACAGACATTTTTTAAGTCCGAACAAGCGAACGGGCGCATACGCCGTCACGTCAACAAAAGCAACCACTTTTAGGTCCGTTTAAGTTGTGCGGACAATTGTTTGGGTGGAGGCGATTGGTAACGAGACTACAACGTCGGACGGGTTAGCCGGAAAATGTCACATCGGCGTAGAAATCGATGTAATGACGTTTTCCGGGCTAACGGACGAAATTAAGGACATATGAAATGGTGTCGTCGGATAGAGGACATTCGCCGCATTCCGTAGACACCATCCACGTTCCCACAGCGATAAAAACCACGAAAGAACGGGAAGAAGAAAACGCGACGTAAGCACACCGGAACGTCGAAAGTACAACGCGTGTTTACTAGTCGGTACGTACGCCTAAATAAATACCCGACCGATTCGTTGAAATCGCGCAACACTTCCAGGGAAACATCTCGTGGCCATCAGCAACATCGCAAACGCCGTCATGCGCTTCAATCATTTTCCCGCCGCCTGAAGTTTTTTTTTTTTTTTTTTTTTGTGTATTTTTGTTAATTGTATTTTTTTTTTTTTTGTATTTTTTGTTAATTGTATTTTTTTTTTTTTTTTTTTTTTTTTTTTTTTTTTTTTTTTTTTTTTTTTTTTTCTTATGTTTACATTAGCTTCACAGTTAACCCTCCCACCCCGTTCCAAAAAAAAAAAAAAAAAAAAAAAAGTTGAAATCGCGCGTGTTCGTCCGGAAAGAAGAACACCTTCTTGGTGAACGCGCACGAAGTCATGGGCCACAGCCCGAAACTTGTGCCCGACGGACGGAACACAAGATTCCTCCAACCAACACACACCGGATCATCATACACTCCTCTCTACCCTCGTAGTCAACCACGCCCAAGAACACATAATCATACTCCTTCGAAGGGGTACGTTGAAACAATACATTTATTAAACAAATAAAGATTATAATGTATTCGGTGGCTGTAGTTTAATCTAATTAATAAATGGAGTATTTCGACACTGTAGTAGTAGTGATCCATATATATTCTCTAGTACCAAAAATACTAAAATACTCTTTTGAGGTGAAATTTGTTTATAAGCGGGTACAAAAAAAAAAGAAGATTTTTCCGCGTCACTACTAATATTACTATTTTATACGAGATTTAGTTGCGCAGGCGCGTCGTCTCATTTTAGTTGCGACCAATAGCGTGCGAGCAGACTCGCTTGACCGGCGGTCCCCACCGATTTCACCGCGTCTAGTAGTGCACCACCCGTCGTGAGTGAACACGTTATTGCACACGCTCGTCGGGCCGAATAATGTTTAATTTAATTAAAAACGAGAATTCTTTGCTTAGTTTTACGTTACTTACATATACACAACACAGACTGGGTCGGACTTAGGAGATCGGTAAACCAAGTAAGCATTTTATTTTTGATAAAAACAGTTTCTATATTTTATTTACTACCTAGCGGGGGAATAGAGAATATTCTAGGTAGTTAATTAATACCTTCCATACATACACAAATGTTTTGTTTATTTTATTCCGATACAAATCTAATGCGCTCTATCGGTCGAATGAATGGAGATCTGTGAAAGAAGTTTCATTTCGTCCGCGCGTACTCGCAACACGCACGAATTTTTATTTTTTTATGGACTCTGTTGTTGAAAATCCGCAACTGTGTGTTATATAAAATATATATAAGGCGCGTTCGTTTCCGGTTGCGCGGTGATATACGATTTTTTTAACGGTAATTAGTCGTCGCGGTGTAATAAAAAAAGCGACGAAAATCGAGCAAAACGTAATTTTATATAATAATACGACGAATTATTATCTGATAACGTCGGGTCTGCCGAAGCCGCCGATTATATATCATCCTCGGGCTCTCATTGTTCGCCGTGGTGATAACCACTCTCTTTTAAACACACGCCGAAACAACAAATGTACTGCTACTACGCGAGCATTGAAGTCACGAACGTGCGCGCGTCTTGTCGGACGCTAGAAACGTATATGTGTATGTACAATTTACTGATAAAATTTCGTTTGTGAGTCAAGGTGTATGCTGTCTGTCCGGGGGGGTCTTGATGATTTTTTTTTTTTTAGTCAAGTCCGACGAGTGTTGTACGATCACGAGGACGAACGGATTTCGCTGTTTATCGCGTTCGTACGTACGTCGTAGAGATATAAACAAAAACGTTTTCCGAACGGTTTTAAACACGAACGCGCGTGTAAAACGAAACCGTACGGCTATAGTATGGTACGTTTAAAAATCAAAAGGTTTCCGGTAAGAAGACGAATTCTGTTATTTCCCCGATCAATACGAGCAAAATTATACGCGTATTACACGCGATCGAAAAACATCGTTTGTCCCAAGGACAGTGTTTGTGTACGGTTTTCGTTCAAACTACGATTAAATCGTAATCAACGATTAAAAGACGATCGGGTCGTTGTACCGGTGTCTGTGTCTTAAATGTTTAATCGCCGATTAAAAGACCGTCAAGAGTCAATCGACCCAAATATACGGTCGTCGTTACGGCGATTATTATGATTCATGTTATCGTTATTTGGCGGTACGTTCGAACAAAAACCCGGTCTTGTGAATTCGTCTGAAGTCTCGTGTAAATTACACTTATTTCCTACATTGGTCTTATCAATTGTTTTATCGTTTCGTTTATCGGCATAACGATGAACGTTGACCGCGGACTTGACGGTGATTTTAATTCTGATCCCCGAGACAAAAGAATCATTTTTTAAAGGACAAATAATTTTACTCGGCGGAGAGACGATGGACGAATCCCTCGGATTACGATTGTCAAAAACCCCACAGACACGACGGGCGGATCGCATCCGTTCCCGTGCCGAGCTTATCGCACTGTGGTTTGTAGTACTCGAGTGCGTATCTCCACTCGGTAATCAAAACGAACCGTACTCTGATAGGCATTATTATGACGGTGACGTAACCAGACCAATTGTCGACGTCACTTTCGGAAACAATAGCGTTTTCTTTTAAAATGTTGCGCGTGTCAGCGTTCTGCAGTCCATGCCCCACCGAGTAACATTAGAAAAACAATAACAACGCTATTCATTTGTGTTATACGTAATCGTATTTGTTGTTACCCGTTCTCGCTGTATTATGTACGTAGAGATATGAATTGTGAAACGATAACCGACAAGACTAACGACGATACACGAAGACTCGCATAAATCGGTGTCGGCTTGTATAGACGCGTTCGATTTATTTGTTTATTATTATATTTTTTCAAACGTTTACGAAATCGTGGTACGGCATTTCGTACGGCGTTTTCCACTGTTAATCGACGTTTGCGTCGATAGGATAAAAAAAAATTGACAATAATTCGTCATCGCGTTCTGTTCGCATAAAACAGACAGTAACGTCTGTTTACGGCGGAACGATAAAACCGCGGAGAGAGAATGATGGTCGTATGAAAAAAAACAACGACACGCGCACCAAAAAATATCACAAAACAATGCGGACGGCGTGCGTCGCGATTAAAAAAACATCGTGATAACAATACTCTGCGGCCTTATAAAAATACCGTGGCGCAGCGGTTCCCAAACCGTGCACCGTTAAAAATTATTGATAATTATTTCATTTGGTTTTTTCGTCAGATTCGATCTTATATTTATAACCTAACCCCGCCTCCGATCGTAACTCTGTTATTGTCCAATCGTGTGTGATTGATACCGCCGGGTATCGATAATGAAATTTGTTTGGTTTATGTTCCTCGCGGTATTCACGGCCGACCCGGACACGCAGCGTACGTTTTTTACTTTTGTCGGAGTTCGTCGACAACATCGCTCCGCGAGCACGTCAAAACGCGATTGGCGGCGACCGTAATCCGAATCCGTCGCGATAACGAGATGGGCCCATGAACCCCGTTCGTTCGCGTGTCTCGGCGAACACGCAAATCGCGTGCCAGCGTGACTTCGTTGTGACGATCCCCGACCGTTTTTCTCGGATAAGGGGCGCCGCAACGCGAACGGTTTTTGTGATAAAAGCGACGGCGAACGATAACGCCAGCCGAGTAAAACGTGTCGTCGCGGCCGTCGTTGGTGGGTAGGGCGCGCCCGAGTCGCGCAACGACAGCCGTCCGGAACGGACGTGATAGCGACAGACCGTTCGTTTTTCGGCGGCGGCGGCGGCATGTACAGGTCGACTTTCAGGTGAGTGTGTGCGCACGTGCGCGCCTGCCCTATTTGTCGTTCTCATTACGGATCCCGTACAGCAGGTACGACGAGTACGGTTTCGAGCGTCCGGACGACTTCGACTATGACGGGTACGACGAGTTCATGTCCGTCTACCTGACGGTGCTGTCCGAACGGTCGATGAAGTGGTCGCGGCTGATGACCGCCAACGCGCAGCTGAAGAAGAACGGCCGGCTCAAACGGTACGTGCGCGCCGGCGTGCCCATTTCGCTGAGGGCGCGGGTAAGTGGAACGGCGGTCCGGTGTACCGTTCCGTCGTGATCGTGCGGTGTGTGCCCGCAGGTGTGGACGGCGATCGGCGGCGTGCACAAGCTAAAAGACGAGTACGGCCCGGACTTGTACGGACAAATGCTTAGGAAACCGATCGCCGAAGACGTGCGCAACATAATCGCGGTCGACGTGCCCCGGACATATCCGGACAACATTTATTTTCACCATACGTCCGAGAATCAGTTGGCGTTGCACAGAATACTGAACGCTTTTGCTGCGCACAATCCGTACGTTGGATACTGTCAGGTAAATCCGTAACATTATTATACGTTTCGCTCGAAAAAGTCAACGCCTTATAGTGATCCGATGAAACTGTTATAATGGTTGTTTTTTTTTGTAATCAACATTACACTTCATTAGACGTATCAAACTATATATAAACATTCGTTTTAAAATGATTCATTTTTATATTGTGACTTCTAATCAAATATGTGTATATCGTAGGGTCTAAATTACATAGCCGGTCTGTTACTGTTGGTCACCAAAGACGAAGACACTTGTTTTTGGTTACTGATGGTGTTGGTCGAGAAAAGACTACCGGACTATTATTCCAGGACTATGGATGGTGTTATTGTGGATATTGAAGTTTTTTCTCGTCTTGTCAAGTATGTAATGGTGTTTAATTAATTATAATTTGATTTTACACATTTGTCGCTTGCATTATGAACAATGCTTACATCATATTTTCTGTTTTAGGAAAAAATTTCCCGACGTGGCACAGCATATGGCCAACTTAGACATGCCGTGGGCATTGGTTGCTACAAAGTGGTTTATTTGTCTTTTCGCCGAGGTTTTACCAATTGAGGTACTAAATTTACACATTTGATAATACGATTAATTTTATTCAGTCGATTTCATACTGTAATTGTAAGAGCATAAAACATGAAAACGACACTACTTTAGTTTTGATCATGTCTGTATGAGGAGTAACTTGACAAATTAATCATAATTAATTATGTTGTTAAAGTTGTAAATCATTTTTGACAATCACTCATTACATCTAATGTAATTGTTTTTTATTATTTTATTTTAGAGAATCACTCAGAATGTATTTACAACTCGACAATTTAATTGAATTAAAAAAAGATAAAATGTGATAGATTACAATCTTTTTTTTTAAGGAAAATGAAAGTAATTAATTTACTTCACTTTATACATTTTATAGTTAAATATATATTTAAATAACCAACTCAATGTTAACTAATTAACTTTGTGTAATTACTTGCCCGTTACAGTTACCTTAGTCGCCTACATGGGCTACAGACAGTATTATAAGTGTGTGTGTGTGTGTGTGTGCAAATAACTTGGTGAAGCGACTGTAGTACGACCATGTTTCTCAATTTTTCATGTTAAATATTATATCAATCGTGACATAGTCAATTTTTATTATATTCGTAATTAATTAACATCATTTTTGAATTTAATATTATGTTATTAATTTACAACTAAGAAAGTCTAGTTTTATATATTTAAATTTTGATACATTTGTATTCATTATTTTTATTGCTTACCAGAAATTCAGGAACAATTAATGATTAGTAATTGCCAAATGTCTCGAATGTTTCACAAAGTTATCTGGTCACGAATGTCAATATTTGATTAGACTTTTACCAAATTGATCAGTAATATTCATTAAGCTAATACAATAAATGTTGGTTTACAATTTATTTTTAAACTTTGGTATGAAGAATATGATGTATATTTTTAATAGTGTGTATATACACATACTTTATATAGTTTGACATACTTGGCAATATCAAAAGTGTGAATAATTGTTTTTGTTTTTTGTTTTTTAGACTACTCTGAGAGTGTGGGATTGCTTGTTTTACGAAGGATCCAAAATTATATTTAGAGTGGGTTTGATGTTGGTGAAATATTATAGAAATGATTTGTTGGCTTGTGATGATATGGCTTCAATGTCAGAATGTTTGAAATCGATTGTTCAACGGCCATTTCCTCTAAACTGCCATATATTCATTAAGGTATATTCGTTTCAACAATGTCGCATGTGTATTTTTAAAACTTAATGTTAATTTTTTTCTTTCATTAGAAAATGTTCACAGACATCGGATCATTATCCATGTCGTTGATCGATGATCTACGTAAACAAGTATGTGCCGAACGTAGTGCGGAAAAGTCTACGTACAAAAACAGAAAGGGTTAAACTCAATTATTGTTAATTTTTTTTTTTTTTTGAGAATTTTATTATAATGTGTTTGTGCAGATGAATTGTTCTAGTCATATATATATTTTACGTGGAATATTTGGCTAATACTTAAGATTCTGTATCAAACTTTATGGTAAATAATAATATATTAACATGTGTTATTATCATTGTGCTATAAATTAATATTTTATTATTATTATTTTTATCGGATATTATATAATTAATAATATGTTTTTTCCTCGCATATTAATTTTATCTATTAAATCGTGTTCAATGGAATTGTTTTTATGTTATAAATTGTATAATTTACAAAAAATCTCTTTCATTACATTTAACTGGTGGCATAATTATGAAAGTTCAGAAAATGTGTGTCGGTCACATCCTAAACTTCGACTGTTTAAGTTTGTGGGGAGAGCAATTTTTTTTTTTGAGTAATATCAATGAGGACTTTGATGTATGTTTAAATAATGGATTTTAGGTAGTCCCTTAAAAAATAGTTACCTATTGGGGAAGAGAAGCACTCTGTGAATATTTCGATATGTATCATGTTATGCTACTGTATTGAAGTGATTTTTATACATAAATCATTAACTTTATGTTTGTATCTAATAATAATAATAATATCAATAAGTAGCAAATAATGATAATTTATCGAATAAATCTTGTATTATTATCATTTTATTTTACTGAGACCGATTATTTCGTTTATTGTTATTATTTTTATTAAATTATGTATAATTAAATTTGATCAAAATACATGTAAAATTATTATATTATTTTTATTACACCCAAACGTTACTGAAAAAACGACAACAACATTTTAAATTATGATTTACTATTATTGTTATTATTCTGTTTTGTACTGAAATAGTATTTATTGTACTGCCTGTGATGAATTAAATATCATGGTTTTACATATATGAACAATTTTAAAATTAACTATTTTACAACTGATGTAATTATAAGTAAAGTATTTTTGTATTTTATATCGTTGGCCATAGATAAGAAATAAAAACATGTACAAATATATTAAATTTTATACGAATTAAAATTGTTTTATAAAAATAATTGAAGAACCTAACTCACAAATGGAGAGTTGATTTTTATGCTAATACATATTTTTGCATATCTGAATGTTTTTTCGTTTATAATAATACCTTTTATTATTATATATATTTTAGTGTTCTCGAAACGATAAACCCAATATTGTCGATATTCTATTAATATTTGTTGTAATCAAAAAAAAAAAAATTGTCATCAAGAAAATAGATTGTCATTAATTTTGCAACATTTACTTTTTATGTGATTTTATTAAAAATAAAACAAAATGTTTACTTATTTGGTGAATTGTTTTATGCGATTATAATAAAATATAAAAATAAATTTAAATCATACGCTGCTTGTGAAATATAACCCTAATCGCTTTTTTTTCTTTACAGCGAATGTTTATGTACGAAAATGAAGGCTCCAAGTTATAGGTGGCGGATTCAACAGTAACTTAGTCAGCAAAGGTTAAATTTCGTCCTGTAAGAGTACTTGTAATGCAGTTAGTTAGTTATCGTACTGCGTGTTATAGTCGCAGCGAAACGACTGGTGGTGAACAGTTTACCAAGCTATGTTTAAAAACTATTTTTAAGTTTGTTTTCATCGTATAGCCATTAGAAATTCGACCCGTTTTGTGTTCGGTCGTATTTCACCTATTCCGTACGTAATACATATTTGTTTATAAAACCATGAGAAAAATTAATAGCGCGCCAAGACTTACGCGTCGCGAACGTTACCATTTGAAAATGATCATTCAACAAATTGAACGTTATAGCGTTAGACGGTGTCGCCGAGTTTGTTTTCTAACGGTCCGGTCAAATTACACAATACCCACGTCACCGACCAGCCAGTTCGGTTCAGCGTCCGGAAGAGAAGAAAGAAAGGTGATTTGCGTACGATTTTCCATCGATGAGAACCGCTTGAAAAAAGGAAAATGAGCAAAAAAAATATGAAATTGAATACACCACCACCACCCCTAAAATTGTGGTCTGAACCCGGTATTCGGTATTCGCCGCCGGCGTTAGACGTCGAACGATTCTCGCGACCGATTTACTGATTTTTCCTCCCGGCGTGTGTTCGTCCGTCGCGGACGTCCCGAAACCGAAATGACGCGGCAAGTGACGCGCTGACATTATACACCGCGAGGTCGTAAAATAATATTCAATATCAGACGCGCTGACTTACAAAAAATATTGGGGGGGCCCATACCGGGGGTCTTGCCTCAGGAAATTTTCTAAATTTTAGATGAAAAATAGTGAGTTTTAAAGTTTTTTTTAAGCATTTTAGAGGTATATGATCAACATTAGAACCCCGAAAACTCGACTCTCGATAACTCTACATTCCGGGAAACTCGACAAGTCTGACACATTTTTTGGCTTTGAAGAAAGAAACAAAACATAAACACGCACGGTATTTTCATAAAAAGCTAATTTAATTTAAAGTAATAATTATACTTATAGACTATTACATAGCAGTGAATATATAGCTTTGAAAAGACTGAAATTATATTTAAATAAATCCTAAATTATTATTAAAAGAATAAAACATAAAATATTGTTGTCGCACAGTAATAGCACTTTGATTAATAAGTGAAATAGCTAATTTAAGCCCGCAGCACCGTATCACTATTATGATTCACACCACTTGTTTTCAGTTAACCTGCTTACTAGCGTAATAATTATTTGTTTTAACTCATTACTGAATATATTTTAATAGGCAACTATCGTTAAACAAGGAAAATAAAAAATACCAACATAATTTTGTGGTTTTACAAAGCATAATATAACTAATAATTTTCTTAAATTATTGGGGGGGGCTCAGCCCCCCCAAATGAATTTTTGAGGGGGCTTCGGCCCCCTCAAGCCCCATGGAGTCGGCGCCTTTGTTCAATATCCTGGCTCGCGGGTGAGGGTGAGCCGTTACACCGTTTGGGTACCGCCGTAACGTCCGTTTTGATTGACTCGGTTCGCCGTCACTCGTCTACGGTTACGTACGGTTACGTACGGTTAGGTCGACGGAACCGTTTTAATGGTTCGAATAATGGAGTTACCACTCGTTTTTGGTATTCGACGTGTTTTATTTCGCGGTTTGGATAATGAACGTTATATCGATTTATATGATTATGTTTACATCGAATATCAATGTATGTCTTACGAGCGAAGGAAGAAATGGGCTGTCTCGGAATATCGCTCGGGCAAAGCATTTGTTTTTGTTTCGCACGCTGTAAAGAGTTCCGGGGTGGGCAACAAAATTCTGAATACGTCACTGCACGCGGTACGGTTTCGAATTTGACGAAAAACGGTTCGACTTCGGATCGCCGTGTCCGTTTTCGCGTAGACGACGACAGACTTCCGAACGGATCACAACGATTCACGAGTGATAAGAAATAGGTCGGAAAGACATAAAACAAAACAAAAATCCCGCGCAAACAATGATTTGTCGCGTCCACCGCTTGCGGATCGTTTGCGAACGTTGTCGGCTGTGCGTTTTGTGGCGCCGCACGTCATACGATCGAATAATAATATCGTAAACGTGAAATTCGCAATCAAAGAAAAAACAAATTGAAGCGTTTGTAGCAATTAAGAAGATAATCGTAAGACGGTTAGTTATTTGTAGTATTTTCGAACGGACGTGCGTTATCGGCCGGCGTACGCGATATAAACTAGGTCGACGAACGTAACATTAACGTTTTTCGCCAACCCGACGCTTGAGTTCAAGGCGCGAATCGAGAAAATCGCTGGGTTTTCCTTCTTGTTCTGGACGTGTTTTCTAATGGCGCGAGACGACATTTTGGACAGTTTTCTCGGTTCTCTCCGTCCGTCGTCATTCCCGCTTCGGACGGACATCGAATGCGTGCTGCTTATCGAATAACCGCGTTCGTATCGTTTTGGATTATCTATCGGATTCGTGTCAATGACGGTGGCACGTCCATGAACGTGATGAATATTTCGTACGAAACGTTTTAACGCTCGATTATGATTCGCACTGTACCGACGGGGCGTCAATAGATTAAACGAAAACCGACACGAACGGTATTATTGATTTGGTTTTAAAATAATAATTTGGTGTGAAAAATAACAACGTTAACGTTTAAACAACACGCCGCGCTCGTCGTGGCCGATATGTATGTATAACGCGATCGAAGGCCAACAATTCCTACAAACGTCAAAATCGGTAACGCGGTCGGAGTTGAGGTGCTCATTTCGAAACGCCTTGTCGAAATAGGTTACGACGGCTCGCCGACGGTATCGATTTCGTCGATAATCGCAAACGAGTCGGTTGATTACGTTTTGAGTTTGTTGTTTTTTTTTTGGTTAATCTGTCGTGTTCGAATCGGTAGAACGGACACTGCGATACAAAGTCGGAGATCTCGTGTTTCGGTCGAGTGGGATACCGATGAACACCGTGTGAATGTGAACGCGACGGTAAAGTGACGCGTCCGTTCGTCGTCGGCCGGAAGAACCGCACGGGAAATTGTCCGTCAGACGGAATAGCTCGCGGCAACACGGTCAGCGTTATCGTTATTTGTTGTTCCGTCGTGTCGCGTTTCGGAAATCTTGTTAACGCGCGCCGTGTGTGATTGAAACCTTCGGAACGTCACTGTTCTTGGCGGTGGCGGCGAGGCGGGACAAACGAAAATTTAAATTTCAAGTACAATAATGTTTCGCTGCGCGAACTCGTCGTATTTTTTGTTTTTTATGCGCGTTCGTTCCATAGAACACGACATTTCGAAATCGATTGTGTTTCATCGGAAAACGCCTAACAACACAGTATTTTAATAATCTATATTACGCCCGTGCCGCCCGTTCCCCCGGTGACATCCGAAAACGTTTCCGTCGCGTACTCGGTTTTGCGTTTGGGCGCGAACGCAACAATAAAAACGGTCGTTTTTATGTACTCAAAATGGTGACGTCGTTATCGAAATACGTATTTACAAATAAAACGTGAACGTTTTTGTGGAATTGAGTTTTTCCATTCTAATAAAGTAATCCACGAGTACTCAAAATGGTGACGTCGTTATCGAAATACGTATTTACAAATAAAACGTGAATGTTTTTGTGGAATTGAGTTTTTCCATTCTAATAAAAACGGCGTTCGAACCGTCCGTTTCGAGTGTGACGTCACGTCGGAGATCGTATGTTTTCGCACAGTTTTCCTGCGCGCGCCGGGCGGCAACGGGTTTTGAGCGGTGCGATCGTCACGCCGTAATGACTGACGATTAGACCGTAGTGTGCGATCCTTCGGTTTCGAGTCGACGACGGATCTAGAAGATTTCCGTCACCGCGTTCTCGTTTTGATTTTCGTCACGATCGAACAACGACAACAAATCGATAATACTTATTGAAACGCATTAATACCATCGGAGGTGAGAGGTCTCGCTTCACAATTAAGTTATTAATTAACGCGCTTATCTTTTAGCGTGTTCGGTACATTTTTTTTTTTTTTTACAAAAATCATCACCGATATGTATATGTATATGTTTTTTAAAACGATTTTCTCTCTCTTGAACTGGCTGTTATTATCGTTAACATTTCTTCGGACTTTGAAACGGATGCGATTTTTCGTTAATCATTATTCAGTTCAAACTGAATTCGCGCTTACCGAATCAGAAATCATGTTTTTACGGTGTTCGGTCAACTCTACGTTTACGTCGAATTGAACGTTATGAGATTGGAACTGTCTCGTGTTACACGGAACGAGGCCAGTGACGTAGACGAATGGGATAGTGTTCAGGGTATGTGTTACGGAGTAGGACGGTCGTTTCTGGCGTTCGGAGCGGATAGAAGTTCGGTGGGCGCGTTGTGCGATAAGAGGACGAAGGGCTGAAAGGGTACGTTTTTCCGTGACGGCAGTGATGTCCGACGTCGGGAAGGGACGTACGGAGCGGCTTCGATGATAACGCGCGAGTAAACCGGGTCGAGATGGGTCCGGGGTTCGTTTTAAGGAGAGAACGGACAGGGTCGGGTCGAGACCGGCGTGGGAAACGTACGCGGAAGAGATGACGAGAATTAGGGACGGTCGGCGGGAGCGCGACCGAGTGCGAGGGTTGAGGATTCTTTTTAGGTTATAAGATGGTCGGTGGATCGCCGGCGGATTCGTTGTTGCGTTTTTCCCGCGCGTCAAACGGTAGGACGCCATATCGGTCGTATCGTTTTTCGTGTTTCATAATTGCCGTATCGTGTTCGGCGACGCGCGCGTTGCAACCGCAGTCGGTCATTCATGAAAACCAGCGTAATGTAATCCGTATGCCCGTGTCGTGCCCGGCCCGTGGTGAGTCGGTTGCGTACGGTTTCGGTTTGTTGTCGTTTTTTGTTCCAACTCTTTTTACCGCGCGCGCGATGTCATTGTTTCTGGCCTTCGTTCCTCGTCTTTTTTGACGGAGAGAGAGGCGAAAAAAACCACAAAAGAAATCGTATACAAAACGGAACGCGTACGTTCGCCCGGATTCCGAAAAAAATAAAAAAAAATTCGTAGATAGCGTACAGTATTCAATTTCTTTTTAAAAAGGATAGGCGAAATGATCGTCAAGAAATGATTTTACGCATACGAGTCCGCGTTAAGGTTTTCAAAAATTCAAATTTAAATTTTTTCAAAACCGAAACAATGGTCGCCGCGGAAACAAACCATAAGGGAGATTTTAGGTTTTTTTTTCTCTGTAACGCTTTTTCGTGACGGTCCCAACGCTTTTTCGTGACGGTTTTTTCATTTTAATGTGCCAAAGTAAAGACATAAAATGTGAAAAACGGAACGCGCCGAGACCGCCGAGGCTCGTTCTTCCGGGCAAGGCGTGTGTATTTCGTGGCCTCGTTCACGACGTTCGACTCGCGCAGTGTAACTCGCGTGTAATCGCGCGTTCGGTTCATACGCGTGGCCGACAGTTCGGAACAACAGTCGTTCGGACGCGGGCAACAGACGACCGGTCTCCGGCAGTGCCGGCGGTTGCCCGGGGCGGTTAGGTTAAATATACGAATATTTTATAAATTTTAGTGTAACATTTATTCAAATCGACAACAATATATCTAAACGACTGAGTTATCCACGACGGAATATCCTGTTGTTTAATTTTTTTTATACGATTTTATTATGATCATAATTATTATGGAGAATTTGTTTAAGGGCGCCTTTCGAAAAATTGCCCGGGGCGTCGAAACACCTTGGGCCGGCGGCCCCGGTCTCCGGTCACTGGTTTAAATTTTTTTTAGTGATCTCTAGTAAGACGCTCGGCACGTTTGGCGAGGACGTTTTGACGCTCCGTCAGAAAAACCCTTGCCGCCTTTCACGCTGACACTTGCGTCGACCCGATCGCATTCACTGCGATCGTGCATTGCGATCCGAGTTGTCATCATCGCTGTTGTCGATATTGAACGGTGGCCGGCTATTAAAAACCGAGTAACAACGGTACAATCGTATGATTACCGTCGTCGCGGGGACAATTATCTCGGGTTTTTATTTTGTGTTTTTCGTTACCTTCCCCGTCAAAATACGATATTTGAATGCATTCGGACGATTACGTTTCTGTTCGCAAGCACAACCGACGACTGTAGCCGTACAAACACGACGTACAACCGAAGCTGAACTCGATCCATATCATCATTATCATCATTCATACTCTGTTTAATCATTTATCATAGGTGCTTAAATTTTTTTAAAGTGTTAAAAAGATTACGCTTAAAAAAATAAATCAAGTGGTCGTCTCTCACGAACACCTTCCGATTGCCGAATAAAACGGGGTTTTTTTTTTTATTCGACCGTAAAACGGTATCGTGTAGATATCGTTCGGTATTTCACCAATTAGTTTCGTTTATATCTGAAAAACAATACATTCTTGGCGGTATAGGTTAGGTTATCTCCGTAAATCCGGTATTATAACAGTGCGATGTATTTTTGTAATTTAATTGCAAATAACACAGACATTATATAACATTGAACTGAATATCAGATGATTACGTGTTATGAGAAAAACAAAACGTCGGCACGTAACACAATTTCGAGATGAGATCCTAGACTCTTTAACTACACACGATAGCGAACGTTAATCCCTGTAGTTAGTTATGATTATTGTACTTGATCGATCACGGACTACGGAAACGTGTTCGAGAACACATCGGTTTGCACAGTTGATAGCCATCAATGTGTATCGAGTACAATGGAAATAGGTATGTCCGGATTATATAAATATTTCAACTGTTTTAATCTATTTTTCCATCGAAAGAACGATGTATTTATCAGATCGTTTTTTCGCGTATTCTCTTTTTTTTTGTTTACGTTTTAGATGGTTTTTACACGTGAACGTAGCGGCCGTGACTTGTAGTTGATTGTACTAATGTAAAAAAAAAAAAAATCTATCTAAAACAATTATAATAGTATAATTCGTTGTATATAACTATTAATTTTTAAACGTACAAAGACAATATTCAATGAAATTATTGATAACATTTTTAAAAAGTTGCCCGTAACGCGCCTAGGCGCCAAGATTAAAATATAGGCTTGACCCATAAACATAAAAAAATATGTGAAATCTACTCGTGTAATATTTGCACTATTTATAAAAAAAAAATATAAGTTGATTTGGAGAATCCGGTAAAAAACCGGTGTGTTTCTCATGTTTAACATATCAAAAAAATTATTTTTTTTAATATAGTGGTGTAAATTATCATATATGCATTGTATATTATTGATGCTCAAGTGTCTCGGTTACGTTAGTCAATTATTGTTTATTTTCGAGGAAAGATTTAATGCGATATTTAATATTGTTCATATTGTTATAGTAAATTATGAACAATTTCGATGCAGTACATAAAATGTAAATACGTGTAGGTGCAAATCATTATTTCCTCGCGCCAAGTTAGATTATAGGTTATAGGTTTTTATAAAGATCTCACCTAAGATGAACCCAAGCACATATTTAATATTTTAACGGTGCAAATTACCTGAAACCACACATATAGACTGCGAATAATGTGAAACAACATTTGCTTTCAACAATTAATCGATTATTGTAAAATGATATTAATTCGAAGACGACTTAAAGTCGTTTGGATCAATGCAATTTAACTCGGTCTAATTTCATAGTAAACACTGTAGTTTTTCATTTTCACAAAAATGGATCATCAAGTTTTAATGTCGTGAAATAATCTAAATATATGTTCCACGTTATAACAAACATTGTTGTTTATTAACAACGTTATATCACCATAAACGCGTTTCACGCCGTATTAACTTCAGCTTAACATAATCAATATGATGGTTTTTTTTTTTTATTTTTCATAATATATTCGTATTCGTAATCGTGGTCAATTGTTTTGTTTTCGAGATGATACGAGTGTACAGAAAATATTATTTCCAAATCATAACTAGCGCCGAAACGTTCACGTCTACGGTTTAGACGTTCTCGCGGGATTTTATCAAACGTGTTGGAATTAAAATCGTCAGTACGTCAGTGATAAGTGTTGTCGGGGGTATAGGCCTTGTTTGATCGCCGCGGTCATCCAGAACGAACGGACGCTATTATAAATCGTTTAAGCCAAACGTTGTGCGTTACGACGTTACGTTACCGAACACAGCGCGTTCGGTATTAGATTCAATATTTGTTGTTCGCCTTGATACGGTAACGTTGTTATATTTGCGTTCTCGGCGTTGTGATAATGGTCGTTTTAAATCTTAATAGCTAATAAACAAGGTGATATCAATTGTGTGTTTTTCATAGTCGCCACTCGTATGTGTTACGCGTTTAAACCGTATTATTATTATTATTATTTTTTGCTTTTTCAGTTCCAATCAGATAAATAATGTCTACGTGCGCGGTAGTACACGCATGCACAATATTGTGCGTACAACGTCCATCGATTAAATGCACTCGATTTCAACTCGTATTGATTGTTGGATGATCGAACGCGTTTTATTTTTAACGCGGCGGCGTGCGTTCATCTCGGACAGAGCACTGTGTGCTGTGACGAATCTTTCGACAACAATAAAAAAAAAAATTCACGCGGAAATTGATTTTTTTTAAATTTAATTTTTGGTCGAGGTGGGGGAGGGTGGTAGGGGTTGGACGCGGTTCCATAACTGGCGACGGATACGAGTCAACGGAATTCTCCGTGACCAAAAAAAAACGAAAATGTGAAGTCGACGCGAGAGAGGGGCGAAATCCGGTCCATTCCGAGCATTCCACACGGACGTCTCGATAAGGTTTGCGCGACAATAACAACACGACTGGTGGGACGTTCGGTGGATGCGTTTTTCGGGTTTACCCGAACGCGAAGGGACCCGAAACGTTTTGCGGACGTCGACGAGACGGAAGAAAACAAAAAAAGCCGGCAGCCGCCGACAGGTTTCGCGGGATAGGAATATCAAAACGGTGTCGAACAACGGAACAGAAGAGGCGTTGGACAAGTGTTCTCGTTCGAATGGGCGGTATTTCGAAGGCAACTCGTAACTGTCAACGTTATAATAACAATAAAGTAGTCGGCGATGGATTGTTTTCGTTCAGTACGTCCAATCGTACACGCACGATGGTACATTTTGTCGCCGATATACTCAAAACGCGGTGTGTAACGCAATACGATCATTCGTGTGCACTTTCTTCCACGCGGCGAATCTCACGCGAAAAAAACCGTTTTAACTAGGCTGGTGCTTTGGCCTTCGCGTCGGCAACGTTTCTTTCGGTATTTGTTTACAATCGCCCTGACACATAAAAATATCTTATGTTACACGTGCCATGCGTGCGTATTCTTGCCGCGCCTAACGAAGTCTCCCATTTCTCGTTACGCAGATGTTTCGTTCGACGGGACAACAACATGCACGACACATTATATGATAACGAATTCATATTACCGGGGGCCCCCGTGTTCGAACATGCTAGGTATTCGTTTTTAATGATAAATCTAAACTCTTCTTTCTGAATCGACAGCAGTGTTATTTTTTACTTGTCGGTTAATTTTATTATTATCGCTGTCGGATGATTTTTACATTTTATATATTTTTAGAAATATTGTAATAGATACAGGACAAAACAAGCATGTGTCATCCACGTGCTTGCACATCGAACGATACGATTTTTTCAACGCATATAATTAAAACATATATTCGATTGTTTTTAACGTGATCGTGTGTATGATGAGATTATATGTTATTTTAAAAAAAAAAACCCCCCTCCTCACGAAACCGTCCGCAGAACGAATTCGTACGGTCGCGTCGTACCCGATCGTGGGCCGCGGGTATGTGTTTATAATCAAGGCCGGATCTAGGGGGGGGGAAGTCGGGGATTTCTCCCCGGGCGTATAATTTTCGAGGGCGTATTTTTAAGGTTTAAGGTCATCTCCTGAAATGGGCGTAAGTTTTTCATTTTCCCCGGGTGTTAAAAAGTTAAGATCCGGCCCTGTTCATAATTATATATTATTATTTTTTCTACACAGACCGCGCGGTGGAAAACGGAATCGACTTTTCGTAGGAAAACGGACTCGCCTTAGAATTAATGGGAATTAGGGTGTATACGCAAACAGAGCCGCGGACACGATTTTTGGGTTATTTTAAACGAGGAGGCGTGTACCGGTTTAATTGGATGGGCGTGTTGCGTTGGTGTTTTTTTAAATTTTTTTCAATCACGTATGTATTCAATTATACTCGTTGTAACGCCGGACGACTCTTGTGTTATACTTTTCCGTTTTCGTGATTGATTCAACTCGACCGTTATTAATTAATAAACGAACATGTCCGGAGGAATATTAATAATAATAATAATAATAAAATCACTTTTCTTTTTTTTTTTAGTCTTGTGAAACTATAAAATGCTAATTTCAAAAAATTGTGTACAAAGAGAAATTCGATTTTTTCGAATTAAATTTTACGTTCCTGAAAAGTTGCATTTGGTCGATACGTTCCTTTGATTTTACAATGGACGATATTAAACTGTTCATATTAAAACCGTATGTTTTTTTTTTTCATTGTAAAACTGACATTTCGAACGCGTTTTGCTATTCGTTAAACAAAAGTAGTTCGCTTCTGACGTCTTCTGTTGAACTGCGATGTTCACCTTCCGATGTCTTCCGCCGAATCAATTAGTGGATAACACGAATAATAGGTCTGATGTTTGGAAATTTATAAGGCGCGGTATAAAAAAAACAAAAACCAAATAATAATATACGAGTTGTTTTGATTAAAATTAACAATCAATTATTGTATATTTACTTCTGGCTAGATTGTAAGTTTGCCGGTAACGAGATGTTATGAATACAATAAACCTGACCATGAATCGTAGTTTTGATATTAAAAACATTTTCAAATTAAATACTTATTGAGAAATCGAAGATCAAAATCGTTAGATTTTAATAATAAAAAATAAAAAATTGGCTTTTTGATGACCTTGTTTAAAAATTTATCTCTCCAATTAGTAAGTATACAAAACATATTGTTACAAAATAAAATAATCGACACGGAACTATTTTAAACCGCGAGACCCGGTAATGTTATGATAACGCGCAGAGAATACGAGTATTTATTTATTTATTTCACATGATATATATATATACACAATAAACGATAAACAATAAATATTCGTTGCATTTATTTATAATTAGACGGTATGAAACGCATCACAGTGTTGTCGGAACGGCGGTCGACGGTATTGTTTGGTCGACGTGAACGTGAAGAGTTCAGAGAACGATATGAATTTAGATGTATCGAGACGGAAGAGCAGATAATAACAATAATAATTCGGCGGCGGGAAAAACAACAGTGGCGTTTCTCGGGCGGTCCAAATTCTCTGAACGATAATGGACCGATAAATTCGGCGGCACAATTGTCATCACAGACGATTTCATAACAGACGCGTACTACTCAACAGTGCTTACACTCCGCGGTCTTACGGAGGAGAATTATGACCGGCAGAGTAATTAATTAATACTGAGGGGGTCGAATCGACATTGAATATCATTATATAATATTTCATTATTGAACGCAAACACGTGTATGACACGCGGAAAGTAGATCGGTCGACAGGCACGAAAATACGAGACGTCGGGTCCGGCCGAAGAAGAAGTTTTCGCGTGGATATTGATTCTAAAAACGATTTATCAATCGTATCAGGTAATTACGTGACGTAGAAGTATGTACGAGCAGCGATCGTAACGAGAACGTGGCGGCGACACATTTCCGGAGCTTGAATCGAGAAAGAATTACTAGAGAGATGCGCAAAAGTATATGAACAATTTGCGTTACAAAAGGCTGAGCCTGAATCGTCATGTCAACTCGTGGAAGGCTTTGCCCATTCCTCCCACACACACACACACCTCACGATCGACGCCATACTTTTCATAGATCGTGTTTCATAATACGACCGTAAACCGTAAGTATTTTTTTTATTAAAATAAAATCATACTGATAATGTGAATGATATATTTGAATATGAATGGGCTTGTTGTAATCTCGTTTTAGACGCAGTTTTTTTCACCTTCGTTTCCCCTATCATCCTTCGTATTCAACGCTATTTCACATTGGCCTTGCACAAACAGTCGAACAGAAAATCCGACACGACTAATTATATAAGCACAGAAGTTAAAGCACTTTGTTTGGATTATATTTGTTCGCCGGTTGTACACCTAATTCATTATAAACGTCAAATCGATATTATTTTCGCTCTGAAAGGAACACGTGTGGAATAATTTTTTTTTTTTTGCGTGCGCAATAAAATTTACAATTATAAATGTTGTAAAGACGAGTCGCTGCAGACTAACAACAGCGTTCAGCGTTTCATTTACAGACATTAGAATAGAGACGTGCAAATGAAGAAGAGGTACTTCCTTCACGCCAAATTCGAGCACCGTTGCGCGTAATATGTTTTTATACTCTTCGCATGAAGTATTTGGATCTACTGCAATAATTATCGTAATCGTATAAGAAAAATACAAATAATTTTTTAGTAATATTATGTTTGTTGTTTATGCAGTATTTTTTATGAAACATCTTACTGCTTGATGTACGAACGAAAATATTGGTTTACTGCGAAGAAACACAATTGTTTTGTTTATCTGTTATTAAACACAGCAAACAATTTATCGTTACTTTTTAATCGGATTATTGTTTTTATTGCGAATGTATACATTACACACGCCATGTTGTAACTTGTAACTGCAAAATATAGTTTTTATTTTACTTGGAAAATATACACATAATAATAATAACAATAAAATATAACTGTCTATTATACAGAAGAATAGGCGTTGGTTTTGTTAACATAATGTTCTCGTTCAATCTCGTCCGTCATAACGCAGTATGAAACGCGTACCAAGAAAAACATAAAATTACTGCTGCACTGAAATGCAGTCCATTCGTGTTTCATCATATAAAATGGAAAAGAAAACTGATTGCCACCGACTGACGTCAAATTTATTACGAATGAAAACGCTTTAGTTGCGACTGGTATAATAACGAACGCGCACGATTCAAACGAACGAACGAGTTATCCGGTGTCGGTGTCGTTTTTTTTTTTATTCAAATACGTTTTGATACGACGACAATCAAGACAATCGGGACAATTTTTCAGAAATTTCTCATCAATATTATCGAACACGTTTTATGATCGAGCCAATAGATATATACACGAACGAAATATCAAGCAACGGACTGTATAAATGGCGTATAAATTGTGATTATTTACTATGATATATCACGATCACACCGTCGTATTTACAGATACTCTATCAACGTAACTCGATGCTCGTGTACAACAATAGTCCAGTGAAATTTCAACGTCTGATGTTGTCTAATTATTTGTTTGTTACGTTTTTTTTTATTCCATTAAACGACTGGCGTTCGTCATAACGTACGTTATTATTAGTTGTAGTACACTGATGTATTGCCGTCCGAAGACAATTAATTATTATTGTATCAGTCATACTTACTGTATACTTGGTCGGTTTGTATGAGTAAAACACGTTTCGTGCCGTGCAGTTTGAAAACTGACCCCACAGATTGTATTTTTTGAATTTGTCCCGTAGTGTTTTTTTGCTTTTCGAAGATTACGAAGAACCACGAAATCTGAATATTTTATATGGATATATTATAAAACCATTACGTTCAAACATTTCATTCGGTTTCTTTTTAAATTTAAATTTTACCGAATGACAGCGATGAGCCCGAATCAAGACCGCGACTGTCCGAAAAAATGTTCCTTTTTCTCAGATACTTTTGTTCATGTAAATTTCTAGGATTTTTTTATCTCTTAATATATTATTCGATTATAATGAACGACCGTATGACATCACAAACTGTGAACTTTGTATGCAAATAACGCGATATGCGCTATTATTATTATTATTTTTTTTTTTTTTTAGAAAATATTTTCGATTCATACAAAAACGAACGCGAGATTCAAATTATCGAATAAAAGACGACCATTAAAACTTAATAATTATTCTTCGGAAAATGATAACATTATGCGGTTAATTCAACTATCGTTTATTTTTATAAAAGATTTCAATTATGTTCAGATTCTTAAAAGGTATGATGCACTATCGTTTAAAAACGAACAATTCAATAAAGAACGTTATACAACTGTGTAAAATACGACTGTAATACAAAATATTGTTCAATGATTTTGAATTTACCGTAAAATTCGATATCACGTACGTTTTATTCGTTAGTGTTTGATTTTATCGTATTAGGTAGGTATATACAAACATACAATTGTAATAATTATCGGTTCATAAATTTGCGTCTCAAACTTCCGCGATCCGTATTTACATACTATTATACCTTTGTATTATTACAATCGTATTATATTTTTTTGGCAAATAATATACCGGTACATATAAATTCGATTAGATACGGATTAATAGGTATAGCACAGATAACACTTAATGTTATTAAACGTTGATAATCTGAGTTTTGTTCACGTGTATATAACGTAAGTCACATGTTGTAAAACATGTGAAAACACTATAAAATAAAATAACAATAATTCCGTTGCCAATATTAAAACTGATTTAAAATGCGATTTCGTTCTTGTAACGCGTATAAGTGTAGTGACAAGGGAGTGACGAGGGATGCCGTAGAACGACATGACGAAATTGAAATCAATCTGATACAATCAATAATTACAATAGAAAAAATATCGCGCGTTTCTCGAAATAAATCAATAACTGTTCGTTGTTGTTTTACACCCGATTGATTAGTCTTATATAATATTTATAATGATTTTTCCGGCGTCATAACGCAAATAGTTGATAGGCAGATAGATAATTTTTTTACAATAGATATCTCGATTCTTTAATTTGGACGACGACGGCGGTTATTGTTTTTCGAATATTTCTGACTTCTGCAGACGCCCGAAACGACGGACAAGGTTCAAAAAAAAAAACCCCGATTTCGTATCAATTACAACGTAGGTTATAGTTACTAGGCACAGTAAATAATTTTGACAATAAACGTTGAGTGACGACGCAATCGCAACCGCGTTGATAATTCGTTTCGATATTTCCGTAGTAAAAATAGTTGTTTTTCTCTTTTATCTTCGACAAATACGATATCGTTGGCTGTTCGACGATCATTACACTGTTACGCAACCGACGCACACGTATTTGTGCGGCTTTATCGATACGCGGCCGCAGAATTTTCTAGACGTTTCGTCTATCACACCGATCGTTGAATTTGAAGCCCGGCCAATTGTTCTTTTTGTCGAGCGTCATTTCGACTGCTCGTTTGGTCGCTCCTTTCTGTACGCGTACAAAATCATACGAATCATGGACTCTATAATTTAACATGTTGTACATTTTATCCGGGAAAATTACGAACTAAACCTCGTCAGTAAATTTTTACGGGGACGAATTTTATTTCAAACATTTTGTGACGTACGCTTCACACGTTGGTCATCGGAATATACGTAGATGAGTAATAAAACTCGTCGTGGCGCTATTGAATTCGCACGAAACATAACACGATTAAATAAATTCGTTTCTGGAAATCGAATGAACGCAGGCCCTACGGATGTCAGTCAGCCACCGCACACAACCGTATTTCAATCACGTAATAATATTGACCGTATATCTGATTTCGAAACGTTAAATGTTATCTATGTACATACACAAAATCATACGACTACGAATACATTTGTATAGAGTGAGTCATACGTGTATATATCAAGGCGGCTTTGAAATGGTAAAAAACAACGTTTGGAGATCTGTCGTTCTGAAAAAAATGTAAAACTTTGGTTTGGTCAATAGAATCGTATGGAGATTGACGGAGACGGGTTTTCGACAAATTGCAAATTTCCGACATTGGCAGAGTTTATTCAAATGTTCTTATTTCAAACGTTTTTACCCGTGATTTATGCGTGACTTATTTATATGGCGAATTTCAATCACGAAAAACCGTCTCCGCTGTTCTCTAATATTTGGGAATTTTGAGGTCCTTAAACAATTACAACTAGATCGGCACAAATCTCAGGATTTCGTCGGAGCTAAAGGTCTGAATTGCAACGCTAATATACACCGTACTCCTCCCTCTAATTGTCCCAAAGTAAAATAGTGGACAAAAGGTTAGTGGAAAAGTTTACATTAACTAAGAGGAACCCTCCCTTACGTATAAAATTGTAGCTATATACGTATGTTATTATAATTATGTAAGTATATATACGGTGTCCCACGGAGATCTGACAAATGTGATAACTTGTGAACTTGTGAAACTATGTGCCATAGTTTAAAATAGTAACTCGTTAAGTTAAAAGTCATGAAAAATAACAACTCTAAAATTAATTTTAAACTTTTCAACTCGTTAATGTCCAACCTCGGTTACTTGTATACACGGCTCATACAAGGTCATAGCCGTTTTTTCCGTGGTCACCCCACCATATGAAAAATCGTTTTTTCTCCAAAAACATAAAAACGCCTTCCATGTTATTGCCTTAAAGTACATAAATAAATAACCAACCAAAAAAATCCTTCGGAAAGGAAAAAATTGGTCGGCGATTTAATGAGATAGACACAATATGTATAGTGTTTGAAAAGCGAAGGATCAAAAATAGTCGTGGCTGTAAACTTCCCTTGAATTTTTCAGTATTTTTCAGTCTCCACAATTATCTAAACACTTACTTGGAGCTTTCAAGTACATAAGCCATCATTGGTGTTTAATTTACAGATTTCCAGTTTATATAGATGGAGATGTGGGGACAGGTGCTCCATAGTAATAATACGTGAATTAGTTTTCAGACAACGGTTGCTAAAAACCCGATATTTGTATTCCTCGCTAATCTGAAATGTGCGCCTATGCCAATTAATTATTTATTGATTTATCTCGAACAAAACGCTATTTAAAAATGGTACTTGTAAGGCTCTAAGTCCTAAGTAAAACCATTTATGGAAGTAAAGTTCATTATATCTCAGACAATTTTGCTGATTACATTTTTATTTAATCAAGGTTAGGTTAGATTTCATTTGTGTAGGCACACACATTATTTAATTATGATATTTACATTTCGTCGATAACGACATTACCAGAAACAAAGTTTGCTATTTCAGTTTAAAATGAATTCGGTTAGTAAAAAGTTCAGAATAAAATCCATTATTTTTTATTTGTTTTGTTTTTTTCTTAACTTTATGTCTATACAATTTCTTTTCAACAATTACATGAAAACACATAAAAGTGAAAGAAAGGGGAAAAACAAAAATCAAAAACATATCTATACATTAACTTATTTAAATATTACAATGTTACGATAAACGCACACTTAAATTCAAACAACATTGACATATATTTAAATTTTAAAATTTGCTTTCTTAAAGCAATTTAATATAGCATGGACAGTACAAGGGTGTTGAGTTAAGAAAATAGAGGGGACATTATGTGGTACATCTAAATGTCGGAGTATATCCTTAAGACGAATCTGTAGGTCTCTATTACGATCATTTAGATTATACTAGTATTAGATTATACTATATTAGTACTATTATAGTACTCTATTTCAATTAGACACTCCTACACACATATAATTCTTTTGTTAATCCTTAAATTTAATTACTTTTTAAGAAAGATAAAACGCTTAAAAAAAAATTGCCCAAAAAACAAAGAGTGTTGCCGCTTAAGTCGTAGTGAACTCACAAAGTAACGATAAATCGTAAGTATTTTAAATATTTATGAACATTGCCAAATGTTTTGTTTTTTAGTGACCAAAACGTCTGCCAAAAATACATTGGATCATAGCTGTTAGATTTGTTTTTGGGTAAAACGGGTCACGTCCGTTCAAGACAATCTGTTTTCAGATTTTCATATTTAGTACCGACTTTCTAGACAGAACAATGTATAGATCTATTATTGTTTGGATTGTTTCTCGTACATTTTAGTGTCGTCATTATTTCTTTTAAATAAAATGTATTTTTTTTTTGCATTATGTAAGTAGAACACATACGAAAAAAAATAAATCGTTAGAATAAACTATCCCAATCAGTTTGATATGGTCTAAATGAGATGTATACATGTATAGACAAAAAATTGTTTGTCATTAAGTTATTTATTGTTATTTTTTTTTTTGCAATAACATTCTGATATTAATATTTCAAGAATAAATTAGCTAAAATGCGATTTCCAATAAACGACCGACTACACCTATATACGTGTAAAAGGTTGAGATCATAAGGTCAGATAATATATTTCATATGTTGTGTATAAAGAACGCAAACAGCCTTAAAAATAGTCTTCGGATACACAGAGATTAAAAAAAAAAAAAAAATGCATATCATGACAAAAAGACTAGTAATTAGTTTACTGAATAACCTTGAGATACTAAAGTTATTTTAAAAATAGGTTTCGCGTTTCCGCGGTCTAATTATAGTAAAAGCGTATAAAACATTCGATTACTGATGGTTAATAAAGAATAAATAAAAATAATTGAATAATAAAGAATTGGCCAGATAATATATTCGATTTTGTAAAGCCACGAAACAATTAAGAATGTGTATACGTATTTTCAAACTCATAATTTGAGTTATCATTTTACTGATTGTATTTGTACACACACACATATATATATTTGTATTTATTTATTTATATAGGACATATAGAATAATAATAATAAGAAGAATTAAACCAGTACGTTTATAATATCGATTATTTGTAATAATATCAATTTTCAACTGAACCTTGAGTTAAAATAAACGCCGTCGAAATCATATTTAATAAACATCACGCTTTTTTATTTCATAAACACGTGAAAAATCCACAAGTCGTTTGAATACAAATAATAAATATAAACAATTTTTGTTATTATTATTATTATAAATTTCATACATCAACGGTAATATATTTTGAGTACGCCTAATGTCCAAATACTAAATATTAATGTGGTCGAAATGTTATTATTATTAAAATCTACGGACGGCTATGGTATTTTCTCCAAAACGATGCACAATAACGTTATTCGAATACGTACTATGCAGTCACCATACAGTATACCATGCATACTCGTATAATGTTTTGGTACGTCCCAAACGATTGTCATATTTCAAAATGTATACTTATTTTCAAAATTCTGTGGTTGAAACATTTCTACCGAGTTTTTTTTTAATGAAAACGGTAAAATATAAATGATAGTATAATTGATTGTTGAATGTTAAGTTCCGCGGCGTTCCCAGACACATAAATTCGTTCGATACTTTTAGTCAAGGCGTGTTACTCTCGTTCATAGTGATTTTGTTCGTGTTACGCACGTGCATACATATAGGTGTATGTCGTTTCGCTTTTTAATTTGGCGAATCGGTCATTAATTTTAAATACGCCGAAAAACATACTATCAATGACTCCGAATGTATTTTCGAAAACAAATCAATATTCCTGATTATTGGAAAAATCAATTATGTTCTTATCGACGAAATTATCTATTTTTTCGTTGTTATATCGGTCGCACTATCAACGGACGCAAAACCTGAGCTGTAAACAACACTTCTATGAATATTATTATTTGTTTTTTAATCATGTTTATGCTTATTATTTAAATCGCGTTAAAATTATTTTGTTCGTGTTATTTATCTGAAATCAAAAGTGGATTGTCCGGAGGTGAAGAATTCCGTTTACGGTGTTATTAGTTTGTTGCCATTTTACAATTTTAGATTCATAGAGGTTTATTATTTTTATAAAATAATCGTATTCGTTTGATTTGACGTGTTTCAATGTCCGAATACGTGTTACAAGCCGAACCGTGTTCAGAAAACCGTTTGTCGCGTAACGCGTCGCAGTGAAGTTGGCGTGTTTCGAAAAACCGCGAAGGTACAATAAAACGAAAAAAGCTTCGCTCGGCGTCCGTTGTCCTTCGAACACAAACGGTTTTGTCGTGGCGGTGTCGTAAAAACAATAAAGTCGCTGTCGGACTCATTGACGTGCCGCACGTCCGATCGATTGTGTGAAACACTCGCGACGACGGACGGTTCTTATCGGGACCGCGTGACGGCCGAACGGGGCAAATCGGAATTGTCGTGAACGTGCCGACGGCGAGTAATCGTTTCGGTTCGTCGTGACCGCGGCAAAACGTGCAAAAACGCGAGTCGTAGTGGTGGTACGTAATGGTGGGTTCAGTACCGTTTATTTTTTCAAACGAACGGACAGGTGGTCCATAGAATAATACGGAAACCCGGAATCTATGAAGGTGATTTATACTGTTTTGTCATTAACATCGAAACGTACGGTTAAAACAAGAGTTTAAACAAACCACGAAATCGATCGTGAAACGTCTAGTCGACGTTCGTCTGGTAGTTAAGTCGACAGTTAAGATTATCTGAAACGCGTTGGGTTTGGTTTCTAGTCTTCGCCGCGGTCCGGAATGGTCTCGGTGGCGGAACCGGGATTTTCGACGCCCGTCATAATTTCATAATCATAATCATAGGCTTCCAGAAATTTTACGCCATCAAATTTTTACGCCCGGGGATCGATCCCCCCTCCCCCTCCCACTATCACTATAGTCACACGACTGAACGTTCTGCCAGTTTGATAACCCCGAGCTTAAGATCGATTCGGGTTTTCGACCTTACGGGATGTGTTTGTACAACGAAAAACACCGCGATAACAAACACAATTCGATTACGTTCGAATTGCTAATAAATATCGCGCTAAGGTACACGTGCTATTTCAATACTCATTAATATTATAAATAGCATTCTGAATTCGTAGCGGATGTATGTTTTTTTTTTTTTATTGCTTTTGTTCATTGTTAAAAATAGCTTGTGTTCGATTATGCATTGAATAAATAATGCAGTTTTAAAATGATTTTTTCACATTTTCAATTTCTTAATCATTTTTCATTTTTGTCGATCGAAATTACTTGGCACGAACTATACGAACTGTCGAAAAACCACTGAAAAGTACAAAGTTAAGGGAACTAAACATTTTTTTTTTTTAATGCAAAATACGCGAGAATTCGTCTATAACTTTTAATAACTTATTTCAATAAAAATACAATTTTCGATTAAACTGTTCATTAAACTTTTGCATTTTTAATACATTGTCTGGGTTTGAAATGCATTTTGAAGTGTTCTTCTTGTGCATCGGATTCACAGCCATTGTTTTGAACCATCATGCTGTTATTAAAAGGAAACATAAAAATATCATTTTACTATTTTGGCGTTGTACACGAAAATTACGTTAAATCTAAAAGTCTAGGGACTGAAAATCCCGGTAAAAATATTAATGAATCGACGTATCAGCCGCGCGTTCACAACGTTTTGGTCAATGTTTTCCTACGTTACAATGGTATTTGTCGAGCGTGCCGAAGATCACATTGTTCCAGCGTTGATAAGAAATGTAATTGTTGTTCGTTCGTCCGATTGTTCGTAGACCGCTGAGGTTATTTAAAATTATTTCTATTTATAAACGCGTTACGTGTTAGCTGATAATCGCACGGGGTTATATAAGTCAGTTGCAATAGGTTTTCTAACATTTACAGCTCGAAATATACGATGTTTGAACAACATTCGTCATAAACATGGCTGTCATAAACCAACTAGCGTCGCTCAAATCGTTTATCGGCACGAAATTCCGAATACGACGATTCGTCGTTGCTTTCGAATCCGAAATAATAACATATACAAGCGAGAGTAATTTTAGCCACAGCGCCTCTCTGCTTTTATTATTATTATTATTATTACGTAATAATAACAAGGTGTTGATTTTGTTGGTTTTTCTCGCGCGTAAGTTTCTACACGTTATGTCATGCGGTGCACAGTAAGTTCTTCCAGATCGTTTCACGAAAATGTTGATGTGTGATTTGAGATCAGGGTGAACGGCGGTCGGTCGCTTCGGGTCAGTGAAGTCGAAGACGGAACCGGTGGCCGCGTCCAGAATTTTGTTTTTTTACACGATGGGCGGCTGGGAAAGTGGGTTAAATGAAATATAACGGATTGAATTGTTGTTCTGCGTTCGGTTGTAATCACCGCAGACCGACAGCGTTGACATTTCAACACGGACCGTGTTACGAAGAACGCTATCGGAATTCGAAAATGTAAATTCTAAAATTTTAAAACGATTTAAAATCTGATCCGAACGCGTAACGACGGGGAACGATCTCGAATATTTATCGTATTTCGTCCGTACACGTTCGATATTTTACTCGACCGTTTGGCGACCCCGTTTATTCAGTCAGCCCCCCTGGATAAAACCGGACGGGACCAACGCCTTTCGCGACGATCAACGCCATCTCTGGGGCGAACGTTGTACGTTCTACTCCCGCGTTCGCGTTTTGAAGCCGGCCAATGTGCCACGCTTTGTTGTTCAGACGTTGTCGTTCGTTCACCGAAGATTTGTGAGTAATTGCGATTGTCGGCGTGGACGATCGGTACGGCAGCAACGCGAACACGTCTGAACACGTGGACCGTAAATAAAAAAAAACGCTCGTATTTAATCGCGCACGTTTCACGTTTGTCCTCTCCAGGTCACCCTTCTCCAAATTCATATTCTTAACTCCCGTTCTCCTATTGTCATTTGTCTAATCCTTAATTTCATCCATAACTCTGGTTTCCTAATAATATATATATTATATTTATCAACTGTTTTGTTAATCGTTAAAAATTGTTAATTTACGCAGCGTGCTCAAAAACGCTCAAACGACCAGTGCGCGATGAAAATACAAAAATAACATGTTTGTCGTTCGGTTGGACGTGTTGTATTATAAATATACTATTATTATTATTATTATTGTTTATATTTCGATTGAACGAACAACGATTATTTCAACAAAGAATAATATACGTCTCACGCGTTTATATGATACACGTAAATATCGATTCTGGCGTTTTATGATTTATGAGGTTATCGAGAGTGTTATATGGATATAAAAGCAGAGATAAATCATTAAACTCTGGTTGCAAATCATCCTGCTCGTATCAGTGATTAGCATGTAATACGTATAAATACGTTTCAAAAACAGTATGGACTTATCTAGTGTTTTTAATTAAAAAGCAAATCGGCTTTCATATTTCGTCGGAAAACGTTATTCTAATAAATAATAAATATTATTACTGTTCCGCGTTACCGTTTTTAATACAAATTATTATTTTTTTTTTTGTATTCGTGAAAACGATTGAGTGGAAGCTAAAGACGTTCTAAAAAAGGTACAGGAGCGTATTATCATGTTCAGGTATGGATTACCACAATGCACCGGTTATTTGTGATAAGTTTGCAAGAGCCTGTAACGCTATAATACAGTAGTACGGTATTGTTTCGAGTTATTGCAGTATAATTAATTTTTTTTCGAGACGACATAGTTTAAAAAGTAAATCGGCGTTATCGAAAATGTGGCCTCGGGACAGGCGAATTAAGTCGTCATCCGATTTGTGCGTGATTTTCACCATTTGTCGGTTTCTTAAATGCGCCTGTAGCGTTCTAGGTTACGTTATTCGCCACGCAGAACGGTCTTATGGCAAAATATCGATTCGACCAATCAATTTGAAGTCCGTAAAATGCGAACGCGCGCAACAATTAGTCTTGCAATGGTTTAACCGACAGCCGTTCAACGAGATATCAGGTACCTTCAAGCGTGTGCGCGCGTTTGAACAACACATTTCTCGACGCATAATTATGTTTGAAAACCTTGTCCTTGAACAAACGACACGCGTGTACACCGAAATAACAATAGTTTATTGTCGGTCGTTTTATAAAAAAAACTAATGTTTACACGCGGTTCGAATTTCAACTGTTGACAGCGCCCCACGCGCCACAAATGCCGACACTTGGGAGACCCTCGAAAACCCCGCCGTCACGGACAGTGTATTATGTACGTCGCGAATGTACGTTTACGACTACTTAGCCGTATAATATGTTTTGATAAACGTCCGTAATCGTTTAAAAGGGCGTGCGTGCGCACGGTATACGCGATGAAGCGTTATCATTTTTCCTTTTTTTTTTTTTTTTTTAACGTTCAGGCGACTTGATACAATAATAACGATTCGACGTATTGGCGTGATAGGCGATATGCTACGGAACACACGGTAACAACACCGATGGTCGATAACGAAACATCACGTGTTCAATACGTGAAACGCTGGACAGACACGGTACTGTTATTATTTATAATTACGTGACTGGAGAAACGTAACAGAGTACGGTATTTGTGATGGAAAAACAACGTATGATAACACGTACGGATAGCGATAAAAATACGGGCGATAAATGATTCGTGTACGGACGTGGTTATCGGATCGATTTCTGAACGACGCGCGTATTTGCGATTCGAAATCATTTACGCCGAATGTGTCTTCTTCTTCTTCTTCTTCTTCTCCTTCGCCTTTATCTCAGCTGTTTGGGGCCGGCCACCTGTGTCTTAAACCTTCACTTGACACGATCTCTCCCACGTCCTCTATGCACACACCCGCAGCCCTCATATCACACCCAATCGCATCTAACAACTTCTTCTTCTTCTTCTTTTTTCAGTGGTCATTTCCATAGCCGTCCTTACAGCTTCCGAATTTTCTCTCCTCATAACATGACCAAACCATCAAAGTCCATTTCACGCTAATCGCAATCACCGCAGCAGAACATCGGCGTAACGTTTTCTAAAAAACGAAATTCCCCCGATCAAATTATAACTCTACGTGCACGGTGCGTCCCATAAGTGTTGAGACTACACAGTCACAGAGGTTCCAAATTTTCTATTCGAAATAATCGCCATTACATTCTATAGGACTTCTCGCGGTGCGGTCGCCTCAGTTTTTCCATAGCCCGTGTCAGAAGTCGGGTTCAGGAATGTTCTTGAACTTCTCGGTCACGGCTTCTTGCATCGTTTCAATGGTGTGACGAAATGATCCTCCTGAACTGCATCTTCAACTTCGGGAACGGGAAATAGTCTGGAGGACTTGGTTGTCTCGAAACGTATGGCACGCACTGTGTAAGTCTTGATCGTCGTCGGGCCTGTTTGTTACGCGTAAAACTTGTCTTGATCCTGTCCGGAAATTTCACCGCACTCCGGTTGACGATCGTCGTCGTTTATCGCGTCGAACGCGCGCAAATCACCGTAATCAAGGCCGTAGCAGGAACACATTTTCGGAGGGGGGCGAGAAGGGCTGTTTAAAACCTAATCATATATTTTCAACTACTAGATTTAAACACTAGATTATGTTGTGTACGATGAAATTGTGTCTAAATGCGGCTTATAACACGTGGCGTGTAAATAGTGTGTCTCCACCTTAATAGTTTAGTTTGATATAACTAGTTTAAAGACTCTAGTTTAATTATAACTATTAAAAAGATTCCTGGGGAGGGGGGGAGGTTTAAACCTCCAACTACGGCCTTGACCGTAATCGATTGATATAAGAACATAACAATACACCGCACTCGGCGTATAGCTCGTACTCGGTAGTCGTATCGATATATAGCTTCTCGATAACGTATTATGAATTCAAATTTAAATCTTATCGTTTGAAGAATCGGGTGTAGGTCATTCCTATATATTTATTTACTATATCGCAATTTTTTTTTTTTTTTTTGACGCGGAGAGTAGTATTTTTATTTTTTGACAAACGTTTGGCCTTCCGATTTTTGCCAACGACACACAACTTTTTTTAACGACTCTAATATACCGTATATCAAAATAATGTTTCTGTAATTTCAACGTTCGAATATTATTTTTAATTCTACAATAATAAAAGTGTATTGCCACTGTTCGTCTTCGGATACTTTTTAACAAGGCCGAACATTAATCAATTCAAAGTTAAAAAGTTACGTCCGTTTTAATCGAACGCGTTAATTTTTTAAAAAATTTACTTTTAACTTGACAAGTTATTGTTTTTTTTTTAACTTAACGTGTTCACTACTTCAAGTTAATTAGTTTTACATGCACATCATAAACGTCAATTATCTGAACTGGTCCGCGTCCCGTGGTACATATTATTATACCAAAAGGTACCGGGGACACATTGTTTTTAATTTGTCGTTAAACACGTTTAACTATAGTTTTAATAGATTTTGTGGTCTATTGGGGAGCATCGCCGTACCGTGCTGTACGACACAGCCGGGGTAGTCAACTTTCGTGTTGGCCATCCCCGTAATATAGGCTATAGTTTTTGCAATCGTCGACAATTGTGTCTCACGCGCGCAAAACATTCAAAACCAAACCATTGTTATAGAGCGTAAGACTTATAAATATATATCGCACATAATTCGTCGGTTCTATTGAACGTAGGTACTTCAGTCTATACTTCAGTATACTGTACAGGTGTACAGTTGTAAGAAATCGCACGTTTTCGAGTTATTAATCAATTTAATAATGTCGATTTAAAGTGGGCAAGAGAAAAAAAATATCAAACAAATCATCCGACATGATATGTTTTTAAACGTTTTTTTTTTTTTTTGTTTGTGTAAATTGAATTTATTAATGTTGTTGCGCGTAAAAGATATTTTAGACATCGAGCAAAGCCATGCGGATGCATTGCGTTTACGAATAATGTGTTTTTCGTTATGTGCGTACTTAAAATGAAAACAAGTCGGTTAGCAATAGACTTGTTCTGAAAATCTCGAATATTCGTGTTCATGATGCGGATATTGAATGTGCTGTTTATAAGTCAATATTTATAAATCGATTTACGATGATTACCCTGGCATGTGTTTTCGATGCTCGCGAGTTTTCATTTCGAGTGGTTCAATCAAATAATTGCGGTTAAATATACACGCATAAATATTTTAACGGTCTAAATATAAAATTTGAAATAAAATGTTTCAAATTCTTAATCGAATGATGTACTTCGACACAACATAGTGTTATGCTATTATAGCGTCTGAGATTTTTTTTAAAAAAGTGATTAGTCCGTCGAGATAATAATAATAATAGTTTTCAATCGAACAAAACGTCAACTCTGAACCCACGTACAATAATTTCAACATCATTTTCATTTACACGTGATAATCATTCATTACGTGATAGTTATTTGTGAGGACGACGTTTTTGATTCGTTTACAATAAACACACGATACAATATTTGTATTACACGACGGACGAAACAAACGTAAAGTCAGTATGTATATGTATTTTCTTTTTTCAAAACGACTATCGTCGTAGACCACCCGTTTCGTTAACGAAATAAACGCGCGCGCTACGCGTACACCGTGCAAATTCAAATCGGGTCGTCGATATTTCCGGAGAACTCTATCCGATCAACGTGACCGCGGCCCGTCGACAAACAAAATCCAAACGATCCGAAGACCGTGAAATCGAAAACGACGTTCGACAACATCGGACGCGACCAAATCCGCAACCTTGTACCGGTCGTCACAATCCGTACGAATTAAAAATGTGGGGACGTTCGTGATTCGCACGGACGGAATCGGATTTCGGTGACCGTTTCTAATTGTTTTTCGTGAACACCCGAGCGCGTCGTTTCATTTATCGTTTTCCGCTTCATGCTAAGTACGACGATTCAACGAAGCGCCTACGCGGACGACCGAAAACCAACGCTCGGTAACCCGAACCGAGCTTTCCGGCGGCTGACGAGGACATTTCCGCAAAACGTAACGTTACGGTACACGGGCGCGCACAGATTTTGAACGCGAACTCTAGACAATTGCGCGGCAAATTATAAAACACAAACGTCCCGGACTTGTCGAAATAGATCGTACGGATGTTGTGCGTTGTGCTGTACCGTTTCGTTTCCCATACGGTTTGCCCGGTCGTTTTACCTGATGTAAACCTACGCGTTTCGCGCAGACAATACGGACCGCGTTCGCAATGACCTTTAATTCGGCGTTGGGAAATCGTGATCATCGCCGTTATCACGTGGTAGTAGATAAGAACGACGCTCGTACCTGCCCACCCGCGTGTCGTCATATACACGTGTATTTATATATATATATATTCGTACGAACAACACGACCTGCCAGCCCGACGATAAAAATACAGAGTAATCGCTTTTGTTCGGGTGGCGGGGCGGCGGCGGCGGCGGCGGCTGACCGACCGCGACGTTTCTCCGGCACACGAGTGTCAGTCGAAGTTCTGTAACGCGCCGGGGAAGCAGCAGGTACGCGACCACGACCACGGTATCTCGTTCGAGACTCGCCCGTCACCGCGTTCTCCCACCGACGAGAACCGCGTTCGCAGTGATCCGTCGTCGAGTTGTTGACCGGAGACGTCGGTCGAACGAATAAAATTGCTTCCCCCCCCCCCACCACCACCACACTCGCGACGACCGCGTTCTCGTTTTTTTCGCGGCAAACGGTTATTCGCATTCGTACGTTCCGTAAACGGCGAACGTTCGTGTACCCGGGAGTTACCGACCGATCGTTACGATACCCGATTTGTAAAACGCGTTCGCGGTAATTTTTTAGTTGTTGCCTTTTCAATACGTTTCATAATTTTTCGCGTGTACCAGCGAAATCGTCGTTCAGACTTCGGCGCCGACCGAGAACGCCGCGTCCGTCCAAGTGAGTATTTGTTCTAGAAACCGTGTTCCTAACCTTACCATTCGCGTACGCGGCCGTAGTAACGACGACGACGATAATATTTATTAATAATAATAATCGTACTTCGCGGTAACGAGGAAATCCCGTGTCCTCGCGAACCGTCGTCGTTATTGCGATACGGACACAGTGCGGGAACCGTGGCCGTCGTATAAATAAACCGTTTGAAAACGTCGTGTTCGCGTGGGAACGGTATTTCAAAAGCGTCGCGTCATCGCGCGCGCGCACAACGTATTCCGAACTCGTCGAACGCATTTTGGGCGCGTCGTCTGGCATCGTTCCGAGTTTATTTTCGGCCGTGATCTTTCGAAGGGCAAGAGACGAGGCACAAGGTGGGCGCCGTTTTTTTTTTTTTTAAAAATTTCTTTTGGTTTCGTTATACGTATAAAAATATACGCGCGCGCGCGCGCGTGAATAGTTAAATAATTTAATAACACGTACGTTAACCGACGTGACGTGGTGTACACACGTTTCCTGCGCGCGTTGTGCACCCGTGGTCTTAAACGTCCTAGGTCGGTTTTCAACAGGTGACACCCCCTACACCAGGTACTCGGTATCGAGTGGTAGTAGCGTATAACTGGCCGTCTGCAGAGCGGTCGTCCACACGCGGCGATGGGTTCCGGCGACGCGCGTCCTCGTCCCGTCGTGCGCCTGCAGTGAAAATTACGCGCCGCCGCCGCCGTCCGATTCCAGTGTACAGGAGACGTGTAAAATCGCGGCCTCGATCCGTCGCACCGCAATAATGTCGTATAGACGTCGATTATTGTAATTTATAAATAGATTACGGAATTTTTTTTTTCCATCCCCGCCTCCCCATAACCGTTTTTTCCTCTACACGATACCGTACAGCGTTTAGGAGACACGTGCTCTTCTTCTTCAATCGCGGTAACCGTAATTGTACTTCAAACCATTCTTGTTGTGTACTTCTGTTTCTGTTCGTGTGAACGATCGCATGCGCTTGTCGACGGAACACGACGCTTTCGAATTCGACGGCTTGGGGCGCGCGCGCGCGCGTACCCAATTCACACACACATTTATATGTAAACCGATCGTTTTTGGATTTTTTCTCTAGACGTATCGTAATACTACGGCCGTTATTATTTTAGACTTCGTCCCGTTAAGATAACTCCGCGACAGATCGGGCCAGCGTCAAAAATCACGGGCGTCAAATGCCCGTTGTTTAAGGGTTTTGAAACACTGTTTCAGTACTCGATCCACTATCACGTCTCTTTGTATGAATGAACACGACCTATCGTAATAAAATACTATAGGGTTTTTTCTCTTGTTTCAACCTCTCAACGTTTTGTGTATAAAACGTATTGCGATTATCGTCAAAATAATTGTCATCGTCCGAAGGATTTGTTGGGGTCGGATTGTGTTGACTTTAACCGTGACATTGCACGTAACCCGTAACATATCACGTAATCAGCTTTTCGAGATTTAAACGTTTTGTTTAGATTTGTCATTTTCAATAACCCAAGTTTTTAAACTATAACGAGTATTAGTGTATAGAATTACGTGTACATTTCATACGATTTGTCTTATCACGTATCACGTATCTATATGCATATATATATATATATATTTATTTATTTTCCGTATAATATAACGTGATCTTTATACCGTATCGATCGTAATATATATTCATATAAATGCAAAATAATGTACCTATAAATAGTTGATAACAATTTCGTAAAATCACTTTGATACGTTTTCAATATAGATACTTATTATAATTGTTCACCGTATATGCGTTATGTGTGCTATCGGGTTTCCGTCGATTGAATACAATTTAATTAATAATAATCATATCGGACGTCGGCTTGCCCAGGTCACGTAATTTTTCTGAGCGCTTGTTCACTTCACGTTTTTATCATCATGTAGGCGGCACCCTTTAACCCAAAATCGTGATAACGCTGTATTTCCATATATACACTCAATACTACTACTACTACTACTACTACTACCACCACCACTACTACCACTACTACTACTACTACTACTACTACTACCAATAATAATAATAATAATAATAATAATAATAATAATAATAATAATGATAATGATAATGATAATAATGATAATAACTGATAATTAAATAGACTAATTTCGAGTGCAACTCCCTCACACCACAGAATGAATGAAATCAGAATAGACACTGATAACAAATTACATGGTTAATATAGGATATTACAATTTATCGGTCCGTCATTTTATTGGAATCTCTGTTATCATATTTTTTCATTATTCTAAGTATAAACTTTGACTTCTCAATCACAGATCCAACACCCTAGTTAAAAAAATCTGTTAATCATATTTTTAAATCAATCTCAGTCATGTATTTTATAAATAATAAAAAAATTTTTATAGGAGAAAAACATAATATAAACAAAGTTTATTACAATATAAAAATATTTACATTTTATATTAAAATCACTGTAAATTTCTATTAATATAATTAATAAGTGGTCATTAATAATAATAAACAAAATAATAATATAAATAATAATAATCAATAAAAATGCTAAAAAATTGTTACACGTTTAAATTATAAATTTGTTACAGTTTTTGTTCATTGTTACAAGGTTGAAAGTATAGTTCATTTTCGGGTTTTTCTTGGTACAGAGAGTAAATTTTGATTTAAAGTTTTGATGGTATAACATATTCTAAATCGTATATTTAATAATTTTAAATATTCAAAATTGAAGTTTGGACATGAATGACTGAATGAAATATTGTCGATTACATTTTTAATTTTTTACCTGCATTATTTTCTACTGCTAAAATTGGAAAGTTTGTAATAAAAATTGGGTCTAATTTATTTATGTAATTATAAAAATTATCAGGTGACATTAAAAGGTTTCCAAAAGTAGTTTGTTCTTTATTTGAGTAACTTTTAAAATAATTAAATAAGAAAGAATTATGAAATAAATGTTATTCTTTAGACTGATAAGCAAGTGGGACTACAAAAACATGGCGGCGCGATTTTGTTTACATTTATTAGTGTCTAGCGTCTGCTGATAAGAAGTTTATTGCTTTTGTAGTATTTTGTTTTCGTAAATGGACGCGTACATAACCTTATTGTTTCCATGTATATGAAATTAATATCTTTTGTTTTTTGTTTGAATTTTTTTTTTTGATGGAGGATAAGAAATTGATTTAATTTTTGGAGTATCTTTTGTGTAAACTATTTTGATAATCGATAAATATATTGTTATGAACGATCGTATAATCACTATATCTAACATGTATAAACACTATATAGTGTCACGATAATGTACTTCGTTCTTTAACGTTAATTACTGCGGGGTAAAAAATACCAAAATTCGATACTTTTTTTTAATGAGCTTTACGTTTTGTTATCATTTTGATTGTATATATATATATATATATAATATATAACAACAATGTGATACTATACAGGTTATCAACAATGTGTTATCACTAACCTGTTATATGAAATAAAGAGTTTTTTTATGAATAATTTAATTAGGCACCTGTTTGCTTGTAGTTTTTTCACACACGTGTATCTGATTTTTGCAATCTGTTTCTTGGTTGTTACTGTGATTATTATATAGTTTGGCGGGGGGGGGGGAAGTAATAATCTTTTAAATAATATATTTTTAAAACGAAATCTTCTAGACGCGTATTGATAGTGAAAATATGAGTTTTGTTTCTTTTTATCCAAACATTTTATAATCGATACAATAAAAGAAAAAGAAAACAGATTCTATTGCAATTGAAAATGCTTCGAGTTAACAATAATTGTCTTACACAATAAGCGAGGCCAAGCTTCACCGTGTCCGTTGTCGTGCTTAGAAAAACATGCATGTGGTATATCGTATACAATGTTATAACCGTGTGGCTTTTATAGGTATTGTTATCACCGAAACGCTCTTCATCCGATCGCGGATCTAAACATACGAAATAAACGTTTTCGTCACCGAACGTATTTTATATTGTCCCGTCCGACCGCTTCCCACGTGTGATTAAAACGTGTCCCGGTCTCGGCCGTTGTTTTGTTGCTGTCCCACGTAGGTACCGCGACCAGAGTACGCGCTATCGTCGCCGGATAAGTCTGCAGCACATCCTCATCCGCGACCCGCGCCGATCGTCGTCCGCAGCCACGGCGAAGAAAAACGCCGCCATGGCCGAGTGTTACGCCGACGTGATGTTGGCGGCCCACAGCCCGCCGCTGTTCACGGCCCGCGGTGCCGCGCAGCCCGAACTGTCCGTCCTTTACCAGAACCTGTTGGTCATCACCCAGAAGCAACAGTCGCCGCTGTCCGTGCGCCGGTACAACACGCGCGCCGCGGACTCGCCAACCAGAGACGACGGCGGCGGCGGCGGCGGCAGTGGAGTCGCCAGATTCGCGCCGGCCTCGAAGCCCAGGAGACCGTGTCTGGTCAACCGGACGGACTCGTCCAAGAGCCTCGGCAACGAAGCCGACTCGTCGTCGTCGTCGTCGTCGTCGGACGAGAACGAGCCGGCCAGTCCGACCAGGAGGAAAAAGAAAGTGGTTTTCGCCGACGACCGCGGCTTGTCGCTGACTCACGTGAGTGTTCATTTTTTTTTTTTTTTTTTGGTCGTTATTTTACCAGAGTCGGTTAGATTAGGTTATCACTTGCTTGCAAAATTAAAATCGGAGCCATAGGTCCAAATCGTAATCTCTCAGTATCTCATAGTTAGATTAGCTTATAATAATTACATTTTTTTTTTTTAAATTATTAACGCCGTTAATAACTATTAAGAACGAGACGCGTAGTGTCCAAACACATACTATTCATACGATAATATATTCCAACACGAAGAATATAATTATCAAATATATGTTCACGATATCGTTTATTGTTATGTTATATTACCGTTGTCGTTTCGGTCACTGTACGTACGTATCGATAACAATACGTAAAGAACACGACGACCCCCGAAGAAGTGATTGCGACCAATGCGGCGAAACTTATCGAATTGTAACACGAAATCGCTAAGACGTGATTTTTTCCGAGTACGGCAATCGCTAAAACATGATGCATGTGTACATTATGTACATTGTGCCGTTTTCTTTAGTCGTACGGTCTCGACTAATTTCTCGTAAACGTCTCGTTTTTTGTTATCATAATTATGTATGGATGTTGAAATTCCGGTGCGCCACTGTTATGACGAAATAGCCGATTAACAATGTTAAGTCGAGTTTTTTTCACATTCAGTAGATAAATGTGTTCGGTCCTTACAAACGCCGGAAATCCTCGTATCGTAAGGGCTGATGTGCGTGGACGGAGGAAATACGGAGGCGACGTTATCGGACGTTAAATTCATTTCTTTTTCTTTTTAAATAATTATAATTCTTCGGACGTGAAATACGGTACGGTCGGTCGACAGATTGGCCTGTATTATGAATATTATGTTCAACGTTTCCGGAACAAGTTTCAGCGGACTAATCTGATAAAAATAGTACGTCCAGCATACCGAGTAAACAAATCTATTGGACACAATTATCAAAATATGTTCAAATTATTTCGAAATGATAATTTTATAATAATCGGGATTCGAAACGCACAGCTCTAAAAGTATGATCGAAAACGTCGTTTGATCTGATTTATAGACAATTCGCGATCATTTAAGAAATTTTAATTGGCAAAAAAAACCTTTATATATTGAATATTATTATTATCGATGGGACGGCTCGTGGTTTGGACGACAGGACGATCGCATCCCTACTTAAAGTTAAAGGAAAGGAAAAATTATAATTTTATTTTCAAACGTACGAATAATTTAATTGTTTATTTAAATATTCAAATGAAATCGGATCCAGGAAAACAATAACGTATAGTTTTATTTTTTGCCATATTGTCTCTTGAGAGTACCAGGGCCGAACACGCATAAAACGACGCGCAGAGACGAAAACAATAAACAATTATTAACAGGTCGACCGCGACGGTATTTTTCGGGACTTTCGACCGGAGGCCGTACTTTACCATTCCTTGTTCTGGTGTACATGTTATTGTGCACGCGATATTTCACCAAACTAGTATCGACAAGAAAGTGCACGGTGACGGTCATATCACCACACCTGTTAATATCAACGACAAATTTGTTTCCCCGGCCTGAACGATTGCAAAACAGGAAGATCGGGCGGACGGTCGTTCGTAAATTACGGGGGGTTCATTTTTTCTTAAAACTCGAATAAATGAGGTTATTTATAAAGTACCGCACTGGCTCCACGTGGTGACCGCATATATATTGATTTGTATCGCGAAACGTGTTTCACTACGTCCGGAACGTGCACGCGGAGGGTTAGTGTTGTCGACCGCACGTTTGCCATCCCGGGAATCCCCGCTGTGACTCACGCACTCACCGCGGCCGGCGTTTTACAGGTGCGCTTGATGAACGAACCGTCGAACCAACCTCCGAAACTGACGTTGGCGGCGCTACCGGGCGGCGGCGTCGCGTCCGCGCAACAAGCCCCGGCCGCGGAACCGCCGCAGTGGACGGTGCGGTTCTCGCAGCCGGCGTCCAGCTACCTGGACTTCCGGAAGCGGCTGGACGTGGGCAACGTGTCGCTGGAGAACGTGATCGTCAAGTCGCCGGACCGGCGGCTGCTGGGCACGGTCAAGGTGCGCAACCTGTCGTACGACAAGGAGGTGTTCGTGCGGTGCACGCGGGACAGATGGACCACGCACCAGGACACGCCGTGCACGTACGTGCAGAACAACGCGATGGTGACCGCGGCCGGTTACGGCGGCTGCGGCGGCGGCGGCGGCGGCGGCGGGAACGCGGCGGCGTCGCCGCAGCCGCCGCAGCCGTCGCCGACGGCCGCGCCGGTGCAGAACGTGACGGCCATCTACGACACGTTCTCGTTCGGTCTGCCGTTGCCCGCGGACGCCACGTCCGTCGAGTTCGCCGTGTGCTACAAGTGCGACGAGTTCGAGTGTTGGGACAACAACGACGGCAACAACTACCGTCTGTCGGCCGCGAGCGCCCCGTCGCAGCAACCGCTCGTCTCGTCGTCAGCAGCAGCAGCAGCAGCAGCGCAGCCGGCAACGCAGCCGGCAACGTCGTCGTCGGTGCCAACGCAGGCGCCCGTCCTGGCCGAATCGAGTCACCAACCCCGTCACCGTCATAAACACCGTCCCGTCCACTATTTCGGCGCCCAGTCCGCGTCCAGACAAAATTCGTGGAGGTTGGACGACACGTCCGGGTGTTACTGGTGAACGGCGGCCGAGCAGAGAGACGAGCGACCGCCGGCGCCGTGCCCGCGCCCGTATCGACACATCCACGTACACGTTGAAGAACCCGACGGCCAACACGTGAGTACGCGTTCGATTTTTATAAACCCGTAAACCGAGTCGATTTATTTACAACGATCAAAACATTTTATCCGCGTGGAGGGGGGGCGATAAAAAAATCCACACGTCCGTATCGTTTCGGGCGTGTAGTGCGCGCTAAGATTTTAAGGGGTTTTTTTTTAAGAAAACACGCTTTTTGCGGTGGACGAGATTCGATTGAAACGCGCGATAAGTTCATGGCTGTGCGATGTGTAGGTCGAATCACCGAGTTCGAATCACGTTCGATTGCAATACTTTTCTTTGTCAGATTTCGATATTTTTTCGTAAGTTTCGTACGAATTCATGAAAAACAAAAAACGTGTCCAAACATGTTTAGAACGCTATACGCCTATTTATCAACAGTTATCGACGTGCCGTTGAATTGTGTTGTAGTAAATTGTGACATGTCTAGTGCGCGTCTATTACGTTATTCCGACCGAACTATTTTTTGTTATTCTGTGTAACCAACGTAATCACACTTGACAATTACTTCATAACAATCGGCGCCAGTCGAATACTGCGATCAGAGATATTTCGTAAAAAAAACAATGATCGAATTGGCTTATAACAGACGCGTTAGTGGTCCGTAAAATTGTGTTAAGACCGTTAAAAAAAAAAATTACAATTCATATATATATATGTGTGACTTTGAGTCGAAAAAAAAATCGAGCGTTCTCGATTAGTTGCGTTCGTAATTATATAAATATATAATTTTTTTTTAAATTGAATTTATCGGCGGACTTTAATGCGAACAAGTTCGAAAGCACGTTGTTTCCCTGTCCGGCCATCGGCTTCTTGTATGCGCGTGTGGTCATGTGTCTAATCTGACGCGAAACCAGTCGCGGGAAAAGCGAGCCTAATATCGTTTATATTGAACTTCCCTGCGACGTTTTGTTTTTTGTTCGTTTGTTTGTCGGTCGCGCCGTTCGAACTGCCCGTACTTGTTGTTATACATACTTGACGCCGGTCGGGTGTGGTCGGCACACGAGAAGCCCGAGGAGACCTCGTCTCGGAGTTCATCAATGCGTTTTGTCGTGCCCGTTTCGATCGTTCACGCGTTTTCTGGCAGCGTTTCCCGGCTGCGGCAGCCAACGACCTTGTCCGTACGATGTTACACGATATGCTATTCCGATCGTGTGCAATCGTGAACCGTTTGTAAACGGGACGCCGCGACCCGCCCGGGGGGGTTATGTCGACGACAATGTCGATCCGAACGTGCGGCCACGTATCCTGAGTCGCGGGTGGGGGCGCGATATTATCGATATCGAACGCGTACAAATAAAATAAATATTAAAAATTCACAAATAATGACCGTGTCGTTGACTGTTACGATTGTCGAATAAAATCGTTTTCACGTGATAAAAAAATTGTCACAATGTTTTCGAATTTCGATAGCGTTCTTCATGGCAGTCCGTCGCGTTGAAATGTCAACGCCGTGTCAGTCTGTAGCGATCACGCCGAACGCAGAACACAAAATTTGTCTACGTTTTATTTAACCCCCTCCCTCCCCCCTCCTACCCACCGAAAAAGAAAACGACGTTTTGTGCGCGTGCCGGCGTTCGCGTACACATTTACAGTTGGACCGGACGATACGTCTCGGGGGTCGGACAACCGTTACGGACAACAGGTCTCCGTCCGCGCGACTTAAGCCGGGCGGGGGAACAAAAAAACACCACCAGCCGGTCGGAGTCGACAGCGAGACAACCCCGGGGACGTCGTCGTCGTCGCGTCGCAGAGGGACGCCCGCGACACGAGAAAACCGAACGCTCAGACTTACGCGTGCCGTCGTGCGAAACTTTCACTGCGGACCCGCCGACGGCCGTGCGTCCGAAATCGCGTCGGACGTCCGTCGTCCCTAGGTTCGTTCGGCTGCAACGAATTCGCGCCACGTCGCCCGTCCACAACGGAAACGGGAAACACAGCAGTGACCCGTTGTTAAGTCCCGGAGTAGCGACGTTCGCTTCGTCCCGCGTGAAACGCACGTGGTGTGATGCACTTTGCGCGTAACGTGTGCTCGCCGTACGTATCGTCAAGGCTGGGCGAGGTCAACGAGCCGTCGGCTAGTTCGGTTGAATCGACAACGTCGAATATATATATATGGTTTTGTTGTGGTCTCGACCGGAATCGATCGTTTGACGAGTTCAACTGACTTGCCCAGCCTTGCAGATTTAACATGTATTCTTCTAATCAATAAACATATTCAAAAATTACAGACGCAATATAGCTTATGCATTTTGTTTTGTTTTTTGTGTTTGCAGATTGCGGGACAATTGTTTTATTATTATTATTTATTTTTATTCATTTTTTTTTGTTTTTTTTTTTTTGAAAAAGAAATTCGCAACAAAACGACGACCGCGTCCGAAATTATAAAATATCGTCGCGTATATATCGCACCACACACCTTTGTACGGGAAAATTGTCATCGGTTTTCGCCATCATCGTCCCATTGGCGCGCACACCGACGAGACGTGCATGACCGCGTGTGAAACGTCAGTTAGAAACGTTAATGAAGAAAAACATATTATTTTTAGTGTTTATGTCTGTTGTATATACCGTATCGTATGTTTTGTGTGCAATGGGTAGCAAATAGTAAATGAATAAATAAAAAAACACTCGCGCTGAAATTTTACGTATACGTTTTTGTTTCTATAAAATTTTTGAATTTTTATATAGATATTTATTTATAATATTATATGTTTAGATTTTAGGAAGCGCGTACTTATGTACTTATATATTTATGTATAGTCGAGTAGGTATATTATTTTTTGGGAATCGTGTTTTATACATTGTAATCCGCACATCACATATTAGCCTGAAAGAAAAACAAGTAAATATTCAATATTATCTCAGTTAAATGACAAATTCCTTTTTTTATGTAGTAGAAAACACACAAACACACACCACACTACAACAACAAAAAGATCGAAGAAAAAATAAATTGTGATTATAAATATACAATATATATATATATTATCATAATGAGTGCATCCACTGTGAAGTTTTTCAATATTTAATCTTTTGTTTTTTTTTTTGTAGAAATCTTATATTTTAATAGTATAAAAATGAATTTAAAAAATAATTTTTTACCCAGTTTTTGTTTTGTTTTTTTACGTTTTATGAATTTTACTCGAGTTGAATATTAGTGCGTGTTTTTGTTTCATGCTTTAAAAAAAATAAGTTAGAAAATGATAATAAGAGAAAATAGATATAATACGTAATTTAAAGAGACTAAAATGGCCATCTCATAAGACTGATTTATGTAGTGAAACGTAATATAATACTTGTAATAAATTGAATTATTTTTTATTGTATATATATATATATTTATAAATATATATATATATTATATATATATAATGTATAAAAACACTAAACTTTATCGCGGAAGACCGTCATGACGACGCGCGTCTATTATAGTTAATTATTGTTTCGCCTTATTATTTTATTTATTTATTTTTTTATTACTATTATAGTTACTAATATATCATTATACTATACTATTATTTGTTTGTCGTGTTCTTTCAAATCGTTTATATTTAAAAAAAAAGAAAAACCCATAAATTCGACTAAAATGTTTATAATAAGCATAATATACGCGTGTGCCGTACGAATTCGCGAACGCCTATTTTTTCACATACACACACACACATATTATGATATTTTGAGATGGCCATATATTTATAATATTTACGATGTTTAAGTGGTTATTATTAATACGGTTGGGAACAAACGTGATGTTGCGGTAGGAGTAAGAGGAGTCGGTGAGAAAACAAACATATTCAAATCGATATTTATATGTATATTTTTATTTTTACACGAAAACGATTTAAATGTTCAAAAAAAAAAAATTACTCGCACTCGTTCGTTTTCCTGCCGCAGCACGCCACGATTTTACACGCAATTTTTTTTCATGTGTATATAATATATATATGTATGCATATATATATATTAAGGTGTAAAATTAGCATATATTGTTAATGTATATTATTAAATACGTTCGCGCGTGTTTATAACGGATAACGGGCTCATGACGCAGCAACGCGCACGACATTCGCCGTTCTTAATTATATTTATAGACATTCGTACGATGATTACCTAACCTCGTAGCGGCCGTCCAAATATTAACGTTTGTAATGTCGTACGTCCTTTTAAACAACTAGACCGTTTTTAATTTTTTTTTTAAATATCGCCCTTTCGCGCACACAAATCCCCCTCTCGTTCATTCAAATCCGCTCGTCCAACCAAAAATTAATCTAGTCAAATTTTTTTTTTTTTGTTTATTCTCGCATTGCTGCTTTATGCATTCCTTTTCGAAAATTATTCTTATTGTAGTCGCCATATTATTCGTATATTGTGTTATGTACATACTTAATTATTATTATTATTATTATTGTGATTTATCGAATTTGACTTGTAACCAGTCGTGTCTTATGTTTTATGTTTAACACATGTCGTCATGTCGTGATCACGTGTAATAAACATACTGTTATTTAATATTTTTCGCGGTAGTGTATATATATATATGTATGTTGTAGTCGAGTGTGTGTCTGTGTTAAGATCAAACAAACAAAAAAACATTTGTATATTATTTATATTTATTGTTATTATCGTTATATATATATATTATTCTATTAAAATTGTTATTTATATTTTATTTATATATAACGGAAACTATATATATATTGTTATATTCGGTTTAGTTTGTCGACAAATATATTATAACCGCCTTACATTGAATAATAAATATATACGCGTTATGTTATCATATATATGTGTGTGTGTGTGTGTGTGAAAAGAAGTCCGATGATTTTTGTAAATATAAATATAAACGAGTGTTTTATTATCGAGAAAACGGTCGTAGACAAAATTTATTTTTCTCGCTCCTGCAAACGTTCTATACGGTCTCCTAAACGAAGAAAACGAACAAGAAAATGAAGTTCCTGAATCGCCGCTCGCCCCGAAATCACGCGACCCGGCGGGCCAACGAAAGAGTGCGCAAACCGTAATACGTACTAATGTGTATGTGCGCCCGGTATCATTATGATGTTCGTGTTGATTTGTTGCCCAACGAATCGATAACAATACGTCGACGTATGCTCGCGTCGAGACACCGTTTGAGTTTTTGTTCAACGCGTGTTTTATCGATTTGGATTTGTCGAGCCGCCGTCTCGACATACATGCGCATTGCACAACAACCCGTTTTCCCGTATATCGGTTCACGACGGTTTCTTCGCCGTGTGCCGCCTGCACGTCGGTATTCATTTACCAGTGCGGTATTTAAACGAAACGTGTGGTGTACTCGGTGCGTTCAGCATACGTTTGTTCCTCGCGAGTTCCCGTCGTCGTGTGTGCATCGGGATTTTAAAGGATGTCTCTTCGACGTTACACGTCTTCGGCGTAAATTTGTCGGTTAATTTTCTTTATACTGCCTGCGCGGCGACTCGGTTTTCAAAAAGAAAATATCGTCGTCACACGGTTTGATGTAATGTAGCCATGTTGTAAATGTCGACATTTTATTGATGCCAAGAAATTTAATGTAAAACAAAGAAAATACACATATCTCATATTATTCAGGCGAAATTCGAAATACTCTAGAAAATTAACGTTCATCTCGGACGTTATAAGATATTCGCATTTCACCTTCATGTCGCACGCGTTTCGATATTAGTTACTATAGATAATATACATAAATGGAAAACGCACACAATTAAAAAAAAAAATCAATTTATTCAGAATTAATTATATAACATTCAAATACGTACTATAAATCGAATGGTTAATATTAAATATACATTACAAAATTAATCAATTATCAGCTAATTATAACAGAAAGAATAATCAGACTTTTTAACGTATCAAAAGAGTTAAATTTCTCTACCATACTAATAAATTCAATCGAGACCAGCGTCAGCACCTTCTAACAAAAGATAGCATCTGAAGTATCAGGCCCAGCTATAGTAAATACGGGCCAAAATCAAAGAGATGCGCTGTCCCCAATATTGTTTAACTTAGTATCAGAGAAAGTAATGAGAGAAACCAATGATAACAACGGAATAGTAATGGGAAACTCGAACATAAATATCCAAGCTTATGCGGGCGATATAGCAATATTAAGAGATACTGAAGAAGCGGTAAAACGAGTGTGCAGAAATCTCATGATGATGATAGGCGAGGTGGGACTGGACATAAACGATGAAAATACTGAGAGCCAAAAGGCAATAGGTGTTTGTTTTGGTCTTGGAAAAGTACCGAGGTCAAGAGACATATCAACAAAAATGAAGATGCAGATGTACATGGCCATGATACGACTCATAGTACAATAAGCCTCAACAACATGGCCACATAGGAAAGCTGTAGAAACAAGTCTAAAAGTATTTGAGAGGAGGGTCCTGCGGAATATTTACGGCCAATGCGTCGACACTCACACGAGAGAGTGAGGGAAATTACATAATCATGAACTCGCAGAACAGTTCCAGAGACCGAATATCGAAATGAAATTATAAAAAGGAGGTTGACGTGAGCAGGACATGCGTGACGGAGAATCGGGTCCATAGTCAGAACAACAATGGGGGTGAACCCGGACGGTAAGAAACCACTGGGAAAGCCACGATTACTTTGGGAAACTGCGTGAAAGCGGACTCGGGTAAGATACGACCAGAAGTACCATGGAAAATATCGGCAGAAAATAGATATGAATGTAGAGAAACTTGTTTGGCGGTATGGTCTCAATGACCGAAAACTAAAAAAAAAAAAATGTTTCGATATAAAGATTATTGCCAAGACCAAGATATTTGAATACGTATTTAATCCGATTTGATGAAAAAATTAATTTTATTCGTTTTTCAAATAAAATTGTTAATGAAATCGTTTTAGTTTTTATACTATCAAACAATATCGGAGTCAAGTGACGTCGAGCGATGGTCATGGCCCTAAAGTCAAACCCTATAAAATACGTATCCAAACGAATCTGTAAAAATAATCACAATATCATATACAATCCGACGTGCACGTCATATTACTAAATGTATAATGACGACTCCATCACAGCATATGCTCACCTCGTTATTTCATTCCTTCTTCGTGGCAGGCACCATTCCGACGGGAACGCGGATTTTCGGAGGAACGTCGGTCGGTTTTCTCAGGACAACGGATCTCAAAATTTCCTCGGTTATCGGTATCGGCGAGTATACCTTCAGCGCGGGGTCGGAGACGTCCGAATCGCTGTTGTTGGGTTTTTTCGCAGGAGCCGCACGGGGTGGTGGAGGTGGTGGTGGTGGTGGTGGAGGTGGTGGTGGGGGTGGAGGTGGTGATGGGGATTGTGGTGGCGGTGAGGGTGGTGATGGTGGCGGTGGTGGTGTTCCCGTCGAAGACGATACCGACATGTCTACTTTGTTCTTACGTACTGACGGGTCAGGTGACATGTGAGCTACATTGTGATTGGTCGGTTCACCGTAATATCCGTCCGCGTACGATCTAGTCGTTGCCGGCCCTTCGAAATTGGATAGTCTCCCGCATGACATACCGCTAAAAACGATCGACTGGTTTATTGTCATTTCTCCTGTACAAGCGGGAAAACCATACGTGTTATTTTGTCATCGTAATGATCATAATATATATATACGAATTATTTACTTTCAACGATCCCCAGCCGAAGTTTCATCGCGCTGCACTTATGAGCCAGTTTTTTGTTGTCTTCTAAACGCATATAATAATATGATTTGAATAAAATTCTGTCAAAACAAACTGTATACGTAAGTGGACGTGTTACTTTGTAAATTTTTGAAGTCGGTTTTCAGCGCGTTGTAATTTCGAGTGCACTCGAAATGCGCTATTGGATCCGTAACACTGCTGTCGAGTTTCGTGTCGTGTCGTCGACTGTCCGACGTTATACGATCGGAAACCGTCTCGCCAAACCGGAGCTCATCGATCAACTTGTCCGTTTCGATCTGACGAGTTCGCATTTCTTTCATCTTGGACAACAACGCCAAGTACTCCTTGTTTTGAATTCCGGCCGCTGCGAGTGTAAAAACATATTCGTTTACCGTTCAAAATTTCAATTGCTCTAGCGCCCCCACTGTCGTTAACATACTGTAATTACCGGGTGTATTGTTGTTCGATCCATTGCCTGCGTTCGCGTTCCGTGCGTGTCCGCGTGAAACCTTCCTGCCGCCTTCTTCCGCGATCGTTGTCGTATTCTTGCCAATGTGTTCCTGGCAGTAAGCGAACACGACGAATACCAGTGCTCCCAAAAGTATGGCGTCGAAAATATTCATATTATCTTCTAAACCGTCGAGAATTGTATTCTTCCAGTTGTCCATGTTCGCGATGAGTGATAAAGACGTGATTTCGTTTAAAAACGTAAGTAAATTGATTTTAACGAGAGCGTATAAATATTAAGATCCAACTGCGAAGACAAAATCTCAATGAATGTAATTCGAATGTATCCTAGAGAAAACGGTCTTCGATGTAAATATGTTTTTGTCGTTAAGGTTACGTTCGATAATAGTATAATGACTAATATATTGTGATTATTATTATTAACCAAAGAATATACAATGTAGAAAATAATGAAAGACGCGCTCCTACACACGCACATCAATTTATATGCCTCAGCGAAATTAAAAAAAAAATATATATATATATAGAGGGGAAAAATGAATGCGATTTATTTTCCTGAACCCAAAGCTCGCGGAATCGATCGCTGTATATAGCATGTATGTTTGTGTATAAACGAGTGCGAATGGACTGTTGAATTTATAATAGCAAAAAATAAATAAAGTCTGGAAATAGTTTAATTTTCAGTGACCGTGTAGGATCAGTGGGAGAAGTCTCCGTATACCAAAACAATAATAGTGTATCGTACACGTTTCCTCTGTAGTATTTGCGAGTAGCGACGTCACTCGATTCCAAACAAACCTCTTTTATTTTACGAGGTTCTGCTCGTCAGTTATAATATGTACGCGGACACGCCAATAGAACGATTTATTGGAACTTGTGCAAACAAACAGGTAATAAACTTACACAAGATAAATGACGAAATAGTTGTAAGTTCGTATATGTAATACATAACTGTATGTGCACCCGTTGTACTTTTGGTATGCTTTCCGAAATGAAAACTGTTTTCGAACGTTTGTCGAACCCCCGGTATCATGTGCGTTTGTATGTTTTATGATGTTCATTTTGTTCGATTGATTGCCTAACGAAACGAATAATACGTCTCGCTATTATGTGTACTCTCGTCAAGATATTGTTTTACTTTTTGAGGCATGTCGTTCGGATATCACAGTCGTCTGTCGATTGTTTTATGTGTCTTTTATCGATTTGTCGTGCCACCGTCTCGATACGCATTACACAATAGCCGTTTACACGTATCGGTTCACGACGATTTATTCGTATTTTAACGGCGTTCGAAACTCGCAGACGTCAACGCCTCACATCCAGTATAATTTTTGTGGTGTATGTACTTAGACCCGAGCCGACTTAAATCGACCAAAAGACAACCGTTGTCGTGTGTTTGTGCACGACTGCGACGCGTACGTTAGTTGGAATTTTTTAATTAATTGTCGCCATCGATTGTCTTTTCGACTTTGTCAGATAGACAATGCGAATGCGTATTACCGTGCGTGCCGTTTCTAGGTCGTCGGTATATATTTACTAGTGCGGTATGTAACGAAACGTGTGTACTCTATGTGTTCGGTATTCTCGCGAGTCCGTCGTCGTGTGTGCATTAGATTTTTAAATGATGTCTCTTCGATGTTAATCGTGTTCGGGGTGATATGTTAAATATTATATTTTAATTTTCATATCCACACATATATACTACCTTCGCGATCCGGCTTTCGAAAAGAGAACGACAAAATATCATCGTTACACAGATTTATGTGATATAACCTTGTTGTACATTTCGACATGTTATTGATGCCAAGAATTTTAAAGTAAAAAAAAAAAAAAATACATATATCGCAATTTATTCAGGCGAAATTCGAAATACTTTAGAAAATTAACGCTCATCTCGGACGTCATAAGATATTCGCATTTCACCTTCATGTCGCACATGTTTCGATATTAGTTACTATAGATAATATATATAAATGGAAAACGCATACAATTAAAAAAAAATCAATTTATTCAAAATTAATTACATAACATTTCAAATACGTACTATAAATCTAATGGTTAATATTAAATATACATTCTAATGTTAATCAATTTCACTAGATATCACACAAAAGTTCAGAATCCACATCATTGTAAACATTTCGAAAATAAAATATATATCGTTTGGTGAACCTACAAATGTGTAATAATTATAGAGAAATAGCTGAATGTGGCGTACAAAGTATTGTCCTATTGCCTATTAGACAGGATTAAGCCAATAGCCGAAGAGATTCTAGGAGATTACCAAGGTGGTTTCAGACCCAACAGGTCGACAACGCGCAAGAAATCTCATGATGATGACAGACAAGGTGGGACTGGATATAAACGATGAATATACTGAGTACATAATGATAAGTCACCAGAGCAGGGAACATCAAGGAGGACAATTTATGAATGTTGAGGGGCATATATTTAAGAGAGTTACGCATTTTAAGTTTTTGTGACAACAACTAACACAAGAAAATGATCTGCAAATGTAAATTAGTATTAGAATTTCAAAAGGATAATAGGTGGGCCGGACATGCGCGACGGAGAATAGGGTCTATAGTCAGAACAACAATTGAGGTAAACCCGGTCGGTAAGAAACAACTGGGAAGGCTACGATTATTTTGGGAATCTGCGTGAAAGCGGACTCGGGTAAGATATAACCAGAATTACCATGAAAAATATCGGCAGAAAATAGATATGAATGTAGAGAAACTTGTTTGGCGGTATGGTCTCAATAGCCGAAAACTAAAAAAAAAAAAAAAATGTTTCGATATAAAGATTATTGCCAATTTTTTATTTTTTATTTTATTCGTTTTTCAAATAAAATTGTTAATGAAATCGTTTTAGTTTTTATTCTATCAAACAATATCGGAGTCAAGTGACGTCGAGCGATGGTCATGGCCCTAAAGTCAAACCCTATAAAATACGTATCCAAACGAATCTGTAAAAATAATCACAATATCATATACAATCGGACGTGCACGTCATATTACTAAATGTATAATGACGACTCCATCACAGCATATACTCACCTCGTTATTTCATTCCTTCTTCGTGGCAGGCACCATTCCGACGGGAACTCGGATTTTCGGAGGAACGTCGGTCGGTTTTCTCAGGACAACGGATCTCAAAATTTCCTCGGTTATCGGTATCGGCGAGTATACCTTCAGCGCGGGGTCGGAGACGTCCGAATCGCTGTTGTTGGGTTTCTTCACAGGAGCCGCACGGGGTGGTGGTGGTGGTGGTGGTGGTGGTGGTGGTGGGGGTGGTGGTGGTGGTGGACACGACGGTGGTGGTGGTGGCGGGGTTGGTGGTGGAGGTGGTGGTGGTCCCGATGAAGACGACACCGACATGCCCACGTTGTTCGTACGAACTGAAGGGTCAGGTGACATGTAAGCTGCATTGTGATTGGTCGGTTGGCCGTAATATCCGTCCGCGTACGATCTGGGCGTTGCCGGCCCTTCGAAATTGGATAATCTCCCGGATGTCAAACCGCTAAAATTGATCGACTGGTTTTTCGTCATTTCTCCTGTACACACGCGAAAACCATACATGTTATTTTGTCATCGTAATGATTGTAATATATACGCGTATTATTTACTTTCAACGATCCCCAGCCGAAGTTTCATCGTGCTGCACTTATGAGCAAGTTTTTCGTTGTCTTCTAAACGCATATAATAATATGATTTGAATAAAATTCTGTCAAATCACACTGTATATGTAAGTGGACGTGTTACTTTGTAAATTTTTGAAGTCGGTTTTCAGCGCGTTGTAATTTCGAGTGCACTCGAAATGCGCTATTGGATCCGTAACACTGCTATCGAGTTTCGTGTCGTATCGTCGACTGTCCGACGTAATACGATCGGAAACCGTCTCGCCAAACCGGAGCTCCTCGATCAGCTTGTCCGTTTCGATCTGACGAGTTCTCATTTCTTTCATCTTGGACAATAAAGCCAAGTACTCTTTGTTTTGAATTCCGGCCGCTGCGAGTGTAAAAACATATTCGTTACTGTTCGAAATTTCAGTTGCTCGTTTTATCAAACCTTCGAACTTACCACGCGGCTCGTCATTTCCTTTAAGTCTACGCTCGCAACCGTCGACGGATCTACCGTACGGTTCGCGATGACCGTTGTCTCGTCGTCGATCTTCGTCGTTCGTAGCTTCCACCCTTTCGTTATATGAACGAATGTAAACGCGATCTTCGTAGCTCAGATTTGACGTCGCTATTGCACCACATTTTTTATGTTAGAAGGATGAAAGATAACGATTACCATCTATTGCGATCTAATAACGATGTAGTTAATCAGTGGCGGCACCAGACATTATTTCAAGGTGGGTCAAGATCATGGGATTTAGTGAAAACCCGTCTATACGAGTGTAGAAATATAGTATAGAATGTAGTATAGAAATTGTTGAAATACGTGGACAGTGCTGTATTATTAGCTTTTTCTGATAAAACAATCAATTTTGAAATCAAATTAAATGGTAGTTTATTTGTGTGGTGTGTTATCTGAACGAATGCACATAAAAAAAACGACGAAAATTTTTGTTTGTTCTTCAAAGGTGGGGAAAAACCAAATTTGTGTAAGGCGCTTGCCCCCCTTTAGCGCCGCCATTGTCGTTAATATACTGATATTACCGGCTCTATTGTAGTTCGATCCATTGCCTGCGTTAGTTTTCCGTGCGTATCCGCGTGAAATTTTCCAGTCGCCTTCTTCCGCGCTCGTTGTCGTATTCTTGCCATTGTATTCCTGGCAGTAAACGAACACGACGAATACCAGTGCTCCCAAAAGTATGGCGTCGAAAATATTCATATTAGCTTCTAAACCGTCGAGAATTGTATTCTTCCAGTTGTTCATGTCCGCGATGTGTGTCAATGACATGATTTTGTATAAAAAGTAAGTAAATTAATTATAACGAGAGCGTATAAATAATTATATAAGAGTTCCAACTGCGAAGACAAAATCTCAATGAATGTTATTTGAATGTATCCTAGAGAAAACGGTTTTCGATGAAAATATGTTTTTGTCGTTAAGGTTACGTTCGATAATAGTATAATGACTAATATATTGGGATTATTATTATTATTATTATTATTAACCAAAGAATGTACAATGTAGAAAATAATGAAAGACGCGCTCCTACACACGTACATATATTTATATGCATCAACGAAATTCGAAAATATATATATATATAGAGGGGAAAAATGAATGCGATTTATTTTCCTGAACCCAAAGCTCGCGGAATCGATCGTTGTAAATAGTATGTATGTATGTGTATAAACGAGTGCGATTGGACTGTTGAATTTATAATAGCAAAAAATAAATAAAGTCTGAAAATAGTTTAATTTTCAGTGACCGTGCTGGATCAGCGGGAACAGTCTCCGTATACCAAAATAATAATAGTGTATTATACACGTTTGGTATGTAGTATTTGTGAATAACGACGTCACTCGATTCTGAACAAACCGCTTTCATTTCACGAATTTCTGCTCGACAGTTATAATATGTACGTGGGGTGGACACGCCTATAGAACGACTTATTGGAACTTGTGCAAACAAGCAGGTAATAAACTTACACTAGATAAATGATGTTTTACCTTTGAAAACAGCCGCCGGGCGCGCGTTTTAACTGGCTTCCTAGGTGTGTTTATGCGCACGAACTGCGGTCGTTGAACATAAAACTATATAAACGCATTTTTGTTCAACTTTTTTTGGTTTTTATTGATAGGATCGAATTGCCCGCGTGTGTGTATACGATTTTTTAGAATATTTATTATTATTTATCTTTATGTTTTAATATACGTGTATCTTGAAGTGTTTTGTTCTTATGACACACCGTTGCGTTCGATAAACATATCACACCTGCGGCGTTGCTTAGTCCAGTTTTTGGGTTTGCGAAAAAAACCAATGAGCTACATCTTTCACTAGCGCTTTTAAATCATGATAAATATAAACAATCTAAATGCCAATTTAAATACGATTTTTTTGTGTATTTTATGAATTTCATTATTATATAAATCAATATAACCGTAAAAAACGAAATTCACATGTAGTTTTTTTAGGTATATTTAAATTCGTATGAGTCAAAAATAAAAATATAAATAATTTAACAAATTTGGCGATAGAATTCCGTAATTGAAGCTATTTATGATATTATCTGTATTTCTGTTGTAATTTTTCTTTAAACATCATCTTCTTTTAAAAGCTGTTCGATGTGTGACTTTAAGCAGTTTATCCGCAATCACATCGAAACAAAAATCATTATCAGCGATGAATACAAACCGTATAGAATTGATAATATCCGCAGCAATCGGCATTTTTTGAATAAAACGCGTATGAATGTTTTTTTCAATATTTAAATTCTTATCATTTTTTATGTATATATAGTACTACACTTTGAGAATAGTACAACGTTTACCACGGACTAATTTTTATAATTTGAGAAATAAAGTTTTTTACTTATAATTTTCAAAATATATTCTTCCACTTGCTCGGAAATCATGCGATTCGGCGGGTCATCGACGAACGAGTTGTAAGTGCACCTATTGTACTTTTAGTATGCTTTCCGAAATGAAAATTGTTTTCGAACGTCTGTCTCGCCTTCTTAGCACCCCTCCCTTCTTAATCTGACTCTAATAATAGCGATATTTTTTGTTCATTTTTCAGAATTGTATCACAAATATCACGTGCATAAATATGACCCATTGAACGCGAATATCATAAAAAAAATACACAGGCTTTCCTCCCACCAACAACATTCTTTAAAAATGTACTCGTCAAATCGATTTGCATTGAATTAATCAATTACGAGAGTATTCGTGTTCGCGTATTTAGAAATTATTTAAAAATGGGCATGACAAAGAGAACACGATTTTTTTATCGACAAATATTCTTAAATACTATTTGCTGTGTAAACAAATACTTGTACAAAAAAAACACCATTTACTCATCAAATTAACAGGTTCACGTAGATTCGCAACTGTGATAGCGTCCAACGCTGATAAGAAGCGATATTAAAATTGTTCTCGTATTTCACTAAGGAAACATTGTAAAATTAACGTTTATCTCGGACGTCAAAAGATATTTTTTCATTTTACTTTCGTGTCGCACACGTTTCATTATTAGTAACAATAAATAATATATATTTATGTACATGAAAAACAAACAAAATTTAATAAAAAGAAAACATAATTTATTCAGAATAAATTACATAATATTCAAATACGTCTTATAAATCGAATGGTGAATATTAAATATACATTAGAAAATTAATCAATTTAACAAGATATCATACAAAATTACAAAATCCACATTATTGTACAATTTTCGAAAATAAAATATACATTATTCGGTACAAGGATTATTGTCGAGACCGAGATATTTGGAATACGTATTTTATTCGATTTGATAAAAACATTAATTTTATTCGTTATTCAAATAAAACTGTTAATGAAATTTAGTTTTTATACTATGAAACAATATCAGAGTCAAGTAATGTAATCGTAAATAAACAACAGACGAACTGCGATGGTAATGGCCCTAAAGAGGTGACTTTTGACCTTGTAACACTGTTTCGCCTTTCGTTGAAAATGACACCGTATTGCAATTTATATTTATACAAATATTTTTTTTGTTTTTATATTTATTTATATATATATATATAAATATGATTATTTATATATATAAATATAATTATTTAAAAAATATATTTAAATATAATATATAATAATAAAAATATATTTAATATTTAAATATATATAATTATATATATATATAAATTACACACCGTATGAAAATCATAAACGTGAAAGATAAATCCTATAAAATACGTATCCAACCGAATTTGTAAAAATACTCACAATTCCGTATAAATCACGACGTGCACGTCACATTACTGAATGTATCATGACGACTCTACCACAGCATATACTCACCTAGTTATTTCATTCCTTCTTCGTAGCAGGCACCATTCCGACGGGAACGCGGATCTTCGGAGGAACGTCGGTCGGTTTTCTCAAGACCACGGATCTCAAAATTTCCACAGTTATCGGTATCGGCGAGTATACCTTCAGCGCGGGGTCGGAGACGTCCGAACTGCTGTTGTTGGGTTTCTTCGCAGGAACTGCACGGGGTGGTGGACACGGTGGAGGTGTTGGTGGGGGTGGTGGTGGTGGTGGTGGTGGTGGTGGACACGATGGTGGTGGGGGAGGCGGGGTTGGTGGTGGAGGTGGTGGTGGTCCCGATGAAGACGATACCGACATGCCCACGTTGTTCGTACGTACTGACGGGTCAGGTGACATGTAAGCTACATTGTAATTGGTCGGTTGGCCGTAATATCCGTCCGCGTACGATCTGGGCGTTGCCGGCCCTTCGAAGTTGGATAATCTCCGGCATGACATACCGCTAAAACTGATAGACTGGTTTTTCGTCATTTCTCCTGTACACATAGGAAAACAATTAAATGATTTTTTTGTCATCGTAGTGATTATAATATATAGGCGAGTTATTTACTTTCAACGATCCCCAGCCGAAGTTTCATCGCGCTGCATTTCTGAACCAGTTTTTTGTTGTCTTCTAAACGCATATAATAATATAATTTGGATAAAATTCTGTCAAACCACATTGTATATGTAAGTGGACGTTTTACTTTGTAAATTATCGAAGTCCGTCTTCAGCGCATTGTAATTTCGAGTACACTCGAAATGTCGCATTGGATACGCAGCGCTTCGATCAAGTATCGTGTCGTCTCGTCGACAGTCCGACGTTATTCGATCGGACGCCGACCCGCCAAACCGGAGCTTCTCGACCAATTTTTCCGTTTCAATCTGACGCGTTCTCATTTCATCGATATCGGACAACAACGTCAAGTACTCCTCGTTTTGAATGCCGGCCGCTGTGAATGTAAAAAACATTATCGTTTACAGTTCGAAATTCGAGCTGTTCGTTTCAAGGAGCAACGGAACTTACCGCACAACTCGTCGCGAACGTCCGGTTTTGACGTCGCTTCGAGATTCCTTGTACGTCCATACTGGCAGTCGTCGACGGATCTACCGTACGTTTCGCGATGACTGTTGTCTCGTCGTCGATCGTCGTCGTTCGTTCTTTCCGCCCTCTCGTTTAACAAACGAGCGTCGCCGTAACCTCGATCGTCGTAACTGAGATTTGACGTCGCTATTGCACGACATTTGTTATGTTAGAAGGATGAATGATAACGATTACGATCTATCACGATCTAATTACGATGTCGTTAACGTACGGAAATTACCGGCTCTATTGCTGTTCGATCCATTGCCCGCGTTCGCGTTCCGTGCGTATCCGCGTGAAATCTTCCAGCCGCCTTCTTCCACGCTCGTTGTCGTATTTTTGCCAATGAGTTCCTGGCAGTAAACGAGCACGACGAATACCAGTGATCCCAAAAGTATCGCGTCGAAAATATTCATATTCTCTTCCAAACCGTGGAGAATTGTATTCTTCCAGTTGTTCATGTCCGCGATGAGTGACAAGGACATGATTTCGTATAAAAACGTAAGTAAGTTAATTTTAACGAGAGCGTATAAAAAGATGGGTTCCAACGGCGAAGACAAAATCTCAACTAATGTAGTTCGATTGTATCCTAGAGAAAACGGTCTTCGATGTAAATATGTTTTTGTCGTTAAGGTTACGTACGATAATAGTACAATGATTAATATATTGTTATTATTATATAATTTTAAACCTAGAATATATAATATTGACATTACAGAAAGACGCATTTCTCGAATACGTTAGACATATAATAGTGTGTGTTACTTGTTATATATTTTCTGACGTTTGAAAATAAATTTCCAATGATTATAATTAGAACGTGTTGTTTTCCTCCGTAAACCAAGTGTCGTATACCATTTCGTTTGTTTTCAACCGAATGCGCGGCACAAAAGCGAAAACCTATAATCATACGACAAAACGGTTTAGTTTTGTCCCGTGAAGTTATGTTTTGTGATTTACGACACTAGGTTTTTCAACCATTGATACATCCGATCAGTCGTACACACCCACACCAAATTATACACATCAAGGATTGTTTCGTACGTCATGTAATTGTTCTACACATGTATTATTTTGGATTCCTGTCCAAATCACAATATTTCCAATACGTGAAACCGCACGAGAAATTCGAAAAAAAAAATATATATATATACGTATACGTCTATAGAGGAAAACTGAATGCTATTTATTTTCTCACGAAAATTAGTATATATGTACGTATGTGTATAAACGAGTGCGATTAGGCTGTGGTATTTAAAATGGAAAAATAATAAATAAATGCGGAAAATAGTTTAATGTTCAGTGACCGCGCGGGATCAGAGGCCGCGGCCGCTGTTCACCAAAACAATAATTGTGTTATTATATTCGTTCATTATTTATGTTTAATGACGTCACTCGATTCCGATCAAACGGCCTTCATTTCACGAGCTGCGGTCGTTGAACATATACCTATATAAACGCATTTTTGTTCAACTCTGTTTTGTTTTTATTGATAGGATCGAATCGACCGTGTGTGTGTGTGTACGACTTTATAGAATCTGTATTTTTATTTATTTTTAATTCTCAATATGCGTGTCTTATGAAATGTTTTGTTCTTACGACACACCGTAGCGCTCTATATACTCGTTGCACCAGCGGCGTTGATTATACCGGTTCTAAGGGTTTACGAAAATTACCAATGATCACCATATCATTGATAAATATATGCGATCTAAATGATAATGCATATATGCATTTTTTCTGTTTTTTATGAATTTCATTGTTATATGAGTCAATACTACCATAAAAATCGAAGTACACATTTACAGTAGTTTAGGTATATTTAAACTAGTATGAGTCATGAAGTCATATTATACGTGCACAGTGGACAAACAAATCCGAGAGATAGCGATAATATCAACATCTTTGATTGACAGTACACTAATCGGTCGGGAGATAGCATGAATAATAACATCGTTTCCGACTCCGATAAATCATACAAAAGAAATACAATTTAAAATGTAAATTAAATTAATTTAAGTATTTAATTTTGCTCATTTTAATATGCATTAGGTAATATACAACTAATAACATATTTTAACATTCATACATTTTATCAACAATTTTAAATATCCTAGAATAATCCTCGCATTATTTATAACGGATGAAGTGAGGATAGTCTATCATTATGAATTGTTGAGGCTGACTTTCCAACAGCGTTCGAAAATCCTTCTAGTCTTTACGGTAGTGTTTTTACAGTCGGTTGTCATTTTTCTTTTTATTCTGATCGACCTGCAGTGTTCGGAGGACCATTGAGTCTTCCCAGCTTTGTTTGACAATTAGGTATCATTCTTTTCCTTTCTTTTTCTGTTCCTATAATTATTTGACGGTGATTCTGCAGTGTGTGCAACCGTGGTACAAAAAATTCCAGTTCAACCGCTGTCTATATTTCCATTCACGATTCTTTTATTAGCAAGTAATCAAATATTTATTATTAAGCAAAACCTTAAATTATCTGAATATACAATACTATGTTAAACAATATGTGTACATATTTTCATTAAATAATTAATTTTAAATTAAATATCATCTTTTCAATTTAAAAATTCTAATCTATAAATTAAAAAAGAGATATTTCAGTCAAAATTGAAAATAAAAATAATATAACAAATTAGGCGATAGAAAACAATAATAATAAAGCTATTAATAACATTATCTGTACATCGGTTGTTATTTTTCTTAAAACATAATCTTTTTTTAATTACTGTAGGATGACTACGGGCGGTATATCTACAAAGGCATCGAAACCGAAATCATTATCGGCGACATATAAAAACTGATAGGAATAGTATAGAATTGATAATATCCGCAGCAATTGGCATTTATATAAGAAGGCTATACACAAAAAAAAAATGTTTTTTTATTATTTGAAATCTTATAATTTTGTATGTATACATTATTACACTTTGAAGAATGGTACAACGTTTATTGTGACTAACTTTTATAATTTGAAAAATAAAGTTTTTTATTTATATATTTTTAAAATACATTCTTTTGCGACTAACGCACAGTCAACGACTTAGTATTGCACTAACCACGCGATGTCGCTTCAGAAAATTCGATGTTTCCTTAAGGAGCTTTTAAATAATATTAAATATGGTTGTCATGCTTGTAACAAAACATTTACGTAAGTATTATTATTAAACGTGAAAAACGTTGAATTATCTTTTTGAAATATTTTGACATGCGATAATACAATTCTAAACGTTGAAATGCACAGAATAAATATAAGATAAATGATAACAACGCACAATGCGATACCATGTTACACCGAAAACAAATTGCATCCTCGAGACGATGTCGTTTGTTGTTTTTTTTACAGAATTTCATTTCAGCCGAGTTCCGACGACGATTCACGCGATTTTTTCTCACGTTCACGTACACTATGATCGAATAGACACGACGAAAACATTGTACACAACTCGCCAGGCGCTATCTTTTCCAAAATTTTGGAAACGTTCCTGGACGAACTTCCTGGCTACGTTCCAGATGGCGGCCGTATCGAGACGGATTCGTCCGGACAGTAAGACGCAACGTTTTTTCCACTCCGTTCGCACAACTCACATCGTCGTCCATCGCGTGTAGTTGAATTGTCTAACCGGGTCGCCGTCGAACCGTACGCCGACAATTTTTGTATTTATCGACTTTATTATTATTATTTCCGCGGAACTTCAATTATTTTTATTATTTAAATGATCATCTTCGAACGTAATATTCGTATGTATATATATAGTTTATTTTCCTTTTGCTTTGGAAAATAACAAAACTAAAATATAATACGTTTCTACTACTACACTATGTGTTTTATGATATAAAATAATTTTATATCTAAATAAGTTTTTAAGTAAACTTGTGAAAAAATTAAATGATTGCTAATGTACGTTCGTATACATAATAACCATGCATAACGCATTGACGACACATTATATTTCATTACGTCTCATACAATCCAAAATATAGTTTAAAATGTTTGGGGCCGAGTAAAAATTTGTAAAATACCTCTAACAAGTACGAGTATAAATACAAAAAAATTTAATACACAGAAAGAATATAATAATATACGTATATTGTAAAACTAACGTTTATCTCGGACATTATAAAATACATAATGTATTCGCATTTTATTTTAATGTTGAACATACCCAATGAAAACAATCAATATTAAAAAAAAAACGATTTATTCAAACATAATTACATAGCACTATAATTATTATATTATAACTATTACGTCATACACAAAAGTACAAAATTCATATTATTGTACATATTTCGAAAATAAAATATATATTATTCGGTACAAGGATTATTGTCGAGACCGAGATATTTGGAATACGTATTTTATCCGATCTGATAAAAACATTCATTTTATTCGTTATTCAAATAAAGCTGTCAATGAAATCGTTTAAGTTTTCATACTATCAAATATTATCGGAGTTAAGTAATGTGATCGTAAACAGGCGACAGGCGAACTGCGATGGTCATGGCCCTAAAGTGGTGACTTTTTACCCAACCACTGTTAAATCGCCTTTTGTTGAAAATGACACCGTATTAGTGTGAAAATCATAAACGTGAAAGACAAACCCTATAAAATACGTATCCAAACGAGTTAGTCAAAATATTCACAATTTTGTAAAAATACCGACGTGCACGTCACATTACTGAATGTATAATGACGACTCCATCACAGCATATACTCACCCCGTTATTTCATTCCTTCTTCGTGGCAGGCACCATTCCGACGGGAACTCGGATCTTCGGAGGAACGTCGGTCGGTTTTCTCAAGACCACGGATCTTAAAATTTCCTCGGTTATCGGTATCGGCGAGTATACCTTCAGCGCGGGGTCGGAGACGTCCGAATTGCTGTTGTTGAGTTTCTTCGCAGGAGCCGCACGTGGTGGTGGACATGACGGAGGTGGTGGTGGTGGTGGTGCACACGATGGGGTTGGTGCTGGCGGGGTTGGTTGCGGGGGTGGTGGTGGTACCGATGAAGACGATACCGACATGCCCACGTTGTTCGTACGTACTGACGGGTCAGGTGACATGTGAGCTACATTGTGATTGGTCGGTTGGCCGTAATATCCGTCCGCGTACGATCTAGTCGTTGCCGGCCCTTCGAAATTGGATAGTCTCCTGCATGACATACCGCTAAAAACGATCGACTGGTTTATTGTCATTTCTCCTGTACAAACACGAAAACATTACATGTTATTTTGTCATCGTTATGATTGTAATTTATACGCGTATTATTTACTTTCAACGATCCCCAGTCGAAGTTTCATCGCGCTGCACTTATGAACCAGTTTTTTGTTGTCTTCTAAACGCATATAATAATATAATTTGGATAAAATTCTGTCAAACCACATTGTATATGTAAGTGGACGTTTTACTTTGTAAATTATCGAAGTCCGTCTTCAGCGCATTGTAATTTCGAGTACACTCGAAATGTCGCATTGGATACGCAGCGCTTCGATCAAGTATCGTGTCGTCTCGTCGACAGTCCGACGTTATTCGATCGGACGCCGACCCGCCAAACCGGAGCTTCTCGACCAATTTTTCCGTTTCAATCTGACGCGTTCTCATTTCATCGATATCGGACAACAACGTCAAGTACTCCTTGTTTTGAATGCCGGCCGCTGTGAATGTAAAAAAACATTATCGTTTACAGTTCGAAATTCGAGCTGTTCGTTTCAAGGAGCAACGGAACTTACCGCACAACTCGTCGCGAACGTCCGGTTTTGACGTCGCCTCGAGATTCCTTGTACGTCCATACTGGCAGTCGTCGACGGACCTACCGTACGGTTCACGATGACAATTGTCTCGTCGTCGATCGTCGTCTTTCGGCCTTTCCGTCCTCTTGTTAAACGAACGCCCGTCGCCATAACCTCTATCGTCGTAACTCAGATTTGACGTCGCTATTGAACGACATTTATTATGTTAGAAGGATGAATGATAACGATTACGATCTATCACGATCTAATTACGATGTCGTTAACGTTCGGAAATTACCGGCTCTATTGTAGTTCGAACCTTTGCCCGCGTTCGTTTTCCGTCCGTCGCCGCCGCGTACAATCGTCGAGCCGCATTCCTTCGCGTTCGTTGTCGTAATCTTGCCAAAGTATTCCTGGCAGTAAATTAACACGGCGAATACCAGCGCACCCATGAGAATCACGTCGACGATGTGGTTATCTTCATTATCTTCCAAACCGGCCAAAATCGTATTCTTCCAGTACGCATAGTCAACGTTCGCGATAAGTGACAAACTCATTTTCGTATAATTACGTGTGTTTTTGTATTACAACGAAAATGTATAGACGATGAGTCCAATCAGCGAAGACGAAATCTCAACTAGTGTTATTCGATTTTATCCGGGAGAAAACGGTTTTCAATATAAACATTGTAACTGTCGCTTAGGTTACGTTTGACGTTATTATATTGAACCGATAAACAGATTGTTACTGTGTTGTTATTTGTACTCGACAGAGCTTTTTTACGGGTTTATACTCGGTTGCGAATAGCTAAAAATATAATTTGGATTTTATGAAACGTCGTGAAAGTATATATAATGTGACGTAAAATTGCGATAAATTATACCCCTCCATCATAACGCTCTTTTTTTTTTATGTACACGTGTATAGTCAAATCGATTTTCGATAAATGAATAGAGTAGTTCTTGTCCGCGTATTTAGAAATGGTTTAAGGATGGTACATTGAACACGATTTTTTTATCGACAAATATTCTAAATAACTATTTGCTGTGTACCCAAAAACTTTTACTATAAAGAAACGAAAAACTCGAGGAGGCGATCTACTCCATCTCAAATCCGTTCGCCATCGTAAATACGCTATTGTGTTCGATTCCGGCGTGGACAAGTCGCATTTAAATTGCTCTCGTATTTCACTACAAAGCGCCTTTTACGCGACTCTGGGTTATAAATGTTTTAAAAGCGGAGGACCGTTTGGCGTCTAAACAGTTTTCGTATTGGACGTGATTCGTTGCGTGTTCCTATACATAACGTTTTTTTAAACCGCACCCTCAGTGTCGCGGAAATTTCGATGTTTGTGCGTCGCGATAGACATAATTCATAATTGGTATTGCCAATCATTATAGATATCCGTCGCGTTACATTTCGAATCGTATTCTCGACGTTCCTCTGATGTAGCGACGGAGATATCGTTTGACGTTGATTGCTCGAAATGTTTATCATGTGTAACGCACGTCGACATTCGGGCAGAACTTCAATTTCGTTTTTTTCGTTACGGTCACGTACACGTTGAACATTTTATGTTGAGCTGGTGTGAATTCGAAGGCGCGACACGTTTGACTGTATTTACGATGACGTCGGCAAAAATTGGTAGGGACGTTTAACGAAATTTAAAAGCGTATGCCGAATTCGAAGTTATATATCTCGTGTATATATTATTTTTAACCGACTTCAAAAATTTACAAAGTAAAATGTTCACCTACGTAAAAAATGTGTTTTGACAGATTTTCATCCGAATTGTTTTTATATACGTTTATAAATCAACGGAAAACTCGTTCATAATAATACGCGTGTATATTATAATCAATAATTAAATACACCTAATAAACTGTATATGTGAAATTTTTTTTTGGGTTGGCATTATTTTTAAAATTTGCATTGACAGTTAGATTGAATATATTTATCGTGATTTAAAGACGATTGTGAAAGACGTAGGTCATTGGTTATTTTTGCAAACCCTAAAATTGGACTAATCAACGCCGTAGGTGTGATATGTTTATCGAACGCAAGAACAAAACACTTCATGATACACGTATAGTAAAAAATAAAAATAAATAATAATAAAGATTTCATAAAATCGTATACACACAAGCGGGCACATGGATCGTATCGATAAAAACAAAAAAAAGTTGAACAAAAATGCCATTATAAAGTTTTATGTACGACGACTGCAGTTCGTGCGCATAGACACAGCTAGAAAGCCAGTTATAATCTGCTTGTTTGTGCGAGTTCCAATAAGTCGTTCTATTGACGTGTCCACCCCACGTACATATTATAACTGACGAGCAGAAACTCGTGAAATGAAAGCGGTTTGTTCGGAATCGAGTGACGTCGTTATTCACAAATGTTTCATAGCAAACGTGTACGATACAATAATATTGTTTTGGTATACGGAGACTGCTGATCCCGCACGGTCACTGAAAATTAAACTATTTTCAAACTTTATTTATTTTTTGCTATTATAAATCCAACAGTCCAATCGCACTCGTTTATACACATAAATATATACTATTTACAGCGGTAGATTCCGCGAACTATAGGTTCGGGAAAATAAATCGCATTCATTTTTCCTTTCGATAAATATATATATATATATATTTTCGAATTTCTCGTGCGATTTCACGCATTGGAATTATTGTGTTTTGGATAGGAATCAAAAATAATAGATTGTATAGAACAATAACATGACGTACGAAACAATCGTCGAATGCATGGGTTTTCGCTTTTGTGCCGCGCATTAGGTTGAAACCAAAAGAAATGGTATACGACACGTGGTTTATAGAGGAAAACAACACGTTCTAATAATAATCACTAGAAATTTATCTTCGAACGTCAGAAAATATATAACAAGTAACACACACACACTTATATGTTTAACTTATTCGAGAAATGCGTCTTTCTATAATGCCAATATTATGAATTCTAGGTTTAAAATGATATAATAATAACAATATATTTGTCATTATACTATTATCGAGCGTAACCTTAACGACAAAAACATATTTACATCGGAGACCATTTTCTCTAGGATACATTCGAATTACATTAGTTGAGATTTTGTCTTCGCCGTTGGAACTCATCATTTATACGCTCTCGTTATAATACGTTTAAATACTTTATTATACGAAATAATGTCTTTGTCAATATTCGTGGACATGGACTACGCGTACTGGAAGGACATGATTTTAGACGGTTTAGAAGATAATATGCATATCGTCGATGCGATTCTTATGTGTGCACTGGTATTCACCGTGTTCACTTACTGCATGGAATATTTTGGCAAGAATCCGACAACTAACGCGGAAGAAGGCGGCTCGACGATTGAACGCGGATACGCACGGAACGCGAACGCGGGCAATGGTTCGAACTGCAATAAAGCCGGTAATTTCCGTACATTAACGACATCGTAATTAGATCTTAATACTCTTAGATCGTAATCGTTATCCTTCATCCTTCTAACATAATAAATGTGCAATAGCGACGTCACATCTGAGTTACGGCGATCGAGGTTACGGCGACGCTCGTTCGTTTAATGAAAGGGCGGAAGCCACGAACGACAACGATCGACGACGAGACAACATACATCGCGAACCGTACGGTAGATCCGTCGACGGTTGCGAGTGCAGATATAAAGGAAATGACGAAGTGATATTGTCGAAGCCGGAAGATAATGACGAGCCGCGTGGTAAGTTCAGAGGCTTAATGAAACGAGCAACTGACATTTTGAACAATAAACGAATATGTTTTTACATTAGTAGCAGCCGGCAATAAAAACAAGGAGTACTTGGCGTTGTTGAAAATGATGAAAGAAATGAGAACTCGTCAGATTGAAACGGACAAGTTGATCGAGGAGCTCCGGTTTGGCGAGACGGCTTCCGATCGTATAACGTCGGATAGACGACGATACGACACGAGACTTGATAGCAGTGCTACGGATTCAATACGACATTTCGAGTGCACTCCAAATTACAACTCGTTGAAGACCAACTTCAAAAATTTACAAAGTAAAATGTCCACCTACATATACTATGTGTTTTTGACAGAGTTTTATCCAAATTATCTTATTATATGCGTTTAGAAGACAACAAAAAACTGGTTCAGAAATGCAGCGCGATGAAACTTCGGCTGGGGATCGTTGAAAGTAAATAACTCGCCTATATATCATAATCACTACGATGACAAGAAATCAATTAATTGTTTTTATGTGTGTACAGGAGAAATGACGAAAAACCAGTCGATCATTTTTAGCGGTATGTTTAGCGGGAGATTATCCAACTTTGAAGGGCCGGCAACGACTAGATCGTACGCGGACGGATATTACGGTCAGCCGACCAATCACAATTTAGCTTACATGTCACCTGACTCGTCAGTACGTACGAACAACGTGGGCATGTCGGTATCGTCTTCATCGGTACCACCACCACCCCCGCAACCAACACCGCTACCACCACCACCATCGTGTTCACCACTACCACCACCACCACCACCACCACCTCCGTCATGTCCACCACCCCGTGCGGCTCCTACGAAGAAACCCAACAACAGCAATTCGGACGTCTCCGACCCCGCACTGAAGGTATACTCGCCGATACCGATAACTGTGGAAATTTTGAGATCCGTGGTCTTGAGAAAACCGACCGAGGTTCCTCCGAAGATCCGAGTTCCCGTCGGAATGGTACCTGCCACGAAGAAGGAATGAAATTACTAGTCGAGTACATGGTGTGGTGGAGTCGTCGTCGTTATATATAAATTAATACAGTAGGTATTATCACCGGTGTATACGTACGTGTGAAGTGCATGTCGGTATTTGTACGTAATTGTGAGTATTTTTACTAATACGTTACGTCGATATTTATTTTATAGGATTTGTCTTTCACGTTTATGATTTTCACACCAAAAAGGTGTAATTTCAACGAAGAGCGAAATAGTGGTTAGGTTAAATATCACCACTTTAGGGTTCTGACCATCGTGGTTTACCTGTTGCCTGTACACGATTACATTACTGCACTCCGATAGTACATGATTTCATTTGTAATTTTATTTGGATAACGAATAAAATTAATGCCTTTATTAAGTAGGATTAGATACGTATTCCAAGGATCTTGGTCTCGACAATAATCCTTGCACCGAACCATATTTATTTCATTTTCCAAATATGTACAATATAAAATTTTTGTACTTGTGTGTGTGACGTGTATCTTACATATATTGTGGTGCTATGTAATTATGTTTGAATAAATCGTTTTTTTTTTAAATATTGGTTGTTTTCTATTTATATATATATATATTACATATTACAACTAATATTGGAACGTGTTCGACATTAAGATAAAATGCGAATACATTATGTATTTTCTAATGTCCGAGATAAACGTTTGTTTTACACTATAAGAATATTATTATAGTCCTTCTGTGTATTAATTTTTTTCTTTATGTCTATACTTGGCAGAAGTTTTTTACAAATTGGTACTCGGCCACAAACAGTTTAATCTATATTTTGGACTGAGGTAATGAATTATAATGTGACGTCAATGCGTGTATGGGTATTATGTATACGAATGTATTTAAGCGATCATTTATTTTTTCACACGTTTACATAAAAACTAATAAACAAGTAGATTGTTAAATAGATTTTTTTTTCCTTTTTGAGGTAAAATTAAAATACTTCATCTATTGAATTTTATTTTCGAAATTGTGTAAATTATTCATTATATCATAAAGCACATAGTGTAGTAGTAGAAACGTATTATTTTTTTGCTTTATTTTTTTCCCAAACAAAATCGATAACATACTATATATACATAAACACTAATATTACTTTCGAAGATGGTCATTTAAATAAGAAAAATAATAGAAACCCCGCGGAAATACCAATAATAACAAAGACCCGTTTAAACAATTCAACGAAACGCGATGGACGACGATGTGTGTTCTGCGAACGTAGTGGAGAAATCGTTGCGTCTTACTGTCAGGAAGAATCCGTCTCGATAAGACCGCCATTTGGAACGTAGCCAGGAAGTTCGTCCAGGAACGTTTCCGAAGTTTTGGAAAAGATAGCGCCGGGCGAGTTGTGTACAATGTTTTCGTCGTGTCTATTCGATTATAATGTACGTGAACGTGAGAAAAAAACCGGAGAATCGTCGTCAGAACATACAGATAATGTCATAAATAGCTTTATCTATGGTTTTCTATCGCCAGATTTGTTAAATCATTTTAATGATATTGACTCATAAAAGCTTAAATACACCTAAAAAATTGTATATGTCAATTTTTTTTTACGGTATTGATTTATATAACATTGAAATTCATAGAAAGCACAAAAAATTCATTTTTTTTTGGATTGGCATTTTTTTATAAATTTACATTGCTATTTAGATTGAATAAATTTATTATGAATTAAAGGCGATTGTGAAAGACGTAGGTCATTGGTTATTTTCGCAAACCCTAAAACTGGTCTAATTAACGCCGTAGGTGTGATATGTTTATGGAACGCAACGGTGTGTCGTAAGAACAAAACACTTCATGATACACGCATATTAAAAAATAAAAATAAATAATAATAAAGATTTTATAAAATCATGTACACACGCTGGCAATTCGATCGTATCGATAAAAACAAAAAAAAGTTAAACAAAAATGCGTTTATATTGTTGATGTTCAATGACCGCAGTTCGTGCGCTTAAATACAGCTAGGAAGCCAGTTATATGGAACGGCTGCCTGCTATTTTCATAGGTGAAATGTCGCGTATCTCGTTTAAGTTTATTACTTGCTTGTTTGCGTAAGTTCCAATAAGTCGTTCTATAGGCGTGTCCACCCCACTTACATATTATAACTGACGAGCAGAAACTCGTGAAATGAAAGCGGTTTGTTCGGAATCGAGTGACGTCGTTATTCACAAATGCTATATAGCAAATATGTATAATACACTATTATTGTTTTGGTATACGGAGACTGCGGCCTCTGATATCTGGCGGTCAGTGAACATTAAACTATTTTCAGATTTTATTTATTTTTTGTATTATAAATTCAACAGTCCAATCGCACTCGTTTATACACATAAATACATACTATTTACAGCGATTGATTCCGCGAGCTTTTCGTTCAGGAAAATAAATCGCATTCATTTCTTTCAAGTGCTATTTCATGCATTGGAAATATTGTGATTTGGACTGGAATCCAAAATAATATTTGTATAGAACAATAACATGACGTACGAACGCAACGTTAAATAATCGTTGATGCATATAATTTGGTGTACGTGTGTACGACTGATCGGAAGTATCGATGGTTTAGAGAGTCGTATCTAACAAAACTTAACTTTACAGCACACTTTAAAATCGTTTTGTCGTATAATTATAGTATTTCGGTTTCATGCCGCGCAGTCAGTTGAAAACAAACGAAAAGGGTATACGAAATGTGGTTTATGAAGGAAAACAGCAAGTTCTAAATATAGTCTTTGGAAATTTATCTTCCCGCGTCGGGAAATATATAACTAGTAAAACATAATGTTATACGTTTAACTTTATCGAGGAGCACGTCTTTCTATATTGTCTATATTATATATTCTTGGGTTAATAATAATAATAACAATATATTAGTCATTATACTATTCTCGAACGTAACCTTAACGACAAAAACATATTTACATCGAAGACCGTTTTCTGTAGGATACAGTCGAGTAACATTAGTTGAGATTTTGTCTTCGCCGTTGGAACTCATCATTTATACGCTCTCGTTATAATACATTTAATTACTTTATTGTACGAAATCATGTCTTTGTCAATATTCGTGGACATGGACTACGCGTACTGGAAGGACATGATTTTAGACGGTTTAGAAGATAATATGCATATCGTCGATGCGATTCTTATGTGTGCACTGGTATTCACCGTGTTCACTTACTGCATGAAATATTTTGGCAAGAATCCGACAACTAGCGCGGAAGAAGGCGGCTGGCTCGACGATTGAACGAGGATACGCACGGAACGCGAACGCGGGCAATGGTTCGAACTGCAATAAAGCCGGTAATTTCCGTACATTAACGACATCGTAATTAGATCTTAATTCTCTTAGATCGTAATCGTTATCATTCATCCTTCTAACATAATAAATGTGCAATAGCGACGTCACATCTGAGTTACGGCGATCGAGGTTACGGCGACGCTCGTTCGTTTAACGAAAGGGCGGAAGCCACGAACGACGACGATCGACGACGAGACAACAGTCATCGCGAACCGTACGGTAGATCCGTCGACGGTTGCGAATGTATATTGTCGAAGCCGGACGTTAATGACGAGCCGCGTGGTAAGTTCAGAGGCTTAATGAAACGAGCAACTGAAATTTTGAACAATAAACAAATATGTTTTTATATTCGCAGCAGCCGGCATTAAAAACAAGGAGTACTTGGCGTTGTTGAAAATAATGAAAGAAATGAGAACTCGTCAGATTGAAACAGATAAGTTGATCGAGGAGCTCTGGTTTGGCGAGACGGTTTCCGATCGTATAACGTCGGACAGTCGACGATACGACACGAAACTCGATAGCAGTGTTACGGATCCAATAGCGCATTTCGAGTGTACTCGAAATTACAGTGCGCTGAAGACGGACTTCGATAATTTACAAAGTAAAACGTCCACTTACATATACAATTTGGTTTGACAGAATTTTATCCAAATTATATTATTATATGCGTTTAGAAGACAACAAAAAACTGGTTCAGAAATGCAGCGCGATGAAACTTCGGCTGGGGATCGTTGAAAGTAAATAACTCGCTTATATATTATAATCACTACGATGACAAAAAATCATTAAATTGTTTTTCTGTGTGTACAGGAGAAATGACGAAAAACCAGTCGATCATTTTTAGCGGTATGTCATGCGGGAGATTATCCAACTTCGAAGGGCCGGCAACGACTAGATCGTACGCGAACGGATATTACGGCCAACCGACCAATCACAATGTAGCTCACATGTCACTTGACCCGTTAGTACGTACGAACAACGTGGCATGTCGGTATCGTCTTCATCGGTACCACCACCACCCCCGCAACCAACCCCGCCACCACCACCACCATCGTGTCCACCACCATCACTACCACCTCCATCATGTCCACCACCCCGTGCAGCTCCTACGAAGAAACCCAACAACTGCAATTCGGACGTCTCCGATCCCGCGCTGAAGGTATACTCGCCGATACCGATAACTGTGGAAATTTTGAGATCCGTGGTCTTGAGAAAACCGACCGACGTTCCTCCGAAGATCCGAGTTCCCGTCGGAATGGTACCTGCCACGAAAAAGGAATGAAATTACTAGTCGAGTACATGGTGTGGTGGAGTCGTTGTCGTTATATATAAATTAATATAGTAGGTATTATCACCGGTGTATTCGTACGTGTGATGTGTACTTCGTTATTTGTACGAAATTGTGAGTATTTTTCCTAATACGTTACGTCGATATTTATTTTATAAGGTTTGTCTTTCACGTTTATGATTTTCACACCAAAACGATGTCATTTTCAATGAAGAGTAAAACAGTGGTTAGGCAAAAAGTCGCCACTTTAGGTCGCTATGACTATCGCGGATCGCCTGGTGTTTGTTTAGGATTACATTATTTGACTTCATTAGAATATGATAGTGTGAAAACTAAAACGATTACATTAACAATTATATTTGAATAACGAATAAAATTAATGTTTTTGTCTGATCGGACATAATACGTGTTCAAAATAACTCTGTCACTACAATAATCCTTTCACCGAACGATAATTATTTTATTTTCGAAATGTTTACATTAATGTTTATATTGTAGTTTTATGTGAGACGTGTTTATGTGTTATATCTGGTGAAATTGATTAATTTTGTTATGTGTTTTAAAATGGATATTAATAATGATCATTCAAGCTATTTAATTATTTTTGATTAAATCTTAAAAAATGAGTGTTTTTCATTTATATATCTTGGATGATGTTGAGACGCTCGGGTAATGAAGATATTTGAAATATTTTGTAATATTTTACATATACGTTTATTTTTCAATATACATATATATATAATTTATATTATGTCTAATGTATGTTTAAGCTTTTTCTGCATTATATATACCTATACTGGACAGAGCTTTCCCACTTATCGACGATTTGGTTAATTTGGTCGGGCCGAGCAGCCTGAATTATGTGATGCCGTTGGATTTGACAAGACAATCGGAATAAGTGGATGACCCCGTTCGTCGTGATTCTCACTCGGCCGCAAACAGTTTAAACTATTTTTTTGGACTGTGTGAGACGTAGTGATAATAAATGATATGACGTCAATGCGTGAATGGTCATTATATGTACGAATGTACTTAACTTATTTAATTTTACACTAGTTTGCATAAATAAATATAACAATCACATTAATTATCATGTTGTTGAATAGTATATACTTATTCTAATCTGTGTATAATAATCGCAAATCAAAATATCACCTTTTTTTTTTTAATTTGAGATTAAAGTTAATTATTGGTCTTTATTTTCAAAGTCAACGCACCCGGCTATGTAAATTATTTATTTTAATAATATTGAAATACATACAGTACTAAAAAAGGAACGTAAATTATTTTTATTCTTGATTATTTCGAAGTTTATAGGACGAGATACAAGACATACAAGCTATTATGTTCAATACAAAGAATAGAAGGTTATTTAAATAAGAAAAGTAATCGCATCGTGAATAATAATAATGACCATGTTAATTGGTTAATATATAAAATATAATGTTCAATTAAAAGTTGCTGTATACGTACGTCCAGAAAAAAACAGCTAGAATCTAATTTAAAATTTGCACAGTTAAAGAATATGTAAAAAGTGAATAAAAACATAATCTCCATTGCGATAATGAGGTTCAAGAAATAATTAGATTTGTTTAGAAGTTGTTTTTACTGTCGTTCGTCGAGATGTGTTATATTTTATCTGTCCGCGTGCCTTAATAATATCTATACTTTTATTTCATAATTAAAACAAACGGAACAATACACGGTCAGTAACTCATCATCACTCTCGCGATATTATTTAATCAAGTAGATAAAAATATTATATTTTTGTACTGTAATAACATTTCGAGTGAATTTCAACAACCGCGTGAAGATTGTTTTGCGTTTTATACATTGCGTAATTTCGGTTTTAGACTTGTGTAAAACGTGAAGTCTACGAGCAGATTTGCAAAATAGTGTTTTTCATTTTAAACGTGTATGTGATCAATAAACATAATATATATTTATATTTCTTTTTGTAAATTCAAGATCGCAATATTTTTTGTTTTCAACAACTTTTCTGTATATATGTATAGCATTTATAGATCAAATAAAAATCTTCTAAATAAACTCTATGATCATCTAATTTCTAGTAAAAGATTAATTTCTTAACTTGTTACTAACTAATTAGTTTGATAACTTTTTGATACAATATCCAGATGCTATTTAGCGAATTAATAATAGATTAAAACTACGTATCTATTACCTTTGGCACTCAATTATCACTTTGTTGATAGATAACCGTAAATAACAAGTTTATTTTACAATAAAACAATTTATTGTTTAATAAAGAATATAATATGGTGTTTAATCGTGTTTCATAAAATTATATGAAAATTATTTATAAATATACGATTAATGGTTTATAAAAACCGTACGTTCGCTATAAGAACATAAGTTTTTACAGTAACATCGCTAACATTGAATAGGACCGGTTTCGTTTGTCTCGCTAACTAATGAATTGTTATAGTATAAATAACACTCTCGAAGTCTGGAAACACAAAAATACATACACCTTTTTATTGAAAAATAATTACAAAAACACGCGCACAGACATAATACGATTTTTTTATCACATAATTTTTGACTCGCTTCGTGATTAAAATATATCACGCGTTCGCACGTTTAGTCGTCCTTTTTCCGTGTCTGTTTCTCGTTATGGGACATCCGAAAGTGGAACTACTTCAGACTGCTGTAAAAACCCGTTCCGCGTCTTTTCGTGTTTCTCTTCGATTCGGTTTCCGGCACGCCGATGCCGTCGCGAACACGTCCACCGAACGCGCTAATAATAAACGTGTCTGCTCGGGTCGGAACGTTTTTTAAGTGTTTTTTAACATCGTTTCTCCGATTACCGCGTTGGACGCGTACAAATACCTCGTACTCATTGCCTACCGGCTGTCCGGCGACTCGCCACGTCGTTGTAATAGACAAATCGATTAGTATTTCAATATTCCTTTCATGGAATTTAACTGTGTCGAGTCATTTTGTTTAACTCTTAATGTTTGTTTAAAGTTAAAAAAATGAAATTGTATAAAAGGAATAATTTAACTTAAGTATTTTTTATGTCAACGAGTTAAAAAAAAAAAAAAAAACTAGTTGACTTGCTCGAGTTTCTTCATATATAAACCACTAATTTTATTTCTTGATAGAGTATTGTAATGGTCGAAATATACGTTTTAGTTCAATATACTTTGCCAACTATCTGACCGTTTAAAAGTTTAAAATTTAGTAAATAGAATCATTGTAGGGGATCGGAATTCGACCTCTTATAGTGAACCGAATTGAATTCTAAATAAATATTTTAGATTATTAGCCTCTGTTCTTGGTTATTGTGGAATTCGATTTTTGATATTTTAATCAAGACTTGATAAAAAACGACAAAATTACGACAATAAAAATTATTGTATAATTCGTTCGATTGCAAATATACATTTATATTATATATATATATTATATATATATATATATATAAAATATATATATAATAAATATAATCTTATGATCGATATAATTATTTTTTTGTATTTTTATACAAATACGTCTTAAACTTTATGATTCAAATGCGAGATTACTTATTTTGTCCCAAACGCTAAAATATTTGATTTCCGAAAGTCGTACACAACACAAAACATATATTTTAATCTCCTCGTGCGGATTTCTCGACAATACACATATTCTCAAAAATGTCCGCACATTGTATTCCGTTTCGGGGTTTATCGTCCGAAACGATTATAACAGCCTAATGATACCGCCACAGATTTACATTTTTTTAATTTTATTTTTTCGTTTCCAAGACGATTAGACCTCATATATACAACAGGAACGTAAGTTTTTTCTCCGTTTTTCGTCGTACACACTTAACGAACGTCGAACAATACGCACGGAGGTGCAATACAATACATGACGGGCTCCGTCCACTTTACATAAAAAAAAATAAAAAGAATCCAATCCAAAAAAAAAAGTATCTGAACAATATATATGTGATCAAATATCGGAACACGCATAATATGTAGGTTAAGCGGTTTTCCCATTGTATTTACAGTTGATTATTTGAGTTCACCCCATTGTGTTTGTAAACGCGCTTCGGGGTTTCATATTGTGTATACGGATTACCGTACGAGGAGAAACGCTGCAATTATAAATACAATGGAACGCACAACTGCATTTTTGGCCTCCGCGACGTGTGTACAACGTGTACATGTGTGTGATACGTGACCGATCGTCTTGACTTTTGTACGGCACGACAATTTCATATATGACATTACAATACGCGTGATCGGGTAAATTGTCAATTTATAATTGTATACGGTGTGCGGCGCGGCGTTTGAGTGGATTTTCGAACGTTTCAACGAGAGAATAACTAAAAAAAAAAAATGGTAGCGAGCCGAGCCGGCGTGCTGTGGATGACTGTTCGAGTGCGACACTTAAACGACGATTTTAGAGTCGCATTATTATATGGAATTTCAAAGTAACGGTTAATCAAACTTTATTTAAAAAAAAAAAAAAAAAATGATTCTGAGCCTCGCTAGTAGGTTTTTATAATCGACTATATAATAATCTTTCACGTATAACAAATTATATTTGTAATTAGGTTACGGCATATATATATACACACATTTTTATTTAGGAATTGGAAACATTTTATACGTACAGTCGTAAAGAAAATTGTTCAATAGAAAAACATGCGAATGCTAAAACGGAAATGATGTTTTTTTTTCAGTTGATACAAGACCGGTGTATATATATTTTCCGGAAGAAAACGGACTCGTCCAAATATTCAGATATAAGGTAGAATAAAAAAAACCAAATGATCGCATATACACCGTGAGAAATAGTATGTATGTACGAGAAACCAAAGGTTTAGTCATTTCCGAACTCTTCGAAATGTATTTGAGTTAGTATATTTAATTACTATTATCCGAATCGCAAGGTTGGACATTTACGAGCTGAAAGTCGACTTCAATTAATTGGCTTGACGCGTTACGTTAAGAAAGAAAAAAAAAACGATATTTCTTCACTTAACAATAACGTCGCTTATAAATACGAAATTGTATTCATAATCAATGACAATACAGTTACTTCTTTTTAAAATTTGTTACTGGATTGCACGATTAATGCATCCAAATCAAGTTCAATCAGCAGCAACATAGACGATGTCAAATACTATGGAATGTTTTCGATGCGCGTTTAGTACCATTAACCATATTACACGTACTGGTATTAAGTATGATATAATGGCGAGGACTTTCTCTCGTTTTTCACGTTATTTTTTCGTTTTTGTAATTGAAGAAAATTGTAACTTCAAACTCGGATTCACTATCCACTTGATTGGAATCTGTGTACATTTTTCATATTGACTTCGACGGGTCAGATACATGGAATGGAAGGGTCGGCTCGATCTCGCGATGATTCGGAAACGCATGCACAGTCCGAGTACACTTATTGTTTTTGAACATTGTTCGTGATCTGATGGGCGAATGCACTTGGAGATATAACGGCGTGCCGGTCCGTTTCGATTGTCGACGCGGCCAGTGTTTTCACGAACGTAAATCAGGCAAGTACATTACTACGGCGTATCCTGCTCCCCCCCGTTACGCCTTCATCCGTTTTTCGTGAGTTTTTACGTGCGCGCAGTGTTGTAGTAGTATCCAAATCAATATTAGATGCCGTCCAAGTAGAATTCCTGTACACACGTATTATATGTGCATTAGCACAAATCGAATGGGATTTCGTAAATAATAAAGCGGCGCGTGTATATACGCGTTATTTTCGTCGAAGTAATGTATGTTTGGATTCGTTTGAACTCGTTTTTCGCCGCGTACGTAATATATTGTTTTGTATACGAGTAGACGTTTAATAACGGAATCGATATATTTCTGTACAACGATGTTTTGTTTTTTTTTTTTTTTTTTTTTTTTTTTTTCTGTACAATCGAAATAAATAATCACCGTTTTTGCCGAGTTCGAACTGCGGATTTTCCACGTTTGCATTTCAATACAAATGCAAAACAAAAAACACGTGATACGAATTGATTTATCTAAAAATATTTGTTGCGATATACTAGCAAACACGAACTCGTTATTAATATTCGTAATAGTTGTAATGATGTTAGTGTCTTAGTCATGTTAAATTTAATATACAGGGTGATATTTTTCATCGCGAGTCAGACTATACGTATAAATATATATAATCATTTTCATTATATTTCTTTTCGAGAGTTTTTCGCACGTTCCAATCCTTGTGTTTTCATAATTTTAATATTTCCCATCCCCCTACATTTTTTATTTGTTATAGAATTTTTTATTTTTAAATGATAACCTAACCGACACGTGATGTTAATTGAAAATTCTCAAAAAATATATTTTCATGGAAATTCTTATGAATACTAAGATTAATTTATGACACAGCGGTATTGTATATTACGTGTTGAAACATTTTCCCTTTTCGGAATCACTTTATCGGACATTTTCAAACCCGGGAGTTGAATGTCCCTTCTAATCAAAATAGTTCACTAAACGCTATCTAATATCCATCAAAATATAAATGCGTTATTGTAATAAAGATACGATTATTGCCGTTTCTATTGGATTACGCGAAAAGCTACTTTTATGTGACGAAAATGTTTAAGCAAATACCAACGAACGAAATATTGAATAAGAAAAATCATTTTCATCAACACATTTCGATAAGGTGACGTAGACACAAATTATGGGCTACCGTCTGAAAACCGAAAGTATACACACGTCACGCACGACGGGAAAATAATGTTGAAAACGGTTTAAAAAAAAAAAACGATGCGAAATAAAATTCATTTATAAATCCTGGCGGACAATAGCTGACTCACGAGCAAAAAAAAAATCACCCTGTGTAAATCAGAATTAAATAATTAACGAGCGATTGCCATAAAAAAAAAAAAAAAAACTAATATCCATCGCGGCGCGATGTATTATAATAATATATGTAAATTATTAATGATATACGCGTTTTCCACTGCACAGACTTCCCCCGAAATGAGATGTAACGAGGAAACGTTACGCGCGACGACGGCGAAAGGGAGGAATATATAATAATTATTCTAATAATTATACGCGGTAATCCACACGGGCATCTCGTCCCTAATATATATATATGTGTGTGTGTGTGTGTACGTATACGAGTTTAAATAATCACGAGGACGACGCGTGTAACAACCACAATTTATTGTTATTTAAATATTTTTAATAACGATTTTTATCCTTGTTTACGATATTACGATATACGTTCGGTTCGTGATTTATTGACGTTATGGTTTATTAGTGTTTTATAATGTATACGTTAACAATTAATTCGTGTTTATTTAACGGTAGGAAAAATACGTTTTTTTAATATATATTGCTTGGTCAGAGTTTAAACGAGTTCGTACTTCGCGCGTTATTGCTTTTCTTCAACACGTTGTTCTCAGCTATGCGTTTCGTTGTATATATATATATGTAGTCCAATGTTAATTTTTTTAATTTGTTTTTCTTTTAGAAATGATTATTCAGCTATTATTGTCATATATTTTTTTTCTGATCACGCCTCGCTATTACTATATATTTGTGTATAAACATTTATCTACACCCACGTGTACAGGGCGTCGAAAAAAAAAAAATACGACGATAACTTTTCGTTGAAGTGTGCACGAATTCGAAGACGAACTGCCTGGACCAGACAGACTTAGAATCAAAGAAAAAAAGACTTGTGGACGTTGCACTCTAAACGGATTATAACGGCGATTCTGTGCGAAACTAGGTTTATTATTTCGCTGTAGTTTTTCGAAATCCGAACATCCGATCTACATGCTTGCAAAGATTACTCAAACACACAACTTATTTTGTAAGTATATATCTTTTCGGTAGTTTCACGTTTAGGAAAACCACTGGTAAATTCGAAAAACATGTCCAAACTAAAGTATCGCGTGCGCACGATTTGTTACCCGAACAAGCGTTTGCACGTGTAATAAACATAAAAAATAAAAAAACGTGTCTCGTTGTAAAACTAACTAATACGTCGTATTATTCGATTCGCTTAAAACGTCCTATTTTTTATTGACTTTATAACGAACTTACACCAAGTCAATGGTATTATGGACGGTATAAAGTGCAGGACTGTACATTTTGCGCGGTGTGTTCAGCGGCTTTCGTGCACTTTGCGAAGTTTACAACTGAGCTGTTGTACGAATTAAACACGTTGTTGACGTGTACAAATCATGTTCTGTACACGTGTTGTCCGAAAATTGTGTACAAAAGTATAAGAATTATCATTATACGTCGTTGCATTCGTCCGAGTTACAATAACGTTTTTATTGTAAACGGCATAATAAATGTACCTATCCAATATCGACGTATAAATTTACAGACGAATTCGTTTTCAATTATAATTACGGGATTACTATTTTTTATAAAATATTGAAATATCAACGACTGCATGTTATGTACGTATACATTATGCACATAACCAACAAATATAATTGAATTGGGTTTTCGTTTGTACATATTATACAAAACAAGTCGTATCTGATTTTTTTTTTTTGTTGATTTTTATTTAGGCTTCGAATAGACGATTAACATCGACAACTATATTAGGATTACATGGTTTGGGGTGGGGGGATTTTACGAAAAAAAAAAGTTAAACCGGAAAGCCTGAATATATAACGTATATTAAATGTTCTCATTAATTACTGAAATAATTGAAATACAAGATGTTTAACGTATTCGACGTGTAACCTGCAGAGAACAACGTGGTATACATAGAGAACGAAAATCCAAATAATATTTCAAACGACAATTTTCTTTTTTATACCCACGCGATAACCGTACGTATTTACTGGCTGTGATTTTTCTCTCGGGACAACCTGTACGCGTCGTCGCTCGTATACGGTCGTCGGAAATTCCGTCGAAGAAATCAGTAGGCACATGTGTTTGTTATCGTCTGCGGCGTGGCCAGTTAATTAACATAAATTAACGATTTAAAAAAAAAAAAAAATGAGAAAATCAAATCTTTCTCCTCCATACTAATTATTATTATTCCGATCGGCATTTGATCTTCAGTACCAACCGCGTGTACTCTCTCGACGACGCGTAGATAAATTACAACAACGTATGATCGTTTCAAGTAGGTACGCGTCTCAACGTCTTCGTCATTTTAATAGCGTCCAAATTAATAATAATAATAAAAAAAACCTAGTCGTACATTGTTTTCGAAACCGACGTCCGTTCTACGACGTTATCTCCGCCGAACAATCTGAACGTACCCCGTGCGCGTTTACTCTTCTTTCTCTTTCAACCACACACTCAAACAATTCACGTCGATTATTCATTCGTGTGCCGTCGTTGTATGAATTACACTCCGTTCGATTTAATAATAAAACCGTCCGAACTGTCGACAGCTCGGACATTTCAATACGACGTTTTTACCAGAAAATCAAAACGCACGTCGATTGGCTCGTGATACGCGATAATGTAGGCACGTGAGTATACGTCTAAACGTTTGCGAACGTCTGGGCGAAGACGGAAAAAGAAAAACACCGAAAAAATCGCACACGAAGTTTGAATAGCGAAAACGCGACGACAGTGGCACAGTTCACTGTTATTACCATTGCGCCTTTATAACGTAACGCTACACGAGTGTATACGTACGAGGGGACGAACGGATTGAATAAAGATTAAAATAATAAATCAACGAGGTCCGGTGAAAAAAAATCTTCGTCAAATCTTCGTGTTAGAAAAATGGCGGCATAAAAACAAAAAAAAATAATTATCTAGTTATTACAATCAACGTACATTAGACGTTGCAATATTAGCAGTATGAAAACAAGGAAAATTAGACTAGACATGTCCTCGGCGAATTACTCAGACGGAGATTTCCCGGACGTCATTTGTTACTGTTATTTTCGTTTTGAACGCAGTTTACGGATCGTTCAGTCGGAAAATCACGAGCGATACCGCCGGCACGGAAAAAGAAAAGTCGTTTCGCAGCGCGGCGCGCCATCTCTCGGTCCGAACACGATCACAACGCGAACGGCGCGCTTAGACCGACCGCACTGGCAATTATAGTTCGGGAGAGAACCGTTATCGTACGCAGTGTTTCGTCTGAAAAAATCGTGGTGGTCATTTATATTACACGACGAAAAATCAATTACTTCGATAATAATAATCGCCCGTTATCACGATTGTGGAACAATATAATTGAATACACGAAAGTTTAACATACACGCAATGCGGGCCATTCACCGTGATATCAAAATCACGTTTTTCTAATGCTCAGCCTGAAATTCTGAAAACCTAATCTAATTCTGGAATTTTTCTATAGACGTATCAAATACTCGGGACGAACGATTATGCGTAAAACAACACATTATTCGTACTTTGATAACAGATAAACTTCCGTGCGATATCACTCTCTCTCTCTCCCGTCTGAATAAACTATTTTCCGCCCCCCGCCCACCCGGCAACGAACCAAATTTCTGTCTACGGTCCCGCGCGTGATATTTCGACAAGTATTATCGTCGGGCCGATACTAAAATATATATGTGTATATGTATGTATACGAGTTTAGTAGATATTTACAGCTCGAAAAACAACAGGGATTTTTTTCGACGGCGGAGAGGGTGAGCTAAAAAAAAAAAAGGGGGCTCGACTATTTTTATCGGCCCCGGGCGCCAAATGTCTACTGGGCAGACTGTGCCCCGAGGACTTACTAGTAACACGCGCGAGAACGGTCTTCTACTACGAATAAAAACCGGACCGGGGGAAAAAACGGGCCGATGCCTAACCCAACCGTGGCGGTGGTATCCGTATGCTTACCAATATCGACCGCAGTTATGCGAACGGATGTTCGAGAATTCTCTCTCTCTCTCTGTGTGTGTGCGGCAAACCAGTTGTTTAACTTTACACAAACAAATAAATAAAAACGAATAAACGACGTGCAATGTAAAAAGAAAACATGGCGTTGTCACGGCCGCGACGCGATTTCTCCAACAAACGGACGTATGTGCATGTGTGTACTTTTTGGCACTTAAAACGTCAATACAATATGAAACGGACGAGTGCACGCGACACCGGTTTTAACGCCAATTATTACGTTATCGTGACGCGTGTTATTGACGTGACAACGACTGACGACGTCGTCGCGTCACGGTGGCGCGACCGAGGTTAGGTTAGGTTAGTGGCCAGACCCTCCGCCGTGAGCGTTTCTAAAGCGGAAAACCGTGTAAGGTAATCTGCAACGGACAAACGTCGGCTAGAATTTTCATAATACGATGTAAAAACTATCCGTACCGTGCGAATCGGGTTTTCGGTATTATCTTAGGCGCCCCGTCCGCCGCGTCGCTTGTCGTCACCGTCATCGTCGGTCCGGGAAACGTTTGCCGTGACCGCTGGAATCCCGTACCACGTCGTCGTTCGTTTGTCGACAGTCCCGTTCGCGGCGCGCGTCCAAATCGACGGGAACAATACGTCCTACGCGAGAAAACGCGTCTCGATGTCGGAATACGCTACGGAAAAGAGAAAGAAATTTAAAAAGGTAAATACCGTAACCGTGGTATCGAAATACCGTGTGACACGACGTGAACGTACGGCAACGAGTGCACGATGATTGATAATGGCTGTTTTCGGCTGTGTTCCGCGACACGAGTATTTCCGACGATCAAAACGTTTTCATATTTGACCCGCGAATCGTCCGATCTTCCAATTGCATAACCGCAAAACAATAATGCACTACGCGCGTACGGAAGCGGGGGAAATAAAAATTTGATCGACGTTACGACCGTCACGTGTACATTTTTTTTTTGTGTACGCGAAAATTGTTTATGCTATCCAAAAACGTTCAGAATACAATAAAACGTACGCCAGAACAAATAATTTAAGTTGATGACATAATTTGTATCGCGATTACATACGAACGCGTACCACGAATTTAAACTTTTTTCCAATGCGATAGTCTTCTACGGCTGTTTGTTCGCGTTTATTTTGATTATGAAGAAGGAACGGTTATAAGTTATAATATGCGCGGCAAACCGACTTCCTAAATTTTACGAAGTGCGTATACCAAAGAAAAAAACTTAAGACCGCGGGTACGCGCGGTAGAAAACGTGCGCACGCCCATTACTCATTCAGCAAAAAAAAAAACAACATTTAATAAACGTCTTGACGAAAAACTGATAATAAATCAATTTTTATATTCGGTACAATAAATTAATGATAATGCGAGTTTTATGTTCCATGAGATTACTCCCTGAATATTACTGAGAATCACGGTGACGTCACTGGCCGGTTCGATATTTCTGTCGAATCGTTGTCATACTGTGACAGCCGTCCATTTTTAGACAACAACTTTTATCGGAATTCAACACTGAGTAATAAACAATTGACAATAATGATGTTATTGTTACGTCTGTCGTATTTTTTATGTTTGATTTTTTAAATCTAATTCCGTGTTGAATTGTGTATTATCATTTGTCGTATTGAATGTTATAATAATTGGCAATTGTTTATTAGTTAAAACGTTAGAAACAAATGGATAAATTTGTCGTACGAAGAATACGATCCGAGAAGGTAAGTCAATAATGTACTTTGTTAACCGTTGGATGGGCAATTCTTTAAAAATGAAAAAATATTAACTAACACAGGTAAATAATTATGCGTTTGAATTATAACTGCGGTTTCAAATTATAGAAATATTTTGACGTCGAAATCATCATCGACAATCAATTGTTTTTTGTGTGTTGTGTATTCAATTAAAGTATAAATTCCTAAGCGTTTATGTATATTTTAAACTTTATTTTTGATTTTACAGGATTAACAACTACTTAATGATATATCAGATCCGGACGAGACTTCGAATCCTGACAATCCAGTTTCTATGTCAACATCGACCAAGACACCGGCTAAAAAAGTTCAGTTGGTAAGTCGTAATCATAAAAAAAAATTAATTAATTAAAATTCATTTATAGTAGTTGTATCATATGCGACCATGTTTAAGATATTGAAGGTGGGTACGGGGGAGGGGGTATATATAAATATATTTTAGTATTTCGCGCATACCCATAAATTATTTTGGGACCACGTCACTGGTTGTTAACGTACGCCGTGCCATACCTCGATAAGTTCATAAATCGTATTCGGGATCGTTTTTCCAAGTCAATCACAAACTTTCTTGCAAACCGTCTTGCATTGAATTGTTTGGATCGTATCGTACGGTTTTTAAACAACGGTTCATCCGAAACACGGATTAACGGAGTGAAAATTTTGGAGAATATACGAAACGCCCAGGAACTCTTTCCCGAATATTCGTACGATTTTAGCGTGCGACGGCATCAAAATGAGCTACGTCTACGCTACGTCGTCTTAAAATCATATCCAACGATCGTTTTAAACGGACTGAGCTTCGCTCGATATGCGCGGTCGTGTAAACGTTGATTGTCGAACGAGTACTCCAGCTCGACGCGTCAATTCATTACGGAAACAAATTATACGAATAACACGGTATAAACCGTACGGGTCAACGACGATTAATACGAACGAGAAGAAAAAAAAAAATAATGTCACGAATTATAATAATACGTACGCGTGCGATGTGATGTCGTAAATACTTGATGGGATCCTGCGCGCGGGCCTGTCGTATTATAAATGAATACGTTGTCGACGCGGTGCTGCGCCTGTTCCGCGCGTCGCAAAAACTCGGTTGCGAGCGACGGAAATTCGTAAATAAATATTCGATGTTCGGGTCGGTTTAGGAAACGACCGCGGACTTACTACATGCACTTCATTCGACCACACGTGTACCGTGTCGTTTTGTTTGCCGCGTTAATTAATCGGCCGTCTCGCGGCGGCGGTGAAATATTCAGACGGAGTATGTACGTTCCCGCGGGTCGTTATCGTCGTCGTCGTCGTCGTCGTCGTCGTCGTAGTACCCGACGGTCATCATCGATTAATCACACCAGCCGCTCGTTTTGGACCCGCGGGAAATATATTTATTATAAACGTACGCGAGCCTCATAACGACTGAATAAAATAGTGCGTACCGGTTCGACAGATATTGTACGTGTGCGAAAACGGCCACATCGTGTACGTTCGAGAAGTCGGGGGCGAACGCGGGAAAAAAATTTTTTGAATTGGGTTTTTGAAAAAAATATCAATACGAGTGAAATAATATCCATCCGAGTCGGATAGTCTTATTATCCCGTTGTTCCGGGTAATTTAGCCGTTGTACCAATGACTTTTTCGCGTGTAACCCCAACGTCGCTACACAAGTTTGACAAACTTGAAGCCGCCGGAAGGGCGATTGTATTTTTCCGTTTAAAAAACATTAAAATCGAACCAAAAGTCATTTGTAACAAAACATTCCAAACGTGTATGGTCCGCAATAGTTGAGGATATAATGATTGAATAATACACAGTTCAATAATTCACATGCACGTTGTTTCGTAAACAGCAATGATTCAACGACAATTAAATACGGTATATCCGTAATGGAGTAAACGCAATGCGTATAAAGTGAATAGCATTCGATAACGGACAACAAATATTTCCGAAAATTCCAAATTTCCAACGTTAATAGTTAATACGTAAATAATAGTAAATATTCATTGGTCGCGTTTTACTTTCATGTAAAGTAATTCAAAATTACGTACATATTTTATACGTCATCCTAAATTTCGGAGAGGGGCCGGGTTAACTCCCAAAATCCTCTTGCGTTCGCCCCTGCTCAAAGTCGAAAATAGCAGGCTTTTCGCGTTAACATTACCCGTGTGACTTTTTACATTCAGACGCTTCGGGTTATGTCGGTTTAAACCAAATCGGGGGGGTTTGTTTTTTCTTAATTCTGCACAAACTTCCAAACTTCCAAACGTGAATACGTTAAATGTCAAAAAAAAAAAAACAACAAACAGTTCGATAAAAAAAAAGAAATGTATTCTGAATGTCGAAAAGGACTTGCGATACTTTTACACGAATCCATAACATTATATTCAACACGCTATACGCTATAATACGTTTTCCTATGATTTTGTTTTGATAGTACCTACATTTTCCTAACATTACCCTCGTGGATAACCGGATAAAACCTAAAGTACGTTAAAGTGCGGTGTGAAGTACTCGCATTGTAGGCTCCTACTTGTGGTGCATATAAAATTAATTTGTATGTGTTTTCTGGCCGATCATATTTTGTATTATGACAGACACTCTGAATAAGCACGTTTCACGATCTGTAGGATTGAAGTACAGACATTTTTAACTAAGTGATTTATCACGAAATATGCGACAAAATACTGAAACAGTACATTGTATCGACGGGCTTAGTTGTCAGTCCTCGCATTCAGGGCAAGAACAGAACATATTTTTTTAATTATTGTAGCAATAATGTATTTATTGTTGAATTTGTTATAAAATAACAATTACCAACAATAAGCTACTGTTTACCTACGGTGAATATTATTTCTTCACATGTATATGTACATTGAAAGAAGAGTTATATAGTACACGTTGGTAGCACATTATACGATTATACGATTACTAAATAAACAGGAAATCCATTAGGAAGGAATAGTTTATTACGGTTGATTTAAGATATTATTAAGACCTCGAGCGAAATGTAACCATAAATCATAATATAACCCCTTCTGATAAAAACAGTACTCACTTTTTACAGGTCTCGCCACTGTAATGTAATATAGTTAGGTGATTGTGTATAATGGTTAGATTACAAACTATTTAGGAGGCAGTAAAAGTCTAATGAAAAAAGGTCTAAAAGTATATATTATATACAGCTTATTTGAGAAAAATATCGCGTTTTGGTTTTACACGCACTTTTAAGCAACGTTACGAAAAATAATTTCGATAACCCATTTTTAGGGCTCGTAAAATTCTAAAAAAAGCAGAAAAAACTATTATTTTATCAAACGCGCGTTACAAAGAGATAATAAAAAAGTAATTTATAAAATATTTAATTATGACGTATCGTAGTTTTTATTTCTTTCGTTTCATTATTCGTTTATTTTTATAATTGTGTATAATATTGTACGGCGGATAGCAATACGAACTTTTGATTATGTTATTTTGTACGTTCAGTTTGTTTTCGTTTTTGTTTTGTTTTTTGACGAGAATACATTTTTAAATTTGTTATACATTCGAAAGAACGCGAAAAACGCTTTTTATAAACGCTTTCTAGGAAAAAAGACTGTTCTGTTTTGAATCGATGCAGTTTTTAATCGAAATATATAAACTATATAAATCCAACAATAAAAAAAATAATCGTTCGTTATTTACTGGAGGAGGGCCGTGAGCTAAGACCTCTACATGTAACCTACATGGAACCTCGTCCGGCGTCCACTAAATTTTTTTTTTTTATTTGCGAAATGTGCGCTGTAGCAAATGTAATAAAAACTAGCCACCGGTGCTGCGGTATAGTTAGGTTAGGTTTACAAATAGGAAACAAATATCGGCTTTTACACGTGAAAAAGCCAAATCGAAACACAGTAATCGCGCATATAGCATATAGCATATAGCGTGTACAAAAAAATAATAAATAGCGTTGTCCACTTTAATAAACTGCATTCTGAATTGAAATTCTGATATATTCGTGTATAGTATGTTGCGATTTTATTTGTTAACACGAAATAAATACAATACAAATAAAACGCATTTCGCTAACGGCCCCTTTGACACTCCCCTGGAGCCGCACAACTTATCATCATATCTGTCCGAAACTGTAACTCATTGAATTATTATTATTATTTCGCTTTCCAAAATATAATCACGTTTTAACTTGCGGTCTTGATACGTATTGACCGTTTATTATTATTATTATTATTTGTATAATATTCTCGAAAAACAATACGACGGGTTATAACTTAAAATGTGAAAAATCTGTATCCGCAGTATCCGCGAATCGATTGAAATATGAGATACGCGAACAAATTGAAATATTGTTTACAGACTGGCAAAACGAAAGAAAAAAAACATACAAATGTTTACCGAACGAAAAAAAAAAATAGCGTGTACATAATACGTTATACGGTAAATCCGATGTATAAACATAGCTTAGTTGATCGTCTGAGAATCTAAAATAGAAGAACGTCATATTTTGTGTTGTTTGTTGAGATTGTTATTTTTTTTTTTTGTTTTACGACGTTTACATATATAGTTATCGTGTTTGCATTATACATATTTATATATAAGTTATATATATATATACTTACAAGTACGTGTAACGTATTATGTGCACGATCAAACCGTACGCTCCTCTGCGACGAACCGACCGACCGACCCTCTATTTAACGTTTGTCCTCACCTTACCGCCGGAAGGGTGTTGTATATTATAGTAGTAACAAGACCCCAAGTGCAAGATGAAAGCTGTACGTGTAACGTAATTTAATCGTGGTATAAATTACAGCTCATTGTTCCGAACGATGTTTGATGTGTGTAATTTCAAATTAGTCACTTGCGGTTAGTGTATATGTTAGTATATCCACACGATTGATTCCGTATACACGTGATGTTATGTCATATGACCGTTTATTCGCGTGATGTAAAGCGATAAGTGGGGGACTACAGAGATTTCTCGCCTCCGAAAAACCTTTGGATGCGCTTAAAAAAAGAAACTCGTGTTAACGTGATCTCGTTCAATGTACTCGTGTCATATTGTAAACAAATATTGAAACGATAACGTATTATGGAGACACTATAAAGTTGTTGGTCGCGCCAACAACACCATAATAGTGTCCGCGCAATGATTCGTCAATCGACATGTTTACTTACACTATACGGTCAATATCATGTACATTTTACTAAACATTAATAGTCCAATATAAAGTACAAACATTTTTTTTTTTTAACAATCAAGGCTGTCGGAGCCGATACGTTTTCAGTGCATAAATTCGCCTCACGAGATACGTGTTATTTTTAAGTTTTGTCGATAAACTGATTTCCGTAAAATTTCTTCTTCTTTCGAATGAAAAAAATACAATCGAAATCTGATTATTGCACGAGCCGCGAGAGTTTGTCTCTGTATAGGCGATTTTTTTCTCTCGTTGTAACGGTGTGATTTAGTGATAAAATTGCCAACATTTTCCTCTTTGATAAATGGCTAACCGACCCCATTGAACACAAAACATATTCTCAAAATAATAATGCACCTAATCGATAACTACAAATGCGTGCTTCGTTTTTACCGTTCGTTAGAATTTATACGAGTGATATAATATCTTTTAGCTACTGTCATCTCGATATTTTTTTCTGTTTTTTTTTTCTAATATATAATGTTCATTCGGCGGTAACTCGTCGGTATTTCTTGATAATTTTACGTTTTGCTCGGACGTGTTTTTTGGTCGATTTCTTGAAACGTCATTAGTGAAATTACTTAAAAATTAACAACGTGTCGACGAATTAATTATTCATCGTTCGTGAATAATATATCAATCATGTAATAAATCAATATTTCGGAACCGAAAACACTGGCTCGTGTTCATAATACTGTTGAAAATATGCCATATATGTACGTTGTCGTTTCATAGTTTATGCGAGAATACTGGGGTGAATTATTTTATGGTATAGTTATGACCAATATTTGTCTCGTAATGCAACAGCACCATTATCATTATAACAACAATTCGAATTTTGATTGATTAACGTAAACATTTATCAATCATATATACAATATTCGTATAGGTCAAATTATAAGTATCGATTTTTTTTTTTTTGTATTTCCACTGTGTCAGATATCGATACGATTCGAAATGTCTACCGTCACATTCTCTAATCGCGTGTTTATCTTATTTATCTAAATTTAAAAAAAAAAGTCCACGCTGCAAAAAAATAATAAGCATATCTCGCGTAAGACCACGCGAATAGTTTTGACAAAAATCAAGTTGAGACAGACTAACCGCAAAAACAGTTATGCACGATTTGGAATTCCAATCGAAACACAAATATCATACGAATATTGTAAAAGGTATTCTAAACTTTTGATATTTCTTCATATTTCTTGCGCAGACATTTTTTTAAACATAGTTTTTGTCTTGCTTTTGGATTAGTTTATTTTTGTTTAATGAAAATTCGACACTAAACTATTTAAGTAAAAATAGTTTTTAATAATGTTTTACACAAAGTAATAAAATCTATAGAAACTACTTTATCAAAATGAAAATGTTAAAGTTTCCCTCGTAGCCTTCGTTTTTACAATAGGTATTATGTCACAGACATACATATTAAAATAACGTAGTAAATAATCGAAAACTATTTTAAAATCGATATTTGATGACAAATTCAATTTACTATTCACTCGTCGTTTCATAAATCATAAATATGTAATATATACCCGATTTTAGATTTTTTTCGTATACTGTGCAAACGTTTTATTCGGTAATACAAAATGTTTAAAATAAATGAATATACTTGTTTCCCGTACTTTCTGTGCATAATTTTGATTTGATAAATTGTTGTTATAACTACACAGAAAAATAATTGTACGTGTTGGGGAAAAAAATGAAAAACATTTAATCAAAACTCGGCATTTAAATGTTTTTAGAAATGTTTAAATTATTCTTAGAACGTTCTATGATAAACCTCGTAATTTATTTTTCAGGATTGAAATATTTTGTTTTATTAAATCATTTTAAACGTATGAAAAACCGGAAAAATATTTCTAGTGATTCGCGCTATTATTCTTTGATATTACAAAGAAACAACATATATATGTATATATATACCTAGTTTTTGTAATTTTCCAATAGTTTTTCACTAAGAAAACTACCGAGAAAACGATCAAACACATGTTAAATATAAAACATTCGTTCGTGATTTTATATCAGACAAAACATAACAAAAATACATATTTCTGTAAGACCATTATGTTTTGGGCGATACCTACGACCACAGACGTCGGAGTTATAGACATGTCATGGGGGGTAAACTTAGTAGAAGCGTGGCCGGAAGAACGGAGAGGAGGAGAATTAATGAGTCAGACTTGTTGTGTTAACTTAAATGATTAGCGAAAACATTTCATGTAAACTATTTTAGATTTTAACAAATTCAGACAATTTGAATAATTAAGTCCGTTTAAACTTTTAACGAACCTAAAAAACAAATAATATATTTTATATGTAAAAATAAATTAACAAATCAATTGTTAATTTAAATAGTTAGCAAAACATTTTAGATCATAATATAATTCAGACAATACACGAGTTATGAATAATTAGAAGGCCATTATTGTTATGATTATGACATGAATGTGATTATAATAAATCGGTCTTCACTAACCGCAAGTGTATTTACCCTTGCAGGAGCTTTATTAATAAATGAATTGATCATTTTATCAATAATTTGTGTGCCATTCTTATAGACATAATTCAGTCATTGTTAACCTCAAATAATTTTTATGACATTTTAGAGCAAAGAAGAACGCTCAGTTGTGCATAATTATACGAGTATAGTCGTTTAAACCATTTTACAATTTCTAAAACTAAATTTTTCAGAAAAAAACTAATTATATCGAAACTGATGAGATAATAAAGTTTTTTTTTCTTGCTTTCAGCTATGCCGACTAACAGATTATAAGAGAGATTCTAACGTGTTTACATTAAATTCAGTTGTATAAAATAATTGTATTTGATTTTATTCAACGATAAAGTGTTTAAAACTTTCAATGGTTTTTTAATCACGTCATTTCGAAAACGATTCTTTAAAAGATATAAAAATTGTATGAACGAGAGTTCTATATTCGTCATTAACCGTATCGATATACTGATGTACGTTTATCTACCTCTATTCAAAAGAAACGACGATTAGGTAATCGTAATTAAAGTTGTATACCTACAACCTAATTTAAAACCATTAGTACTTTAATTTTTAATTTTTTTTTTTTGATGTTTCTATTTTTAAATTCAAATGTTGGACGAAGGTCAAGACGCATTAGTATTCATCTCGTGCAAGTTTTTAATAAGGGATTACAGAAAAAAAAGTGAATAGCATTTGAAGAGCATTACAAATAGTTTTTTAAAGTGTTTGCGTTGTAATCTGAATGCACTTTTTAGAAAACGTATTCTTCATACACTATTAAGTTCTATATATATATATATATACATATTTTTTTTTTTTTTTTTAAAAAACACGGCCAAGAGTTAGGAACGTCAAATTCGCGTAGGATCTTAATAAATCAGCTTCTCCCCCTCCCCCTCCCAAACGTGTCGCAAACGCAAACACAAACGACCGGGCCCGCGCCGAAGTAAAATACGAGCTACGCCGCCGGACGTAATGCGGTAGTGCGTCTAACTTGCGTATACGCAGTATTTTATCGTCGTCGTCGCGGAAACCCGTTCGCCCGTCTCGTTGGAAACACAGAGAAAAATGTGAAAATAACAATTACGTTCGCGTGCACGTGCCTACGCGCTCGCGTATTATATACGACGGCCGTGTCATCCAGGACGTCGTTCCGATCCCGATTCGAAACCCGAACACCGTGTCTGTTTTGCATTTCAAACGCGTCATCGCCGCCTAACCTGCACCGCCTCATCCGTCCAAAGTGCCGTCATCTCGTATTCATTAGAACCGCCGAGTCTCGTATACGCACGCACACATACACAACATTCATTCTGCGCACTATCGAACTGGGCCCGTCTTGTCCAAGTCGCGGGCGCTATACTCGTCGTGGGTTGGTGGTGGGGGGATCGAGACAATATACGTGCGTGGCGGTTTTAATCCTCGCGCGATCGTGAACTGGCATATAATCACGGAAAACGCGTGACTAACGTGCGACTTTGAACATCTGTTTCGCGGGTTTCTCGCGATATCCGACGAAAACGATTTCCGTCGCTGTGACGTGCAGACGGGTGCGTTCTCCTCGAAAAAAAAGAAAACGAGAGCGCTCGTCTCCCGAGTTCAGGCGAAGTCGACATTTTCCGACTGGACTATATTTAATACGTCAATAAAAAAACGTCACGCGAACACATCATGGGCGCTCTCTGCGTACGCCTTCGCAGGTCGGATTGGCTAAAAAAGGCGTACCGTGCGAATTACTTTCAAAGGCTCAGCAAACCGAAAAATGTACAACGATAAAGCCATTATGATGTTTCGACTTAAATATTGACAAATAATAAGAAGGTTAGGTAACATATATTGATAAACCCGTTTAGTATTATTAGGCGTATGTTCATGGTTGCACATATTTCATAACTGCGATTACCTTGCCATTGAAAAAACACCAATAACCAAATAGAATAATATTCAATCAATTAAATCAATATTTAGAGGACATAGTCAATGCCGTGGGGCCAGTCCTACCCTGCGCCTTTGTCGCGCGGACAGATCGGAACGATCGATTTTTTTCTCGATCAATTTTGTTCGCACGTGTTCAAACCGCCTCGGGCACGGGTGCCAGGGAATATGGATAGACGTTTCCGGGCAGTCGGACGTGTTTGTCGTGTTGACCGAAATAACAATCAGCTAATAAGAGTTTTACGCAACAATAGTACTCGAAAACAAATTGAACAAACTTTTCCGTTTCAAATGCGTACTGAAATCGACAGGTCGCGAGGTATCGTTTCGTTAAAAACAATATTAGTAAAACGTGTGGCGAACAAAATATGTACCGTTACCGTCATCCACGTGTCCACGTTTTCCGTATCTTGTTCAGTTTTTATTTATCGAAACCGACCGACGTCTTTATGTACAAACATTGATATATTACGGACGATGAAATGTTTTCCTAATCGCATTGTTTTTCGCGTACCAAATATTAAATGTTTATTATTTATCAGTAGACACAGATATTCGTGGCATTTGAAAAACACCAAAAACGCTTGACTTTTTAGTTTTTATTTGGGTATCGGAACGTTTCATTATACATTCAAATCGATTTCCAAACGTATAATAAAATATGCAAATGCCAAAACGGAATTTGAAGGAAAACTGAAATGGATGTTCTTTTTTGAATGGAAAGTGGAATATTTTTATTAGTTATAAGACAGTCTCGCCCGGTGAGCTGGACGTCCGTCTAAAGCGGTTACTTTCGTAAGACATTTCAATAACTTCAATAAAAACAATCAATGCAGATTTTTGTCGATATTTTCCGAAAAATATAATAATAAACGCACTTGAATATGTAATAAAATCGTGGGCTATCGTAAACATACTACAATAATGTTTTTGTCTGTTACGTGTATATATGTAATCGGACATGGACCGGACGGAAGTTTGCTTCGCTGTGATTAAAGTAAACTATGAATTATGAAAACGACACGTCATTTTGCGTTTACTTCTCAGTACGGTTTCTTTAATAAGGCAGTACAAACGACGTGTCCCGTGCGTTTAAACAACTGACATCGTGTCGGGCGCGATACGGATTTGGGTGTATACGAACTCACGGTCCTAGTTCGTAACCGGTGGTCGCGCGAGACGTGAAACACTCAATGTCTGACAATTAATCACGAGGCTTTGGACTTGTTTGCTTTCTTCGCGATCCGTTCGCGCCTACCTCCGCGACGCAATAATGTATGTAGAAATCGTACGTCGGTGACCGGGCTTTGTTCGCGGATCACGCGCGACGCAATAATAAAACCTAACCGTTTTCTTCAGCGCTCCGTGACCGACTCATTGAACCCGCGGCTTAACCTACGGGTATTATGCCTACCACCTGGTTACCGTATTATTATTATTACTAGTGGTGCGAGATACGCGATGGTAACGCTTTTACCGACCATGGTCCGTCGTGTCACGTACGACGATTTTACTTTTCGCTCGTCGGTGAGCCGTGTTGTTCCACGGTAATATACGTACCCTACCCATTTTATTCGTTGTTCGGCCGGAAAATATGTATACTTTGAATTCGACGCGTTCGCAGTGCGTTTGCGTTTATATTGTCGTAGATCTCAACGCAAATCGTGGAATACCAATAGAAAAAAAATATATACGTTTGTAATCGACGAACGTAAAAATACAATTTTTTGTTTTTCATTTCCCGAGAAAGTCTAGACGTACAAACGTTTGGACGACGATCGTTCTTTCGATTTCGTTTTGAGGACGTCAAAAATAAACGTGTACTTAACGTCGATAACGATTTGTTTCGCGTGCGTACGAATTACGATTCGTCGCCGAAAAACGTAATCAAGGGTTTGCGCGAGGAAATATCACGAGAACTTCCGACGGTCGTATACATATATATATATATATGTGTGTGTGTGTGTGTTGTGTGTGTGTGTGTGTCCGTGTAAGGCCCGTCAAGAGCGCGATGATTGATTCGACGTGTACTTTTTAACGGACCGTATTATTATTATTGTACGGCATCTCCGCGCGGTACGGGTCCCCGCTACCGGATCATAAAATGCCGCGGCACGAACAAAAACATTCGGTCCATAAATAACCGAAAGTGCTGATTGACGAGGTCCGCACCTACTCTTTCCGCAGACGTGGCCGGCTTTAATGAACCGACTTTGGAAAAAGTCCATAAATACACGCGCTCGCCTACGAAAAACCGAAAAAATTTTTTTCGTTATTTCGACATTATTATTATTATTATTATTATTATTATGCCGTAAATATACGCGCCGCGCCTAAATATCCGTTCCTTGCCGTTCTCGCCTCTCACCGCGGAAATGATTAATGACCACCGTTCGCGAATCAATTCTCCGCTCGCCGCGTATAAAATAGTCGCCGGTTTTCGCGCAAACACGAGGGCTATCTCGGAATCAACCTCCGGTGTGTGTTGTTACTCGCTGCTGCATGTTGTAACGAGTATAATATATTGTCTTATAGCACGCCGGGTTTCGTTCCGTAGTGTTCTTGTATTTGTCGCATCAACACGGAGTGTAATTCGTTTTTTGCAAGTCCGAGGAAACGGCGTGGCTCAAATTTCTGGAACCACTTGGCGCCAAATCGGGACTGTAGGGTGATCAAAAATATCCCAGTTGAACTCCTGGACTAAAGTTTTTGTGCGTGCGTGCAGTGTGTGGTGGTTTTGATCTTCTCAACTCACGTAGTGTTTCACAGTAAACCGTTGCGTTTATGGTGGTTCCAGGTTACAGGAATTCGAGCCGCGCCATTTCCTCGGACTTGCAAAAAAGGAAATAACACTCCAAAGCACATAGGTGGCGGGAGATGACATCGTGTTATTCATATCGATACGACAAGTACAAGAACGATACCGAACGAAAACGACCGAAACTCGGCATGTTATAAGACAATATTGGCCACATGTGCGAAAACACGCAAACACTCAAATCCCGAAAACCACCACGGAGAGAAGCAAGGGACCTCACCTTCGAAATCCGAATTCACGCAGGCGCAAGCGTTCTAGTGTACGAACGGTTAAGCAATCCGTTTGCGCGGTGTCCGGACGGAAGCGCGCGACCGCCGTCGAAACGAACCGATCGTACGATGCGATTTCGAATGAACAATAAAACAACTCGACAAATGCACGAAGCGCGTATTATTTGTCGGCACGCGTTTCGGAGGTTAGGTTAGGTTGCAGATTCAACGCGACCGCGACATTTTTTGCGGTCGCCAACCATACGTTCTCATCGGCATGATACAACAGACATTTTCCACTATTGACGAATAAACTGGAAGGTGTGACGAGTTGTTGTGCAGGCCTAATGAACAATCTGTATCCGACCGGTACCATACGATTTAACGAAATATTTAGGAATATTAATATATACATGTATATTAATTCGTAACACGTGCATCGTCGATTAAAATGTCGTGCGCGCCAGTCGCCGTAGATCCATTATCGTATACAGACACTTCAACACTCATGCATATAACTTTAGAAACCTTTGACGGGAACACGTTGAATGTTTTGTAAACGAATGTGTAGTCGATAATTTCAATTACGGTTTGAACGAGAGTTCGTGAGAGAAATCGTTAATAACGTAAAGTTATAAGCTGTATTCAATTCTGACGTGTTTGCGTTCTGGAACTCGACATTCCAAATGACGATCGATCGCCCACAAAAAGCGAATAGTTAATCTCGGGTCGACGAGTACGTCATGTGCGTTTTAAAAATATCGAATCTACACTATTGAAACGTCAAAGATATAAACACGAAACGATTGTAAAAATCATTCGCGAGCAGCAAAATATTATTCTCAATTTTCAATTTTCAATTTCGTTTCCAATACCGATGTATAAATACGCACAACCGTCTTTGGTCTCACTTTCACAGTTTAACCGTGTTTTTTTTTTTAACAAAACATATAAAACCGCGGAAGGAAAACTACGTAGTTTAAAAGGTTCGAAATAAATAATATGATGTTTTATTATGTTTGAGCGACGCGTTTTTATACGTGCGCAGTGACTAAATGCACGTGTATACAAAGTGCTCTTGATTATACAACGCGCGTTCGTATAATTTAGGACGTATTGTAGTCAGATATCCGTCGGCTACGTTTTTGTGTCGGCTGCACGTACATAATACATTTATAATATTCTATAATATAAAACATTTAACAAAAGGAGCGTACACACGTTTTGACTAATGCGGTCGATTAATCATACGAAATCACGAGACGCGCGCACAGTTTGTGAGATAAACAAATAATGTGTATTTGTGCCGGACGCTATTGGAACGTTGTTCTTTTGAGGAGGTTGTCCGAGCCCGCGACTGTGAAAAAAAACGTCCGTATCGACTATTTTGAATCACGCGGTGTCGCATTCCCGTTCCGACAGTCGTCGCCGGGCAAAAACTATTATTATTATTATTATTATTTTGTTTTTGTATAAAGTTTTCGTTCGAGTGCTCACACGTTGCCCGGCTACAACGACGAAATATACGAAATGATGATTATAACGATCAGTGATATCATGAACGTGGTGACGATTCAGACGTGTAGGTAAATCTATTTAGAATCGTGTTAATGCGCACGTGAATTAAAAAAAAAAAATACTTTTGGAAGCTTGTTGTTGTAATATCGTTTTGACACGCGTTCCTCCACACGTGTCGCGACCGTTAAACGTATACATTTTAACGTGTTTTATGATAACGGGAAATATAATACGTATCAAATGGCGTGGAAGTTACGTGAAAACGACCCGTGTACGGCATTACGTACCGACTTGGTTAGAGATCGTAATTCAGGATATCGGTGTTATACATCCGTGCACCGGAAACTACGAATGCGTCTCTAAATACTCCGAATCGCGGTTTAAACAGTACGAACACATATTCACCTACATTTTTCTTTTCTCTCTTTTTTTTTTGTTTTGTTTCGTCGTCGATCGTGTCGATTTCTCATTGTCGTTCATCTCTGCGTATAGTCTTTCGTGGATTTCGAATCACATTTTTCAAAGGCTCGATCGCGGCCGACAAAGCCGAGCTCTCCGCAGTAGCACACACACGTACACATATATATATATATATATATGAGCCGTTTCGCAGATAGTCGCGAGCGTTTCGCTGATAACAGCGTGCAGACGTTGATTAATAAGGTCAAAAGCACCGCCGCCGCGCGGGCTGTCAGTCAAACCGGACAGTTTTCCGGCCGCCGTCCGTTCCGCGCGTCGAACGAAAGATCTCGTTCGCGTTTGCCGCGTAACGAGAGCAGACAAGCAATTTAAAAGACAAACGGTCGTTTGGCCCGAGTCCACGGGCCGGGTCGGTCTGTCGGCCGATAAAACGATAGAGAGAAACGACGAGATACAGTGTGCGCGTGCGTGTGAGAGAGCGAGTCAAAGTATCGGGTTAAAAGCTTTTTTTTCCTCCCCCGTGCCCGACGGTCGCGGGTATCCGATTTCCCGCCGGCGAACGGTTAATTTAAAAACTTTCGATACACTACTCACGCATGTTCCCGGGCCAACTCGTGTGCGCGCGCTCGCCATAGCGATTTAAATGGAAATTCGCGACGACTGCCGGCGGTAATGTGTCACGTCGGTGCCTCTCTACGCGTATAGATGTGTGCGGCCGAAAACGTTCTCGCCGTGTCGGACGGTAAGTTATTGCCGTTCGATCGCCGCGAAACGGTATAATAAATACGGTTACGGTTGACTTTGAACACGGTATACACGCCGCCGCGACCCGGAATACGGCCCAGCGCGTTTTCGTTGTTCTTGGCACGGCCGTTGCGAAAAACATTCGACTCGCGCGCGCGCGCGCGCGTACGGTATTTGTTTGGCACGGGGACGAGCGAACCGATTTTATACCAAACACGGTTGACAAGAACGAGATAAAAACCACGTGCTGATGGAAACTGTACGCGTTCTCGTCGTAGACGACGATAACGCAATAAACGCCGAGTGACGTGCGCGACGTTTGCACGCTTAAACGATTCTATGCTCCGGGTGGTCGAAGCGGCTCGAAACGTGTGGAACGACGTCTACGTTTTCGTCCCGAATGTCATTCGTACTCGGGTTCGGTTTGGTCGACCGATTTAACAAATACGTGTTTGTTCTACTCAATCGCCAGAATTATCGTGTTCGCGTTATTGTCTTGTCGATATACAATCGTGAGAAATGACGTTTACGTTTAGACGTCAGTCGGTCCGCATTGAAATAAACGTCTTTGTATTGTTGTAAAACTAATTAAAAACACGGTTTTTATGAAACACGCCGATACAAATCGATAATATATGATTACAAGGGGATGTATTGTTTTAAACAAAACGAATGTGGGGATGCCGTCGGTCGCAACGAATCATTTCTTCGCGTCGTACGGTCGAAAAAAATGCAACATCGACGTCGTGCATTCCGCGTCATCGACGGAAAACAATACGTTGCGTTATGGTGAACGGCTTTCGGTTTTTTTTCGAAATTATGTGTAAAGTTAATTAATTGACGGACCGTTCGACACGCGCAACTCCATTGGCCGGTTGCGATACACACGTTTGCGTTGCACGAATCAAACGTTCGTTCACAACAACAACGGGCGTGCCTGTGCGAACGTGTGTACACGCAAAAGTCCGACGTGAACGTGTTTGGTTTCTGTTCGGGGGGACACGGCGCTGCACGGTGGGCCAGAATGTATTTAAAATGGGATAAAATTATTTTTTTTTTGGGTTTTTAACTTGATTTGGAATTATATAATGCTGTAATGTAATCAAACATATTTATTTTAAAATAAATGTAAAGTTAATTAATGTTTCTACACACTCGTTATAATTTAATTTAACAATATAATATCAAAATCACGAATTTACAAATTTTATATAGGTTAATTTAATTTTAATTAAATTAAAATTTTTTATTTTTTAATTACAACACATTTATTGTTGGTTTAATAGGTACTATATTATGGTTTATGAACATTAATACGGAATTTTATTTTGACCTTCATTGTGTATATCAGTTTCATTTGCAGAGTCACTTTCTTGGTCACTATCATAGTTTTCAGGATTTTTTTCAGTATAAATCAATAAACTTTTGGCTTCATTAATTAATTTTTTTTTTTTTTTAGTATGAGTTTGTTTTCTTAAACTAGATATAAAAGGATCTGAGGAAACTGATAAATTATTTAATAGATCCTGCATAGTGTTGATTCGTGAATTTTTCCGGGTATTGCATTTTCGGTATTTTTTAACATCTTTATTTCTAGCTTCTTGCGCCTCTTCTGATAATTGTCCAATAGGAACCAAATCATATTTAACTATATCAAAACCATGTACTAAAATGTTATGTACACTTACTGGCATATGAACCAACCATAATTTGAAATGAATAACTGGGCTGTTTCCATTGCACATTTATCAAATAATTCATAATTAATTACATAATCAATTTTATGTAATATGGTTGACGTGAAGGTTTGATTGAATACCAGATTTGCTTAGAGCTAACAAAATTTAAAAGTGTTGTACAATAAACTTTTGTTGAAGCCGATTTATACATTTCATATTATTGCCTTCGTGTAAACCGTGAAAAATCTATAGTAAAAACAACGGCTCCAATAATATTTGAAAATCGATAAGTACCCAATAGGTAGCTATAGGCAGCTAATTCCTTTTTTTTATATAGCCCACAAACTTAAGAGTTAAATTTGAATCGCCAGCATGTACCAGTAATTTTGAATTCCCCAATAAAATAAGAATAATATATGTTAACGCTAACTAATATTAATGTAAAAATAAAATATTTTTTAAAAACTTTTTAACAAAAAACAAATTATCGCTTTAATTACTTAGCAGTAGTCATATGACTCATTAACCTTTCGTTTTACGATAAGATATAATGGACGATTTAGTGTTTCTCATTTACTTTTAAAATGTATTAACAGATTATGTGTTAATGTTTATTAAATATGAATATCAGATATTTCAAAAACGAGTAGTATTGCTGTTGAAACAAAACCCTTAAAAACTTGCTGCCCCCCCCTCCCATCCCTAAATACGCCACCGCGTACGGCAACAAAACGTCTTTTCGGCTGTTACGCAATATTTGTTCTTGTTCTCGTTTTTGTTATAAGAAATCCCGTTTTATGGAAAGCGCACGTGTTGGGCGGTGGTCGCCGAGGAGTCGGTCTCCCGGCGCGCGATTGTAACACGTACGTGCGTACGCGTGTAATTACCACGACATAAAACGACGGTGGGGGGGGGGGGTGGTGGGGAGGTACGCGTTGGAGGACGGTTCGGACTAGGCGACCGGGATCCCTACCGGCAGATATCCGTGTTTTTATCGTTGTTATTTACATTCTCGGAGGTCTTTCCGCGGCACACGACGTTTTTAGCCTCGGCGCTACCCCATTGTACGGACGCGAATGTTTGCCGAAGACCCGGTCGCCCGCCTCGGCGACGGACACAAAAGAACGTACACAAGTACGGCGTATTTGTTTGTTCCCCGTGTTTGACGAGCGGGCCCCCGGACGATATATTATTGCGTTTAAACGATTCGCGCCGAGAGCACGCGCGCGTATACCGAATATGAAAAAGTAGAGCGCGCCCGTAGGAGATGCGACCCCGAGAGGAACCTTATGTCGACATCCCGCGGCGATTCTTTTCTCGCCCTCGCACCCGCTAGCCCACTCGCGCTGCTACTAAACGCATCTGCCTCGCCCGGTCCCTGCGGTAAACGGTCCGCTGTTTTCTATCGTCCGCGCCACGTGTTTCCGTGGATGTACGCTTCGAGGTCGATCCTAAACGCGTCGTTTCAACTCGGTCGTGTTCAAATCCGATTTCATCCCGAGAACGGCGCGGACTCGCGTTTCAACGCGGTCCGGATTTTTTACCTTCTCGCGGACGTCACAATAACACGTGCTTGACGACAGGTCCGTCGGAACGTAAAAAGAGAACCTCCCCACCACCCGTCGTACAAACACGATTGTTTTGTTTCTTCACGTACACACACACACGTCTATGCGCTCGGCGACGTCGGACGGCGGACCGAAAACTTCGGCCATAATTTAACGTGTATGTGCGCGCGTACAAAAAGGTCGCCAGGAGTACTTAGGTTTGGTAGTCGTAGGGACCGTCGCGTTCAAATATTTGTACGCGTCCGACTAACGCGTTGGTGTATACTTTTCGTGCGGGTATACTGGCGTATACGGCGCAGGGAGAGAGAGAGAGAGCGTGTGTTCACGTCGTTCACGAGGAGGATCCGTTTAAAATGTTTACGTTCGTTTCGTTTCAGATCTCACCCCCGGACCGGCTCGCGATAAGAACAGCGAGACGGGACGAAAATAAATGCCCGTTTTAATATTTATATTTCGACAGTCGTATTTGTTGTATAGGGTCAAAACAGTTGCGGGAAAAAAACAAAAATCTGTTTCCTCTTGTCGATTGAACACCGTGTAGTGTGATGCAGTGCGTTCACTGCGGCGGGCGAACATAATAATACGAATCCTAGCGGAGTACAACGGCAAACGTCGTTTCGATACACAAAAATCTTTTTGTTTTATTCGATTTAGACTATTTTTTTTTTTTTGTGGTTATGTGCTGTGTGTAATATAAAAATGATAAAAAACAATAAACATAAATATCATTTAAATGTATTAAAAACGACGATAATCCTGTTTCGTTGGCCAACCCGTTGGATTTCTCTGTGAACGGACGTTTTTGTTATTGGATGAAATAAAATTGTTTGTGATGAAATTCAAAACTCGTAAAGCACATGGTTTACACGCGGCATATGAAAGTGTCGTATAGCCGCCATACATAATAAGGCGATAAAGCATTCAAGCGCACGCTTGTGTATAAGTGCTAAAAGTGTTATGGTTAAAAAAATAAAATAATCAATTACGGTTTCAACATTAAAGTCATTAGGCCGTACAACACAACGTACGCGCAATAATATTTATGTTTTATGGAACGCGTAAATTATTTTTTTCGAAAATTTTCAATAATTAACACTGGCATCGCGTAAGTGCGACATAAGTCTTATTATTAGTGTTATTATCATGATCGTGTCGTTTTTTTCTCGCCGAACACATAGTGTTTTTAACGACGCGCGCAGGTATTACGAGCAAGTTATTTAATTCCGTCAATCATTAATCATCGCCGCGGTCCGTTACGTTACCCGCGAGCCCTCGTAATGAATATACGGATTAACGTTGTTCTCGTCCGTACTCGTTGCACGACCTGTACTACCATACGTCCCGTGTACGATCCAACGTGCATTTCAACGACGATAACGACGGCCCCGTAATAATTATTCGTCGTATCAGATGAACGAATATGGTGTGATGAAATATGCGCGGTGAACAGATGCACTTGCTTGCGGTCTGTGTTGGCGGGGCGAGTAGAGGAGGTTCGCCTACGCCGGACTTGGAAACGATGCGATGGGGAGAGCGAAAAGAAAAACCAGAAACGAAATCGTCGTCGAAAACCCCGTTGTACGCGGTGGGGGGGGGGAATGGCCGCATCCGAAGTGGGTCCAGAGATAAGGGGATTACTGATAATGAGCACTATCTGGGTCCGGGGGGTGCTAGGTGGGTCCGATCTCTTGTTCCCGATATTCGTGATTCTTCACAGCATCGGGCGCACACACCCAGATCAACGAAAAATGTATACAAAACTAAGGAAAAACGGATGTGATTTGGAGCCTATGAAATCGAATCTTAGAAATATGACATCTTATATCATTAAAGCTACACAATTTTCGTCGAAGTATAATGTATTACTCTATTAGTTTTAATTCTACATTCCGAGCTAGCGCTGTCCCTTCAACGCTCCCGGACCGAGGTAGGACGCTTGGGATCCAGCTCGGATTCCCCGGGAAAATCCGGAATATTTCGTCCGTTACAAGCGTGGAGACTTTCATTTCGCATTGTATTTTTTCACGACGAGCACGTCCAGTTTCTCGCACACGATTTGCTTGTGTTCCGTCGTATTTTACGGGCCCTCCGCGGCTTCGGAGGCCGTATCCAAAGCGCCGTACGTTCTCGTTTTTACGTTTTTACGCGCAACGCCATCCGCTGAGTACGTTTACTCCGGTGTTTGTGCGCGCGCGTGACGACTTGAAGGTTAGGAAAACACGCCCGGACCGCCCGCCCGCCGCTGAACCCGTACGATACCGCCGCCGTGGGAATCGGAAACGAGTTTGCGATCGGCCGTGTCGCGCGACACGATCGCCGGCATCAGTCCGTCCCGTTGCATACCGCGGTTACGGTCAACGCGATTCGCCAGCGGTCGCGTCATACCGTTCGAACCGACGACGATTCGGCCGTTTGAACACCGGTCGTCCGTCAACACCAGTTCGCAATACGAGCACGTATTGCGCGGAGCCGGCGCACACGTCCAACGAAACATCGCGACGGAAACCGTCCCGGGAAGCCAAAAACCTTTCCGCTCGTTTCGGTAACATTCAACGACTGCAACGCGATGTCGAAAACGTTTTACGGCTTCAGGTCGGACAGTCGAATAGATTTTGTGCGACGGGTTGTAAAATAACTAAACGCGTTAGTCACATGTTATTTGTTTTCCGCGGCGTTTTCTAATGGAGAAGAGAAGCGAATGCGTCCGAATCATAGAACCGTAATGATTTTATGCTGCCGCCGAGAGCGCCGACTAAAACGTATTAGTAGATATTTATCTACTCTGCACTAGACCGTGGTTCACAACGTTTTGTACGATATGTTGTATTTATTATTTCATTGTAATATTATATTATGAAATTATATTTAAAAAATAATATACTTACTATTCATTGTAGTTTTTATTGCAGCTTCACTATATATGCCTTTTCACTATAGTTTCTATGTTTATGAAATTTGTTCCATAATACGGCTTGTTTTTGGATTTTCGAAATCAAACACTCCATTTCAGTATACGTCCGTCCGTTATTGCGTTACGAAATGATTTGTTTTTCAAATGGTGCGGGGCGAGTGCGTCCAATGCGGCGTCGGACGCAAACACCATCCAAACTAAACTGGTCGTATCGTGTATAGAGAGGTTTGTTTTTAATTTCGGCCGCAACGCACGTAACGCGACCCGTTTGACGGATTTACGTCGGACACGGCGTAAGAGTCAATCGGAAAACACATTAGCTACGCGGCCCGAAGAACGGTCCCGCCGGAAAAAAAAGTTGTCTCGCAGGCGCGCGTTTGTACAGAATATGAATTACAATATACATATATGCGTTTTTTTACGAGGCGATTACGTCGGTAACGTCTGTCGGCCGGCTCCGTGCGTAGACCATTTTCCACCGCCGAGATCCACGCGCGTCGTAAATGGGACAAATGGTTTACGTACGTTTGTGATTTTTCCTTTCATTCCGTTTCGCGAGAACGGCGCGCATCATTCCCGTACAGCCAGCGGGACGGACGTGATTGTCGGCGGCCCGTTCGCATACGGACTACGCGTATCGTGCGCCAAAATGCGAGACGACGACCGTGTTTTTTCCTGCCGGCCCGGCGACAATCAAAAAAAAAAAAAAAAACGCACGACGACGGACCAGTTTTACAATGACGGTTGTCACCCGGTTCACGGTTTAAACCGGGTTCACGTGGAAACGCGCGTGTTCGCGGTCCGCCGAACCCGGTTGAAAGTGACGGAGTGTGCTTTGGACCATCCGCGCGGTCTGACGAGATACCTAGGTTCAGGGCGGCGGCCGGACAGGAAATCGAGGAAATCGCGTTCCTTCATCGGTCGCGGCCGTTCACCGTCAGAGGTCGCTGCCGCGCGCCGGTCGAGCCGACCCCGTCCGCGTCCGTCCGCGGGGCCAGTTTACCACGCGAGACGCGCCGTGCATCACGCGCACGCCGACCTTCCCGTTCCGTCTTCGCCGTCTCTTTCCGTCGTCTTTGTCTTTAATTTTTTTCCGTCGTCGTCGTCGTCGATTCGCACGCGCACACGGACGGTGACAATACAACGTAAATACGGTTCGGCGAGTGCGACCGACGGACGATGCGGTTAAACGCCACGCGACCCGGACCCTCGAGGCCAGCGTGATCGGTTACGCGTTTTACCGCCATCCCCACACACCCCCGCCGCAGCCGCCGCCGACGCTTTTTCTTCGAGTTTCGTTTGTTTCTCGCGTTCGCGGACATGAAGGTCTCCGGCTTCGTGTGCCTGCTGATAACGGTCCTGTGCCCCGGGTCCAGGGCCGATGACCTGAACGACCTGACCGGTAACGCGCGGTGCCCGTGGCTGTGTTCGTGCGATCAGGCCACGGCCGACTGTTCCAGAAAAGGCCTGGACGAAGTGCCCAAAAACCTACCGGCCGACATCGAAAGACTGTGAGTAGCGATCCCGTGTCCGTAACAGCCTTAGGAAATGTCCGTTTTCGACTCGAATGACGCGGTCCGAACGTCCCTAAAAGGGTTATGACGGATTCGCGACAAACCCTTTTGTCTTCGGTCGAACGTTGACCTCGTTGCTACTCCCCTTCCCGCGAGTTCCACGTAGAACTGGTTTTTTGTTTCGGTAACTGCGGACACATCCAGCCACACACGTTCGTTTTCAACCCCGTTTTTGAATCGTTTTCGTCGCTGGTATAGAAAGAAACGTGTCACAACGGATTACTCTCGTACCGTCGTGAATCCCATTATTATAAACATAACTCGGTCGCCTGTATAATTTCGGTAATTCAATCGTAATCTTGTACGAAAAGACTATCTACAAGTCTTTATTTTACGTGTTTGATATTGTTGGAACTGTACTTCATTATTCGGATGACGCAGCTTTTTCTCAACGTGTAATTTTATTTCTACACAATCATCGTGTTCTTAAAAGACAAATGAAATAAACGCGAATTCTTCACTTGTATTATCAAAAAAAAAAAAAAAAATACCTCAGTCATCGTAATCATAACCACCTACGCGTTATTAAAAAAACAATATATATGTATATATAGATACTTATAATACAATATGCGTTTCAACGGTCGCAATTTACATTGTCAAAAGAAAAAATAATAATAATCAAACTCCCGTAGGTACACAATTTTGTCGAGGGGTTTTTTTTTCTTCGAATTATTTCTCGTAATGGAAAATGAATTTTTCGGACCGTAATTCGTTTATTTTCGTTCATTCTCGTTGTCCTTAACAGTGTCGGTTTGATGAAGAGAAAAGAGAAAACGGCTAAGCTCGTGACCGAAACACAGACCCGTTGTCGTTTCTCGTAGAATCCGTAATAAAACGATCCAATAAAATCAACAAGCGCAGTCGAGCAGTTATAAAACGAAATGTATGCATTTCGGATCGGTGCGAAAACGTTCACGGTTATCAACGTAGATGCCGATCAATTCGTGTTTTTGCGTTCCGTGCAAAACGTATCGTTTTCAATTGCCCTAAATGTTTACTTGTCGCTGCGTGATCATATGGTCAAATTAAACATTCCGAACGCGCTTCACGTTGCGATCATAAATGTTGTCTAACGTGGCCGAAGATTAATTTTTAAGAAACCGAAATAGACATTGCCTAACGCGTCGCGCGGCAATTATCAAAAACATTAAACGCGTCTATATATAGGTATATATAGGTATGTCGAAACGGCAATAATATTTTTTATACGATATGCACGCGTACACGCTGCACACGTTGGATCCACTCGACTGTTATGGCTTTGAAACGGGGAGCTTTTTCTTTTTCCGTCGGTATCTGAGAGCGATTTTTCGACTGGATAAGAGCCAATGTCCGCGCGGGTTATGATTGATACGATAGAGAGACGACCCCTCCGTTGGCACACGCGGACGGGAAATCGTATTTTAAATACACGCGCACAGCGCCGCATAACGATCACCGGAGAGATTTGTTTTTTACGGCATAATATTCGTCGTCGTTGTACGTACGTCACCAGAATAGAACGGTTAAAAGTCCTGTTAAAATAAAACGGTCGTCGTCGAGTGGATCCGGCCGTTAACAGACGACTTACAGCTGGCGGTTAAAAAAAAACCTTGTAATCACATTATCACCCCTCGGAATGCATGTTTGTTTTTGTTTTTGTTTTTGTTTTTTTTTCTGGAAAAGCAGTGAATTTTTACGCTTACCCCGCTGGTCGTGACCGTCTTTTTATCCAGACACGACGACGACGTCGTCATGTCCTCGCGGCGCGACCGCGTAATCTGGCCGTAACATCTTGTCAAGTGAATTTATGACGATACACGAAGCTCGTTGTTACCAACAGCAACTTTTTCTTTCCTTTTATTTTTTATTTTCTTTTTTTTTATCCATGAACTAGCAATGAGAAATCGTAAACAACTGATGAATATTTGTACGCGTCTGTACGTGTATAGTATTTTTTCTTTTGCAAAAAGTCTCGTCAGTGTGCGAGAAACGGAATATCATGGTACGCTGGTCGCTTGGTTTCCACCATTGTATTCGTGCGTACGGTCGAAATCTGTTTTGACGAAACTCCATTTTCCGTTTTCGACGGGCGAGAAGCGTGTGTGTAAAACCTGTACGTACGTAAAGTGCGCCGGACCGGAACGGGTGTTTTGGCGAAGAAAACGTTTTTCGCAGTACATTTATTTACCTGCACGCGCATATATATATATATATATAAAACGGTATGAAAATTATTTCGTCAGAATATAATACGTACACCTTCTCTGAACGAAATGAAACACTACGCCGTTAACACTCTACTGCAGTTGATTTCGTGTTTAATAAATATTCGACGGTCAAATAGTTGTTATTTCGATAGACTTGGTCAGACACGTTATCGCATTTGAAATGTCATTGCTTTTTCTGGAAAAGAGAATAATTTCCGAGTTGACGATACGATTTTCGTCGGGTTTTCGAAATAAAAGTGTCTACAACGATGCCGTATAGTCAGATGCCGGGCAGGCCGTGCGACTCGCAACGACAATCGTATTTTCGTTGAATCGACTAATCAATAATAACTTCACATGAGTGCGGTCGTCAGTGTTTGGATTAAATAAAGAAACACTTTAAACTAATATTTGTAGAAGACTGTTTATAGTTTATAACGATTTAATTATTTAAGTACAATTTTTTTTTTTTAATCGTCAAGAAATCTCAGACTTTTAAAACATTTAACGAGTGTGTCCAAAGTGTTATCAGTTTTTTTTTTTTAAATTAATAACACGTGCATGTCGACTGTCTGTTAGGTTTTTTTTTGAATTTACGTTTGATTAATATTTGACATTATAATTACGGTTCAGTATCTAGAAACGTGCATGTTATTTTGTCATTTATTAACACGAAGATGGGCAATGGGTACCGACAACACTGTAAACGCACTTGTATCGTTCCGGTCATATCGGTACGGCGAGCAAGCAGTGTTGCTGTATAGTAATATATGACTTCTGAAAATGACGATAAGAAATGTAGCTCGTTCCTCGGAACAATTAAATAATCGCACCGTAGTGTCATGTCGAGTTGTTATCGATTTATTTCGAACGTCCGGTGTGAAGTAGGGGAATACGGTTTGTCCTGCCGGAAGAACATGAATCCATTTGTAATTTGCTCCTCGTATTCATTCCGTTACGTGCAATTGGTATACCGGTTATCCCGAGTTATTCTCGTGTGTACGTTTGGTTTTTTCATTAAACTCGGATGGCCGCGCGCGGGCGGTCGATCTCGCCAAACGTCAACGCGCGTTTGAAACCGCGTTTCGCACCGCCAGACACAAATTCGGACGGCACTTCCGAGTTTTTCCGTCCCGAACAACCGTGATTCCGTGTCGTCTGTCGTTGTGAAAATAATCTTCTCGCGCGCACCGTGCCACTCTTGTTTGTCATTTACGTAGTCTCGAATTAGCACGCGCACCGCGGGGACGGTAATCGTGACGGAGACCACAACGCGGTCCCGAAGCCGTTGTCACGCACCGTTTTTGCCTCCCGTTCCGGGGCCGTACTCAGCTCCGCCGGGTCCCCTCCTTCGCCCCTTTTTTTTCTCTTAGGGTTAGGCCTGATTTTCAAAACGAGAAGCCTGTCTGATCACACGTGAAAACTAATAATCAAATGGTTCCTATATCGAATGCCCATTGCAACCGTATTGTTTCGACGTGTTCTGTTTTCTCACATTCATTTTAATGTAGTTTTCAATTTTGTGTAGTACGCTTTTGAGAGAAAATCAGATAGTACGCGGACACGTGCCCGTTATCTAAACTCCAGCCCGGGGTCTGTCAAAGCCCCTTTAAAAATAGACTTAGGACCCGGTTCTGGATATCGCGGAAACCGTTTCTGTCTTCGCGCTCGTCGTCACTTCACGCGTAGGCCAGTAATCGGATTCGTCGATCTTATTTATTTTTTTTATCACCATGTACAATATGTAGCCAATAGATTTCCGGTTCCGTAGTGACTCACCAAGACGTACGAAAAACGTTTGAAACACTAAACGTCCTATAACGTTCGACTTATTGCAGCAAGAAGTCCGCAGTAGGAATATTTTGAAATCTAGATAAACATTTGTGGCGATTAATTGATTGGCGTTTGTGTAACGTTTCTCAACAGAAATACATTTACAGTCTTACAATTTGGTTTAAACGCGTTTTGTTGTGTGCAGTCAAAATAATAATCCGTTTTTAATTGAATTTTAAGTTATTTATAATATGTAAGGTGTTCTTAACGTTTTGATAATTATTATTTCGACGTTTTATGTGTTTTTACTGAATGCAATTAAAATATTTAATGGTTGAATTTACTGGAATTTCCTTTCCGCGTGCTTACCCAAAATATCGTAAAATTATTTAATTCAAACAAGAACAATCGATTTCAATAATTATATTGAAAATCACGTAATAGTTTTAAAGTATTGAAATAGATGTTATGGCACTCGAAGATATAAAAGAAAAAAACCAGACGATATTTACGAGACCATATCTCAAAATTATTATTTATTTATTTTTTTTTTAAAATAATTTCAATGTCTTTAACCCGAGTACCAAAACGATGGAAATTTAAAACACGGCGAAGCGGAGAGACGAGCAAAACCTCTAAAACGATCCATAAATAAACGAATAATAATAAAAAAAGAAAGAAAAAAACACGTTCCGAATCTCGGTAGATCGTTGTTAGTGTTGTGGGGGAAGGGAGGGTGAAAGAAAAAGCGTCGTACAAAAAAGACGACGTCGGGCACGGGTGGCGGCGGCGGTAGGGCGGTGAATTCGTCCGGACAATCGGACCGCGGCTAACGCGAGACGTGTGTGCCGCGGCATAATATAACCAACAATGTGATATTTCGTTACCGTTCGCGGGGGCCGTGACGACGCTTAAAGTCGTACGTACCGCGTTTATGGTAATCACGGATTTCGGTTACGGGGGGGGCGCGCGCGCGTGTCCGAGCCGCTCTCAGGTACACGTAATAACACTAACGACGCGGGAACGTCCTCCAAAGACGACGCGTTTTACGGCCAGTACGTGATGACGCGCACGTCGGGACGCTTACCGGTGGTAATCCGGTTGTCCGTGATACGATGAATGTAAAAAACGACGACGACCCGGTCGGCTTAAGTCCCCCCGCGCGTAATTATTGTCGGCCGAGGTGGCCGTGGGCGAGGGGGGCGAGGGGAGGGAGGAATTATCTTTTTTGTTCGGGCCGATAAAACGGCGCACGCGTGATGTTTGCCGCGTTTTTCGTGGAGTCCGCCGCCGCCCGCGCGTCGTCGTCGTTTATGATTTCGTTATTTATTGCGCGCGCGCGCGCGCGAACGTTACGTTTTCGGATTAGCAGACGATTAATAATGTGCGCGCGTAATTGTCAGATAAATTCGCCGACGTCGTGTCCCGTCTACGTTCCGCGTGATAACGTTCGATGACGCGGACGTTGACGGGGACGGTTGGCGATTTCTATGAGAGACGCGTTCTGTTCCGACGGCCCGCGGTGGAAATAACGTGGTCGTCGTTCGTCTCGTTCCGAGCAAATCGTTTTAAAACTACAGTTTCCCCAACGACGTGTTTTGGAACTGACAACGAAATCGTTCACCGAGTCGCGTGCGCACGCCTTAGCACGGGGTCCCCCGACTGATTTCTTCGCGATGCTACGTTCTCGGACGGACGATAATTTCCACGCCGGCCGAATTCGCGATCTCAAGTGTCGGGCCGCCTACGCGTTTCACGGGTTTTACAAACCGTTCGGTCTCGTTTTGGAAACGCGTTACGCGCACACCAAACGATATCATACCGTCTGCACAATACGCGGAGTACGCTCGAAATCATCCGAAAGCCCGCTGGTCGGCCAACGCTCGCGTTTACCCTCGGAAACAGACAACCGTCACGCCGTTTAGCGTCCGTAAAACACGCGGGAAATAAGAGTAGTGCTCGGGAAAAGGTAGCCCCGTGTCAGAAACAACGGGGGTAAGCCCGCGCTCTTTGAAACGCGCGTCGTTCTCTCATTGTTTTACTGATACCCTACTCGACCTTTGTGTAGGTCACATATTTTCCCGGTCGAAATAAAAAAAAGTAATAAACAAATGGCGGCGTACGAATGGAAATGCGAACCGAAATGGGCCGAAACGACGGTTCCCGGAGCGAAGTTACGTACGATTCGTGTAGTGCGGCGACGTCGTTCGCGCGGAAAGTCTGCCGAATCGGCGTCACGGGTAATTCTTATTCGATCGTTTGGGTTTTGTCGATCCACGATCCATTCGTCGTGTATCGCGGGCGATAAGTCTCCCCGTTCGCGTCGAATGTGTTTTTCCGATATCGCGGAAACGCGCGTGTTTGAGTGTCGTTCACTACCGGGCGATAAAAAAAAATATACAATAAACATAGATTCGTGCGTGTGTGCGCGTGTCTAAGGACACGTGGGATTTCGACCGCCTCCGCACAATATATATGTATATAAGTTTATCGGCTTAATACTTTCGAATATCGTTGTTTTAACGTGTTTGTACGTCACTTGCGTTTTACGTTTACGGACGGCCGACAATAAATTTCCGGTGGAAACCGAATGTGTCACACACGAGTTTATTGTCGACCGGCTCCGTCCGATGCAACGGAATGTTAATACTGTGTTCATTCGGACGAAAATCCGTTCCAAACCTGGCCCGTCCGATTTAAGGATCGGATTAAAAACCGTTTTGATGTTTTCCATTCGTGACCGCGTCCGGTTTCGTTTTTGACGAATTCTCGGTTCGCGATCGTCGCAGCGAACACGGACTGAACATCGGGACGTACCGACGCGTAATTATTTCGAAACTACACGACGCTTCGTGGGCAGCGCGGAACACACGGAACGGGAACCGTCGTCGTCGGGATTTTCGCCTCGGCCGACGATCACGGCGGAGCTTCAACGGACGGCTATCGAACGAGCCATCATGTCGTGCGCGGAAAACAGTCGGATTGTTGTTATCGTTTTTTTATGGTTTTCGCGGTGACACGTTTTTTTTTTTTTTTTACCGACTCGTCCCCACACGGCGTGTTTACCGTCAACGTTGTTCCGGTTTTCGTCGCGCCGCACGTTAAAAAATCGTTTTCTACCGGACACGCGAGTGTATATTAGTGATTCGCCCGTTCGAGTCGACTCCGAGACCGTGCCGAACCACTCGTAGAGAAAACCGTTGGACGTTACGTATATAAATATATGATGTCGTGCGTGTGTGTTTATAAAAAGTCCATTAGCACAAATATTTTGATAACCACCTGTCAGGTGCACGCGCGAGAGACGTTCGTGTCAACGGGACCGAACGCGCGCGCGTATTCTTCTCGACAGACTCATGGACCCGACGGGAGGGGATTGGATGATTGATGATACAATCAGACGGTGTTTGTACAGAAGACCAACACGAGAATGTTGTAATTAATTTTCTCGACCTTATGTGAACAGTAATCTCGTATACGCGTCGACGTGTGTTTTGTAACTCTTGTTTTCGGATACATAATTTCACATGCAAAGAGCAGGCAGCATCGTTTATATATATGTATAAGGCTTCGCGTTTTTATAGGCACCCGAACATGGTGTAATTTTATGTACTTGTCGTCGTCGTCGTCGTGTTTACTTTACGAATATCTCAAAATCTCTCCCCCTTAAATTCGACGGGAATTGCGCATTGTCACGAACAATATGTCACAATTACCACAACAGATCTTGCACATTCTCCAGTTTATTTTTGTTTTCTACTCTCGTACTGCTTTTATGTGGGATATTATTTATATATTTTATTTTTCAATAAAATCAATAATACTATAATGCAATGGAAATCACGATTCACGATTATTATTGTACGGATCTATTTTTATATATAACTAGTGGATTTTTTTTTTTTTTTTGTGAGCTTACGTATTGTTTTATAAATATAGTTTATAGCAGTAGCGGTGCCTAGTCGAGTATGCGTTTATAAAAGGGACTGCAGAAGTCGTATGATGTTTTGCATGCGCACTTGTAAATACGAGAGAGAAAAAATGATTGAAAAATGATTTAAACGTGCGTCGTTATAACAGTCGGAGTACTTGTGTATAATGAAACGTTCCATAAAACGTTTGAAAATAAAACGTATAATGTTCATAACGAAATAATTCGACGTTTTTGTTCGGAAACACTAAATAACAATTTCAATATTTTACTGCGGATTTAATATATAATATTCGTATGTGTCATTGACAACACGCACACGCGCAATCCGTTGTTTCCACACTGTCTTTGGCGGTTGGCGATAAATATTACGAACAGTTTTTCATTTTGCGAATTTCAAACTACCCGCACACACATTTTTTGTGCATATACATATATTCACAAATCTATACTGTATAAAGAAATAATAGGGCCACCTATTACTCAAACTCGTCCGTTGTTTATCGTTATAACTGTACTCCAAGCCCATCTATGTTCGAGAAATATATTACACGAAGCCACTTTCGTCACATTTATATTATATACGTTCAAGCTTTTGTAGTATTTCTTCGTCGACGGCACGTATTTAAAACGAATGACGTATTATATATATATATATATATTTTATATCGTTTCAGATGAGGATGTTATTCATTCACGGCTTTACGCGTTCGTTTTTTTTTAAGTGGTCTGATTATGAACGACATCAGTATAGTGGGCACATTTATCTATATAACCGTTAACTACCGTACGCGGCGCACGGTTTGTACATACGGTAGATACTATTACTATTATTATTATTATCGTACTAATATCGTTTGTCAAATAGGTGGATCACGTTTATTTTGGAAATTATCTGATTTTGTTAAAAAATATGTGTAAACAAATTTAATGAAAAGGGATTATAGAGGACAGTACATATATGTATAGGATAATATATAATAAATATGACGGATTTATTTTTATTTATGGACGCGTGTTGTAGAAAGTTTAGCCGAATTTTTTTAATAGATTAATTTTGAATTCAAAACATTTTCGTTTGACGCACTAAACTATTCATTTAAGGAGAATTATCGAAATTAAAAAATATTTACACGATGAGCCGTATTTATGTAATTTTTGTTTTGTCGTCAAATCGGACGCGTCACTTACCGGCTGGATTCCGAATTTAAAAGATTTGTCCTTTTATTACTTAAGTGACACATTTTATTACCAATGAAAATACGGAGATTTTCATATATTTTTAATTAAATTCAAACTGTCACCGGGTGTAAACCGTAATGTGAATAAACTTTTGAGAAAACTTTCATTTATATTATACCTTTATTGATTGTACAATACAAGCGGCGGTTAGAAATGTTTTTCATTAAACAATAATAATTTGTATGTAAAATAGTTCGAGATGCTGGAAATAAATATTTCATTTGTGGCTATATACAAGATGATTTTTGTTATTATGATTCAGCGATTATCAACCAATGTTGTAAAAAAATTATGTTCCCACGCGTCATACCTTAAACAAATGTAAACTGTTGATTTTTAAATGGCAATCGAATTTTTTCTACACCACGTAACAGAATTGAAACAAGTAATTACAATTTTTTTTTCGATTTTCAGATTCAATATTTCGCTTATGAATCATTCCTACTCTGCTTTGAAATTTGATAATAGTACTAAATCGCTTTGTACGTAACTCGGTGAAAACGGTAATACCGTACACCTTACATTACAAATATAAATGCGTATTGTTTGATAAATATTAGATAGTGTGGTTATAATTACGTCGATTTGAATGGCCATTTCAGCGTCTTAAAATTAAACGCTTATTATTCGAGATTCTTTGGCTTTATTTAATTCAACACGCGCGAAGTTCCCATAAGAACACATTTCTTAAGTGTTTATAATTGAATTCGTAGGTCACCATTTAAAAATCAAAATGCGATATATAGTTATGACGAATAATGGACGGATGTAAAAATATTAAAATTTTAAACGAATATAGAACGGAACGTGCGAAGAATGTTCTAGGGGAAAAAATGTTTTACGTTTCCCAAGTTGTAGCCAGGATCACGATAAAAAAACATCACTTTGTACATATATATATATATATAAATACTCGTACGTATGAATAAAATGTTATAATATTGTCGGTCACGATCCATTGAGAAAAGAACGTGTCAAATATCGTACTGCACGCACGAGCTTATCGGATTAAATAATATTGTACGTGTATAATACACACACACACACACACACACACACACACACGCATGCACACGGTGAAGTTTGTCTTGTATAACTACAATATAATAATAACGCGTAATCGGATTATCACGCGTACGTCGACAAGACGGTCAAACGGGCGTGTAGGGATTACGGACCGATGGGTTTTAAGTTTTAACCGGCTGGGACTGGGCCGGAGGGAAAATCGTCGTGCGCGTATTATAACAGAAACGATACCGGCGTGTGCAAGTAGGCCGCACCACACGTTTTTCCGCCGTCGCGCAATACGAGAAATCAATTATTTATTCCTCTCCGTCGAAATCCATCTGTCGCGTTCATACGAACCGAAAACCATAGAAATCGACGTCCGTCGCGCGGTACCTACGCGTCTGCAGTTTTAAAACCGAGTTTAAATAAATGAACGTAACGGGTGGCCGGCCGCGAGTGGATTTCGGCTAACCTAACCTACTGGTGAGTAGTATTGTTATTCGGAATTCGAAAACAACTACCTAGATACAGTTTGATATCGAAACATGACGCACGTCAAGGTCATCGTTCGAGCACTACACGAGAAAGTGTTCACGAACAAAACAAAACGCATCGTCTCCAAAACAATACGTTTTTCGCGTCGCGCTCGGAATCTAAAAAAAAATTAAAAAAATGTGTTGTCAAAGAAAATGTTGCGTTCTCTTCTCCGATAATTTCGGATGATTCATTAATTTTACAACGCTCCTTTTGAATCGTACGTATCGATTTCATTATCGGTACCCTAGTAATTTCGAACCATGTTTCAGACTTAAACGCGACTCGGCTTTTATTAAAACGCTCTTTGTCTATTTCATCGCGTTGTATGTTTTGAAAACACCGCTAAATGTTATGGTACGACGAGTTTGTACCGTCATTCGAAACGAATCCCTTTTATTTAAACAGAATACGACGAAATGTTTTCAAACAGGTTGTTTTTCAATGTGGACGTTTTATTTTTATTTTTAAATAGACGTTTTTGCGGTAGGCGTTATCAAAATTAGGCCATTTGTAGTAGATGGCTGTTAATCGGTCAAATATCAGTCTTGTAAAGTATTCGAATTCTCTTGTTCAAATAAAAGTATTTAAACACGTGACATATAATATTATTCTAAACTGATTTTAGCGTGTTTGTTCGAATATGTATTTCAAAATGCTATTTTCCGCGTTTTTTATTCTTGTCGCAGAATATTTTCGGTAAAATGTAAAAAAACAAATCCAAGACGATATAGTCCTGTAATCGTCTTTGTTATCGTTATATTATGTATAGTAGTCAATTTTGGTTCTACGATAGATTTGTTTTCCATTGTGTATATATTATTTTAAAGTCAACCCTTTATTATTATCACTCTCTTGTTCGGAGGTCGAAAGTCAAATAGCGCCGTTATAAAAAATACAAACTTTGTAACGCTACTTATGGAAAAAACGTGTTGTATTCATACGCGGTGTACAGTATTCGAATAAATATTTTAAATACACATTTTTTCAAAAGTACGCAATTGGTCATGAAAAAACATGTGTACGACTTTACACGGAAATATTTTCGTTGTTGCCGTAAAAAGATCCCAATCAACTGTTATATAATATATACCTGATATGAATTGTGTTCAATTATGTGCTGCCGATATTCAATTAATATTCGTTATGCAAATCAGTCGGACTGTATTGACTCCGCGAGTTCAGGGTTTCGATCAATTTTAGAAAATAATTCACGACCGAAATGTAATAACGGGTAAGAGAGAAAAAAAAGAGAGTTTTTTTTTTTAATCAAACGCGTACACGGTTTACATTTGTGCATTTATCATAAATTCCGTATATTCGCTGTTAAATTTTACAAGCATTTTTCATTTGTTTAATATCGTTCTGGGCGGGGGAATAAAACTCGATCGTATACACAAACACCAGTGTAAATATATTAAATTGGATTAAAGTGTTAAAAAGAAAAATAGCGGTCTATCGAATCGATATTAATACGTATTTTTTCCCGACCTCGGACAGATACTAAAACTAGTGAAATTTATAAAAACGAAATGTCCTTTTCGTTTAAATTATAGATATAAGTTGAACAATATTCATAGTCATGCCAGGAACTCGTGTTGGAATTGTATTCAACATGTTAGCTGGAAGTAAATCACACTTTATCAGCCAAAACGATCGGTAGCTCGTTATTGTAAATTTAATGTTATCGTGTGGATTTTATTGACAGTATACAAAGGAACAGTCGCCATAAACAGAGCGTAAAGTGTTTGTTCATAAACATTCGGTTTAGACGTATAGAACTATAAAAATCCGAATTCAATAAAAATATTTTCAAATCTATTTATCAATTTAAGCGATATTTATAATTATTTTTAGTTTTCGTAAAAATAATTAGTCTATATATATGTATATTTTGTTTTGTTATTTCATCGAACGTCATATCTCATCGTTAGATATTTTACGGTATTATTTTGATGATAACCCATTACGGAGTTAGGAAGTCCGGAAGATAACGCAATATTTCGTTTGATCGCGGTCACATTTCCGTTACGAGACGTACATGTCAAAGACCACTGTCGTGACGGAACGGTAACCGTAAGAAAAATGCTCTTTTCAAAAATGGCCGGACAAAGATCAAAGACCTCGCGGAGAAATTATGTTTCCCGACACGAGCGCGCGGCGCGTAGAAACGAGAAAGGAAAATGCGGTGCACACGTCGACCGGTTGGTGGAATATAACGTCGTCGCCGTAACCCCTCGCACGGACTTTTCGTTTTTTCTTTAACTTCAAGTTTCTCTTTATTGTTTGCCTGCAGGAGGTTTTCTCGCGTTCCGATTTCAATTTCGATTCATAAGTGTCGACGTTACGAACTTAACGATTTTCGTTTGCAAGAGCGAAAAAAAAAAAAACGTTATTTTATTCAGATTTAATCAAAATTCCGTATGATATTTCGAACGGAAAACGAAGGGCGTAAAAATATGAAAAATAAAAGTATAGAAAAAGGAATGTCTAGAGCGCTCTCGGACGTGTGACGGCAGGGAAGGGTGTGATAGAGGGAGAAGAACTCGGGCAACAGACAGTTCTTATTACACTTCATGTTGACCTTATATATACGCAGTTCGACGTCTCGACATATTTCCACCCAACCCCCTCCCCCCCCCTTACACGCGCGTAGGCACGTAGCGGGACGTGTCGACGGTCGTTTTCGAATCAAATTCGACTTTCCACATCGACGCGCAATCATATCTCAGGTAGTTCGCTCGCTCGGCGTCCGGATTTAATTCTCTCCGTGTCTGCGAGTTTCCACCGGAACGATATGGCCGGGGCGTCGGTTTGTTTGGTTTCTCCGACCCAGAGTGATTGCCACGAGGGACGTTGACGATAATAAACCGAACCAGCCGTCCGGGCTATAACGACGAACGGGTGCCATCGACGTGCGTGTCTTACGACCGCCGGAGGGAGGCGTGCGCGTCAACGGGCGTACGGGACCGGTGACGTTTAATGTCGACACGAGACGCGTCCGACCGAGACTGTTCTGTAGGACACACGGTTTCGTCGTTTCTCGGACACTTGGATGACGTCGAATTTACGTTCGCGTTGAATGAAACATTGGCACAATAAGACCAACGGGCACGTAACCCGGATACGGTCAACAATCGATCCGACGACCGCTGTGTTTGGCCGTACGTGAACATGTGCGGTAATGCCGACGCGAAACCGATATCGCACACTCCGTCACTGTCCCGCCGCGGTTATTGCGTGTCGTCAATTCGTTACCTTGGGGAGGGGGTTTTTTTTCTCAAAGTTTAGACACGCGGTCATCCGATTCGCTTCTGGCAGATGACGCATTTTGCGTAGTCGAGTACTTCGCGTGGTCGGTATTTAAAACGTCACTTAAAACTCTACATTAAAAATTCGACCAAGTCGTAGAACGAAAAAATTCACATTGAACTTCCATACGGGGAAACTTGAATCGCGACAATAGTTGCAAACAGTTTTTAAAATGTAACAAATCTCGGACGGAGTGACCGCTCAAAATAAAGTTCGAAAAAGAAAAGTTCAGAGACTACAAAGCATAATTGGATATAATTTAGAAATAAAAACACCGTCCGAAAAATCTGACGTTTGACATTGTGGAAATTTTTATTTATTTTTTTTAACTACTTATTATGATTTATTTTTTCAGAATACAAAATTAATGATTAATTTATGTTAGTATAAAAACAAAAACCATGATTATATTTTGCTTATTCGGTTTTTAATTTTATAAATGTTTCGTTGTAAAATACAACCATGCAGTTCATGCGAATCGCGTTAAAAACGGGGTGGACGTTTGAATGATCGTTATAAAAACGCGTTCGTGTTTGTGTACACAGTAAAATTAACAGAAATATCTAATTAATATTACATATTAGTTTAATTGGATTTTTAATTATCAACGCGAAAATATAATTCACCATATTCACCATACGTATGCTAAATAGGTATCAAAAATGTTTTAAACTTACCAGTTATAAGTCGACCGTTTTATATATTGATAAAATTATCTTCCGCCGTACACGTAATTTATTTTCCCCGACGGAACTCGTTTTTGTACTGTTCATTATTATTATTAATTGATTATTATATGCGCGCTATTCGTTGATTTATTATATTGAAATTTTAAAGACGGTTGATTGAAAAGAAAAAAATAATAATAAAAAATTGCCGTGATCGGAATATTGTGTTATTATTAATCGATTCACGCGTTGTTCTAATAAGGGAACTAGCATTTTATTATTTGGACGTTAAAAACGCCTTTCTAAAAAAAATCATATCTGATTGTCGTGCAAACGGGTAATAACCGAACGTGTATAATAACCTACCAGTTAATATACTTAAGTTACGTACGTTTTCATATACGCGAACCGGATTACATAATAATTTAGAGACGATAAAAATCGACGTTATTGGGCAGTAACGAATAAAAGAATATAGAAGCGATTTTAAAGCGCAGTTGTTGATCGGCCGTGAGCAGTTTTCAGATGTTTATACGCGTTCTAAATTAATCTAAATTAATTCTAATTTAATTCCCGTCGAGGGAATCGGAAACGGTGTATTTTTCGCACTATTTTACATATAAGATCTACAAGAAAATCCGACCACTCGTAAGTGATCGAATTTCATCCTGAAAATTGATTTGAACACGTCTTATCTTCACGAAAAAATAATTTATACATTATTTAACGTACAAACATTTAATCTACACCCACGATTACCTAGGATTGAAGGCTGATGAATCGAAACAGTTTTTTTATTCGAAATCAAACTGCGTACTGTAGGCGATTTCTGTCCGGCTTTTCGGTTTAATACGTCGTACGAAAATTAATTGGCGGATTCGGAAACATTCTTCGTTGACTCGATCAATCGGCCGGTCTCGTCCGTACGCTGAATACGTGTAATTAAAACCGAAAACTGTTAAATTTTATCGTCTGTCTGGCGTCTTGTTACGTATAAATCTACTGGCAAGCGATACGTTTCGAACGCGTACAATATATTTTTGCACGACTCGCCCGCTGCAGCGACCACTTTGTCATGGCGAACAGCAGTACAATAAAGAGCGCTTTTTCTTTGTATTGTCCTGCGACCTCGGTACAATGGGGTATACCCTTCAATTGGTCGGCCGCGAAAAAAAAAAAATCCTATTGTTTCCGTTTCAATTCACAAATCATAATTTATGTAATAATTTGTTCGCCGACGAGAGAGAGGAACGATTATTTCATTTCGGCCACGCCGACGGGCTTTATACACGTATACACACACACATACACACACACACACACACACACACACACACACATATATATTATATATGCTGTGGGAATATCGCGAGGTCATAAGTGGGTACGATCGGCCGTCGAATTCGTTATGTGTCCGGAATAACGCGTTAGGTCGATTTCGGACGCGAAAAGCTCTCCGACAACGCCTCTTTTTATTTTCGTATTTTTTTTTTGTTTTTTTTTTTTTGTTTCGGAAATAAAAAAAAATCGGTACGCCTGTTCGTGGCGCCAATCCCGTTAAGCCCGAACGTCCCATTATTTCTCACCCTTTTTCCAATAGCCGCGACAAAAACAGAATACTATATGTATATAGATATACTACTCGTATTATTTATATGCCGTAAAAAAAGGCTTAACTTACATTTAAATATTATTACGGGTCTCGCGTATATACGTGTATTATAAATACGCGTCCATTTAAAATTCTCTCACGCGTGCGCCCGCGTCATGCAGTTTGCTTTTTCTCTCTACATATATGTATATACATATATATATTCAATATATATATATATATTTATCGAATATCGATTAGAACGTATGACTATTCATAAATTGAAATCGATCGAGCGGTGTACGAAAAAATTAATTATAACATTGTATTTTTTCCAAACGGAAATATGCGTATTGCGTTAACCGGCTCTGCAGGGCCACCGCCATTTTACAAAGAAATTAATTACTATCGTACGGACGGTATTATCGTGTGTAAAGCATGTCATAGACGACGTTTACACCGATCCAGCGAAACCCGGTGAAATAATATTTTATCACGTAACCGCACACGACACGTTGATAAGTGACACTCGATTAACGTATATTCTATTATTGATATTTTCACCACGTTTACCACGCGAGTGACGATTTATATGTTCCTGAACAATACTTTATTTATTTTTTTCTTTTCAAGTCGGGCGGCTTGATAAACTATTTCGACTAAGTCCAAGGCTGGGCATTGGCGAGCTGAGAATTGAAATCAAACCACCCAACGCGTCATGTTTTTGTCGAAAAACCAACTTAATAGGTTATTGTTTTCGGCGGACTACAAGCTATTGTTTTTATAAATTGATCGATCGAAATCGAATTGATGTTATTTACATAGTGTTTGATAACATAAATACGTTCGTTGATTTTTCATCGAATACTTAATATAATATATGTGGTTCTGCGTCTTGAAAATATCACTTTAAATGTAATTCAGGCGACGAAAATCAACGATATGAAAAACAACGATTCGGGTTTTTATCATTTCAGTAGAATTTATTATACGAATGTGATTATTTAATCGTTTTAATTTCAAATTGATTTCCACAGAATGTATAGGTATGTAAATAACACTGTCAAACAATAATAATCGACTTCAGTATTCGCTCGTCGCGTCTTATCGTCATCTCTCTCTCCATACCGACTCGATTTTAGTTTCTATTGTAATTTGTAACTCTGTACCTACGTGTGTGCGTACACGAGAATAGTCATTATTTGTCTTTGTGATATTTATTGAAACTATATTAATTAAATGGAATAACGTCGAGATTATATATATTATATATACGGAGTGTTATCAAAATCAATTTTTTTTAAATTTTTAGTCGTTTTGCGGTTACAAATCGAGTACGTTAAAATCAGAACAGTTTTGTCTTGATTTCATATGTTTTGTTTTTACAAATGTTAGCGAAAAATGTTAAGTGCGGCACGTGATTTTACGTTAGAACTTCACACTTGTATATGTAGACACGACGATTTAAAATCACAGACAACCGATTTTAATAACAGTGTTCATTATGGTATTAGTGTAAAACGAAATGCGAACATATTTATAAAAATATCAATATAAAGTTGGTGCTTTTAATTTTTCGTACATAACCTTAAAACGATTGAAAACATACAAAAAATTAAAACACAATCAAAAACGAAACATTCATTTTTATACCCGTTGCAAATTGTATTTTTTTTATTTTTCGAATGTATAACCCATTTCGATTTGCGGGGCGTGCTAGAAAAATAATATATACGATTGTCCATAACCGAGATTGAAATAAAAGGAAATTTTATGTTCTGCGCTCGCTGTCGTGCACACCGCATCAAACTTCTATTTGTATATTTGATGAGAGTATATATTGTAAAGTATCGAATGCAAACAATACACTGCCGTCGTCGATCTGAAGCACTTCGCGTCATATTACTGGACGGGGTTTCATCGGTATCGATTTATCGAAATCTTCTCCCACACGTTTCACGCGTGTGCAAACACGTTCGGACGGTATAGCTAAATATCTTTTGTATTATAATAATAACATTCTGTTATTAACCGGTCATCGGCAAGTCCGACAAATGTGAAACTGCGTGGGATTTTTCCGTGCGCGTCGGACATTTTTTTTTTTTTGTTTCAAAACCTAACCGCGTTCCGATCACGAAGAAATCCGTCGTAGGTCGCGTTTTCTTCCGACAATTATTGTCTTACAATCGTTTTTTTCTTTTTTTTTTTATGTAACGATAACACGATTTTGACAAAAACCGAGTGCGTACTTATTATTTACTCGTCGCACACGGTTCAACGATCGTATGTCAAACATTCCTCAAAGCACGCTCGATATACGTATAATTTACTCCGTCCAACACCTTCGGTTTTAATATCGCGGGGGAAGGAAATCAAACGAAAATTTTTATCGTTCGAAAGCGAAGTCTTACACGACACTCAATAATGATAATAATAATAATGATAATAATAACGAAACGTATAGCTGACGTCGTTTCGCGCGAAAGTTCACCGGCTACGCGTGAAACAGACTGTGTGTGTACAGACGAAGAAGGGCTGTCGATATCACGGGACACTCGAAAGCGCGCGCGACTAATTAAAGACACGGCGAGGCTTTCAAACGCCCTCGCGATGCGGAATTAATTGCGATTCGCTTTGGCACGGTTTAAGGGACTCTGTCTACAGAGTCTACCACCGGCGACGGCAAAGGGTGTGGGGGTGTGGGTGTCGTACTTCGCTTGCGCGGCGAAATATCCGAAGTTATACACTTCCGTCGTAAACGTCTGCGGGCAAGGACCGCGTCGTACACGTCGACCACGTGTACACAGTGTACGTTTTACACGCCCGCGACCCGTGTATGTGAGAAGTTACAGCGCGTCGCCGGGTCCGCGTGTCTTGCCACGCTCTGCGCGAACGGACGAAACGCGACTTCTCTCCGTCTCGACGGCGATAACGAATAGAGTTTTGTCGCAAAAAAACAAACAAACGAAAATGATTACCGCATACGAGTCCGCGTTAAGTGAGACATTTTATGTCTTATGTGTGACGATTATTTTTTCAAAAATTCAAATTTTTTCAAAACCGAAACAATGGTTGCCATGGAAACAAACCATAAGGGAGATTTAGTTGTTTTTTTTCTGTAACGCTTTTTCGTGACGGTCCCCAGTGGGTATCTTAATTCAGGTAACGCTTTTCGTGGACACTTTTTCGTGACGGTTTTTTATTTTAATGTGCCAAAGTAAAGACATAAAATGTCAAAAAAAAACAAACGAAAATTGTCGACTCGTCCGACAAATGTTGTCCCGGTAAGACGATTCGTTAGCCTATAGTAACACTGAAAATGTCTGCGTCGCGTAAGTCGATGAACGCGTTTCGGAAACGTGTTGCACGCGTTTCCAGTTGATACGATTAATATTACCGTCGGGCAACACACAGGCACGCGTATCAAATATGTTCTTCGTTCTGGAATACGTTACGTATGTTGTACGTATATAACGTTGTAATTGTGTTTTTTCGTTTTTATCAGATATTTTCATCAAATCTCTCTCTCTCGACGACGACGATCTAAAGTTATATTTTCGAAACGGTTTATTTGCCGCAACAAATATAAAAACATTCGTTATAAAATAATACGCGTTTAATTTAACGATGACCTTTCTTCATCTCGAATACCTGAGGTCACGAATCGAAATTCAAAAATCTCGCGTTTCGTCACGATTACAATTTTAATCGTGTGCGGAATTTCGTAATTATCGATCGAGTAGATTTATCGAAGCAAACACAAATAGGTTACAAAACGAAAGCTTCGGATCGATAAAACAGCGAACATTAATGTTTAAGTGTAAAACACGTCAAAAAAAAAAAAAAAAATGATAAGGAAATCTTAAGAAAAAGTTAATAATGGAAAATAAGTGGAGAAATGAAGGGGATTCGATTGTATGTCTAAACTCTATGGAATTGTTTGTTATATGATAACAGTTTTTGTATTTTGACATAACGTTATATATATTTTGTGTTTTTTCGCGCGATTTGCGCGTAACGATTTATCGTATTCGAACGCAAGTTCTTATATATACACCGTACAGTTCAATTATCGAAAAGTTGAAATATCCGGCGCGCAAAATAAAAATCTATTTAAGGGTGTATTGTATATTGCGCGGTGCCGATTCGTCAGATCCTATTCCCCGTCCGTAATCTTCGGGGAAACACACTTGAGTCGACTTTTTTACGAGTGCTGTGGTACAGTCTTTCACATAATCGTCAATACTCTGTTACACACACGAAAAACGGGGTCTTTTCGTCCCTCAAGTATACATACATACACGCACATATATATATACATATATATATTTTGCGCGCTATCGTATTAGCGACACCGCACTACGCAGACACACCTCGCCCCGACGACAACAATGTGCGTTCGTTTGGCGTGCTCGTACGCGGACGGTGTACTACGTACCACGCCGAAACGGACCGTGTGCGCGGGCGGGACGAGGTCGTAAAGGAAAACGGTGATTGCTTTCCAATGGTCCCTCGATGCGCCGCGGCCGGAATGAGATTCGCCAAATCCATTGTTAAAACGGCGACAATGGATATCGATTTGCGCGCGTATGAGCCGGCCGGCGGGCCGGAGGATTTTCGTCCGATCCCAGATGGAAAACCGGTCCGCCGGAGTTTTCGTGCGCGTGGGCCGGCGAGAAAGTGAAAAGCCGCCGGACGAAGTGAATTATCCCCGCGGCCCGTCAACGGCACGCGAAAATACGAATTCTCAGACCGACCGACCGTGTTTAACGGCATAATTGACCGCGTCGTCCGAGCACCGTTCCCGAGAGGACGGCAGCAAGCACAGCGTGCTCATATCCATGCATTCGGTTTGTTCGGCCGTGTCCGTACGCGTCGACATCGTGCAAGGCTGTGGCCGAGGTTTTTTTTAAGTCGGGTCGAAAGCGAAAACGTTCTGGTTGACGCGAGAAGAAAAGAAAACGTGCGTGAATCGAGTAAAATTTTGTCGGAAAAAGCAGTGCGAATTGCCGTACTGCGGACAATTCGACCGAGCGGCGCGTTTTGCAAATGATAAAATGTCCAACGTTTAACGCGAGAGTGTTATATTAATCGTAACTCGTTATTGTATGCATATGCTAACAGCGAACAGGTTGTCAGTAATCATATTTTGTCGTTTGAACGCCGCGAATTCTTGTCGAACGGATATACTACACGTTGGAACAGTTGTCGTTCGATCGTCGCTTTTCCGAACCGTCACGATATATAAAGCGCGTGTCGTCGTGTATACAATCTCGAAATGAAACGTTCTCGTTTTGAAACGTGTGTCAGCCTGTGTTCATCAGATGCGTCTGCACGCTTCCCCTTCGTTTGCAAACTGTCGCTTTCGTCTCGTAACATTATGACGTCGTTATTACACTAACGTTACGGTTTCGCGTTACGTATATATTTGTATATACACGTAGGTAAGTCAAAATAATCGAGAAATGTACGAAATATTCGGATAACGAGCGTTTGTCAAATACGTATGCATATTTTCTTTTAAAATGATGCGAATACGTCCGAACGAATTTACAAAAATAAATAAATAAAAAAATACTGGCCGATATGTTGACGGATTTTTTATTTTTTTTTTAATATGACTTCCGTTCGGCGTTTCTGTACTGCACAGTGACTCGTAAAAATGTTCCCCGAAATGTTCAAAACGGTTTACAAATCGTTTCGTGTCTTTATTGTTAAATACACGCGTGCGAGTAAATTACGTTCATTCTTCATTTCAATTCTCTTATAATATATTCACGTGCCGGATAAGTGTTTCCAAATCGAAAACCGTGAAAACGAAAACCACAATGACAATGACACGGAAACTTCCCGTATCGAGAACGGTTCGTTTTTTTTTGTCTAATAATATATATACATATATTAAAGGAGGACTCTCAAAAAGGTCTGCTGGCGTAGAACGATTGGATGTATCGTAGAAATCTAAACAAAAACGGGAATATACATTATATACGTAAACACGTTTGCGTCATTGTAGTACAACATTCGACGCTCGGCATTTGGTTCGTTTTGTTTCGTTTCGATACTGTTATTGTTTTTTAATTTTTCACCATTCATATAATAAATATGCGCGTGTTGTTACGCTCGTTTTTTACCGTGCGGTGAATCCGGATCGATATTTCGTTAAATATTTATAATAGTGGAGTTTTAATGACTGACGAAAAACACAAACAATATATTGTGTGCTTAAGAGCTCGTAACGTTTATTTATTTTTTATGAATAAGTATATACAATTTCGTTTCGAAGTTCACGTGATAAAACATTAACTATAGTTATTAGACACGGACGTCGTTGTTATAATAGCTAACTAAATCAATAGATTATAGCATACTGTGTAAGGTTGTCGCGTGAATAAAAAATCATGTCGTTTTAACGAAGCGTGAGTATCGCTCGGTTCATAAGTAAACTTTTTTTCCCCGTTATCATCTTCTTGTTAAATATTTCGAACGTTTCAATTTATCAAACAGTTTATAAATTTTTTTTTTATGATTCTATCCATTACATAAACAGTTAATCGAAATAATTTTTAATCGCATACAATACAAAAGATAACGTAATTATTTGGGCTGAGATGTGGTGGTGTGTGCATATTTCAATGTTTTCGACGTTTTCACTTCGTGTTATTGATTCATTTGCATAATTTTCAATCATAAAAAATTGTTTTATTGATTACGTTTTCTATACGTATTGTATCTGATAGCAAAAAATGATTATTTAACCGTGTCCTCGGGGACAATAAACGTATTCCGTTTTCACATACTAAATCAATGATCGTACGCAAACAAATTTTTCGTGCGATTTCATATATATATATTTCCGACTGGAGAGGGGGGGGGTGTATTTATGAAAACATTTTCAAGAGCACGTTGTTGAACTTGCCATACGTTTCAGTACGGCGTTCAGTTACAAATACGTTACAAATCCAAATCCTAGTAGTGATAATAACACGCATTCGGCTATATTATTGCATGGAGTGGTCTCTCTCGTCCGAATTGACGATGCGAGACGGTTTCGCCGCGGCTGGTCCGTCCGATCGATTAGTTTGTCGACACGCGGAATAACCAGACGAAAAACCTCCGGGGGTATTATGAAGTCACGAGCCGCGCCGCAAGAGATCCACGACCGTCGACATCAAACGACGAAGAGATAGGGAACAAAAAAAAAAAAAAAAAATAAGGACAAGGGTAAAAAAAAGAAAAGAGCTGCCGATTATCGGAAGCCGAACGCGACCACACACGATCGGACACAAAGAATACGAGAAACGTACGTACGTACGCGTGTCGGTGCGCGTATTTGATTTAATTTCCATTATTATTATACAACTGCGCCTCTGCTCGACGGGCCGGCCGCGCGGTGGAGACGCGGAGACGGAATAATTACGCGGAGGCCGCCCGGCGGATTCGTGTTGTTTTTTTTATCATCTCTCTCCTCTCCGTCGACCGCCGCGTTATATGCTGTGCACTGTGCTGTGCGATGTTCCACTTCGTTTAGACCACGTCCGTATCGGCGTCCATGATAAACGTTTAAGGACCACTCGGCAGCGAAAGAAAAAAAAAACGAGAAACGGAGACGAAAAAACCAGGACGAAACGATTTGGGCACACGATCCGGACGTTTTTACGGTTTATTGTATAAAACGCGTCGTCCGCGATGATTATTAAACCGTATACGTTACTGCTACGCCCATTGCAGTTGTCAGATCGTCGGAACGAGCACGTTTTTATTGTTATCATTTCCCGTCCGGTCCGCGAACCGGACATTTTGAAATATTTAATCAACGAAATGGCGGACGACATTCCGTACGAAACTGTACGGCCGGCGATAATTGCTGTTTCGTGTTTGTCGGCACGGCGCTAAGGATTATCCGGACGAGGCGTCTCGAGTGACGAAAAGCGATCAGCTGGGCCGATCTCGGAAAACGCGTTTGGCGGACGAAACGGGGCGAAAAAAACGGCTTTCGGGGTTTCGCCATCGCGAAAACACGTTTAACACGCGTTTTTCCTTTGAAATCATTATAATTAATTTTTTTTTCCCGTCACGGTCGACATTTGTCGGAAACGAAAAACCGATTTGGTTTTAATACGGACACGAAAATTACTGCGTTTGCCACAGTCTGGAAATTGCATCGATCCCTTCAATGTACTACTTACTGTCCGCGCGATTATGTGCGTTTCGATCTCGGCGTTTTTGCCATTTGCCGGTGATTGGTTAACCTTGCCATTCGTTTTTTAACGTTCCCTTCCCGTAAGTCCCGCAGTTTCTTCTTCGCCTTATCGAAGGCCGAAAACCGTTTTCCTTTCACGACTTCTTTCGTTCGCGGGCACAAGAAACGATCGCACGGTTTCAAGTGATCAGACGAAAGGGAGTCGGTAGGTTAGACATTTTCCAATTCGTTTTTAATCTGCCGGCACGCGCGGAGTTTTCGAGCGTCTGCAATCAACAGCGTCTTTTTGTAACGCGTCGAAACTCGTTAGCGAATACTACTCCACGACACTACCGTCGACTCTCCTACTTCGTCAACGGTCCGTTGACAATCTGCGTTGATCATCTCTTGAATTGTCGTTTTTTATTCGTTCGGCCCGTTGAAGACGACCCCCACGTGAACGATGTTCGAGTGAAAATTCACTATATTTGTTAACGACGACATCATCACTCTAGTCTTGCTCACAAATGCATCACAACCGTTTCCGATTGATTTTTTTTTTTTTTAGAACTTTACGTTCGCGCGTTGATCTAATTTTTACGTCGTCACAATAATCGACGTTGAGCGTGAGAAAAATGCGAGACTGTGTAAAAATTACAACTCGCTGTAAATCAAAACGTTTTTTTTTCATAAATATTTGTTTTTGTTTTTTTTCAGGTGAGTATCTGGCAGCCATTGCAACGCGTATTTTTATTTACAAAATGTTGTGACGTGTCTCGCGCCCGTACGAAAAATCGTCTACTGAGCAAATTGATTAGAAATATCGAGATTTCACAGGAGACAAGTAAAAAAAAAAAAAAAACGTTTCTCTTATTTCACTTTTGTGGACTTCGCATCTTATTTTTCTGATCGATTATCACTGTGAAAAAAAAAAAAGGAATAACCCATGTCAACAGAGGCACAGAAGTGCGAACTAAACGCTCCGTTACAATACGTAACGACAAAAACGATAACCGTTTTCCCTCGTCTGCGCTTTCGACCCGATCGTGATGGGCGGCGGTCGAACGTGAACGAAATCCGCAAACGGGGACGCTAACCTAACAGCGTTCGCCAGAAACGAAATTGCTCGTACCACGACCGCGGCCCGTTAAACGAGATTGTACGCTTGCTTGCGCGGGCGTTTTTTTTTTTTGTCGCGTACGATTAGGTTAGCCTAACAAAACCGCCGACCGCCGACCGTTTTGCGCCGTGTCAGGTTAGGTTCGGTTAGCCCGCCCGTCTTTTTCGTCCCCGAGTCCGTTGTTTGTCCGTCGATCGCGCGGAAGCGGTAAATACTATGCGCCGCCGTTGCGTTCGTTCAGCACGGTCATCGGAGTCGTCATCACGGTGCACCGTCGTAATTGCATTTGCGGCGCGCGCGGTTCGAGTCGGCGGCCGCACACGGTTTTCGCGTTTCTCCGGTTGGACGAGAGCCGCGGTGTTGTATTTTTGAACGTCCGAGATCGTCCGCCGTTGCGTTCGTTTACCGACTTGCCGACGTCGGGTCCGGAAGTGGAAAAAGTCGACACGCGTATCGATGCCCGTTCGGACAATCGTCGTTGCGTCCGGAATAAAAAAAATACGCGTCGTGGGCCGACGACGGATCGCTCCTGTCGTGAGACGGCGGTGGCTTCGGTGGGGCCGGTGCACGTACGTGGGCACGCGGCGAAGCCCGTCATTAATACGATCGTTATCTACCGATTATCGACATGTCTGGTGCTCGTCGACCGGGTCCCAAAAACGATCGAGACCACCGAGTACCTGTTTTAAGTGTATATCTATTAGCGGAATTTCCCGAAATATATATTTAATCTTTAGGTCGGTGTGTGTGTTTTTTTTAAAAATATACGTTACAAACGTACCTGTACGGACGACGTTGTGATTTCCAACAAAATTTTCGTAACCGAAAACCTGTAATTTTTCAAACATTATCCGAAACGCAATTATTGCCCGACGCAATTCCCCTACGTCGTTCGTCCCACGTAACCAATTCTATTTATCGACGCAAATATATATATACATTGTTATTTGATTATGATTGCTGTACAAAAATGTCGACAGCGGTTTGGCCGTCTCACTCGTCTACAAACATAAATATTATTTACGAGGCACTTTTTTTTTTTTTAATACCAAGAAATTTCACGTGTCGATTGCCGGCTCGTTGTATTGGGAATTTCGTATACGATTTCGTTCCTCGCGTTGTCGACACATTCACTAATACGTACGTGCTTTATTACGGTGAATCGGGTCCCGCAAGTAGCGCATACCCCGAATATGGTCATCGGTGTTTACGGTTTGTTTCATTTCGCTGTGTTCTTCACCTCCCCCGGCAGCGAATTTCCCCGTTTTATTAGGGTACGTGCCACGAGTGTCCGACCAGGGTGGTTACCGCCACACATTTTGACTGCGAGTGTCATACGCGGAAAATGGTTTTATGCATTTAAAATGTCGAAGGTCACAGAAACGAACATCGAAACGTTTCACACGCAAAACCGTTGACAAATGTCGCTTGTTCTCAACAATGTCAAATATTTTAATATACGGAATCCGTAATAATAAAACAAACCACGTATTGGGCGCAACAAGTCGTAAAAGAAAACGCGTTCTTTACGGATTCACGACGAATCTATTATTATTATTTTTTTTTACGTGAAAACGTGTTTATTATCACGTTACACGATCGTTCCGGTTTCGTGAAAACTCGCGCTAATAAGCCGACACCGCCGACCCCGTTTCATCAATAACCGTCGTACGCGCGTGGCTCGTTAAACGTCTCGTCGGTTCTTAACACACACGTGGCTCCAATTTGGCGTTTTGATTGACGACGTTTCAGAGCCGCACGCCGCACTTCTATACATATTATACGATACGGTCGTTCGCGCGTCACGACGGTCTTGTCGCGCCCGAAACGCAAAGGCGCCGTTCGCGTTTACACACACACACACACACACACACACACACGTACGTTTAACGCGGAAAATAAAACATGTACGTCCGTAGGTGACCATCACCGGCTGAGGTCTTCGCACGTGTCCTCCTCTTGCCGTCGTGTTGTAAAAACACGGCGGCACGCGATCGTTCCAAACTTTAGTCTCGAGTGCACGTTTGCACGTCTCGTATCGTTTCGTATCGGATGGCCCTACACGACGACCGTCCGACGTCAAAACGCAAACGGAATGTTTACAGTAGATTCGTGAAAAAAAAATTTCGTATGTTAATTAAACGCCGATCAGCTACACGGATGTACCTAAAACACCTTTTTAAAATTTTTTTTATATTTAAGGTCTGCACGTTTATCACAAGCGTTGATGTATAATATTTTAACAGTATTTGAAAAATCGTTTGTCATGACTTTTTTTGTTAAGTGTGTGAAGTTTAAATTTCGAAAAACTACGACGAATAATTATCGCTCAGGACCGTTTTTCGAATGCAATGATTTATCGTTGCTTTCAAATTAAAAATAATAACACAACTTCTAACAACGTCCGTCCACCTGCGGCTCGCCATCTTTTTTTTATACGTACGGTCTGGTACCGTAACGTGACGATTATTTATGTTTTGAATTATTATTTTTGATGACGTTTATGAAATCGACGTTTCGAAATAATCGGATATGGAATTATAACAATGAAAATTTTCGATTTTCCGGAATACGTTGAATATTAGTTTTTCGTCATTTCGACTATGTTGGGCCGAAATCGACTGGGTACAGTTTTGTAACGTAATAAAGCTATCGGATAAATTTCCACTGGACCCGAGAAAACCTACAACCGTGCAAAAATCGATTTCTTTATTTTATACGTATATAATATCGGTACAGCGTATATACTCGTATATATATTTTTTTAATCCGATTCGGTCCGTTCGTTGTATACATATATATATATTATTATCGATTAGTTTTAAACTAATTTTCCTTTAAAGTCGGATTGTTCATTGTGTTACACTTTTGTACAGGTAATTAGGAGGGGCTGGCCGGTCCGGCGTCGTTTGTAATTAATCCACGATTTGTTCTCGGGAACCCTTTTAGACGGAATTTATTCGAATGTCACTGCGCCGGATAGCTCTTAAGATAAGCCCGTACAATTAACCTCCGCTGTGGCGGAGTGTCTTAGAACACGACGTGGGCGTCAGAGATTTCGTCATATTTCTGTCTTTCGTTCCGGAATAAAAAATAATAATACTAAAAAAAAAAGCCGCCGAGGTCGAAAGAAACTCGATGTCATTAGGCCCGCCGAATAACGCGTCCGGCATTTATGTGTGTGCGTACGTACGCATAACAATATAATAGTTCCCTAATGGAAACCCGCTGGCCGCCTTGGGTTTATTTTTTTATCTCCCACTTACGTGGTTTTTTTTTAATGCTTTTGAAACAATATGGTATATCGTGTTGTAATTGATTTCCGACGAGTGTGTGTATATCGTTCGTTTGGAAAAAAACCTTTTACGCACACACGCACACATTAAAGTCTTCGGTCCTAATACGCATCATACGCACAATCAATTAGATTATTTAAACCGTATTTGTATGCTAATATCTACTATTAATTATATACCGTCCGGACGACCGACATGTTTTATTAACACATTTTTTCAACGTCGTATGTTAGTATAATAGTAACAATAATAAATGACTCGACGAACACATTTCGTTTGAACTGTATAAAGTTACTACTGTAATATATATATATAATGAAACGTATATGGGTTTCTAAAAACAGAAAAAAATCAATTATTTCGTTTTTCGTAAACAACAACGTACACATTGACGACGGTCGTCCGCGAGAAATTAATTCTATACCGCGTATTAAAATTATTATACTCGACGTTTATTTACAGCGAAAGCCGCGAGAGGTTACGGGTTTTTGATGATCGCGTGTGCGTTGTGAACACTTGCCATAAACATGTAAATAAACGTGTACACGGGCGATTCTGGTAATAATGTTTTATGTTCGCATGTATGAATTTCGAACCGCGACAAACCTGTTATTGAGCAAATACGGTCAATAAATCGTCTGTTATTAATATTATACGCTCGCGCGGCGAGAGTACGTGCCCCGTCGTCGTGTTGAACGCGTCCCGTACGTGACTATGCTGGCACGGAAAGAACGAAAAATCAACAAACAAACAAAATTATCGATATTTCCGAATCGACGCGTACAAATATTATTAGATCGCGGGAAGGAGAGAGAGAAAAAGTCTACTTTGTTTCCAATTAAAATTCTCGTGGGAAATCACGCGTTTCTAAAGTTTAATTTTGTTTTTCGCGCGACAAAACTTTATTCGAAAAAAAAAAAATATCACGCCGCCGCACCGTACGGGCCGGTATAGTTTCCGACCGCATTCGACTGTAGGACTCCACGGCGTATTGCTTTAAAGTTCCGAAAGTCCCGAAACAGACTACGTCATAATTTTTGGCCGGCCGTAAATCTCGCGTGCTTATTCCGACGTCGACGATTAGCAGCGGCGGTGCCGCGTACCCGACCGCGGAAAACTTATTATCAACTCTCTTCCCGCCAGACGCGTCGCCGCACTCGGGAGTCGTGTGAGAACCGCAAATACATACACAATAAAGCTTATTATATTCCCGCGCCGCGCGCGAGCTAGACCTTTAAAAAACAACTTTTTCCCCCTTCGTTCAAAAAAAAAAAAGCCTTTTACGAAAAAAAAAAAAAATAAACGATACGAAACGAAAAATCCGAGCTAAAGGACACCGCCGTGTGTCGCGCGAACACCTGGGGGGAGGGGGGAAGGACGTTCGTGTGTACGTAAGTTTACGTTCCTTTCGGTCGCGGGTTTTCGCGTGTTTTTAATGCTGACGGGTACACGAGAGTTAACACAGTTTTACTTTTAGGTTACTCCGACTAACCCCGCCCGAAGCGTCTCCGGCAACCGTTTTCCCCGCGAATAAAGCGCCCTCGTCGCGTCCCGGCACAAGTTCGTTGCGACTAACACGTTGCCGAAACACACTAACCGAAAATTATTTTTTAATATTTTCGTTGTACGTTTTTACAATAATGTAACTATATATATATATATATATAGTTTTCGTCCGTACAAATGGGACCGGAAACGGTGTGAATTTTTTTCGTGCCAGTTTTGGACGGAATTTCCGATAAAACGCTGGGACCCATTGACCTTTTTTCTAGGTTTATCGCGATTTTCGATATTTCAATTATTAAAAATTCCCGATAAACGCCCTCTCTATTATACTTCAAATATACGTTGCAATACATTGAACTTAACTTTTGGCGCAAAACGTGATCAGAAAACCACTGAAAAACGCAAATGTATTCGAAAACAATCAACAATTTGTTATTTGAGAAAATATTATGCTAACTCCAAAATATATTTAACAATAAGCTTACAGCTCATAAAAAAAAAACTAGTATCAATTAATTTATTCTAAGAAATAAAAATAAACGGAATTTATGTAATAACATGCGTACATTTCTCATTATATCGAAACGTGTTAGTTGTATTATTTTTGTTCTATTCACAAGACTAGTCTATTGTCTTATATTTTCAAATGGTTCGTTTTTGTATGTTGGAGCATTTCATTTTTACGCAAGTTAATTCGCTCCTGATAGTGAAAATCAATTTGAACAGCCTAATTACTTAAAAACGTTTTAAAGTAAAAATAACAAATATGTTCTTGCGCTAACGAGTCGTAGTTAGTGATTGTATTAAAAGTCAGGCGATTTACGTTTTCGCGTACCACCGCAATAGATACGTTCTATAATATATTTTTTATACAATGAATACGTACAAAGCGAACGGGGAATTCCTTCTAATGATATTTCGTCGATATTTTTAAGACGATTGAACTCGAACCAACTGTACTTATTTACTATATTTAAACACGTGCGAGATAATCGTCTTATCAACAAAAAACAAAAATTCCTTTGACAGTGTTCTCGATCGATACACTTGTTTTTAAATAGAATCCAATCAGTTGTTAATAATAATCGTATATATTGTATTGATCGAATCGCTTTATATACGCATCATAATGCGTTAGTTGGAATACTCGTATAAATGCATTCGACAGGAATACATCAATTTTACTGTACGTTTAAGTATATAACGTCAATGTATTCAGTCGTAAAATAAACACGTAAATTTCAACGTTATCAACGATAATGTAATTCGAACGGGACGTAGAGAAAATGTACGTATAAAAGTGCATTAGTTTTTATTTTCTACTTCCACAGTTTTTTTTTCCCCCCCGATCAGATATATGCATCCAAAATATGCTGACATACAATTAAATTGGTTTTTTTTTTTGTTTTTAATTTGGGTCAACGTGTGGGTGTTTTAATAATACCTGTGCAATGTGTTGTGTGGGATTAAAAAAAACATATTGTGAATAGTGATCGACATTTAAGACGCAACGTGTATTATTATTACACGAGAAAAAAACGATATATGCCAACACACGGTGTAAAGAAAAAAAGAAATTGAAACGTCCAATAAACACGTTTAGGTGTTAATTTAACATTACTTAACGTGTTAGTGGCAATAAGCACAAAGACATTATAATTCGAGAAATACAAGTACTTTCCATTATTTTGAAGTCGTGTGGTTCGAGCAGTATAATTTTATTTCGTACGGTGCGTGAAAAATGCATCGCGTATTTGGTTGTTAAAAAATAATATCTTTATATTATATCGCTGTATGTCTTAAAAAATATTCTTTATAAAGTAGTATGTTCGTAGTTTTATTCGTTCTGCATTGACGCACACGTACATAATACATTTGTATGCAGAAGTGAGCATTAATTTCAGTTAATCGACTTCGCCATCGACTATTTATCTAGTTGAAATCTACGTTTTGTTCGCTTAACTCGTTTCAGGTACTGTTTATCATCATACATATACGGTTTGGTTTAATATTCTTAATTCGTAAAAAAAAAAAAAATAATGAAAATAAACTTCTTTAACCGAGAGTTTTAAATTTAAACATGACTGTTTTTAACTGTTAAACTGTCGTTAGTTTTGACTCGACTTGTATTCGAGCAGATCGTTCTCATCTCGCGTAGGTACGTATAAAAAACCCGCTACGGTTTGCAAACGCACACGCACACACGCACACATACACACGCACGGTACGGGCGGCGCGTCGTACGGGGCGGATAATCAAATCGACCGGTAGGGCGCTAATAAGACAATGTTATTATTATGATTATTTACGTGTTATCGGCCCGAACAGATCTAAACGGGGTACGTATTACAAACGATTATCTGATCCGCAGTCACGGTGAAAATAAGTTATTAACGATCCCGTCCCCGCGCGTTTCTTTTGTTTTCCTACCTTCGGAACCGGAAAAAACAAAACCTGTTGGATTAAAATACATATATATATATAAGAAAAGAAAAAAAATGATCGTAAAAATACAACAGAGGTGTATTTAAATATTTGTGTAGAGGGTACAACAATAATACCACGTCGTACCGCCATGACCCTTTACGACGCCCCTGCTGATTGCTTCGAAAATCATAATATACATATTTAGATAAACGTAACGCCGTCGTTATAGACGCGTGTTATTCGAACGCATAAACACACACATATATATATATATAAATATTTTTTTTTTTTATCGATCGTTTCTGAAACGTAGATTGTACGCACTGCAACGCGATACGCACGGAAACGACATATCAATAACACACGGGGAACAACGATTTCAAAAGCTGATATATTCGTTCGAAAATCGTTGTCATTATTTAATATACGTATATAGATATACACACGTGTGTATAGACGATTTTTTTTTTTTATACGTCGGTATTTCTGGAATTCGTTAATACTCCGTTGTTCCAAAATAACTATGGTATTTCGAAAACCGAATGTACAACGTCGTCTGATAATTCAAATTCAAGTTGTGCGTTTTTCACGATTAAAACACTATTAAAAAAACTAACTAGTTAAACTTCGAATGCATCCCGTCGTTATGATACTAAATGCCGTTTTGTTAGTTTTTGACGAAATAATTTACGGACGAGTTACGAGTTAGTTCGATTTGTCGACGTTTCAAAACGTTTCATTTTCACTTTGAAAGGGAAGGGTTTTTTAAAAAAAAAATATATATATGTATACATTACTCACACATAATACATGTGTGTACCGCGTTTCAAGAACATTCCTTTCCGTTTCGGTTGTCTACAGTCATAAACGGACGCTATTATTACATTATGCTGATAGAATTGCTCAACACACGATAGGGAGCGTCGACCCCAATAAATCAGTCATTTGTCACGCTGATACGCGTTATCGTTTTAGATCGCGTACAAAAACATTATAATATGCTTTTGGGTATGTGAGCTTTAATCGCGTTGGATTTTATTTTAACGTTGTTCTTTTTTTTCCGGTCACGATCGCGCGCGCTAATGCAATAATTTTGAGTGCTGTTCGCTAAAAATAACGTACACGTACATTTTAAATACGGTAAACATTCGAAATGTATGTTTGTATTTCGTGCGAACTGACGTGATATTTGCATTCCACAACAAATTACCGTCTACCGTTCGATTATGATTTTAACAAATCGTTCAGCCGGTCCGGGTCGTAATCGTGCGCGAGGGTCTTTAAAGACCGGACGAAACCTAGCCCGCCCTCCAAAGTTTTCGTCAGACTTGAAGTTGAGTGTTCCATATTACGTTTTCGTCATACACATCGTGTATTACATTCGCAATCGACTATTTTAAACGCATTGCCCGCGCGCGCGCGCGCGCGTTTGTCGTCGTGTACACGCGTATATTATTTCGTCTCTATCAGGCGAACCCGTTTCGTATAACATTTTTTTCGGTAACTGCACACGAAACGTTTTACCGCGTGTAAACACGATGTTTTTTTCCCTCCTCGAAACGACGGAACGCGATATTCTATTTTTTTTTATTTCCCCCGTTCCTTAATGTTACGGATCATTAAAACCGCCCCGTATTTATACTGCGCGCGCGCGCGCGTATAGTGGCGCCCGCCGTCGTTTATCGATACCCGTTAGTACATAAGTGATTTTTTTTTCCCTCACTCGAACTTTGTTCACTATCTGCCGTTATACGTTCGAATTCGCTCCGAGGTGTGTTATTTATGCGCGCGCGTCGAAGTTCGTTTCGTTGGCACGCGTTGTCGTCGTTTTTGGCCGATAAAAAGTTTCGACGGCCTTTAAACCCGAATGTCGATACACACACACGAATAATAACATAACCGCTAAATTACACAACGCGTACGTAGGATTGTTTCGAAATGGTTTTTGTAGAAAAAGCATGCAAAACGCGGCCGTAACGATTCGGTGGTCGTGGTATAGCCGATATAAATATTTATCGACTGTTACGCGCCAAACCAAACGGGGCCGAATTCGTTACGTCCATTACACATACGCGTTTTGTTTGTTGTATCGTACGTATGCGTGTGAAACGACGAGTTGTGCGGATTTCCGGATCGGACCCGACAGTGAAACGATCGCGATAATAGTCTCGTTTCTTCGGATATTTGTCGGCGACGACGTGGCGATTTTTATGGGCCGGCGCAGTTACTGTACGATACGCCGTTGTCGAGACCGGAAAGAACGAAACGGAAAACTCGATAAAAACACGAAAATCGCGTAGACGTAGTTCGCGGACGGACAGGCCGTTGAGGTTCGGCCGCGCGGTCTAATTTACGGGGGTAAACAGCCGACACCGCGTGTTAATACGTTCGACGTCAAGTGATCGCGTTTTGCCGTAAGACGCACGTGTTTATGGACCGTCGCGAAACCGTCGACATTCGACATTTGGTGCGACGACCGTAACCAGAACGTCCGCGCGCGCCTATTAAAACGGTCGACCGATAACGTGATATTCGAAACGTGTGCTCGGGTCAATAAAGCTCCGGCCGACCGAAATCGATCGTTCGGCTCGTTTGTTTATCCGATTTTTCCGTGTCGTCCGCGTGAACGTTTGAAAAGTCAGAGCGAAAACCCGACCCGGGCCACTGGTCGTAAAGGAGTAATGTTGTCGTTGTTTGTTTTTTCTGTCTCCGTCAAATGGTATATTTGCACAGGGAAAAACAAATTATGCACAAGCGCAGTCGACAAACGCCGGTCGTCCGCTGCGACATCTGTTCGTACAGTTTGTACGCAACGACGACAAACAATAGTGGCGATAGTCACGATCATTTGATACCGTTGCAGCGCACGAAATTCAATACCATCGGACCGATCGTCCGTGCAGATACGTTGTCATATCACGTGTCTACAACAAACGATGACGATAACGCTCGGCGGACCATGTGCCAGCCGACCGGGTTTTACTGTGGCGACAGACGTCGACGTCGTAGTCCTAATGAAAAATAAGTGCGCGGAGTGTTTAGCAAAAGTGTCCGAGAGTTTTCGATAAACTTTCTACGCAATCGAGTGAAACAACGGGATTTAGGGCGCCAAGTGTAATTCGATTCGGATCTTTGTTCGGCGCCTGCCCCGCGGCACAAATCGTAGTGTTTTGTTTTTTCCGTTTTACCAACGAAATCCTGAACGGATCGAAACGAAAAGTCTACGCGTTTTTTTCTATTCAACTTCACGTAGTATAGTTCGGTTTTACTTGCTCGGGAAAACGTGCGCGTGTTGAATGCTACTAGTTCCCGAACCGAATTCTCGTAGTCGATATGAACGGCAGCGCCATCGCTCGTACGGCCAACGCTCCGCGCAGCGGTGTCCGACGAGTACGTTCGGTCGCTCGAGCCCCCCGAATTCCGTTCGGCTGGAACCGTCTTTCGCGGAGACTTCGATGCAGCGGGGTGGAAAAAAAAAAGGAAAAAAAATAGTCCGACGGCCTCTCGGCCGTCTTTAGACCGCTTTCGCCACGTGTATGCTGTAAACACGAGATGCAACTTCGTCACCGAATGCTCGCCGTGTCGTTTATCCACGATACGTGTTTTGACCGGAACGCGAGCTGGTACGGAGGCGGCGCATGCAACCGATTAACAACACGGGACTCGGAATGACCGCTGAAATCGGGTACACATACTCGTTTGGACCGTAATAGTCCATTTACCATTGACTGCGGAAACGTAGTCCGGGAAGAACTTTTCGGACGTACGGCGTACGGCCACGGAGACGGCGTTTTTGTTTTTCCCCTGTGTAAACGCGACAAACTGGTTTACGGGTTCGGACGACGAACGTACGATGTTTCGAGACGTCTCGTTCCGTTTATGTTGTCACCGATATCCGTTGTATTCAGTCCCTGGAATACGATTTTCAATCGTATAATTGTTGTCGCGCATATGTGCACTAGTGTTCGTTTCGTACCAGTGAAACGTTCGGCTAGACAAATATGAACACGTCGAACACGGTTTTTCGTTGTTTTAATGGCCGCACGTATACATTCGGAACGGAATCGACGCGCCTTTCGATGCTGCTCTGCGCACGCGAGTCTGAGATTATAATTATTATTTTTTCTTAAAAAAAAAAAATTATCGTGTTTTCTTTTTCTTTTTGAAGAGTGGGTTTACGTACCGACAGCGGGACGTCTTGGAACAAACAATTATTGTTCCGATCGACGTCGCGTGCCTGTGTCGCATCAATCGAGAGCCCTTCGTGTTTTCAGTCGATAAACCCAGTGGTTATTTTTCCCACAAGGAAACGTACGGCTTTCAGACCGCCGCTCACAAATTATATACACTATACACACACACATACACGCACTATCGCCACGGGAATTTATATATATATATTTGGTAATAATGATTTTTACGACCGTTCCTAACGATTATAACAATTTGCGCCTCGCGCGACTGTGTGTGTGTGTTAAGTGTATTACTATTTGCTTCTTTTTTTTCTCCCGTCGTATCACTAATTCGAAAAATCCTATCTGGATAACGACCGGTCACGTTACTATAGATTCTACTTGTATACGTATACATATATAAAAAATACGTGTTATTGCGGTCTAGTTCGAATCAATAAAATAAAGTAAAATTCTCGATAATCGCTCCGTAGCGAAATGTATAAATCTCGCGATGTAGTAGCCAAATGGTCTGTCGTTGAGCGACGACAATTACGACGTACTCGCCTAAGTGGATTTTATTCACGTATGTGTAAAAAAAGTTTTTTCATTACGAGTTTATAAACAAACACTCGATGGATGTTTACGAGAGTATACACGACGGGCACGTTTTAGTCGCGAGCGGAACTTACTTTTCCAGTACTACAAAATCGATTTACATAATATTGTTTTAGGTTTCGTCGGTGGAAAAATATCGATACACGTGTTTGTGTAGGTTTGGTTTATAAGTTAATTTTCGGAACGTTGTGTTTTGAATTTGTTATTCGTCAGAAACGAATCTAGACGTCGTTCGCACGCGTTCCCGTCAGATAAAACGTAAATACATGTTTTCGCTTTTCACATTATACCCAAACGTTAAACACCAGTCACGATTGTAGCAGTTCAGCTAGATTTCTTGCCGATACTTATTGCGTTTAATTATAATGGTGTAATGTTTTTATACGTTTTCTATCGATTATCTGCCGACGAGCAAATCCATGCTATCGTTTCACAACTAACGTAATGATTTCAAATTACCGTGCGCGTACACGTGTTTTTAATTCGTTTTCTGTTCAGATATATCAAATCGTAGTATCGACTTCAATGTGATATTGTAACGTTAATGTCGTTTCGATCTTATTCGAAACATTTGTATAGATAATATATTACGTCGGTATGTGTGGTATGATTGCTATTAGAACTCGTTCGCCGAGCGTATGACCACCGGTATTTTAAGATTTATCTAGAAGATTCAATTTAATATTTAATTGATATTTGTGGTGGATGTGAGGATAGTCGAAAGAAAAAACAAATTCCAAAAATCGTATCGAGTTAGCCGACCGGTCTACATATAATATATATACATACGTATGGTCGGTGTAGCTCATGCGGAGGTGTGCTTACGTACGCGTGCAAGACGGGGTGGATTTCTTCTTTTTTTTTTTTTCGTTTTTTTCATTTCTACTCTGGTGGTCTCGGGATTTTAATTGACCGTGTACGTCCGGAAGCGACGACGACGACGTAGCAGTAGTAGTAGTAGTAGTAGTAGTAGTGTTTGAAAAAGCGCGGGTGAATTCAATTATCTATCCAAAGACAATTTCGTGCGCGCGCGCGTGTGTGTGCGCGATCAAATTAAACTCGTCGTACTTCCTCGAATAGCTGTGGGCGCGTGCATATGTATATACGGGAAATACTGTTGTATGGCGTTTCTTTCGATTCAAAACAGAAGAAGAAGAAGAAGATGATGATGATGCCGCTAATCAAACCAAAACGCCTCTGGTCCGGGACATTATTGTATGTATATATTAACATAAACGGTCCGCACGAGTCGGGCGGATTTATTATCGGTCGGTAGAGCGGACGCGACTCCGGAGGCTTCCAGTCAACAGCAGATAACCTCCGGAATGAGCTCTGGGTCAGCTGGGCACCGGCGTCCGTCCCGATTCGTATTGTTCGAGAGTCCCAGGAGCGATTTACTCACGGTGCGCGCGCAACCGACGCGGCGAGGACGTCGTCCGGTGTTACCGTCCTGGTCGACGGTATCGAAAAACAATTATCGTCTGCACCCATTGTTTCGTCCGTACGCGCGCTAGACCCTTTGTCTCTACGTTCCCGGTCGTTTTCGTCACGTTTCGTTGTTCCCGAGCTCGAGCGCGTTCAGTTCTATTCGGTAATCGGGCGCGGGGAGAACAGGCGAAAACAGGATTGTTCGAAACGTCTTCTACAAATCGTCGTGGTACAGTACGATATTGGTGTTGGCCCACAAACAAGTATTCACGCCATCGTGCGATACGCCTCAGAGTTCAGAATTTCGACAACGCGGGGAAAAAAAAAATGTGACTGAAAAACGTATTGGCCGCGTTGTCAAAACGGTTGGTTTTCGAATTGTGTCGCAGTCCATATGAAATCGATTTCTCACGCGTTTACGTCGTGAAATTGTTGTCGGCCCGTGATACGGTTCGTATACCGTTTGTTTCGTTCGGGAAAACGAAAAAAGTCGTCACCCTGTATAATAAATACCATCCGGCGCGAACGGAACCGGAGCGACGGCGTTTTAAATTAAAAGGTCGATTGACCGACGCGTAGACTCTGCACGCACACGCGTGCGTGCACGGCCCCGGCGAGCGCGCAATCGTTCCGGCCCATCGGTCCAGAACGATTATCGTTTGTACGATGTACCGTAATGCGCGCGTTTGTACGGATTTTCGGGTTCCGGGCCGGGCCGCGTATTCCGTTTTTGTTACCCTCGTGAAAAAAACAGACGGCACTCGATCCGGCCGACCCCCGTAGAGATACCGTACGACGGTATCGGGCATGACTTCCGGAGCGATATGGGGGGCAGGGAGGCGTCTTCGGGTGACACCGGACCGTTTCTCACGTCGACCCGACCGAGGGACGGACGCGAGAAAACACGACTTGCCGTAAAGTTTGCCGAAAGCGCGCGTCGTCACGTTTATTTGTACGTTGTGTATATTATCTGCGACGGTTCACAAAAAACAAAAAATAAAAATTAACGACGAACGATTAAGTTTCTTTCGCGGTATCAAAGCGAAAATCTTGTCCGCGCACAAGGCGTGTCTACCGTGAGCCGCGTCGATTAATCGTCTGCGGTCGAAAGGGATCGGACGCTGTTGTTTGTTATTAGTTTTCACCCGACGAAACGTATAATTAATACGATCAACCACGCGACGCGATTAAAACCGATCGTCGACGGATAATATTTATTCGTTTTCGTCGACGTCGTGTTTAACGCGTCGGAAACGAACGGGAAAAACAACACCTCATCGTTTCAGACCGGTGCAGGTGTTGTCTCCGGACGCGTCCGTTCGTCCGACCCCCGATAACCGCCAAAAGGTTACGCGCGTATAAAAAAAAGTAGGCGGTGTCGTCGTGCACGCGTGTTATCGCGCCGGCACACGCGCTTAACATAGTTCCGTATAAACCCGGTCACGACCACGTGTGTTTGTCCGTACCGATTAATTTCCGCGTGTCGAACGCACGAAACCATCCCCCCCGAAGATCGTATCGATCGATCAGGTTAAACGTATTAAGAGATTGACCTCTAACGCGTTACCGTGGATCCCGTACGCCGGCCGACGACTTGACACGTACCGAATTCGTACTCTCGGTCTCGGTCTCCGTCCCTGTACTCGTGTAACCCCAGTCAGACGGCTGTTCCAAAGCGGAACGAGCTTAACATGTTATCACGGTGATGATTTCCGAGGAGTCGGCCCGAAGTTTTAATTGTTTCAAACACGACGTTTTGTGTTTCATTTCCAAACGGGCTCCCGCGACCCTGCCGAGCGAATAAACTATCGCGCGTTACTCACCGATTTCGGTGTACGCGGTCATCACGACGATTTCGACGCGTTGTTTTTATATTCATTGAGTTTTTTCACGTGCCTCCGTGTTTATCCAACAACTTTTAAACGCTTTGCCAAACAGACCAGATCTCGACGTCGAACGTACACAGTACGTAATAAAACGTGACGGCTCGTTGAAACGCGCGACTTGTAAAACAATGATTTTCATTCACGGTATCCACACGGTTTATCGGGTTAAATTATTGTTGTTATTGTTATTTTTTTACAAAATCATACGTCGTCAGAAGGTTTATGTAAAATCACCGCGGTACGGTTGGAAATCGTTTTGGCCGCGAAGTCGATACACGAGATGGTGTTCCCGCGCGATATTCTCTCATGTGTTTTGAACAACTTGGGGTGAGGGTTTTTTTTTATTGCGGCAGACGATTTCTCAAGTGCCAACGGAATACTCGAGGTAACGCTAATCACTGACGAATCGCGCCGGATCGCCCGAACGATTCGTAAACGACGTGATTTTCCGTGTTGAGATAATTGTCGGCGATGGCAAAACCATTGCGAAATTTCGTGTCGTTCGTCGTATTGCCAATCATCAGCGGCGTGGCGGACATTTTTGAAGACAAGGAGCGGAATATTTTTGTTCAACACCCACCGCCTCTATAAAAACGACAATCGAGTAAAAAAAAAAAAAAATATGTACCGTTTGTTAAATACTTTCTGGCATTTGTTTTCGTCCGCGTTCTATGTTCTAAATTCTAACCAACAATTCTCGCCAAAAACACGTAACGTGACGAAATGACGACGACGATATCGTGATAACGCGCGCGTTGAATCAATCCCGTGTCTTGCGTTCCGCGTGCTCTCCGGTAGGAAATTCGAAACTCGGCCGTGTCGTCGTCGCGCTTTTGTTGGTGTTGGTGTTGTTGTTACACCCGAAGATTATTATAAAACATGATTAAACGAGGGGGATGCAGTTTCGGTCGTGTCTGATAAATAACGAGCTGCCCCGGCCGCCCGCTGAGGCGAGAATATAAATTAAATAACGAGCCACGCGCGTGAGGCGAAAAAATACATTTTTTTTTTTTATTTTATTTTAAATTAGTTATAATTTGTTAAACCCCCACCCCCGAAGGGCACTACGGACGAAACTGCGATATTGATATTATTATTTATTAGTTTTTTTTTTTCCATGATTTTTTATACGCGTGGAAATAATATTTGAAAATACATTACAAGAACCCCCGGCCGCGGTGCTGTGTGTACGTGCCTACCTAATGCCGCGTTGGCACCGTCTGCGCGCGGAGACAATCGATTCCGAGACGATAAATAACGTTAGATTTTGGTACGTTTCATTATTCCATGTCGTTAAAGACAAAGACAAAAAAAAAACCCCCCAAATCGAAAATAATACGTATTGCTTGCTGCGTACGCCGCCGACCCGACTTGGTGCGTACACGAAGGCTCGTCGCGTGTATAATTTCCGACGGCGCGTTGTTCGTGGACGTTAAATACGAAAATCTGAATAATCCGCGCCTCTAACACGACGTCGAGAACCAAACAAAACGATTCGTCCGTTTTCGGTTTTTTCTCCAAAACGAACACGTCAACACGCCCAACGCCGATATTTACGGTACACACACGCACCAGTCCGCCGTCGTTTCCTTTTTCCGTTCGTTCGTTTCGTTCATTTCGTTCGAAACCGCGTTTTCCTCGGGGCGCGTCGAACGGAGACGCCGCAAGCGAAACGTTATCCGTCCGGATGACACTCGTCCCAGACGCTTGCCGTTCTATTCATTCGGACACGTATCCCGAACGGTTTTTCAAAGTGTGATTCTGCGCGGGACTGCTGACGGCACGGAAAATAATACGTGACGCGATTTCGATCGACGCGTTTGTGAAGTCGCACGGGGTCCCCGCGCCCAGCCCCCGGCCAGCCACGACCGCGGTACACGCGTACAGCAATAATCGTAACAAACGGTGTGGAAATATCGTTGGCGCGTCTTTACGCTGTATGTACGGCGGCTCGTTTGGCAATGGAACAGTACGAAATTTCGAAATTTCACCGACCCCCTCTGCTTCCCCTTTTGTCGGTCCGCGGTCACCATTTCTTCTATTTCTCCGTCTCCTTTGGTTGTTTACGACGACAAGTCGTTTTCTTTTTCTCGGTTGCTGGTTGTTTTTCATTCTTCTTTTGAACGCTCGTTCATACCTATCGTACATATACACATACGTGACGTTCTGGTCACGTCGTACGAACGCTTTTATTAAAGTCATATTTTTTATAATGACCGCGTTCCGTGTGTAATGAATTGTAAAAACGTTTACACCGAACCGTCGGATTGTACGTGCGCCGGCCGTCGGACCAAGTCCGCGTCACGTATAACGCAGGGCCGCTGTGCTACTATTCTACAGTATATATTCCGAAAAATAAGTTGAAATATTGAAATTATTTGAATTTAAAAATTCTATAATTTTATGCTATACGACAAGTTTAAGACGTAATGATTGGTTAATCTATTTTGGGCCGCTGGACGTGGGTTTTGAACCCGTCATTTATCGAGAACAGTGGGCCGAACACCTCCCAGTCCGGCCGTTCGTATACGTGCGTATGTTCCACGTGGTCAATGTATTGCGTACGGACACGGACGAGTGGTTTCTACGGTGTGTCGGCTTGTCCGGGATGTCACGTAGTCGGCAACGCGAACCCGTACACGCCCACGGGCGCGAATCCGGGAAAAATCGAACGTGATGATAACAACAACAATAACAACAATACGTTAAGAACGATAAGAACCGTTCGTGTTTTTTTTGTTTTTTTTGCGGGAAAACGGATGAAACTCGTACACGGCATTGGGATTTTTGTTGTTGTTCGCGGATCGTGGTGCTGAACAAAGGATTTACCCCAAACGCGCGTGTTGTTTCTGAATTCGGATTCGTGGTCCAGAGACCTGGGCGCACGGGGAGTGCCGTTCGTTTAGCGCAGACGTTCGGGGGTCGTGGCCGAACGTTCGTCACCCCTTGTCGGCCGCGCGAAAACAAGCGACAAGAGTGGCCGTTTTGTTTTCGGATTGCACGGACGTGTCGTTGAAGTGAAACTTCTTTGTAGAGAGGGTACGAACAAAAGGAATAGAAAACGGATTTTCGCGACACTTTTGCTCGAGATCAGTCGCGCGTTCGCCTACCTGACCACGGACGTCCTATTCTGTGTTCGCCCCATTTCGTGCGTTGTTTTCTTTTCTTTGCTTACATTACGTTGCTAACCACACGCACTCAGGATTGGTGAACCAAGAGCAGCGGTTTACCAAGTAATCATTTTATTGACAAACGCCCTCCGCTCGTACAGTTCCTTGTATTCGTTTGTCTGGCGGAATAGAGAATATTTCAATAATTCCCGTATACACGTTTGTTTATTTCATTCCAATACAAACCTAATACTCTGTCCTAACCTAACCTAAACCTAACGACTCTGAAAGAAGTTTCACTCCGTCCGCGCGTACACGTAACACGGGAACATTCGAACATTCGTTCGCTCGGCGACTGTATTCACGGTAATGTTTCTCTCGTTAAAACAACAATGACATTCTCCCGGCTGTTTATTTATTTTGACGATCGTATCTGAACACGCCGTTACGGCTATGAAATATGTAAATTTCTACGCGTAAAGTAGCTCGGCGTAATCTAAGGTTGAAAATTAACGAGTATTTATTGATACCCGACAGTAATCGATACGAGATATGATAATAATAACGTTTAGATTTTTACGATCGTCGGGGATATGTAGCGACAGAATAATATGCGCTTCACGGTGCACGTGCGATTTTTCGTTTTTTTTTTTTACTTATATTTATTACGTATTTTCTCGACAAGGCGGGCGGCATTGTTATTCTTTTGAACCCCTTAGGCACTCGCCATATCCATTCCTCGTAAACTCATTATCGCGCGAGAGCCATTATATCGTCTTGTACGTCTGGAAAGACGCCAACGAAATCGAACCCAAAATAAGCTATAAATATTCCCGTTGGGGGGGGACGTTAGGAGGTACAGTTCGTGTACGTTATTATGAAACATAATACGCGTCGACCGACGGAAATTTCAAATAAATTTCTGAAAAACGTTTGCGTGGAGAATTCATAAAAACATACGTCTATTGCCGTGTGTATTAGATTTTTTTCATTTATTTTTTTTTTATGACCAAAGGAATTTTCGGTGTTTACAGAGTACGCCTTACAAAGCGTATTACGGACGGACTCGGCCGTGAATCATCGACGCGTGTCGCCAATCGTTGTTTAAAAAAACGTACCGTTCGAACGAGACGTTTTTTTCATTTATTTATTTACTTTTCGAGAAAAAACGCCTAGAAGAGATCTCCTCGATTTCGGAAGGAAACCGAAACGTACGTGATAAATCATTGCGCGTACACGTGAAAATCCGAAAACCATTGTTTGCTCTGGTCTGCTTTCCGTACCGCGAACGACACGACGCTCGCGAAAGAGTGCGACGCGGTACGTTTCGTCTCGGCCCGTGCGGAAAATCTGTCCCTCTTATTGTGCGTAACACTCGGATCGTTAAACGCGCCAAAAAGTTTTGCGCGCATGTAAATCGTTTTTTTTCCACGAAAACCCCAACACGTGTGTTATCTATCTCGCGTCCCTTGGAATCCTGAACAACGTCTATGTGTACGGCCGTTCGTATCATTCGAGTGACGCGCTTATCGAGACGATCGCGCGGAAGACGTTGGCGTTTTTTACAGCTGTTGTTATTGGCGGTGACCGACGGAGTAAGACGACGATAAGACGTCGCACGCACGTTCCGTCTGGTTTCGGACTGTAAACACGATTGTTGATTGTCGCATTCAGTCGAAATGGAACGACGAAACGACGGCAGTCGGCGACTATTTGCTGCGCGTCACTCGGTTTCGTTGTCCTTTCCAACAGAGTGAATCTTCACAGACGCGGGTTAAAAAATACAGTCTACGCGTGCCCGTCGCGAGCGGTATCGGCCGTGTTGAGCGCACACGCTCGGTTTGTCTGCAAACAAACGACCACACGACTACAATTACATTTCAGTTACGACCGTTTCGCGTGTGGGTCTCCGCAACGCGATCAGTTTCGCCCGGGAATCACGGCATTTAACACTTCCGCGGAGCACAGCTATCCTGGACGGGGACGCGCGGATACGACGAATCGCACGGTGCGCGCTGCCGAAAACAATGGAAAAAATCCGGATTTCCGTCGAATATTTCGGACTGTCCACGTGTGTTTTGTGCTTTTTGGATTTTTTTTGCTTTTAATTATCAAAAAAAAAAAAACACCCCCCCTTAGATTTTGGAAAGTTTTCCGGCGTACGGCCAATCTCGCGGGGTTTTCGCGCGGTTTTTTTTTCTCGCGCCACTATAAAAAATCTTCTAGGAAGACGCGCACACGGGACCGTTGCCGTTTTAGATGGAAAAATATAGCGACCGACGCGGACGTATAAATAAAGAACACTTTATCATTGTAAGACGACTGCGGTGTGGTGCCACATATTCTGAACACGCCGTCGTGTCGCGTGGGACGGGAAAACGCGGCGCGTGTTATTTATATTATACGGCCGATCGTTTTGACGCGCTAAATCACTCGAATTTCTCGGTCGATTTTTCGGATTTTTATTCTTTTAGTTTAGTTAAATTTCAAGTGAATACAGCCATGAAAAAAAATCATACGTTTTGCTATTTTTAATCTATCGGGTTATTGATTTTTTTTTTTGATACTTTTCTTTTTAACTCACAAACGAATAATGTTCAAGTCCATACATTTCACCGCGAAATCATTTTAACACGATGTGTTAGTGATGTGCTTTGCGAAGACGTTAAACTAGATTTGTTACGAAACCCTCGAGTATTATGTTATCCTTATTAGATCCTTATCGGTTCGTAAACGGTCAGTTTTTGAACAGTCGAAATTGAAATGTTTTTCGATTTTTTTCCAAACGTCCGGTACAATCGTCGTGTACTTGACATTTCGTAACAGGGGAAAAAAAAAAAAAATCGAAAATTCGACATGCAATCGGAGCGTGATAGTACGTTCGAGAGACATCGCCCCGCGGATATCGTCGCCGGACCGGACGGATCGTAAAATATTCCTGTTCGGACACGAGACAACGTGCGAACGTGGTGAGTCGGGTGGGTCGGGGGCGTTTTTTTTTTTTTTGTTCGTGCGACAACCGTTTAACCGTGAATTTACGACGGCATTCGTTTCGGAAAATAAATTTCCGCGCTCGTATTCAAAACGGCGGCGCCGACCCGGCCAAAAAACACGTAACGTCCGTCGGCGGTGATTTACGTTTTTTTTTTGTTGTTTTTCGCCCGCGGCCCGCCACATCGTGTTAAACACAGTGTACAAACACGTATGACGTGCACGCGTGGACTTACCGGCGGCCCGATCAGAACGGAGTTCGGACTCGACCACGTTTTCCGAAACACATCGTGTCGCGTCACTCGTATTGTCCGTAAGAAAGCACAAAACGTTCGCGCGAAAAACGAATAGGTTTACGCGTTTATTGGCGAACTTCTCCGGACTTCTTAGCGGGAAAGCACCCGGGTTTTATTTCCCAGACAATCTCCCTTCGATCGAATTTCGCGTCGATAAATCGCTTTTGAATCATGATCCTTGTTGTGTTGTATTAAAACGCCCGTGAAAAACGTTCAGGAACGTTACTGTTTTATATAGAAAAAAAAATAATAATAATCGTCGTTATCCGCGTGATATTTGTGCAACGTCGAAAGAAAAATCAAAACAATTTTAATACCACAGACGGAGGAAAACGAAATTGTTATTATTGCTATTTCGGTCGAGGGAGATGGCTATGGTCTCTACACGCATTTCTCTTCGGCATATATTATAATAAATCTACGTAAAAGCATTTACTCAAACTCGAGTATACATTATGTATTATAGTAGCGAATGTCGAGCGGTGAGTACTATACATTAGTATAATTTGTAAACAGTATTCAATAAGGGTATGTTTTTCCGCGTTCAATTTCAATTGACTCGTGCGGCTTTGAACTTTAGCGTTGCGCGTGTTTCTTACGGACCGGTGTCCGTGTAATAACAGTAACGGTAATAGAATCGTGTTTCGACGGAAAAACGGTTTTCACGGACGTACGTCGATATAAATAATACTGTAGAAGTACGCGCGAATGGTACAGATCGATCGAAAACATTCACTTATCCGGTCTCGCCGACGTTGTTTTGTCCCTGGAGTCGTGTGGTTTAAGATGCAGTACTAATGTACAGTGTATCTCGACTTTCGAACAATATATTTTGAAAAATTGAAAACCCCGCGAAAATCGTAATCTCACCGAAACGAATAAAATCTGTCGTAACGGATAAATGTGGTGCGAGCGAAAACGCTAACCAACCTTTCGAGCTCCGTTCCGGCGACGACGTGAATAATAATAAACACGATGCAAATACGGTTGTCCGTGTTGTTGTGGTCACGCAGACGATACGATCGTACGCGCGTAATGTATAACGCAATAGAACGTAATCTAATATCGTGACATAACCGACACGTGATCGACCCGAACCCGATATTTTCCACGTCTCGCGGTGGACGTGGACGGGGGGATTCTGTTTTGGGCAAACACGGAACCGGATTCTCGGGCGAACGGCTACGACGCGCCTTCAAAACGACAATATCACAAGGAGATCGATCGGCCGGGCGTCGCGTACCGATACGTGAACAACGGCCTATTGTGCGCGCGTGTGTATCGACTAACAACGACTTTTAATCAATTAAATACACTGGCACGAGCGCCAGCCAGTAGCGTAATGTATGCTCTTTCCGACCCATTCGTCCGGCGTCCGGAATTCTCCGGGGCCGCGTGGTTTTGATTTTGATTTTATGATCGATCGCCGTAGGACCACGCGAACGCATCAATACGCCCGCAACGTTATCCACGCGCATATATTATATTTTACACGAGTAGGCAAAACAGTCCCGGGACTGTTCGGAGTTCGCGCACAAAACAAAAACAAGACCACGGTACGTCGATCAACTTGACGGAAACTTAACACGTCGGTACTTTACTCGTTCGGACCGGGAATGACGTCCGAAAACGCGAATCGTTCGGATGGACGCGTACAGACCGAAAACAATACGTCGAACGAGTTCGGCACGACGGGGACCCGCGACGTTTTTAAACGCCCTGTTCTCAAACACGGTTGTCAATCCGACGGGCGCGAGCACACGCGTTTCACCGGGCTGACAGTAATTTCGGCCGTCAGCTGCCGTCGGCCGCCGCGGCCCGTTTCATTGTGTGCCGCCGACCCCGTCGCGTGAACAGAACAATCGTGATCGTCAGGTCCGCCACCGGTGCGTTTCGAGATCGCGGACGGGTCCGAAAACGGAGCCGCGTACGTCGAACGCCGGAACGCGAAAACCGTGTGCAGATTACGTGCGTCGAGCCTCACACACGCTGTGTAGGCGGTGGGAAAACGTTCGCGGACCAGACACAACGAGCGAAAAAACGCGTCGTCGAAAAACCGACACGTCAACAGCCCGCGCGCCTGACGACCGTTGCCGCACACATTTGTCATCGATTGTTTTTGTTTCGCGTTCGGACTACGCGATCGCTTTGACGAAATCCCGTGAAAAAAAAAAAATACGATTCTCGCAAACAACACGGTCGGCGGTTCATACGGTTTTTACGGCGGTTAAGACCGTTATTGATACGGTCTCTTCCTTTTCTTACGTATATATTTCACCAAACGTGATAAATTCGTTATTATATATATATACGGACGATAGAATTCTCCGAGATTCACTCGGCGTGTTTTTCGTTCCGGACCATTTAACGTTTCTTATTCTTTTTTTTTTTTGTTCGTCTTTCGTTTCTTGTACGCTTTCCGCCCGGCCGACGACGATTATCTTCGCGCGCGGTGCGTTCAAACTCCGGGGGAGCGGTTAGGGACGGACGCTCAAGCGCGGCGCTCACTTAACGCCCGCGGCGTTCGTCGAATTCCGAACGAGCTCCGGGGGACGCGGGTACAAGGCGACGGGAAAACATCTCACTCGGTTCGCCTGGGCCGTTTTAATATATACGCGAAACCGCGGGTACGGCCGCGGCGCGACGATTCCGGTCGGTGTGTCTGGGCAGATGTCACCGCGGCAACGGATCGTACACGTGCTTCAAGCACTCGGGTCGTAAAATATACACAAACGCGTACAGGACGGGAAATCGGCACGGGAAATTTCGTCACAGATGCGACATCCGGACTCGTCTCGCCGCGTATCGGACTTTCAAATGAGCGGACGCGCGACCGCGACAAATATGTACGTACGTCCATTTGTAATTGACGGGCCACGGACCACGTTTCCCGATCCCTTTATTTTTACGGGGATACGAAACGCGGACCGCGCGCGTCCCCCACCGTGTGGACCGTCACATACGGGTTTTGCCGGGTTCTCGTCCCGTCCGGCGTTGTCGTTTCCGGAACGTTCCGTATTGGCCGGTCTTGACCCTGCGGTTTTCCGTCGTCGACAACCGCATTTTCTTTCTCATGCCGTTTACGGATTTCGTACACGATCACCGTGCACGCGTTCCGTCATCAGCGCTCGAGTTTGGCGGGTTGATGGCCGCGGGGGAGACGACAAATTATCTTCATTAGAACGGGGGCCGGGCATTTTTTGTTAAAATAACGTTGAGATTTTGATTTTGTAAAGTTGCGTTGAACAAGATAATCAAAAGACTATTCAAAGGGTTACTTTTTTTGATAGCTCGTAACAAGAACTTATTTTTTTTTTTAATAATTTATAATGCAAGTAATTTATGGCGTATGATAGTTTGTGAGTGAGACGTGTTATCAGAAACCGTATGAGGTATATTTATGGCACAGAGTAACAGCTCTATAATCATCGTCTATGGATACGTAACGATAACGCGTTATATTGCGTCACGCGTCCTATTAGACAACATGAGATATTTTTGAATATATTATACATTATAAATCATATTGATAATTGTATCCGTACAATAAACGATAATGGATGCAAACAAGAGAAAGCAGAGTAACTTGGATGCGTTTGTGTGCAGTTACCAACAGTTGTGGAATGTTGTTTAAAATTAATTAGGTATTAAATCAGTACGTTTTGATGTAATTATTCATTTTCATATGTAAATAAACGACAAGTTTTAAAAAATATATATTAATTGTAATTGTTGGTGTATATTATTGATATACTTTGTCGTAATAATTTGATGAAAATGAATAGTCGTGGGTGTGGGGATGGGACAAAGCCCCCTACGGGTTGTGTTGAGTTTAATCATTGTAAAGGACGCTAATTTTTTTAAAGTCTTTCTTTTATTTTTCCAATTCGAGCACTGTCTATTATTATTATTATTATACAGTGTAACAATTACGTTTTTGTAAAACGCGTTCGTCAACGACCACTCTCCGCATTTGGTCCGTCAGCGAATCTAAACGGTTTGTTTTTCTCGCGAAATATGATAGAGACCGCGTCGCATGATTTTAACAACGTAATATTATACCGTCGTAGGACAGTAGAACGAAAAATACGACTACTAAATATTCAGCAAAATATCTAAATAGTCGATAATCCTATTGTATATAAATATAAGTCAAAAATGCCATTTAACGCGAGCAATAATAATAACACGCATATATATATATATATGTATATTTATGCGTTTAAAAAGCCAGAACGTTTTCGAGTGTCGGCAAATTGCCCTATTCTAATATTCCTTTTGTTATTATACGTTTCAAACAATTACACCGCTCGGGTCTCTCTCGCATTAAGAACGAAAGAAATCTACGTTTATATATAAAATAACGGGGGGGAGGGGGGTGGTGGTTTACTATAAAAATAAACGAACGTCGTTCGTTGTAGAGTTGGCCTTTTAACACGCCTAACGACTCGCGACCTTTACGCGAGTAGAAAAAAAAATAAAAAGGTGCTAACAACACAGTAAAATTCTTTGGTCGGGGAGGAAAAAAAATTATATTTATATTATTTTTATACTTGGTCTTGACGATTATGCGCTCGCTTTTATTACGTATTTATTATACCGTTTTTGACATAAACTTCGACCTGAGTTAATACGTATATACGAGTATGTATAAAATATATATATATATATTTGCAGTCTATATAGAGCGTGAAAACTCTAGAGGCAGCCATTATGGTTTGTTCGACAAACAGTAATTGGGTTCGAGATTGTACCATAACGCGTCGAAATCGTATTATATGTTCCAACGACTTTGTTAACAGTACGTATATATATATATATAACTGCAGTAAAGTCGCATACGATTGCGACGCGTTTTCCACCGAAAAAACACATCATTCCGTATTTTATCAACATTTCGGTCGGAATTTTATTTCGAATATGGCGTGACGTATAAAAAAAAAAAAATATATTATTTAATACCTATAAGTAGAAATCATTATTTTTTTATTTGGACTTCGTGTATTTTTCTGTACACATATATATACTCATGCAATCTATTACTATCACCCGTCGATCATTGTTGTTCACAACAGTATCTAATCAATTGTTGAATATCTATTTCGAACCCGAAAAGAACTATTGCGAACGTATCGCCGTGAACACTGAACGTTTGTTCAGGTTAATTTTTTTTTCGTTTTCGTCGTGATCGCTTTTCCAGAATAAAACTGCCGAAAAACAGAAATATTCAATTTTCGCGTGTTTTCGTACCGGAGTGTGGGAGAATCGTCATCCGTCGGTTGTTGTTGTTGTTGTTTTTGTTTTTTTGAGCGTAACAATAAATCACCATCTCTGGACGTTTAATATTTATTACACGAGTGTGTGCGCGCAGCTTTTATACGGACGTGTGTGTGTGTGTACAAAAAATTCGTTTAAAACCCTTTTTCGAAAAACGATATGATAAACGTCCGTATGTTTTGTCGTGCGGATCTCGCGGCCGAGCGTGTTGCGAACGGCGCGCGTGTATACAACGGTATCTCGTGTGCTACGGGTGGGCAGGTAGGTGTTTAGCGGCGCTCACTGACCGTTTCCGGCGTTTCGCGGTTATGGTCACGCGACAGTTTTCGCCGGACCAGACATGTGTTGCTCGGGTCAGACGGACGGGCGGCCGCGCGGTTTGCACGAATTCACGGTGGCTTGCGCGCGAGACAGGTTGACGGGCGTAATCCTTTTTAATTAAACGCGCGATTTACGTCCGTACCGTTCTGTGTTTGGCGAATTTATTTATTTTGTTTTTTTATCGTTTTCGGCCGACGGTCTAACGCGAATGCTCGGTGGCAAAAAAAAAAAAAGAAACAAACACGACATTTCCAGTAAATAGGAAACTAATGCGCGAGGGATAACGCGGTATTGTATTAACAAAGTTTTGTGCGACGCGGTCAGTGTTCTGAAAAAAATCGTCGTAGGTTTTCGGATTATACGTTTTTTTCTCGGTTTTTCCTCTCCCGTTCAATTACATTTCTCGAATTGAATTACATTTATGCGTTGAATAAAATTATATATATATATATGCGTGTGTTCTAAATTAATAAAAAAATTCTTGTTTACAAATACAATACTTCGCCGCGCGAAACCGCATGACGTTATTATATTTTTATATCAAACATTTATTTCAAACGGTTTACACAACATTATTTATCACGCGGTCAATTGTCGTAACGGAAACGTTTTCAATATTTATGTTTCGTATAGTTTATTGACTGTACAAGACTCAACGAAACGGTAAATACGTTTTCATCTACATCGTTAAAACCAAATCATGTTTTTGGAAATGTACGTGTTAGTCACTTAAACTAGTTCCTTTTTCGCGAATTGAATTCTCGGTTAAAACGTAAACTTTATAAGACATAACGTGCAGATCAGGGGCAACAGACAGGAACATGGAACATAGGACGAGTGTAGCGGTGATGAGAATGTTGTGATGGACGATTAACCGGAGAAAACGGAATAAGAAATGAGTACGTAAAAAAGGTAGTGGACTCGGACAGTAGACAAAACGCGCGAGGGAATGGATTGAGATGGCTCGGGCATGTATTAAGGAGAGCACGTCCGTAAAGGCGGTGAGATTAGCAAAGGAATGTTGTGAGTGTACGTAGAAAGAAAGTGAGGAAGGGATAAGACCGAAAAAGTGGCGGTCGGGAGTGCGATCGAAAGTGATACGAAGATGGGGCTGCCCTGCGTGGAAGTTGAGGACTAGGGTGGCCGACCCCAAATAATTGGGAGACAAGGAGTAAAAGGGGAAGAAGAACAGTTATACTCAAATTAGTTATGCTGATTGAAAATGAAAAATAACTGAAAAGTACTAAGTTTTTATAAATGAATAAAAATCGAAAAATCGTCCAGCTCGTGAACCGAGGGATTAGGTGTTGTAGAAACCGTCGAAACCGCATCGCCGGGCGCGACTTAAATGCACACGTTGTCACAACACGTACATACAAATATAGTGCGCGACCCTCCTCTCACGTTATATACGTAAATAACGCGCACGCACGTGTGTGTAAGAACTCAATAAACGTCCACTTAAATCCGTCACGGAACTACTGTGCCGCGTCGTGGTCCGGGCCAGAAATCCGGACCGTCGTCGTGACACATATAACGATCGCGTCGAACCGATTTACTCGCGTGCTCGTTAAAAGTAAGTAATTGGATACGGTGTGGCGCGCGCTCGCGAAAACGTCGCTGCGGTGCGGTCCGAAAAACGGTCCCCTCTCCCCACTACACGTGTAGTTAAAGTTCGCTCGTCAGATTTCTCACGTCACCGGGTCGTTAACAGCGTGTCAGCGGGGGCGGAACACGATTCGAAACCATCCCCGTCGGCAATCCGAATGTCGAACCGCTCGGTCCCTCGAAAAATCTCGCGGCCCGTCGATGAAAAAACAATGCGTTTGGATTCTGCGGGGGACCAAGGCGGTCCGAACGTTTTCCGCTCGACATGTGGACAATTCGTTTTTCTGTGCTTCACTATGCGTGTCGTTTGATTTGCGTCGCGTTTGCGAACGCATTCGAATTCTGATTGTTCAACGTGAACTCTGATCATTTGAAAAAAAATCAATTTAAATCTATTTTTTTGTTTTCGCGTGATACGCAAACCATACGAAGCGCCAATTTACCGTCGCGAAACAAGTAAATCCAAAAACAGTAATCAGTTTATCAAAAATAATGCGGTAAAGAACGGAATTCATCGCGTTCGTCACGTCTCTGTTTTATTTGTGCGTCATGCGTATGCGCGCCAACTGGTTTTTATTTTTCGGTTTATTTGCGTACAAACGACGCGGCGATCGCTTACCCGTAGACGTTCGTTACGAGAAATGTCTCGAGTGGCGAGGGGAAAGAAAGGATTGGGGAGGGTGATGGAAAAAAACAATGGTGGCCTGATTTACGTCAGCTGTACAGAATTTGTTAAAAACCGTAAAACGCATTTACGTTTTCTGAAAACGTTGTATTATTATATATTTTGTCGAACGCGCGCGCGCGCATGACGGTCGTAAATATGTTGAAAATATAATTTTTCATTAACTCGTTAACTGGTTTCGAAACGATGTGTAATATAATACGTGTTGTCGGATTATTGAATGTAATCTTATATATATATGTGCGTGTGCGTGTGCGTGTGCGTGTTTGGACGTACTAAATAAGGCGAAGCCGATAACCGTGGGCAGATATATATATACGTAATACGTAGCCGACAGTACAAATATGTATATATATATATCACGTACAGTGTTAAACGAACATTCGAAAAATTACCGGTTTCCCGAAAACGAAAAACGAAAAAAATACAACCGCGTAATAATTCGTTAACCGATATAACACACATTATTTCGTGACGCTGTCGTTTCCCGTGTTTATTTGGAGGAGGGGGGTGAAAAAAATTATTTATACGTACGGATTTTACCTACGCGTTAACGATCCACGGCGATTCCTGTCCGCGCGTACACGAAACAAATTATCTTTACCCGATACCCGTGAATCGCATTGATAATCGCGTACGACGGACAAATTTTCGTGAATTTCCGACGCCGTTAAATCACGAGCGAACTATTCTCCTTATCAAAACCGATATTCTTCTCTATTCACTTGCCGAACGCACTACTCGTACACACCGTCCACACGGATAATTTATATTGTTCTTAAAAGTTCACGCGTGACGCGTATAAAACATATATTTTCCATCTGATAAAACGCACAATTTCCCAAGATACACGTATATAGGTCAGCACGGTGTAATACATAATTATGATGTATAAAACGTTCGCAAACCGTCTGAATAACGATTTATCCGTCGCGTTTCGCACGAAATACCGATAAAAGCTTTACACGATAAATAATATCGTTTTGAATCTCAATTTTTTACTCGAGTACAACATATACATGTGTGTACATCTAATATAACGTGGTAGAAATCATTTCGTCCAGTTTTATTCGTGACACAATAATAATAATAATCTCAATATCGTTTTCGAATTGAATAAATATTATTATAGCGCGCGCGTGTATAAATATATATGTATGGACTTTAGAGTTGACCGATCAAAGCGCGAGCGTTGTGTTTGAGAGAAAGATAGAAGTATAAAAGGGGAAGTAATAAACAAGTGATCTTTTTTTTTTCTTCTTCTTTTCCTATCGTGAAATTTCTTACGTTTCGCCGTCGTACGTACGCGTGTACTATCCGGTGTACTATACGCCTTTGATGTCAAGTTCGAATCCCATTTCCGTTCGATTCCTTTGGATGAAGCGATTCCGGCCGAGGGGGTTCCGGCTCTTCCGGCCCATATCTTTTGTATACATAACACGTTAAGACGGTACTCTTGTATACTTACGCGTGTGCGTACGCGCGCGTATGTAGTTTTATTGCTTGGCAATAAACCAATCCGTCTTTTCAATATATATATATACGTATAACTAAAAACGTACACGTATATATATATGTATCAGTAAGCGTGTGTATTGATTGAAATGAAATTTGATTTTCTCGTTTTGATACGGTTCAAAAGGGGAAACGCATGGAAAGCGTATTGTGGTTTGGTATTTTTAATTCGAAACGTATATTGTTATATTTACGTGGGCAATACACACAACGCGTGTATGTCGATTAAACGGTTGGACAACGCGTGTTGGTGAAGCGCGGTCGAAAGTATTTCGCGTACTCAATACTCGATTGTCGACCCGTTGGAAATAATTGTTTTATGAACGTGATCGTGTCAGACGTGTTGACGGGGGTCGTGTTCGTAACAATAAGATGTTTAACTTGTGAACGTATTCGATTACGACTAGATATTAATTTCGTCAGAAAAACACAATAATCGAACAACTGTTATTAGTGGCCGTGCGTTGGAAATGTAAACGAAAACGGCGGGGTAGGACGTAAACGATTTCGAACACGAGACGGAATCGTATGATACAATTTTCGAGGGCATATGCATTACCGTATTTGTACGTTGGATAATATGTTTTCGTAGATTATCATGACTCGTGTTGGATGTCGATTTGTATGGACGAGCAAATACTGTAAGTACTTGTTATCTTAAGTGACTCGTACAAACTTTTATCCAACGTGAGTGCCCTGCAGCGGCGATGAAAACAACAAGACAAAATACATTAATTAGATAATATATATATATACATATTGTGTTGCAGGAAATCAGATTTTTGTTTTTATAAACCAAACGGGCTCGTCGAAAAGTTTTTGACAGCTGCTAAAATAATACGTTGGATTAATTAATAATTTATGCCGCCGAGTCGTATGCAGTGCTCAAATGAAATGTTTCATATATATATATATATATGTGGTCCACGACGGAGTTATACGAGCACTTCTGTTAAATTTCGTTAACGACGTTCTACGTCAATCGATGTCGGTACTCCGATATTGATATAGTTAATTAATATTTATTTTGTACAAGAACGAATTGAGTAAATTACGTGTTAAATAGACATGCGTACACGGAGACAGTTGACATTTCCATTATTCGATAATAATAACAATAATAATTTTGAATGTATTAATAAATGCATCGAGTAAACCGACGGATCTGTCTGCAATTAAAATGTTTAAAAAGAACTAAAAGCCGTAGTGGAGTGTTGTCGATATCGGATCAAGTTAATTGCTTAGAAAGAGGTTTGACGCTTAAAATTTCGAATTTGAAATCATTGACTGATCGTTGTATTCGAAAAACGATTCTGAGCGACACTAACAGTATGTGCTGAGAAATGAATATGATTGATAGTGTTGAAATATTATATGTCTGATGAGAATTTGCCATGTCCAACAAGAATATGTAGACAATTTTACCAGTGGAGAGGGTGAGGGGTTGCAATTATTGAGTCGTTTTTAATTACGATTAAGGAAACTACTGGAAAAATCGAAAACTTATCAAATTTTGGTACCGGAACGTAACTCGTGTCGAGATCGTCGGATCACTCCTAATACACGACAAAGTGTTTACGGACACTGTAAGTCCGTTTATCGTTTTACTCAGAATCTAAAAATTTGCAAAACTCCAATAAAATATACTTATATATCATCAGATGTGTTTTTTACAACGATTTCGCCATTAAGACACACGCGTTTATTAAAAAATAATCACTCAATAATAACTATTCACACACAGGTTTTGAGATAATTATTTGGCGAAACAATAAGTTTAGTTAAACTATATATAGGTATATAAAAGCATTGTATTACGGTATCAAGTACAACATATCGCGCGTGTAAAGTAAAATATTATAGTTTAACATTAATTTCGTACTCGAATATTCGTGAAATTATATAAATTTAATATAACAATTAATTGTAGCCATTGGATTTACGAATTCGAAAATAATCATGTGTACATACGATATATATATACATTTTGTTCGTGTTAATTATTTATAATTGGAATGTAACGAGTTCGTTAATTGTTTTAAATGTGTCGAAGTCGTGGCAACACAACGTCTCGTTTGATCCGAATAGTAACAACAGTGTCGATTTCGATAATTACGCGTAATAAATCCCCCTCCCCCCCACCCACCAACATGAAATTAAATATTTTCGTTTCCTATGCCGTTTTTGTTGTGAGATCGCGTCTCCTGGGACTTACGCGCGCCGCCAACGGACGCGATTGTTCGTATCGGATTTTCAACACCGCCATTTTAAGCGAATGTCGCTGCGATACCGTCCGCCGTCGTGTAAATGCCGTCCGTCTGGGTTAGAACCGATTACGCGTGCCGCGGCGACGTTCTCGTTTCGTTTCCGACTCTCCCACACTCGTTCCGTGTCCGGGCCCGCCGCGGTCTTTTATTGTTTTCGGCGTGCGTCGCCGAAGTGATTTACCTTGTAAGATAACGGGCCCCGCCGTCCGTACCGTTAAAACAACATTACGGGGTTTGTATTTCACGTTCCCCGCCGCCGCCGCCGTCAGACCGTTGGTTTTTGTTACGTAATTTGTTTTACTCGGATGGCGCAAAAAGGAAATGGCGCTTTTGTGTTTTGTTTCCTCGGCGAAACTCGCGCGGCCTCACTCGGTTAACGGAACCCTTAATAAACGTTCGCGAGACATTATATTATTGTTTTCTTCTCGTACGCGGGACACGAGGCAAAGGGGTACCGGTAAACTAGCACCCCCTCCCACACACACGCACACACGCACACGCACACACACACACGCGCGCGCGTACTGCGGAAAGAGTAAGTATAAGGATTCGCCGCAGCGATTCGCGCGTTCGCGTTAATGCCCCCCGGACTCGACGGAGACTTGTGGCCTGGAAAATGAGATTTCGTTTCCTTCCCGAATACTCAGCGAAACTCGATTAGTTCGGGCACCGAGAGGCGCGGAGAAAAAAGACCTGCACGTCATAAAAAGTACACCGTCGGGGTGGAAGGAACGTTATCGACCGTACGCGACTTTTTCCGTGCGACGCCGAAATTCGATTTGAAATACGTCTCGTCGACACGGAATACAAATGGCGTTTTCCACGTACGACGACGACCTTCCGGCGGCGCTCTCCCGGTGTCGGTTTCACATTAAATTCTACGTAAAAAAAAAAAAAAAATTTGGTCGACACGCGCGTATAGACGTTAAAACACCAGTTTTCTATCCAATATACGCCGGATTCCAGGCGCGTCACGTCACACATTGTATACGATTTAACTTTGGACTTACATAAAATAATACATGTACTTCTCGTCGTGTGATCGTGTGAATCGTTGTCATACAAATAAGGAAACGGCATATTGAATTGCTTTGTCATTCGTTCGTCTCCCGTTAACAAGAACTACTGCTCTATTTTACATTAATAAACATGTATCAAAAGGGTTCGTAGATTTCGGTACCGACGTAATAAAATCGTTTGAATAAATATCGGAATATTACGTTTCCAGCGCGTATAGTATAAATAATAACGCTGTTTACTCTGTTTTCAAAAAAAAAAAAAACGATCGTCGCGCGCGGGCTTGACAAAATTATTTCTCATAACGTTCTTATGATCAAAGTGTCTCGATCGCGTACGAATATTGCAGAAAGACTTTTACAGTAAAACGAGAACCCGACAGGCGTCATAAAGACCCGAAAGTCTTGTACACGTACACACACACGAACGTTATTCTATCATTTTATTTTAGTTATATATATACTTAAATCGCATCTCTCTAGTTGTTTTATTATTCGTTCGGTTTTCATTTTGTTATATCGCTCGTGATTACACGGTTTCAACGGGCATTAAGCATATTATACTACAACACTCGAAATCGAATCCGAAATAATCTACTAATTAACCTCTGCGCCGCAGATATTACATCGTCCGCCAAAATCGTCTATACACACACACACACACACACACACATTCATAATGTTATATATGATATTGTCCGCCGCACTCCCCCTGAGCGAGATAATAAATCACCAGTTCGGTGATTGGTCACTTAACTATCGAATAAGTACATTAAACGTTGTGGGAATCGTTAATTAAGTCCTACCAGCCGCGTATATGTGTATATAATAATGTACGCGCGCGCGCGCGCGAGTCGTCCGGTCGATTGTCTGAAAACGTGCCTTTGTTATCCCCATCAATGTGCGTGCGTGTGCGTGTGTATAACCGAATGTATTATAATGTGATTTATGATTAATACGTATCTGATAAGTCAATCACCGATTATTTTGGACCGCGTATCGTAACACTGTCCGGAATATCTCTCAAATGTCGTACCGCGCTCATGTTGTTGTCGTGACCGGTTTCCGGATATCGTCTACCGAAAAAATATTCATTTTCAAAAACAAAAAGATATATATATATATGAAAAATACGTATATTATAAACAAATTATGTTAAAATCAAATAATAAAATCGTTCACTCGATTTACTTTGGACGCGTTTAACGCATACGTATGGCGCAAGTGTTGTGTTATATTTACACAGGCCAGTGGCGTTCAGCGCTAAAATCGAAACTTAACATCTTATCATCTCTTATCAAACGGCGTCCATCGTCAAATATTTTCTTTTCGGCCGAATCTCATGCGAACGACAATGTACTTTCAACACGCTAATATTTTCCGATCGAAAAGTCGCGTGCCTTCGTTCATTACTCGTGTGGCCGTTTGGAGAACGTTTTCGAGACGAAACTCATTTCAATCGATGTTCGTCATCGTGACGATCAATTTTCTGAAACGTGTTTCGAAACGCGCCGTCAAAACCGTTTAAAATACACGTTAAGGGGCGTTCGTTTAAACGTTCGAACGTTATCGGATTTCGACGAAACTTTGAAACTTCATACAAATGTACTTTATTTTCGTAACGAATAAATAGAGTTAAGAGGCTATAATTCCATTAAACAACTATAAAAGCCATTACGCATCAATCGGATCGTTCGTTCGTTCGTTTTTTTTTTTTGTAAGTGCTCGTGAGAGTTTTTATCGTACTATCTCTCGGGCAGTACGTTTTAGTTTTTGTTTGTTCGCCATAAAAGTAAGACCCTCCCGTGTCGTCGTCGTTGTCGTTGTCGTTGTTGTTGTCACACGTCCGCCAAATTATTTTTCGACCCAGTTTTTAAGCGTCGGTTCAACGGCACTCTCGCACGTGCTCCCCCCGCGGCCGCAGCATCTGAAATCCCCGTATTCATTCACCCGAAGTCCGATTCAATTGGCGTTGCGACGATCGCCGAACGTGACGACGCGGACGAGAATTTCGCGACGGGTTTCCGCGCGCGTACTTAGAGTCGCGTCAAAGCGTTTATTATTAATAATCTAAAGTGGTTTATTCGAAAACCCCTTTACCGTCCCGCGAACTCGGTTCGAAAATCGGTCGGACCGCCGTCGCCGAGACGCGCGCCACACACGTTTCATACGGATCTCTGCGATATAACACGCGTTTCCCAAAAGGGTCTCAAGGGTTTGGCGGGGTAGACCGTTTTTAAACGGTCGGCAGCGCCGTCGTCGCCTCCGCGAAATTCCGCGCGGAAAACTTTCGCGCGGTTCGCGTAACGCATAAAAGGACCGGCTTCAGATCGCGTTCGTTTATTAATTGGCGTTTTCCGCTCAGCCGACCAACTTTCGGAACGCGTATCCTGTGTGCGTGTGCGTGCGCAAATACCTCGTTTTCGAATATTTCTGACAAACCTCTCCTCTCTCTCTTAAATCAAACGGCCCCGATTGCCGAAAAGACTAAAAAGACTAAAATAATCACACGCGTTTGTTTATTCCTTCTCGCCGTTTTTTTCGATACGTGTCTGTAGTACGCACAAAACGTGCACAAAGCCACTTTTTCCGGTACCGACACTGCACCTTCTCGATCGATTGCCGCGCGAGATCGTGATTTCACGACGGACGCGTGACTGCTCCTCGTCATGTGCATATATATATACCCGTCGGGTTTCTTTCTGTTTTGTTGTTAATAACCGCCGCAGCCGGTAACATCGCAATAATTAGTAGTTTTCGAAACGTTTCTCGCGTTTTTTCTTTTTTTTTTACCTTTTTACAAGCCGTGTTTTCCATTGGAATGGATTTTGAGAGTAAAACGTACAACGTTTCCGTAACTGTTGGCACGGTAATCGCCACGAACATGTAATATTGTTTTCTCACACGTTGTATTGTAGTAAACGAACCACGGATACTTTACACGAGAAAAATACTGCGTACCGTGTTTTCGTTTTTCTTACAGGTCTGGACTTGATCGTGCATGAATATTTCATACGTTTGTCGTGTCCTTTTTAGATAGAATTTAAAATTATGCTTTTCGATACGATCGACGCGTGTAAAGAATGACCGAGAAATCCCTACGCTTAAAAACCGTCCATAGTTTAGTATACAAATGTGATTTTCGTTTAATAACAACGCAATTTGTATTCGCTTAGATTCGTATTTTAAAACTATGTCGCATAAAATAATAACGGACCCCTTTTTCTTGTATTCGTAACAAATTGATTTGGAGAAAAATACCGTTTTTTTTTTTTTTATTCGGTCGTTTATTTTTAGATTAAATATGCTACGTCTCGAAAAAGAAAACGTTTCGCGCAGATACCGTTTGCGGCGTTGTATACAAATAAAAAACGCCAAACGAACGAACTTTTTAGCGAACGCAAATTGCAATGTTTAAACGTGATTGTATTGGTAAGACTCGTCGGAGTATTGTTCGATACTTCGTATTGTTCACGTGTTCTCCTCAGAAACGGTATTCTGAGCCATTGTTCTCGAAAAGTAAATTATCATTGTTCGTTCGTCGGAGCTGAAATCAAAAGCTTATTAACCGTCCCGTACAGCTGGTTTTCCCACGCGAAACACGAAATAACACGCGGTTTCATACTTGCCGGCGTCGGCAACGAGACGGGTCAACTATTTAGTATTACGGCCACCGGACGTAATATCGTAATATCGTATGGTCGCGTTGAAGTCAAAAATGAAAAACCGTTACCACCCACTCTCGTATTAACAGTATACGTCTCGAGAGGTTATGTGCGCGCGCGCGCTAGTGTTGGCGTCGACGGGTTTGCTTTACTGTTTTGCGATTTTTTTCCGTATACGTCGAAAACAGACAAATCGATCGGTAATTCTTTTCGTTTAGCCGGCGGACAAAAAAGCGAAAAAACAATATAAACGACGACGCGGGCACTGTATATTGTTCGTCGCAGACGCTCGAGACTAACAAATTACCCTTTCTTTGGGGGGGTTTTTTTTTTATTATTATTTTCATTCTCGTATACGTAGCGTTCGTATTATTCTGTAGTCGTTTTGTTTTTTTCTTTCACTGAATACACGTCGTTTTCCGAACGCAATCGCGTCGGCTTTCATACGCCGTCGTTCGGAAGTGTTTAGGACAAATATTGTCGCGTGCGGTGTGTTGTACACAAAATGCGCTGTGGACAGAACGAAAATAAATACAGTCTAAATGTCGTCGACGTACATGTTCGTTTCACTTTTTCTCTTTCGACGCGAGATCGACCGATTGAAATTCGCTCGCGATTACCGGTGGAAAAAAAACACGTGTCCCGCTGACGACGATGGAATTCAAAGTCGGACACGACGCTGTCCTAGTACACCAGCCCACGGTCACGGCGTTCGTACGTCGTTTAACCCGATTGTAATTCGAACACGTTCTAATTGAAAAGAAACACCGGCCCCGCCCAATACCTCGGACAACAGGCCAACCCGCAGACGTGAACGTGACCGGAATCGCGCGACTCGCCGACGACATAAAAAAATTTAAAAAAATTCTATTTCGTCTACGTGCGAACGCTTCTGGTGGAAACCGCACGTCGGAACTCGTCGGTAATTGACGCGATGTCTGCTGACGGTTTGCGCGGATAAGGCCTAAGAACAAAATGATAACGGCGTTACGATGGGTACGATGGCGAATCACAAATAATACATACACGGTCGATGAATCCGAGGCGTTCCGAGGCGTCTCCTCGCCGTCGCCATTAACGGGCAAATACGGGTAAATTTCGCTATTTACGTTTTATCCGTCTCGCTGACACCGTTAAGTGTAATATAACACTCGTATTTCTTTCGAGTTCTGAACAATCCAACAGATTTCACTGCGAACGTTCTTCTCGAGAAATTTATCGCGCACCTTACGAATTCACAAGGACGTGCAACGGGAGTTGTTGTTGCGAATAATTCGTTGAATTATTCATTCGTTTGCCGCGAATTGTAACACGTCGTTGTGCACCGCCAACCGAATTCGCCAAAGAAATTGTTTACTCGAATATTTCGAAATATCTTACGGACCACGAGAGTATTTGAATAACGCGTTCATCGGACGAGAGCGAATCTCCGCGTCCGTACGATGTAAAAAAATTAATTTAACGAAATCGACTGTTATATACGTGTGTGTGTGTAATATTTCGCTCGGATGTGTATACGCGTATAATAATGTTAATACTTATAAACGGCCGTTCGTACGTTCGTCGTACAAAGAAAGAAAGGAAATAAAAACGAAAAATGCAATTTTAATATGTTTGAGCCGATGAGTTGCTCCACTTGGAAATGTTTGAAATCGCGTCTGTAAAAGGTATGTACAACATGACGGCAGTCGCTTGTTACGCGCGTAAATATGGTAGAACGGACTTTGATAGGAAAAAAAAAAATGAAAATGAAAACGAAAATGATTTACGATAAAGAGTGTATTGTGAAACAGTATTTTCGCATGCGCGTATTATTGTATTATACCGTCGGGTGGCCTCGTCAAACGGTAACTATTCGAGTGGAAGCCAGCAAAACAAGTTAAGCGGCTTTGTCGGCCGAGCGCTTTTCGTCGGGAGAGATTACGCGATCGGAAAAAGATGGTCGTCGACATGTTGTACTCGTTCCTGTGTAATAACGCCGCACAATAAGGAACGGCTAAATCGAGCGTTACGCACACCCGTACCTAACTTAACCGTAAGACCGTCACTGAGAGACGATCAGAAATCCGTCACGACTCGCCGACGGTAAAAAACGGGAACACGCGCTTTGTCCGTTAACATGCCGGGGAGGTTTTCCGTTTCCCGTTTTCATCGAGAAGAAAACAACGTTCTTGATTTTCGTTTGAAAAGAGACGATATGCGTTATTCGTTATGGGTTTCGCGGGGTTCGATTTTGGACGAAAATCCACGTTTATCGCGGTCTCGTCTATGATTCGGTATAATGGGTTTCATGGGTATAATTATTATTATTTTTAAGTTTAAATTAGTTTAGTATATCGTTTTTTAACGAGATCGTCAAAAAAAAAAAAATTATAATTATAAGAAAATAATCGTCACATCAAGTAACGATAACGACAATTTCGTAGATTTTCTCTCGGTACGGGGAGACTGCTGCAGCATAAAAAATAGCGATGAAAATACTTGGAGGCTATATATATATTTTTTTTTTACAAATAACACGATATCGCAATCAATCGATTACGCGCCAGAATGCACGCCGTGCTGCACAGTCAGTCAATTCGACCGTCGGCTCGCGTTCAAACGTCCCCAAATCAAACGAATTGTTTTTTTCTTTTTTTTTAAAAAATAAAATAACAAATGATTAATCACGTTGGAAAAATAATTCGATAAAAATCCTTATACATTTCGAATACATAGGTATTCCAGTCGCGAATTGCAGGTGTGCGGTTAGGTTCGTCATACGCGTCGGCGTACAGGGTGGTTTTTTTTTTTATTTATACCGCGATTGTCTGCTAAGATTTCGAACACATTTTATTTCCGTGCTCATCGTCGAAATCGTTTAAGGATTATTTACAGACCATTTTCACAATTATGTCCCTACTCTTTACGCACAAGTGTAAACTCTTTTGATTTTCAGACGACGGCCTGTATTGGGTTTTCGCCAGCAGACAACGGCGATACGCGCGCGTCCTTTATTACAACAAAACACTATTGGAAACGGCGATTATGACTACGTTGATTAGAGTTAGACGTTCGTGACTGCCGGTCTTGAAAATCCATTGAAACAGTTCGCTTCGACTCAAATCGTTTATTACTGGGGAAATATTACATTATATTGGCTACGAACATATTAAAAACCTTTCGACGTTTACCGAGATCACGGCGTGGCCCGTGATGAAAAAAGAAAAAAACCACCCCGTACATACGCGCGGGTTCTCGCGATCTCGGCGGGATCCGTGTTTTCAAAACGTGTAAAATTAATTATAACCAATATGTTTACAACCGACGACCCTACGTTCGTTTTTTTTATTTTTTTATTGCGTCCCGTCGACGCCGCAAAGCGCGTTGTGTCGCGCGGTAATGATTTTCGGTTTTCGAACGATCTCGTCCGCGTCTTTGATTTATGAACAATAAACGAGTGGCGCGTACATCAATAAAAAAAAAAACACACACAATGTACACGCAATAATAATAGTAATAATAATAATAATGATAATAAAGTGTATTGTCGTGTCGACCTCATATAGTTATAGCAATGCGTGCGCATAGGTTCTCGAGAAAACCGTTTTGTTCTTTTTTTCCGTTCCGTCGTTAAATCTCGAAAAACATTACGGCGCGTTTAAGAAGATATTTATTTTACAAGTCCCGAGTTAGTTAATTAGTGTGTCCGGGCATTACCTGCGCAGTTGCCGGGCTGCACCGCGTCGCTTTAACACAGTAACGATATCGTTACGAGTAATACGATATTATCAGTATTGTACGATTTTACAGAACAGCTTTCTAAAAAAAAAAAAAAAAACCAACAAAACAAAACGATAAATCCCGGAACATATATTTAAAGTTCCTGTCGTTATATATCGTGCGCGCGCTGCTGTTTCGGTTTTAAACGATAAACCATAATAAATTGTATGTTTTGATTTTTATTTACAGAGACTTGCAGGGAAACAACATTACGGTCGTATCGTCTACCGACTTTTCCAACCTGACTAACCTACGAGTATTGTGAGTATATACCGTTTTTGTTTGTTTTCACTTATATTTATGTATGCGAACGCACACGTACGTCTTTTCAAAAGTCGACTTGATTTACGCGTTGTTCCTTCGTTCCCCCTTTTACGTCCGTCCAGTTTGTTGGTTTTGTCTGGCGACCTGTAAAAATTTAATAGAGCTCCCATTCCGTATGTATATAGTGGGTCGAATGTATAAATATAGGACGGTTCTCTGGGACTTTTTTTGAATATATATATTATACATTTTTCATATGGACGGACGGGTGCAAACACAAATACGAGTAAACGAAAACTTTTTTTGAAAAACACGACATCGGGTGATTTTCGACAACGACTTAGACTTTGAATCACTCGAAATAATTTTTCGATATTTCTAAGGAAATAAGTAAAAAAAAAAAAGGGAAAAACAGGAGCGATGGAAAAAACTCAGTTTTCTCATTATTCGTGTTAATAAAAACGGAAACTTGTTTTTTCCACTCCCGTGAACTTCGTCTTCAGACTTTTATATTATTTATTCGAAATATAAGTATATATATATATATATACGTTCACGACCGAAGTCGCAAGTGCGCCTCGTGGCCACTTGTAAACATAATCATACTATACTGTAACGCAGGTCTCATTCGTGTTAAAAATAAAAATATACAATTTTATTGCTTCTCTTTTCGATATATAAAATTGAAGTATTTTTACGTGTACTACGGCAATGTCTTTTTTTTTCTCAACCGACCGGAAATTTCCATTTTAAAATATAATTTAGCTTTTCGCGTAACACAAACTCGAATATTGAATTGAACAAATATATACAACGATGTGAACAATCAATAAATACTATAAATAATAATAATACTATGCATATTAAAATATGTGATATAACTCGGGAAACATTTTTGGGGTCGCTGGATTTGAAAGAAATATTTTATATTATAAATATTTACAATAGTACTATTTTTTTCTAAATTATTTATTAAGTTATTTGAACGAAAAATTAACCAAAAAAGAAAAACTTAATTTTCATAATTTTAATTTATACGAATATATTTGATAAATCCAAATAATTAAATGGTCTGACAGTTTAATTTGTTTCAAAACCAATAAAAAAACGTAAAAAAAAACGTAAAAAAAAAAAAATTAAAAATATAGAAACCGCATATTATATAAAATATTAAGTATAGTAATAAACTCAATCTTTCGAATATAATATGAAACATATATTTTTTTATACCTATAGAAACTAATAATAATATTATTATAATCAGTTATATAGTAATAATAATATATATTATATCGCGAATTGCGCCAGTAATAGTACCGATATTATTCTATTTTATATGTCTCAATATGCTTGGTAAAAATTAATTACTTAAAAAAACGTAATTATACTTTTTATTAGACTCGATCGCAAAATATACATATAGTCAGTTGCATTTTAATGTCGCCCTTTAAATTATTATATGTATAATATCATTACAACTCTAAAGAGGTGCTATATAAATTGTGTGTATCTTTCGAACCATCGAAACTTACATTCGTTGTTAATTCGAGACGTGTTTATCTCTCTCTCTCTTTCTCTTTATATATATATATGTATATAGCGAGGGTGTAAGTTTTCAAACTGCACAGTAAGTTCGGACAAAATAACAAAAAAGTAATTTTAATAAAATCGCAATATATCTTTGATATACAATATTCTGTCAAACATCAAGTTGGGATATTCTTTCGCGCGGAAGGATTTTGTAACCAATTAAATTCGTTTTCTATATTGTTTACTTTGTTTCTTAAAAACGCAATCAAATCATTCGTTTTTCTCTCGCTGCAGTATTACGTTGTGTGTGTATATATATATATATGTATACGCGACCCCCTCGAAAGACCCTTTTCGTGTATAAGAAACTTTATAATTGAAAAATGTTTCACTTTAATTGTTTTTGTCTTTTGTTATTTTTCAATAGGCAATTGTCGGACAATCAAATCCATACGATCGAAAGAGGAGCTTTCAAACATCTCGGTCGATTGGAACGATTGTAAGTATATATATTATTTACTATACAAATACCGTTTTGTATCGTCTCGGGAAACAGTAACGATATCTAAAATAATACCGGAAACACACCGGCGCAGTCGTCAATTAAACAAAGTGGGTTTTGTTGAGAAAAAAATAAAAATACAAATAAACACGCCATACGTGTTGTATATGACGTGCGTCGAGTCGAATATATTAAATACTGGACCGAAATCAAAACGTCAGAAGTTAACGCGCGCACGGCTTGTGTCAAATGTTTATGTGCGCGCGGTAATCCTATATCCGACGGATGACTACTGAAAGTGTGTGTGTGTGCGTTGCGCTAGACGTTTTGACGTTTTGACAAATGAAAGACGTCATAATAGTAATAAAAATAATAATAAACGTACGCTTATCGAGAGGAGTCAACTGCCCGTGCGGTTGTATGGAACGTTAAAAATAATTTTTATAGTGTAGCCGTCCGTTTGTATCATAGCGGGTGTCGTTTCGGTATAGTTGCGACGACGCGCGACCAATAAAAAAAAAAAAAGATAAAAGAAAACAAATTACCGACATGATTTTATAAGTAAGGTTGTGCGAACAACGCGAACAAAACAAACGTTTAATAAAATACCTGAATGGATATGCCGTTTTTAATTTTCGAATTAATGTGTACCGTCCGGCGGAGAACTTTAAACACCATCGCGACAAAAAGACGACAATATTATCGTGTACTTTTTTTCTACGCTTTTTATCGGTATAATCAAAACGATATCCGTGTCACAAACAAAACACTCATACGACGTCGATAATGATGTGTTGAGTTCAGATTTTATACTTATCCCGTATAAACTTAATAGGCGTACGCACGAGCCGCCCTCACGTACGAGATTTTTCGCCACTGTGATTTTTTGGTCACTCTGTCATAGGCATTAGACAATTTGTTTGTAAAATGGCAGACGACGATTACGCGGTTTTTTATGACGAAATAACAAAAAATGATCCACACACTAAGCTTAATGTCGAAAGACGCATGATGGAATTGTAAAAGTTATATCAAATTAAAAGCCAATAATTTTAGAACGTAAATTATATGCATATTTCGAACAACAAACGATAAGTGGTAATAAATTAACTTGCGCGCTCATAAGCTTTATATGTAACAACGTTAGCAGTTCAGATACAAACACCAAAATATTCAGAAACGTAAACAATTTATGGAACGAGTTCGGTAGGCATCGAGTTCGGTTTAGGTATCAAATAGAAAAAAATGTATATATTTATAATATAATACTGGTACTCACGGGGAAAAAAATTGTCGACATTTTGATTTTGAACGGTCTGTCGGCGCAACACTAAATGACTTGAGTAAAATATTGAATTCGAAATGTCTTTAATTCAGTCGCGAGACGAAAAGCCGCGTTTCCTCCTCCCTCATCGCTCGGATCGATAACATCAGTTTGTAAACAACGACCAGGCCAACCTGCGTACCGGTGTTGTTCACATTCCGGTGTACAACATGTTATACGAAATCGGCTCTGCCTATAGCCGGACGTTCGTCGTATGTACCGCGGTCGTTACCGATAATACCATAATATATATATACATATTACCGCGCGGTCCGTCCGTTCTTTTCGAACGTCTTTGGACAGATCGAAAAACGTCGTCTCGTCACGCCGTCCGTTCCCTGCGGGGCACGCGGACCATTTGAACAAACGCAATCGTACCGTTCGTTTTCGAGTAACAAAAAACAACGCGCTCGCGATCAGTTCGTCGATTACGTTTTCGTCGGTGTCCGTCCTCGTGTTTGTTACCTGAACGTATTTTATTTTATTTCATTTCAATCGCGTCGCGCAGGTATATATCCGTGTATACATCATGTGCGTCCCGTGTTGTTTGTGTCGAAAATGGCCGCCGACCCGCAGCAGTGCCCGGACGCGGACGCGTTCGAGAACGAACTACGAAACACGAAACACTGGGCACCCCAGTACCGTTTTTCCATAAACGTACGTATACAGTACGTAAATAATTTATACACTCGGGACGAATGTTAATACGTCGTCGGACGACGGCCGATTATTATTAGCGTTATTGTTGTTATTCAACGGACGCGCGACGGTGTATCGAATAAATATTTTAATAACCGTTTAGTAATCGACCGGTGACGGTAGCGCGCGGGTTTCGACTCGTAAGTCGTTTATGTATGTGATAATATTAATATATATATACACACGTACGTGTAAGTGTACACCGGACGGAAAACGCGCGGGACGGATTTCTCGTCGTCGTCGTCGTCGTCGGCCATGTCCGTCGGTCTTTGTCGGTCTGCGTGACGTACGCGCGTAACTCATATTTTCCATACGAAACGAAATCGTTCGTCAACGGCGGTGGCTGGCGGCCGTTCTGCCTGAGGCCCGAAATCATGCGGCTGCGCGGGCCTAACCGAAAGGGACGACGGCTGTATGATATTCAATGGCCGGTATCTAGATTGTGAAATCTGTTATTTTCGGGAATTTCTTCGAAAACCGGAATAAAACGTTAGTAGGTACTACGAAAAACAAATATAAAAATTTGCTACAGTAAAATATGCATCAATTATCGATCTATAACAAAACGCATATTTACGTTCAACTCGACATCGGCTTTAATTCAAGATTTGTTTTTTACGTGTTCGGTTTATTTTGAAATCAATCATTTTGTACGAGATGTAACACGATGTAAACATCAGACGATTGACGTTTCTCCATACGATTCGCCTAACTGGTAGTCGGATATTTCTGATTTAGGAATTCCCTAAACGATTTTCCTCGAAAAATCTACGTCCGTCCAAGTCGGTTTTTAAATGGGGGAAAAGACGTGCAACACAACATCGACCGCTATAAACAACTATGGCAATAATACCGTATACAGAAACGAGCAATTTTGAACGCGTGCGAATTGTTTAACGTTCGAATTCGCGAGCTCGTAAAACAAACGGGGGGTTTTTTTTTTAGTGTGTACCGAACAAGACTCGTTTTTCCGACAATAATAATAACAGCAAATGAAATAAAACAATTCGCACTGTGTGCACACACGACTCGATATATCGTCGCGGCGGTGTCACGCGTCGTACCCCGATATGTTATGTATACATTGTATCTAAGTCGGGGGACGTCGAGGGGAAGGGACGCGGCGGCGGACGTGGATTTCGTCGACCGCGGCGCGATTTGTCATGAATGACCCCGTTGATTATTTACGACGCAATTTCCGCGTTCTATTCACTGCGGACGTTCCCGCGGATTTCTGGTGTACGTGTTGTGTACGTGTGTGCGCGGTCTCTGCTCTCCGACCGTGTATCGGTCGTCATACCGAAAATCCCCGGTCGCCCCGACGGCTAATCAGCTTATAACGCCGCGCGTATATCAGTGCACGACGACGAGCCTTCGAGTTTTCTGTAAACGTGATTGTTTCCGGCGCGGCGTCAGTCGTTCGAACGGTGCTCGAATCGGAAAACATAACGCAGTTGAAAATTTAAAAACAACGTTCCAATGTTCTGTATCACGAAACCGTGGGGGAGGAGAGGGAGGGGGCCTCGGTATTCTTTTTTTTCCCCCCGATTTTTTCTCTATACGATTCTTAACAGAACAGTATTCTACAACGTTTTGTATAAATAAACAACAAATTTAAATTTAAGTAAGAACATGTGTAAAAATCAACTGTATGATAACACGTTAACACGATTTATAAACAGAAAATTATAATGTATTCACGCTATACAGGAATACGTCTGGGCACGTGATGATCACTATTGAAATGGTATATAATGCTATAGCATATCTGTGGGTAGATCTAAAAATAATTGTCAAATAATATATATGAATAATATTCTGTGATACGCAAGATTGCCATAATTGCAAGTAGGCACTTGATGTAGCAATAAGGTATTAAAAAAAATATATACGATTTAACCTAACCTTATCTACGGTCCCCGGGTATACCGAGGGTTACAAGCGTTCCTTTGAAAATCGTAGTAAAGGGACGCAGAGTTTTTTCTCCAAATGTAATAGAAGAGCTCCGTCCCATTGCGTCCCGTCCCGATCCACGAGCACGGGTCGTAAATGTAAACGTCCCGTCGAAAGTTCAAGTCGAACGTGTCGTCTCGAAAAAACGTAACTTACAACGAACTCTCACACGCTCGCAGTGCAGACGTTTCGAATAACAACATCTCGTCGTTCTACGCGCGCGCGGCTGTACATACACACCGCGTTCGTAAATATTTGCACGAATTTAATTATTACCGTTTTGTTCGCACATCCGTTTTCTAAACTATTCCTGCGGTGGTGTTATTATCGTGTTCGTGCGTTTAGTACGTACGCGGCGCGTGATCTGGAAATTTGTTTTTGAGCTCCCGGTACGCGTTTTATTGTAACGTGCTTTTTGATCGTGTTTTTTCTTATTATTTATAATATTCACGTTTCGTCCGTATTTCGTTTGTCATAATATTATTATTATTATTATTATACGCACGCGTCTTCGTATAACATATATATGTTGAAATTTCACGTGTTCTTTAATGATTATGGATAGACATACGTCACTTTTGTTTAAACAACACGTCGTTTAACACCATTTTTCATTCGAAATCATAATCTAATACGATGCGTTATAATATTATTATTGGAATTTATTATTTCTATAATATTCGTAATTCGTTTTTTATTTTTATCCCGTCGAGACCAGTCTTTTACAAATTTATTTTTATAAACCATACACGCTTTTATCATTATATAAATTAATATAAACTACTATAATTGAACATTTAAATAATATCGCTATAATAATATTCTAGATAATATTCAACATACGTGCCGGTAACCCATTATTAGATATTTATTAGTTTACAGAATCGGAAACGATTTCAAATACATATTTAAATTAAAATCATCTGAGTTTTATAGTTAAAATAAATCGCTTGGTATCTAATTGAATTCACTTTCATCAAAGATTGCCAAACTTAATTCAACTTATTGAATTTCGTTATAGTTAAACTCAAATAATGTACTTTGAAAGTTTTAATTTTTAAAGTTTTGCAGTAGTGCACACAAACGGGGATGTTGTAGTACACCCTCCGTAGCCATTACGATGCCACTATACACTCTTGATCAATTAACAGACAATAATCCTTCGACTAAAATAACGAAATACCGCTCATATAAATTTCTAATTTTTTCCACCAACACATAAATAAATTAATAATCGTTATAATATATATATATTGTCGATAATTGTGTCCAGTCTTTGAAACGTTAGGTTGGTCTGATAAAAACACAAACGTAGGAAGTCTTATTGATAAATACTTTTTCTACGGACTTTGATAACAAATATGGTGATTGTAAGAACTAATATCATACAACTGCTATTCACATGGAAGTGTAATATACAATAAGTATATTATGTCATTGTACGCAGGATTTTTTTGATGATTATGGAATTTCGATAAAATACAAAAATACGTTTATATAAAAACGTTTGTTTATTATTTACGCGTAACATTTAATGTTTAAATGGATTCTAGTAGCGTTTATTTTTCTGTTGGTGGTCGAAGTATAAAATTTAGTTCTCTACTTTAATAGCTATGGCTCTTTAAATATAAAAATTGTTTCAATTAATGTAATTAGAATAAAATCTACTTTACCAGAACTAATTTTATTTTATTTTTTTGACTATTCATATATAAATTTAATAATATTTAATTAACTGAAATTGATTTAGATTTACTTTATTCAAATTACTTTAATTTAAACAATTATCTTATTCACTAAATTTTTAATAAATTAAAATTTAAATTTCGATAACAATTTTTTTTGTAAATAAACGCTGCGAGAATTAATTAACTAAAAAATAGTGGTTTATATTTTTAAAAAAAAATTAATTTTTTTATTATTACACTTGCATGGTTATATGATTTTGAATTCATACAAAATTTGTCTGATAAAAAAAAACGAAAAACGCGCCTTTTTATTTTGTAGAAATTTAATTTTACCATTTCGTAATCATTAAAAACATTGTGCACAGTGACATACAATACAACCTGTTTATATAATACAATGAAGATATGGTTCGATATCAGATTTCAACAAGATTATTCATTTTCCGCATTGTACTCGTTATTTTCATTCGTTTTTTATCGTGACGTAATATTTTCTCGTGTGTTAAATCAAATTAATTTTTCTCTGTTTTTCTATATATTGTAATTTCGAATTTATATACTACGCATACCGGAGAACGTATTCTTTTAAGTCGTTGGTAGGTAGAAAAAATGTTTAATGATTGTTTTTGAGACAGCATAAAACAATATTAAATATTTATATACTATAGTGATAGGCCTTTAAAGGTTAATTTTATTTTTTATTTTCAACGAATTCTTGCATGAATTCATTAAGTCACATAACGACATTTTAGTGTCTATTACTGGCCATACAACAAATTTAAATGATATAATATCTTTCTTTCGTTTACTATTATTTATTTTTATGGCACATATATTTTTTTTAAATTCTACCATCAAAATAAACAAATCATACTTCGCGTAAAAAATAATATAATGATTGAAAAGTATAAACATTAATTTTTATTTCAAAATTAACTTACATGTTATTTTATTATGTATAATTATATAAAACATATATCACCAATTAGTAAAAATAATTGTTCTGTTTTAATGGGATTTACGTGTAACGTTTATTTACGAGTTAAAAAAAAAACAAACAAACAATAATTACTGTTTGTTTTGACGATAATCTATAATTGAAACGACTAAATTACGTTTAGATTAAATGTTTCGCGTAAATTTTAAGTGTGATAGTTTTCTTCCGAACCGTTTGTTTAATTCATTTAATGAATCCCCGGCACTTTATTTTGCAGCATCTCTTTCAAAAAAAAATAAACATATAAAGCCCCACTAAAACGGAAACCCGTGCCAAAAAAGTTTTAAAAACATTTCAGACTAATAATTCTAAACGTAGACTTTAATTTATTAAAGGACGTTGATTTAACGTACCGAGGTCAGATTTTCACGAAAAAACGAAATATTTTTTAAAGATTTAAGAATGCAAAAAAAAGATAGAAATGAAATCAAACGTTTGGCTCAGATCGGGTACAAAAACAATATGCGTATTTATTAACTTTTCGATGTTAGAATATGCGTAACTCGATTTTCCAATTAATTATATCCAAAACGGATAATATCTTTATTTCAAACATATTTCAAAAAAAAAGTTTACATATGTATTATAAAAACGTTCTATACATGAAGACACACTATATATATAATCTTGCTGGGGACTTAAATTTCTATATACACATATATAACTTCGTATCTTTTCGTCATTTCTTTTTTTCTTTTTTGGTTTTAGATTTATTTCAACTTATTTTAGTACAGTGATTCTCGATCTTTTTAGGACCGCAACCCAAATAGTCCGCCGAAAATCTATCACGACTCGCATGGTTTTACATTTACAGGCTAAAAAAGTTTACAAAACATAAATTTCTTAGAACCTATATAATTGAAAGAACTTCTTGCGACCCACAGTTTGAGAAACGCTGCCCGGGTAGATACTATATAGATCGATTTACCGTTAATACTATATGGACTTCGTTTCAAATTTATGTTTAAATAAAAAAATATAGTGTTAAATTTAAAAAAAAAACTCGAGTTAATTGAACCCAAAAGGCATAGGTTGTGGTTACGGAACTAAATTCTTATCCAAACTAGATTTGTGCGATATCGGTGACGTCGTTTTCTATATTTTAAATTTCAAAAACTGTATTGGTTTTTCCGAAGAAATTTTGTATTTGGTTTTGGATTTGTTTTGACGGTAGGTCTACTGACATAAAATTCGTATATACTTATAATTCTACGAGACAAGTTGGTTTAAAGATTGGATTTGAATTATTACGTATAGACGCGTTTCTCGCTTAATATTAAGAACGATAAAAACGATAAAAAAAAGGCCGCGATAAAAACACGAATTCTTTTATACGCGTTAGACTTTCGATACGCGCAGTAGCATGCGGCGAGAGACGGCGCGTGCGCGTTCCCGCCGCGCGTCGTATAAGCTGTCGGCTAATTAATGTAGACCCAGGCGACGGCATTAATATCTCGCAGGTGAGATTGCCAAAGGTCACACCGAAGGCTGAGGATAATTGCGTTTCGGGCCCTTTCGCGCCTCCCGCCCGACGAAAACGCGCGAGCTTTCATTAAAGTCCCGTCACGGCCGTCCATTACGGGCAGCGTTCGTGGCCGGGACACTTTTACCGCCGCCCGCCGGCAAATTATTATTAATATACTCCGAAATTCCCGTTTAATGAAAAGGACAGAGTCGACGAATAGAAGACGTGACGGACGCACGTACATAATGAATATATAGGAAATAATATCTCGCTCTCGACAATACCGCCGGCCGCCGGCGAAAATGATCGTCGTTGCCCGCGCTCTCCTCTCAGACGCGTCGAGTGTTGTTAGCGAGCGCGTGGTAAATCAGGATTTTTATCACCGAATACAAAACGTTGCTTTCCCCTTTCTGATTTTTTTTCCGGACCATTCCCCTCCCGTCGAATTAATTTCCAGAGGCTTTAGACCCGAAATCCCTACCGGTTACCGGTGAACCGAAAACCCCCGGAACTACCCTCGGCCGAATCTATATATGTACATATAAAATGAAATCACGTACATATATAAATGAAAAGTTTAAATTAAAACAAATGAACGCTACATTTTCGCGGCGCTTGTCGTAAACGTTCGCACCACACACATAATATTGATATTTAAATTGTTATTAATAATAACCGGGACTTTTATTTGAACACACATTTTTAACGAGTTCAGATATCTTAATGTTCATTAAAAACGAACACGGATCTTCCCGTTTTGTTAAATATATCTTATATTCGTTCAATTTATAAAAATGTAAACGTAGTGTATAGATAAATCAAAGACTATATTAAAACAGAAATGACGGAATCATTATTAGCAAGCCTCATCACACAAGGTCGATAGGCCCGTTTTTTGAATAGTCAGTCGTGGAATAAAAAAAGTGAGACGAATTGCGAGCGCACCGAAAATTAATTATTATTTATGAGCCATATAATTGATTGATTGATTTTATTTTTTTATTAAATATCCGGTCAAAAATATCATGACTTTTTTCGTTATTAAATATAATTCTATAATTACAAAAATATCGTATTTGTATTAATCACTTTGCCTTCCCGTTCCACGCGAAATATACACGCCACCTTCGCGCGCGATTATCGAAATACTTGTTAAGCCGATATTATTATACGATTTCGGTGTATCCGTGTGCGCGCGCGAACGTCGTCGTCGTCGTCGTCGTCGTCGTTGACATTTAAAGTTTAGGCGATATAATGGCTGTCGTTTGCAAAAGTCTTTTGTGCGGCGAACGCGCGAGCGTAAACTTTATTGTCGGTTGACGGATTATCATCAGCCGCGTGGTGTGTACCGCCGCCGTCGCAGTCGTTTCCTATGCACAGAAATGCTAATATAATACTAACTGTACACAGCGTGACGTGCACACGTCTGTGCGCGCGTGATATAATATGCTGATGGAGGAATATATAAGATTCTCGCACGCGGGGACGGCGAAGACGGGGCTTCACTCGAGATAATCGACGGCGCGCGCGGTTATCGTTCGTCGTCGCGTGTTTTTTTTTTTTTTTTTTTTTTTTTTATCTACGTGTAGGTATCATTCGCCGAGGAAAATCCGACCGCAGTTTATTATTCTGCGTGTCCGCCGGCAAAGTGTATAGGATATATATGTTTCGGTAATGACCCGCCGCCTGAACGACCTGAACGGAGTTTTAAAAATACGAATTTATGTTATACTAATATTATCATCCGTTTCGTGTGTATATATGTGTATACGCGAGATAAGCTAGTAATAATTATTATTGTATCGTCAAACTGTCCGCCGGGGAATTCGCACAATTATGTTTTTAACCTGCAGTGCCGTACTATACCTATATATATATATGTGTGTGTGTGTGTATTAATTATGTATAATAACGTCGTGACTCTTACGATTATAATCATCGGTAGAATACCGAAAGAAAAAATTACCAGATACGTTAATTTTTACCCGTCTAGACTCTTGATAAAAGATATAGGACGAACGGTCTTTACCTTTTTAATCATCGTGGTGTATATTTTAATATGTTTCATTAAGCCGAATAAACGTTTATTACGGCGAGCCGCGTATGCCGTCGGATGTCGGTTCGAGTGGATCGCCTGATCGGCCGGAGAGTCGTATTATTAGTGTTTTAAATTCCAAAACGACGATAAATCATTGATTTCTAACAACGATTCTGAGCGAAACTTGGCATAGTTTTAATTATCATTCTTTGTAGTCTTTCGAAATTCAAACTTCACACACTTAAAAAAAGAAAAAGAATATGACAAACGATGTTTTAATTTTGTTATATAGTCTGAGTTTGTAATACGTTTCCAGTCGTAAAAATTTAAAAACATGTCTAACACGGATATGTTAACAATTTTATCAGTTTTTTTTTCTATGGGTTTTTCATGCGCTTAAGAAAACTATTAGGAAATTCGAAAAACGTGTCAAAAAACCAAAGTCTGATTAGATAAAGTTATTTAGTGGAAAGTAACGCATGTAAATATTAACGGAAAAAGTGTTCATAGAGAAAATAAAAATAAAAATCATTGAGAAACCAATACATTCTTCGCACCGCTCAGAATCTTAAGTTAATTAACTCGCGTATTCTTTGTTATTAAACATAACATTAATATTAATAAACGAATATATACCCTTGAAATTTTTAACTATAAAAAATCTTTGTTACGTTTCAAAATGGTATGTCATTGATCATAGCTATATAATAGACGAATGACGACTTGCGATTTTTAATTACAACACATCCTATATTAAAAAAAAAAATTGTTTAATTACAGACAAAATAATATTTCGTTGATGTGCTCGTATATACGTGTGTTTTAATGTGTGTGATATCTTTGGAAAAAATATTTTTCGAAAAATAATAAATGAAACACACATTGGAAGATAGTTTATCGGTAAGATAAGCTTTGTATTATGTTTGATACATGCGTGTAACAGTAGAGATAGTGCCCGTTTGTCGGTTTATTCATTTATCGGAAACGTCAAAATCGTTAAACGAAAATGCGTCTGAGTTATATTGTTTCGAAATAAATAAATATATACTTGGAATATATATTATAAAGTATTTTATTTCGAAATTTCAAAATATTTAATCGGAACTCGGGCTATAAATATGTTATAAATATATATATATATATATAGTATTAATATCATAATATTATTTGATCTAATAAAAGTAAAAAAAACCCTAAACAAATGCAAATCGTTTTTTTCCAAAATTATTTTATCGAATTCAAATTTAACATTATTCGGGGTTGTATTTGTTAAGTTATAGTGATGATATAATTGATCATTTATTCTTTTCATTCGTGATTTTCACTTTTAACGAAACGTGAAACGAAATCGAGATACGCAACACGTGAACACTGAACAGCCTTATGTATGTAATTAAAACAGTCTTATGTTTACATAAAATATAGAATAGATTAACAATAATATTGTTAAACGTAATTTAAAAGGGTGTTGAACGACTGACAGCATAAATTAAAAATGAAACACCCGGCCAACGTATGAAAAGATGTATTAAAAAAAAAAAAATAAATAAATGAGGGTTATCTATTATTATTATCGTTTAGAATTTCGTGATTTTTTTTTTTTGTGTGTGTAATAAAATATATAGGGAAGGAAAAACGTTATACATATAGGTTGTTTTCGATTGGTTTTTTTTAGAACTATACAAACTTCTTTCGGATAAACATCAGCAGAATAGCTATTATTAAAATAAAAATTTTTCTGATCTCACCATATAAATGTAATCTACATTCGATATCTTTGGAATGTCGGTAAAGATTTCCTAAAAGAAATAATATTATTATTATTCTTATACATGTAAAAAAAAAAAAAAAAATTATCGGTTTGATATGTTTTAATGTGGACGATGTTTTTTTTTTTTCGTCGTTTATGTGCAGTAATTAAACAATTCCGATCTGATATCATTGTTAATGTGAGTGCCATTTTTTTCTTTTTTAGTTTCGGTGGCTATTGTAACGCATATCGCGATATATTTCTCTCTGCGTGGACCGCAATTAATAACACACGAAAAAAAATACGTTTTTTTCTCCCGTGCTCATGACAGGGACGACGCGTCCACCAGATAACGGCAAAATATATGCGTTCTATCTTGTTGTACCTAAAAAAAAAAAATCGTCTTTCGAGAGCTATTTTAAGTGCAAAAGTTCGCTTTGAACACGCGACGGAGCACAAACGTACACACACACACACATATATGTATATATAAAGTGTTACGGAGGGAGAAAGGAATTAGTTTTAATTAAAACGCCCAAAGAAAAGAAAAACGATTTTCCGCCAGGTAATTAATTTTTAATCAGTTCGAAAAGACTTTTAGATTTTAATAGCTTTCCTGCAACCGTTTTGTAACACGCGCCGGGCGGACAAAGTGGATACATTTAACGTCTGTATCACATATTCTATAACGACGGCGGTAACCACTAATAGATTCATATTATTATTATTATTATCATTATATAACGTGAAAATTAAATAAAATATCACTTTCATCGTTGTACGTTTAGATATTATACAGATTTGATATGTATTTATTAATTCTCACTTCAAACATAAAACACGGATGTAATACTAGACAATTATTTAATATAAATGCGTCATTCGTGCACAGAAAACTAACACAGTCTGTTTTCCTACATATAATGTTTAATGTATGAGTAACGTGTTCATTTTGATAATTTTACTTTGGTATCGTAAAAATACAACAATTATACCTGTAATTGAAAACAAATTTTATACACTGTACTATACGAGCACGCCGGAACACGAATAAAAGAGACCGATTTATGGCACCTGTGTATTAATATTATACTTCAAAGAAATACGATATGTATAAAAAAACATATTTTATAGTAAATCGATACAAGAGACAATACTGCGCGTATATTTTTTTAGACACGTTACACGAATCTTTTGTTACATGAATACAATTTATATATATATGTATTACGTTATAATATCGTTTCCTGCGTCTTGTGTTCATTAAACTGGACCGAAAGGAAATACGCGATTATGCGAACATATAAATGAAATATTTTCTTTGAACTATATTCTACAATTACATACTCGCATATATATATATATTAATAGATAGATAGATACTTTATTTTGGTACTTGGAAAATTGATGAAATATAGTTTTATTATTGCCGCTGATACGATATGTTTTTTTGGTGTTTTTTTCTTTACGTGATTATAATTATTCATTTAAGGTCGACAGCAATAACACATAATATGTAAATCCATTTAAAAAAAATAAAATTGATTTATTATCCTCTCGGAAAAATCCCATCGCATTCACACAAACGATTATTCTTGTTTGGAAATTATAACAGAATTATGTATAGAATCGAAAAACACATTTTTAGTTTATCATTCGATGTATCTTCGTGCGTTAATCTTAACCATAAAAAGTCAAGTTATTTAACGGTGCAGCGTGTGGCAATAGTTATAAGAGGTTTTAGTTATAGGATATTTTCCGTCTACTTATCGACGTTAATTTGATATTTTCGCATATTTGACCAAACTAAATGATAACAAAAGAATTATAAGTACTTATAAATAATTTCGTTTTCGGACAATATATTTAATTGTATAACAAGAACATAAATATACCGAAACTGATGTGAAAATTCCTTCATACTTGTATAGTAATATTCTCTTTAGGGTTTTGTTTATTCGCTTATTTTTTATTAATGCATGTAGAAATTGAACAAGAACGGTGTAATAGGTATGTAAAAATGAAGATACGATAAAAACCAATGTGCTATAAATCATGTCCGCGAGACGTCGGGTCCATTTGTTTTAAGAACCGATGATTTTTTTTTTTTTTTTTATGGGTCCTGAAATGTCGAGGGAAATTTAAACTAACGCCACGTTTTCTTTACTCGCTTTTACTTTGTTCGTATTTTGCACGGGCAACGATCAATTTCTGTACGTACAGTCACTTTGAGTATCGGCCGTACCGCACACGTGCGTACACGGTGTACACGCCTCCGACTAAGGAGATCTGTCGGACTTACGTTGATGTAGTTACTTTGGACCGAAAACTTTACTGATAACGTCTGTTCGACGAACTTTCGCCCCTGTGTCGTCGAAGTTTCCCGCCGCCGACGTTTCTGGTTCGCGGACGGTTTTCGGAAAAGCTTATTATTTCTCGTTTCGTGGCCCCGCGACTTAAAGGGACCCGCCGTCCGCGCGTATGCTGCCGCGCCGAGCAACCCAATCCGCCCGCTGCGGCTGACCCCTGTGCCGCGGAAGACGCGCACTGATTTCCAATCGAACGCGCGCGCGCGCGCGTCTCGCAAATCCCAAAAACAATCCTTTTTTAATAAGAAAAATACGATTGCGCCCTTCCCGTCTGATCCGGTCCTAATTAATCGAACGATCCTTACAAAACACAATAAACTTCTCTTTCGTTTTTATTGACCTTTTGGGGCTGCAAATTGAATGTTTGGCCAGGTGTTGTCGCAATGCGGGTTGGCGCGCTAATATAGTAGTATATATATATATATATAGGAAAATAGCCATAGCACCACGGATAATCCTCTTATACGCAACGAGTTCTTCGTCTCTGCACCCTCGCTGTATATTATGTTTTTATGGACGATGAAGCCGTAAAAACCACGAGTAATTGGCTGTTTGACCACAGATGTTCTGTTGATAATATCCGACGCGCGCTACGATGCGCATATGTAGTTTGAATCGAGTTGAAAATCGTCGCGCAACACTTGTTGTTTAAACGCATTTTTCGTGTCTACATAAACTGTATACATGCACGTATTATAATAATGTAGTAAATAGTAGTTTATAAATATTACAGGAATTTCATTTTATATTATATAAGGACGCGAATAATCTTTATTGACCATTAAACGTGCGTTTTATTCGACAACCGAACGATTTTAAACCGAAATATTATATATGATACACAGTTTTCACGATATAAATTCGAAAATTAAAGTTCGTACTTAAAATACTAACAACATAACCATGTGCACGTGTGTAATAAATACTGCTCGAAATTTCATACCGTTAAGACTTTATTAATATATTTTATTTTTTAATAGAGAACCACCGACCGTTTTTAAGGCAATATTTTATACATGACTATATTTGGATCCGGCATGAGGTTTACTTGACATCGACTCTCTAACTTTTTAATTTAATTTATTTTTATTCTGCGTTTTTTAAGTTTTTAAATAAAAAATGAATGTCTGCATTAAAAAAACTCTGTAAAGGAAATTTAGTTTTAAAATCAAATCTGTTTTTATACATGTTATTGGATTACTGAATATGTTTTTATGAAAAAAGCCGATATCCATTCAATTTAATACTTAAATTAATTCGATAAAGAATGTTTTTAATAATATTTAATCTAAACATATTTTTTGATTTTTAATACGGTTTTGAATAAACATATTTATCATTATACAAAGTTTAGAAAAAAATTATTTAACCGCCGTAATACGGCGTGTTATATTCAGGCGTCTTATAAGTGTTAATAACTAATGCGCATACATAGAGTGATATGGCTGGTAAAGTTATTTATTTTTTTATCTCAACAAATTAAATTAATATAGAAAAATGTAAGTTACATCAATTGATAAGTTACTAATATTTTTCTTTTTAACCTCAAATGTTAAAAGTTAACGCTAATTGAAGTATTTTAACTGAGTTAAATGTTCAAATTTTCTTATTAGCATTAAAAAAATAACGTAAAATTGAGATAATACGCCCCAACGTCCTATATAGTCTTCAATAACATTATTTCTATTAAACATTATATGAACATAAACAAATACTATGGTGTTTGACGTTATCTATATCCGTTGTTAAAATAATTTGATTTAGATTATAAAAATAACTAACTTGAAGCTAACCACGTTAAGATTAAAAAAGAACAGTAAATTAATTTTAATTTTAACTTTTAACTCGTCAATGTCTAGCCATAGTCGGGCAATATAGTTGTTAGTGTGTGTATATATATATAGCAATAAAAAAAACCCAAAAATAACAAAAACGATTCGAAATAATATATATATATTTATGTATAATTGTTGAGACACTTTGTCGATAAAAAAAAAAATCTGAAAAACAAAAGACCATTTATTTTACTCTATACAAGTGTAGTCTGCGCTACAGCAAGACCCCACTTCAGAGAGAGAAAGAGAAAGAGAAACACACACAGACACACATATCTATGAAAAGAACCTGTACATTCGGGTTTGGATATTGTTTCAATAATCTGTAAAGAAATGGTTATACTCTTGGTTGTGAATAATTCCCCAACTCGCAGCGGCGTTTAAGTAACACCCCCGTATATTATCTGTCGTTGAACCCTCCCGACCCGAAAACCGATTTGATTGCGTTGCGAACACGGGTAATCACTTCCCCGACGGTCTCCCTAACTATATGCCCTTACAGTACACGCGCGCGCATAAAAACAAAGAAACGCTTTCAATCGGATTAAATCCGACGTAATGTACCGTAATATCCTCATAAAAAGAACGTCGACGGGCCGCGTCAAGACCGAGTTCGATTCCGCAGATGACTAATCGCACGGTCTAGACGGCACATAATGTTCTTATAATATTCCGTTTCCGTCTTGTAATCCGTTCCAATAACGTGCACAGAATATGCTTAGAACGGTGATTTTTTACTAAAAAATATACTAATTTTTTTTTTTAATTTTCGTAATTGAAGTCATTGCGTGAATCGAGTGTAAAAGTCAAAGTACAATAAACTCGATAAAACTTCGATTTTCGTCTCTATACGCAGTAGCGTGGCAAATCGCAAATCACTATATTTATTTAAACAATTTTAAGTGCGCTTCTTTTTAAGATGCCGAGGGAAAAATAGCTGCAAGAAAAATAAGATAAATGTAAATAATTAAATTTATATTGAAAATTTCGTTAGTTAATCGAAAAAGTTATTTCGAACTACCACTGTTATAACAGTACTTAAACACTTTTATCATCTATGAAATTTAAAACTAAACGCAAAAACGTACGTTTTTACCTAAATATTTTCGCAATGTTCATCCACTCCATGTTCAGCAAATAATATAATATACTGAGATTGATCGCGACTTAAGAAAGATTATTATTAGAAACGGATTTACATACATAAACAAATGTATCACAACAAATAGTGCACAACTGCTGATTACTAATGAGAATACTTGAATATAATATATTACGTGAATGTAATATAAATTATTATATATTATTATTTATATATATATGTGTGTGTGTGTGTGTGTGTGTATTTAATAAATATAAATTATTTAACTGCTATTTATATATTAATCTTTTAGAATATTAATTTCGAATCTGTGCGTATATAATTAACTCTGATTGGTTTCGATTCCACTAATTCTCAATATATAATGTGATAGAAATCAAAATCCTATATACCACGCTTTGTTGAACACGAAACTAATTAGATTTCATTTTCGCTTCACTACAAACATATGTACAGATAAATATTAATTATTTTACAAATTTGAAAAGAAATTTTTAAAACACTTTTAAAACACCGCGGGAAGCGGGCGATATATAGTAATCCGATAATAATACCGAAAACAGATTTGGATTTAACATGAAATTTAAAAAATGTGTTACTTTCAACAAAAATATTAACGATCAATAATAATTTTGCTCGCGCAATGTAGTGACTTCAATGTAACGTTATTCCGTTAACTCGTAATTGTTATTTAAATATTATTATTAATCGTTAAAGGTAGGTGACATTATCTGTCATCTCTGAAATACGTTCTCCCGTGATTTCATCAATTGCTTTTATCAATGCGAAAACGACTTCGAACGAAAAAGTATTTTACATAATTTATCAATAATTAACTTTCGAACCGAACGAAATATATGCGCATAATTCATATAATAATTTATTATAAAATCCTTTGGCACGTTTATATTATTATTTTTTTAATTTTTTTCGAAGAATCTTAAAACAAGTTGAGTTGTCAAGCTGTGTAGGATATTAAAAAAAAAAACCAAACGACACGCAAGTTCCTCTACACACACGCGCGCGCAAATATACATACCTTACCGCACTAATGGATATACATTGTATTATTAATATATATATATATAAATAGTAATATACAACAGACTGCGTGCCGCCGACCCTGTTGAGCACTCGCGAAACGCAACTAAAGCGATTTACCTAAATTATAATAATATGCGTGTGTAAAACGTGTACGGATGTATTTTTTTATTTTTATTTTTAATTACGAGAAAGTCAAATATAATATTAAAAAAAAAAAAAAAAAAAAAGGCGTGTTGGAACGCGCGTGAATAACTTAACGGGGCGACAAAGAGAGACGCCCATTATACACGCAAACGTACTTATGTACATATAAACACATATACAGAGCGATGTCTTTGACGGCGTACGGGTATTTACCTGTACCGAAGGCGGCGGCGCGAGTTACAAATGCATTTTTTTTTTTTTTTTTTATTCGTCTCGCGTAGCTTCTCCGGCCGTCTCTCGTCGATCTCGCATTTTTTTATTTACACATAATGTCGAGGCCTTGAGACGATTTCCGAACCGGACGGACGATTCGCCGCAATACGCGTTCGAACGACGCGCATCAGGCCATTATAAAATAGCATATATACGCGCAGCTATCGTCCTATTATCTATTATACAGGGCCGTCGGCGTAATCGAGAGGTGGGTCTCTCGGTGGCAAATTTATCGTCGCCCTCCGCCAGGTATATGTGTGTTTTAACGGTGCATTATACAAAATGCCTTTGAAACGTCCGTATACAACAAGGCCAAGTGTGCCGTCAAAGCAACCGCCAATGCCAGCTTGTGTATAGATTTTTAAACATTTCCAAAAGAACCTTTTGGTTTCCATAAGGACCCGAAACGCGCACATTTAAGACAAACGCATTAGCTTTAACGTGCAAGCCGTGTTTTAATTTATAAATGATTGGCAAAAACTGATTTTCTTTTATTTCATACGCATTTATACCCGCGTGTTGATTTTATCACGGTTTTATTCGTACACCTACGCGTGACACGCTGCCTCGTTACTACAAACACGTATGATGATGTATAACCTGTTTTAGTTTTGATAGAAATTCACGAAACAATACCGTTACCATGGTTCGGCCGAATTAATGCCCAAGACGTTTTAATTATATTTCCGTATAACAATCTTATTTTCGATAAAAGTGTAAGGTATCGCAGTTCCCCCGTGTATAGAATGCTATAAGAATTTATACTTTTATGTGCGGTTGAAAATGCGATGAAAAATAATTTTTATTTATATTATTTTACGTGAGCTTTTAATTGTCTTTGCGAGCGTCATTCCCCCTAACTGTATTATATTACACCCATATCGTTATAAAGGTCGTCAACATTATCGACTTGTCTACGATACGGTAAGAAATTAAATTAAATACCCAATAACGACAATAATAATAATAAAAATAATAATAAAAACTAGTCATATGCCATGTACGGAACTTTGGAAATCACTCTAAACTTTATGGAAATAAATTGTTATTATTACGTACTTACATGGTTTTCGGGGTTTAAATTAATAATAAAATATATATGAAAAGTAATATTTAAAAGTGATATTTTTTCCAACTATAAAGTACTTGTTTATATAACGGTTGTACACGTCAAAGGCGAAGATTAGGATTGCCAACCCTTGTCGGGACTTACAGTGTGGCGGAATATAAAACGAGGAAAAATAAAGATTTCCAAACTAATTTTCGTTTTTTTTGTTTTTTTTTTTTTTGGTCTCTAGCCAATTAAAGGATTTTTTTCGGGTAGGGAGGGAGTTAATAAGGATTACGAGATAACGAACCATGTGTTTAGTTTGTGTATTTTTTACTCCTTCTCTCCACAGTTTTTCTCTTCAATTACGCCACTGCACCATAGGGTGTACGTGGTGGGTTTATAGAAAGAGGGCCAGTTTCAGTCTGCCAAAGAGCCTATATTTCCTCGAGTTGGTGCCTAATATATAGCGTTAATTTAATTAAAGTTTTGTACTTTAATTATATTTTTCTAATTTGCTTTTTTAATCACTAACCAAGTATACGGATTTATTTTCCACGGTTTTTTTTTTTTTGTATATTCTGTGAGCACCCAAGCACGATATACGTTCCGTAACATTGCGAATGCAAATACTTCGACTTTGTTGTCGAACTAGACATTCAGTCGATCGACACTAGATGTCCACTGCCGTCGTATCGACCCCCGTCCGCGTGACATCAAACTGCAATTATGTACGACGGCGCGCGCACGTGATCGGCCCTCATTTCTCATTGTTAACGACGACGGCGTTTTCTAATTTCCACATCGAAATTCGATTGCCGATCGGCCGTACGCGATATAATAATAATAATAATAATAATAATGAACTCCGTCCGTCGCGGTCAACGACGTCGGCGTTTTATTAGTATTCCGTGTACGGATGGACGGGTGTGATGGTCGACGGCCGTCGGCGAGGGAGACGAGGCGGCCGAATAACCACTAAAATCTGACGGGTCGGTGATTAATAGAGGTGTGCGTGTGTGTGTGTGTGTGTGTGTGTGTGTGTGTGTGTGTGTGTGTGTGTGTGTACCAACGCCGACCGACCGACCTCGTTGTTTTCGCAAAAGTGTGCCCTATAGTCCGCGCGTAATGTGTATACGACGATATGTGTACATATTATATAATATATCGTCCGATGAGTTTGCAAAGTACGCGTTTTATGCGTTATGTTGTTGTCTGGCCTCCGAATACATAATGTATATACGTGATGCGTGTTATTGCAGAGGTTCCCAAATTGTGAATCGCGATGCAATTTGCAAAATCTATCAAAAAAATGGTTTTTGATGAAACCGAGAGTATCATCCGTAAATCACACCATCGAATACGCCGAGGCGCGTGTCGGGAGGAAATCTGCCGTGCTAGTCGTTCAAGACGTGCGTAGAACTTATCGGGAGGAAGTCGCGATCGTTTTGGACGAGACAGAAGCGAGCGCACGGGATTGTTGCGGGACTAGGAGTTTATTTTATATTTACGAGGAAAGGCTTGACAGATGGAGATACACTTGTGAATCGCGACATCATTCGTCGAGAATTCGCGATAAAAACGCTATGCTGTAGAAAAATAACCATGATCGTTTTGAAAAATTTCCCAATTGTGTAATATTGAAAATCGGATAGAACTTTGAGGTATCACGACTGTCACTTATCATTGAAATCAGAGTTCGAATACTCTGAAAGAGCATTTCGATGCATATTTTCTTAACGATAATTGCAAAAACACTTTCTGCTGAAGCTGTAAAAATACTACTTCCATTCTATTCTTCATATAATATTGTGAAGTTGAATTTTCGACAATGATTTTCGCAATCAAAACTGAATTTCGGAACAATAATCGCAATCGTGTCAAAATTCTTAAGTCTCAAATCAATGTAAACTAAAAATACTAATTAACAAGTAATTCTAATAATTGCGCATTTTTTTTACAGTATCAATCAGTATTATCGGTAATCAATCATACTGCATATGATTAATGTTATTTATCTGTCGACAAGCTCGACGAACAAAAAAAAAAGTCACTTTATAACTCGAGCGGGTCACAAAAACTTGAAGTTTGGGAACCCTCTGATATATTATGTATATTATATACGCCAGTAGAATAATAATAAACCTACGTGCGCGTGTGTGTGTGTGTATGCAGTGTGTAAATAAGCGTATGCGAGTGTATATGATATACGACTTTGGCAAATGGTCAACGTCAACTGTATTATTATATCTGCGCGTGCGATAACCGTTTCCCGTCGTATTATCGTTATTATTTGTATATCAATATATTATACGTATATAAATAGAGGTACAGGTCGAAATACCTATCTATCGAGTACATATAATGGGCGATCGTGGCGAGGGAAGGAGGCTAGAGAGCTTAGACCCCGTCGGAACAATTTATTCGAAGCCTAAACCTAAACCTTCGCTTCCCCCGGACGACACGGGGTCTGCGTTTCCTTTACGGTTTCGCCATCGCATCGGCGCGGCGTGTTTATGACGAGGATGCACATGCTAACCGAGTCCCGTACCTGAAATAGAAAACATTTATTTAGTATACCGCGTACATGCCGGTTGAGAGTCCGTCCTCAGGGGGAAAAAAAAAGAAAAATACACGAATCGAGCGCGGAACATTTGCGAAAAAAGTCAATTGAAACCGGTGAATTATGAAATTTAACAACCATTATTATTTATTTCAGTTGTAGCGCGCGTACATTTCACGATTATTGTCACCAATATTTGTATGCGATAACAAACATTTTTTTGTTTGATCATAGCTGCAGCGCATGTTGTTGCAAACAGGCCTACGGGTTTGTACCAAAGAATAACGATAAAAATATATTAAAATATCGGAAAATAAGAACTGTCGACATTTTGCTCTACCCGTACAATGGACTGTTTGAAATTAGTAACATTAAATTTTTTACGGTGCTCAATTAAGATTACTCGATTCGCACGGCTCGAAAATAACGGTTCGTACGAATGGTAGGTTTAATATCGCGTGTAATATTATAGCGGTACACGAGTATAGTACCAGAAGGCAACTGGTATTTTTTCGTTCGTCGCGATTAATATGATTCCTCGCGTCACCGCGCGTTACATAACGTGGCGCGTGATATACTTACCGGTCGGCTGTTATATACGCGTTTTTTGTTTTTTTCCGTATACCAAAGTACATTGTACTTGCATGTGTTATATTATATTATGAACCACGAGAGACCGCAACGATACGCGACGACGACGGTGATAGATTCCTTCGCCGACCGGGCGCGTACATTATTCATGTTGGTGGCACGAGATTATAATCAGAAAAGTAAATGTCTTGTTAATATTATTATTATTTTGCGCAATCTTTACACGGTACGTACCTGTACGTACACGAGTATGCATATTACATTTTGCGTGCGCGCGCGCGTACACCGTAATAATATAACGCTAACGTGACGTCGTCGGATTTTGTTTTCAGACGATTAAACGGCAACGAGCTCACCGAAGTGCCCGATTTGATGTTTGCCAACAACCCACAGCTTTCCAGACTGTGAGTACCTCTATATATCTCACGTATTATTATTATTATCATTATTATTATTATTATTATTATTTCGTCATTTAGACATTAAAGCGGTTTAAGACGCACGTGAGCTGAGGTTTTAGCAAGTTATATATAATAAATTCTATAAAATCGATGATAAAGGAATAAACGTTTTAGATGTTACGTGTTTATTAATGTAACTATGAAATGTTTTCCCACGTTTTTTTCACAAAACCGTCCCAAATACTTGTTCCCAGAATGTCACTACGTTGCCTTTTTTTTCATTTTTCGCCTAAAGCAAAATTTCTTCTTTTATTTTTGCACGCTTTCATTGTGAATTCAATTAAATTCAAGAGAAAAATTTGTAAATATATCAATATAAAATTAATCAATAAATAAGATAATTTAGCTAGTTATGTATGTTGGCAGAAGAGAGAATTTAGAGAGATGGTTTGGAGAAAAGTTTTAGTGTTATTTTTACTATACAAAATTATTATAGTGTTTAAAATCAGCATTTTACCTCTGCTAATATATACATGAATATCCCAACTATTTCATTAATAGTTATTAAGCTGAAGAACGCTGAAACGTGTTTTTCTTTAATTTATAACATTCTCACGTGCGTGTCTGCACGGTAACTATATCCAAAATTAATCATTTATAATTTATAATCATATTATCTAGTACATGTAGTTGACATTGATATTAAATCTTTAATTACAATTTCCTTACCACTTTTTTTTTTTTAATTGGAAAATTCCCGTTTTTTCCTTCTTTTTTTGCGTACTCTTCACAAAAATAATACTCGATAAATTGAAGTCCTCTCGCTGAAAATGTTAATTATACACGCTTCATTGTCGGTATACATGTCCGATTTTTCAAATAAGGCTCGAAACGTACATATTTTCACAAGTATACGCGTTGCAAAGTTAATTAAAATTTGTGTGTACTATAATGAAATAAATTCGTAGGGTTCCTAGCTGTACCCGTCGAATTACGCCTGCGGGGGTCGTCGTGCAGATACACTAAAACGTATTTTATTTTAAGTTAACTGATACTATAAATTTCTCGCGCGTACTGTATACGGCGAACGCTAACCGCGAACGGCCGCGCCGTGTATATTAAATCGTAATTTGTATCCGCGTGTTTATATATAGGACGTTGCGAACTTTAAAACGACGTATAATATTATATGTACGTAATCGGTAAAAAATTACGTCTTCGTACGACGGTCAGGTTAGGTTCCTACGTCATATACATAATTTATGTATAAAACATTATTATATGCATTTAGATTGAGAATCGATAGAAATAAAAAAAATAAAAAAACTACTCAAATATGTTGATTTATTATAAGTTTTCGGGTTCTGCAAAGTTTTATTCTCCAGCACGCGTTGATTGCACTTATGTATATGTATATACGAGGGTGGATCCAAAAATAACGGTAATGTTGACTTTGAAACTAATGTATTTAGTAAAACTTGAGAATTACATCAATCCTCCTTCAAAGTACTCTCTATACGTGATGATATGCATTGATCCCCACGTTTTTCTCCGTGTGTCAACATATTTTTAAATACCACTTTTCTAGTGCCCCAGTCATTTTTTTCTTTACCCATTTCTTATCGGAAAATCGCATTCCTTTCATGAATTTTTTCATTCGCGGGAAAAGAAAAATATCACTCGTTGCTAGATCAGGTGAATAAAAGGAGTAGAGAAATTTTTCAATTCGTTTCCAACTCAAATATGCTACAGTTTTACGATTGAGTTTTTAAGCGTTAATTGTCAAGCGAAACATACATTTTGCTGCAACGCGTTCTATTTAGAGATTTCGGGTCAAATTTTGTTACCGAGTACTTCAAGGTAAGGTTGCCAACTCTAATAGTCTGTTCGAAAATCTACGTTGATTACTTATTGAATTTTCTCGACATCTGTATCGGTTCAGCTCGTTGAAGGTCGCCCTAAACGAGGTTTATCTTCGAATCGTCATGTTTTAGAAACGAAAAAATCACTCTTAAACACAACTACTTAAAATGCGTTTCTAATAAGCTTTTTAAAGCATTACAATAAATAATCCGGTACTAAGTTTGACCAGCCCTTTGGAAAAAAATTCCCGTCGCTTTTGTGGTCCATCTTCGTCAATAATACAGGGTTTGTCCGGAATGTATACAATTAAGTTCGTAAAAAAAAAATCTATTTAAAATATCATTACAACCATTTAAAATTCTTCAAAATATTACCCTTGGGCAATTTTTCCATACAATGTACGCTTCCTGGAAAACGTCGACGGGGACCTCGTTAAAAGCCTTTGTCACCGCAGTTTATATAGCTTTAGATAGCTTCAATGTTCTCAAAACGGGCTCCTTTTAAGGTGGTCTTGATCCTCGGAAACGAAAAGAAGTCTGTTGAAGATAGGTCAGGATTATAGGGAGACTGAAGCAAAGTTGTCAAACTATGCATGCCCAGGAACTCCCGGACGCGCAGAGTGGTGTGGCTGGGAGCGTCACCGTAATTGTAGTTGCCAGATACTGGCGATCTCGTTTCGACAGCGGACAACATTTTTTCTTAATCTGTCTAGCACTTTCGCGTAGTGTGTAGAGTTGACTATTTGTCCTTGAGGTACGAATTCTTCGTGGATCACGTACTTGTTGCCAAAATAGACAATGAGCATGGTTTTCATATTCGATTTGTTCATTTTTGCTGGTTGACGGCCGTCCAGAGCGTGGGTCGTCTTCCACTTTTAAACAACTTTAACCAGCTAGAAACTTGGGAATAAGAGAGAGCAAAGTCCCCGTATGCTTCCTGAATCACTTGATAGGTATCAATGAGGTTTTTCTTCAGTTTAGCACAGAACTTGATCGCGTAACGTTGTTCGATGATTTTCTTCATTGCGTGTCGTGACACAGGCACTAACAGGAGGTTCACAGAATCGTCAATGCTGACGTTCCCAGGACTTGGAACAGTATGAGCTTGAGTACGTTGTAAAGCTAAGAGTATCCCCTATCTAATCCAACCAGTGAACGCGTGGTGACCAGAGAAGCGGCGGGGAAAAACAAATTGCATTACTTTCCGGACAAACCTTGTGTGTATATATATATATATATATAGACTGTTGCCTTCAAAACGTATGCAGGCCGGTCCGGCACCGCGATGTCAAATTATTTTGCAAAAGGGTGTGGGGGGAGAAGAGTAGATATATATGTATATATATGGACGTCGAACACGAAATTCCACGTCGACCGCTGATTATTCACGGGGCCCGCGGACTTTTCATCCGTTCGTTATTGATATTTCGTCCGTGAAATTGGATTATACGTGTATCTCCCTTCCGCGCGCCGTGGCCGCCGGTCTTTGTTCGCTGATTAATTACCCGCGGGCAGGGATTCGTCTTCCGCGCGCTCGGTCCATTCCCCGCTCCGGTCTTTCGGGATTCCGACGCGTCGTGGTCCGTTGTGAAACCATCCCTGCGGAACCCCTCACCGTACGCGCGTGTATTTATAATATTATAACCCTTAAAAAAAAAAAAGTGCACATATACTTGCAAAGATCATAATCTACCGATTTGAATGAAATTGGATTCTTTTGATGGCGATAAAATGTTCCTTTTGATCGGCGACGTCATTATGTTTGTATACGTATACGTATGACTCACATCGAAAACACGCGGTTTGAAAACATTCGTCGGACAAAACTACACACACACACACACACATATAGTTTAACGAAAAAATTAATTGTTTTACGTTCTGCTCAAACATTTAAGTATAATATATATATTTTTTTTTTTTTTTTTTTTTTTATTATATTGCTTTTATTATACATATTACAGCACAACAATTATTTATATTATTATTAAATAGATTATATTACCTATAATATATATATATATTGATATTTTTTAGTGTTAACATTTTTCTACGTACACACGTAGTACTAAAAATGACGAATGAAAAACCACGTAGGTGCATTTTATGCATTAAGTATATATAGACATATCGTGAAAACGTTTTTTTATGTTTCGTTCTACTGAAAAACAATTTTTACACTCAGTTAAAAACTGATTTGCAAGTTTGACTTTATGATACATTATATAGTATTAAGTGTATAACACGAATAAGCTATAAAAAAAGTAAGTTTATCGTCTATAATGATTACATATACATATTGAATTTTGTTTTATACATATAACACAGTAGAGTTGCGTTTGTTACAAAATATATTGTTTTCGTACGAAAACTCAAATAGTTATATTATAAAATTTTCAAATCGATTCGAAATAACAATATTATCGTTATATTCACTTCGATGTATATTTTATAGTTTGATTTATTATTACGAAGTGTTTAAAAAATATATATATTTATTTAATAAGTATACGAATCTTATTTTTATGAGTGGAATAATTTCTAAAATGTTATCAGCTCATTTCATTTTATTATTCTATTTAAATATTTAAGTATATTTCTTTGCAAATAACTTCTAAAATGCAATAAATTGGGAAATATTCAAAACGATCGGTTTTGGCGTGTAACGATCGGTCGCGATTTACCGAATACTAAGTTATAGAGGTAAGTTATTTACCGTGGTGTTAAATGATTGAATTATAAATAATACCCTATATTTGTATCACTTTAATTTTTTTATAGGCGTGTAAAATAATATTGCGGCGCATTCAACCAGAGTGTTATCTTAGAAATATTCTTAAGCCAGACCATTGATTTCGCGCCAAAACAGATAGTTTTGAATTGATTTATTCTTTAAAAAATGACTGCAAATCGGTCATATTGTAATTTTCTCATTTAACCCGTATAAAATATCAATATATACTATCAGGGTAAAAAGAGTGGAAATTCTTGAAAGACCCCATTGTGTACAAAAAGCGTACTTGTTTATTTAATTCAACGATAAATAATAATCGACAATAACATCGAACATAAGAAAACTTTAATATATATATATATATATATATATATTTATAGTAAACACGTCGAAAGCGCCACAGGTTATTCGGAAAAACGAAAGTTTGCACATTTTCAATACTCGCGAACAAATTTTGTAGTTTTCAACTGTAAATATAATGTTGTATGTGCGTGTCTTTTTCATTCACTCCCTCTCTCTCTCTCACTCTCTCTCTCTTGGGACGAATTCGTTCGTGAAGAACCGTCTCGCGAAGAAACGCTTCCCCGCGATCGTATTCTATATAACGGCGGCACATAAAAAGAAGTGTTGACACTAACTTATTCTCCCCTCGATTTGGTACAAAGTACTCGCAGAACTTTGCGATGAACACCCCGCGGGCGACTGCAGCGAGCTGCTGAAAATAAACGCAATTTTCTACCGAATCTCACAAATCGCCCGTTTCGCGTATTCCGCGATGACTCTCGCACGTAAACTAATTACATTCGAATTATGGTAATGCGCGTCGACGAGGGCAATATAACACACACGACGGGAGAAAAAAACCCCCTTCAGTTTCCATTACAACACACACTGTGTATACATTATATAAAATATAGTGAAATCTAATTTAGTCGAGAGGTTTGCACACTGTCGGAATTTTCAAATGTTTTTTTTTCCGAACGTTTGTTAAAAGACAATAATAATATATTCGTGTATATTACACAGACGGCCGAGAAACTCGTAGCGCATTACTATTATTTACTATTTACTACTCGGGCACAATTAAGCGGATATTAACAATATAATGCCGTCGGAAACTTTTTGGGGTCTGGTCTCGTATCGGTCGGTCGGAGGGGCACTTACACACTAATAATAATATAATGAATCGGAAGATAAAAATCCTCGTTCGTATTATATTTATGTGGGCTCGCACTGCACTATAGAATAATTATTACATTTTTTTTTATTTTTTATGCAGCAGGTATATATATTATGAGGGCTGGGACTTCGATGCATTTGCATTTTTTTTTTTTTTTTTAATTTGATTGACACAATGTTTTCCAAGACACGAATCTATTTCTAATCGTCTTTCGCCATTGTTCTAAATAAATATTCTAAGTAGATATTAATTTTTTTTTTGTGTTCTTTTAATTATGTTATCTAACATTATATCCATCAAAAATAAAAAAACGAAATCACTTTAATTACATTTTATGGAGTTGTTATGTCATAAAATGCATTTTTAAGGAATTTTTTTTTCATTTTTTATTAGTTTTTGGGTCATTAAAATCCGAGCTTACCTATATATAATCTGTCATGGTTATAGTTTGTTTACGTTATTCACATTTTTTTAAACATCATATTTCGTTTTATAATTATTTTAGTGAATATACACACGTACAATTATATATACGGTTTAAATTATTTTTTTTTTTGCGATAAAAAATATTTTCGATTTCAATTTGAAAAACACTATGATTGAAAAATCACAACGTGGCTAACTATATTTATATCTTTTATTTTTGAAACGTCTCTAATAGGATATTAGAAGAGAAACGTGGTGAATATATTCTATTTTGAATGAGAAAATTCACGTAGGAATTAAAGTAAAGCAAAAACAGTTTTAAAGTACGTTACCATGGGAACAAACTTAAAACTTATTTTTATATCGGCTAAAAACAATTACGGCATTTTATTTTCTTGTGACATTTAATTAAATACCAGTTTTCATTCATGATTTATAACCAAAGATTTAATATTTTGCACGTGGCGCTTCGTGGACTGCCCGTCAAAATGCCGGATTTCGATAAGAACGCATGGATGTAATGTTTTCGGGGACGATAAAACGATTTGACTGGGTCTCGAGATTGAGAAAAGTCTTTTCATCATTTCTGTAGGGCGGGATTCTTAATCATACCAATTCGACAAAGTATAGGTAATTATATATTATAAGTATAACAAAAATGTACAAACGAACACGATTAAATGTCAGATTGCTTAAAGTTTAATCTCGCAAACTCATAGAAAAATTAATTTTTAAGTAAATCGAGCGAAATTCGCTCTCCTAGTGTTTACTGTTAAAATGCTATATTAATCTTAGACGAATTAAATAAATGCAACAATAATTAACGCGTGCGTTATTTAAAATATTGTAATAATAAATAACGACCATGCGCATTGTCGGAGAAATATGGCGAATTTAATTTAAAATGAATTATTACGAACTAAGAATTTTCCCGAAAACTATTCAAACACAATAATATAATAATGTTTGGACACTAAATAGGCATCAGCATAAAAAAATTTGCTAGATTTTTCTAGGATTTTTCTTGAATTCATTGTAGCCTTAATATAACAATAAATCAAAATTACAAATATGCAAATGCTAATTTCTTGACGTAAAATTTTAAATCATTTTTTTATGTTTAAACCTTTTGGTTTTCTTTTTTTTGTTAAATTCTGAGTAAGCTAAAAATATTTTCTTTTGAAATAGTCCTGACAAATTTCGGTATTTTATCAAATTTTAAAAATTACTTATAGCAAATCATTTATATATATATTAACTAAAAACCTATAACAAATTATAAAAATAGCAAATTTTGAATGTCGGATTGAAAATTCTGAGACAGTGTACCGATGACAACTCGACGTTCATATACATATACAACGAATTCATTTTTAATTAGAACACATAGAATAGGTGTATAGCACACGATTGTTCGAATTTCGTTTGTACTCGACGAGAGAAGTGGTATTATTATTATTATTTCGTACCGTCTTACACGGCGAGCATTCTTCTCACGTCGTATTCACGCCTAAACGTATACGACGAAATACACAATATATAGAGGTACTTAATATACGGATCGTGCTCGGGTTAGAATATATAATATTATATTAGAAATAATTTTACGACGTATTTTTTACTTCCGTCCAACGTGCATGGTAGTCATTGTAGTGTGCTTTAAATAATAACAATATCATCTCATAAAACTATAATACGTTTTAAATTGACGAATGCGGCAGCCGTACGACGGTGTTTATTATTATACATATAAATACACATATATGTGTGTGTACACTAACTAATTCGTTTATCGCGATCGGCAGCTGCAGTGGCGATAGTCCGTATACTACTATATTTCATACGCCGTTTATATATTATTCTGTCTCCCCGGTATTTACGCGGAAGAGATACGACACGTGCGGCTTTTCAAACAATATATTATTATTAATATTTATATACATACGCGTGGGCATATGCATATTGCGTACGTACATTATACATACACTGTGCGATGGCAGATGGACAGAATGCGTAAAATATTCAACCGAGAAGAGGCGACGGGGAAAAAAAAAAATAAACGAAAGAATTTAAAGGTCGGGCAACGTGTCTAGACCCCCGAAGCGAGAGAAAGCCGTGAATGCGAAATACGCAGTGCAATCAAAACGAAATTTTCGTGTCTACGTCGCGCCGCCAACCCAGACTCCGACGACGACGACGATAAGGACGAGCAGCAAAAAAAAAAAAAAATGAAGAGGAAAGAGAGGAGAAAAAAGGGTTTTTATTTTTACGTGACCGGATTAAAACCCATTTGCCTGGACAATGGCCCGTCATTCCTATCACGTATAACGCCTTTTGTATAAATGGCGTCTTAAACGTATCCGCGCGCGCTGCTGCTGCTGCAGACGGATTAATTTCCTATACGAAAACCGCAGCGTGTCTGCGCGGAAATAATTTCGTCGAGTAAAAGAGATTTCCGTCTCAACGGTTACACGTATATTACATTTTGTTATATATATATATATGTGTGTGTGTGTGTGTATGTGTGTGTTTGTGTGTGTGTATATGTATACGTACGCGTACGCGACATATGTGTTTCGAAGCTTAAACGGGTCCTTCGAGTCACCGCCCGTTGTGTACGGTCTGTTCAACATTGCTGCGGTGAAAACGGCGATTAAATAACATTTCTAATTATTAATTCTCGTCGCAAACGTAAAATTGAAAAAATAACAGTGTTTCCACTTACGAAAGAAATATAACGTATATATTATATTCAGCAGTGACGTCTATATATTTATGGATCGCCCCCTCCCCCGCAAGATACTTGAACACGGATATCTGAACTTAATATACTATTCGTACTATATTTGATACTAATTTACTTATCCATAGTCATAACCATCACGTGTTCCCTACAATGCGTACGGTCGTTTATGAATAACAACCAACTTTATCCATGACTTCATTTTATATAATCAAACTAATAATACACATATCTATTTATATTGATTAAAAAAACAATTTGCTTGTCTGAACAGATGGAGTATATTATGACAACAAATTTAATTTGTATTTTTTTTCTAAACAATTTAAATCTAAAAATACAAAATTCATTAATCGTTGGAGAGTTTAGTTAAATACAACTAATCCGGAAAAGGCCATTGGAGTAAAAATTTTGCAAATAATTTATAATCATTAATAATAATACCACACACTCGTTATTACAATAAAAAAATGCGTGAAAAAATATATGATCAAATAAAATGTATCTTGTTTCTTTAAATTTAAAAACACAAAATAAACTGAGTAAATAAATTGTTTTTAAATATCATGAACATGTATACGATTCAAGATACTAAAATCATTTTAAAAAATCTCTTAAAATACGTATTTAAGGTACTACAATCCGTCCCTATCTACACGTATATTTCGTTTGTTCCTTCGAAGGATAGCTGGTATAAATTCTTTTTTCAAATTACATAAATATAATATGACTAGCTATCCGGATCCGGTTTCGCCCGGGGTAAATGCTATTATTAGTGTAGACGTTATCTCGTTCGAACGTTTAAATCATTCGAATTAAAAGTATTTTAATATTAATATTGAATATATAATTCTCGAGATTTCAAGACAATAAATATACTAATGATTTATAAGAATCCGTATTAGAAAATCTACAGTGACGTAAGAGAAAATTCACAGTCCAACACAAATCGTAACAACGTCGTAAATACGTATAAAAACATTTTACTCATGACGGGGAATGAAGGGTTGAAAATAATGGGTTTAATTTTATATTTTCTGAATTTTCGGAGCCTAAGTGATTCTACTAAGTATCCCAAGTCGCAAATCGGTTCAGCGGGAGTCCTACAATTTCGCCCAGGGAGATAATGTATTACAGAATAATATATACAGATCATGTCGCTTAGACGTGGATTTATAATCAGACTCAAATCAAATCGACAAATTCGAAATCGTAAAGTATAAATAAAACATAGCCTGTATAATGTACAGAAAACACATTGTGTTCGGCTAATTAAGTTTTCGAATCCGCATTGACATTTACACATGTACAAAGACCGATTGTGGAAGAAACGAGTCGGAAGTTGTTAATTAGCAGATAACCCGTTCACACACACACATATATATAAAGGATCATTTTTCATTATTTAAACGAGCTTTGTGGTGTAAGGGTTAATTAATGTTTTGAATTAAACAAAATGCCTGTTCAAAGGAGAGGCCGTTCCATTAAAATAAGAGACGTCGTCGTCGATAAGGACGGACGGACAGACGGGATAGGGGTAAGGAAGTCGCTGTCGTCGAGTCTGCTGTCATCGGCAATACCGCGAAGAGTCGACTCGATTCACCGCCGTATTCAAATCCATCTGCGTCTAAAAAAACTTATTTATAAATTTTTTTCCTAAACTCGTAAACCGAACGTGGTTTCCCGTATTTTATTGAAATACCGACCAATATAAATAACACATACGATTCGGACGCATCCGTTTTCCTGCAAATGGAAAATTAGGCACTTGTAACGCGGTAAAAAAAAAACCTCCCCGTCGGCTTTTTAGTTAAAAGTTATTGAAGAAACCTATTATAAAACATGATATTGTACTACGCGCGTATGTAATTCCAAAAAATCTGGCAAAAGTCTTTTCAATGTATGTTTTGAAGATGAAAAAAGAAGAGGAAAAACCACGGAAACGGATGTTCGTTTCCGAATGTGGCAAATCTGTTATGTGCGCATTATATATTGATCCGTTGACGGCGGTAGACCATCGCCGGGTTTTTAATGAGGCGCGGTTACGGAATCGCAAAACGTTTAGCACGCGCGTGGGAAAACGTTAAACGGGTTACCAGGTGGTCGCGCCGCGACGTGTATAGGGGGATTTCGCCATGTACGGGGGGAGAAAAAAAAATCGAAACATATGAAATATTAACGCATCGAAAGCTTTTTGTTCCTGTCACGCGCGCGCGTTCTCTACCCCCGCCGCAGCAGACGTATCGGATAGGGGGAAATTGTTTTTTTATGTACGTGCGCGTGTGAATAACGCTGCTGCTGCAGAGCGTCGAGCAAATAGGTTGCAAAAAAAAGAGAGATTTAAAAAACCGAACGAATGTCGCGTCATAAAAGCTCGATAATTTATGCGGCGATACCGTACGGTTTCATTGACAATAAGTATATTATCGAATCTCGAATGCTTTCGTGTCGTCGCGTTCGAGTATTACGGTACACGTTGCACATACGTACGAGAGCGCGTAACCCAACCCGTTACTGACGTTCGCGAATTCTCAACGGCACTTGTGTTCTGCACGATTTTTCGGATAATTTTTCGGATAAATTCACTAATAACGTCCGTGATTGCCATTCGTCGCGGCGGCTAGATCCTCGGCCGTCGTCCTCTCGCGTTCTCGCGACGCGACGGACCGCTATCGCTCGCCCGTTAACCTTTGAAATCGCGTCCGGTCCCGCTCACTCCCTATCACCCGTTCGGGGTGCCGAACGGGATTGGCCCCGCGCGCGCACAATCAAGACACTGTTGATTCCGCCGTCCGGCGTCGCCCCTCCGACGGATCGATCGCACGCGTGTGATATAATGTACTCTCGTCTCGATTATCATTACGCTGGTCGTCGGGCGTTTTCCAATTTTCCCGATGAGTCACGCGCGCCGGAGCCCCGAAAGTGTTTCCGGAAAATTGATACACGGAACACCCCATCTCGCGACGGCCCGGAGTAGGGAGGACCGACGCAATAACAGCGCTGGGCAATGGCCCGGAATTTCCATATACGAAAATACCGTCGGGGTGTGACGGATAGGATTGTCGTCGTCGTCGTCGTCGTCATCGTCATCGTCGTCGTCGTCGTCGTCCGCGCGCGCGCGCGCACGCAGTAAAACGGGAACGGTCCCTCCGGAACGCGCGCTAGGGATTCGTTCATCCGATTAAAAGGTAGTGGTATCTCGATTGTTCGTGCGTTTTTTTTCTTTGCTCATTGTTTTTCGAAATAACAACATGTACGCACCGTCGTAGCTCGAAATAAAATCCGTATTGTACGTATACAAATATATATATATGTATATACGTGATAACAACGGTGACGACTCCTGGCTTGGACGACAGGACGATCGCATCCCCTGGTTAATACTAAAGGAATGGAAAAATTATAATTTTATTTTTAAATGTTTATGTATTTATATTTTTTTTTTTTTTTTTTTACGAAAATTCGCGTCGTTCAAACGATAAAATCACAATGTATACACGTTGAGTGCCACGGTATTTTTATGGATTTTTGACTAGAGACGGTATGTACAGATTATTGTACACACCTGTATTTACCATTATTGTCAACTTATTAACATCAACGGTCATTTTCTTTCTCCGGTGAGATTCTTTCTGTACGATTCATACGCTCGTAGAGCATTATTTCCGGCCATGCAATAGGAAGGTCGGACAATTGTTACTAAATAATTAGCCATTTCGGTTTTTTTTTTTTAAATTCGAAATGAAGGTTATTTCATATTTAAAGTCGCATTCTTTCCATCAGCGAACACGAGCCGCCACTGAATAATATATAATATCTCAATACTCCTGCACGTTTATATACCGTTTCGATTATTATTACATCGCGTTCAGTGCCACAACTACGAGTTCCGGGGCCCGTGTGCAAGAATCGTTATTCTACAGACCCCTCCGGCTTGGACGTAACCGTTTTAAATACCCCTCACACGCTTTTCGAATTCGTAAACATATTTCGTCAGCGTGGAATCTTCCAAACATTTCACGGTTTCGAATTAAACGGCGATTTTCATCCGTACGAATCATAAAAAATCGTGTACGCACGCCGGATCTGTACCCGTTTTCGTTATATATATATTTATATTGTTTAAACCTAAAACCATGTAAATTTAAATAATTATATTTTGTCGGTCGGGGAATTCGAAAACACGTAATATAGGTAAAAGCGTTTAACCGACATCCGCCGGCGGCTCGACTGACGTACGTTTTTTATACACCGCGTGTGTATTATTATATCCCCTTGCCCAAAGGTGTGCGACGCAGAGTGAAAAGTCCGTATCGGACACGCGCGTTTTTATTTTTCGTCTTCATATATATATTATGTACATAATAAAATGTACGTGTGTGGTCGCAGATATATCCTGTGGCAATAAACACGTCTACATCGACACACGACGTTCACCTCCACGTCCGCGACATAGTATAACGTCTCCATTAGCGCGGCGTGTACAGCAGATATACAAGACACGAAAACATTACATACGAATTTACGATGACAATTATATTACACTGTGTACAAGTATGTAGTACGTCTCGTCGTACCCAAGGCATTAAAAAATAAAAACACGTACCTGCGTTCGATTCGTCGTCGTTGTCGTCGGGACCGTCGACGAACATCACAACGGAATTGTAAACAAAACAATTTCATTTTTAAGTATTCAAAACACTATTCGGTTAGGTAAAAGTTTAAAAAATGTGAATGTTGTCAAATCAATATTCACTACGATCGGATTTGTCGGTGATCGATGAAGTAAATTATATTTGTACTTCCAGAACAAAAAAGTTAACCAACTGTCAACATAATGTTCGACTTTTTGATGAGTCATTAGCAATATTTGGTCTGATACTTTTCTATTCTATTGAAAATCGCTTTGTTTCTAATAATTATGTAACGTTTAAAAGATTTGAAATAATAAAAGTGTTTAAATACTTAAATTTCTTACAACACCGCGCCACGCTGCTACACTAATATGTTTTATACGGGTGCGATATTATTAACGAATTGTCGTCGTGAACGAAAATAAAAGTAAATTTGAATGTGGACAAAAAACACGTTTTCATTTCTCTTTTTTTCTCCCTCGTCCGCGCGTGTCGTTTTTACTGTCGAAAAATAAAATAAAAACACCCCGTGTAAACCGCAGCGACGCCTACGACGACTACGACAACGGCGGCGGCCCATTAGAGGGAGAGATGATAGAGAGAGAGAGAGAGACCCTTGGCGCCTGCATAATGGAATCCCGAACGAATAATATTTCCTTTTGTGCGTTTCCATTCTCCGTACGGACGTGTGTACACGTGTTTTATTATATCGTCCGACAAAATCTTTAGACGCCTCGAAACGCAACAAGACGTCGTCGTCGTGACCCTCGTCCCGCGCAGATTATTCTACTTCTTTTCGCGCCCTCCACCCGAAAGTGCGGTGTCCCGGAGACCCCGCGGGCTCGTGTGAACGTACGCGTAATGCGATACACGCGCTCACACGCATACGTGTTTACGACGGCCGCGGGGTTTTTTTTTGTTTTATTATTATTTTGCTTTTCGTGCGTGTTCGCCTCTCTTTATCCGTGTATTTTTTTTTTATCCTTTTAACGTATGCTCACATGTACACTTACCTTTTTCGTCGTGTGTGCGCGGAGTACATTCATATATATATATACATACACGTATACGCTTGTCAGACGATTTTATCGACACGTGACTGACGTGCGTTCCGTAATATAGCGATGATGTCGGGATAACACGCGCACAAAAATAATCGCCCCTTATGGAGAATTAAATCATCGTCAAATCTCTTCGCCGTGTTTAACTGTGAGAGTTCGGTCGCTGTTCGTACTACGATTAACGAAAACACAGTCAAAACGGGACGTGTCCGCGCGTCTAATGTTCGTACCGACGGAACATTATTTAGAAAGCCCGCAAGTCTTAGAATGTCGAATTTTAGAAATGTCTCATGTTGTCAGTGATTTCTCTTATAAACTCGACCAAATCAACGTTGGTGTTATCGACTATAGGTTTGCTTACGAATATTTCAACAAGCATTTACTAAAGGTTTATCAAAGTATCGAAATATAAAATTTAAACGATACAATTACTCGTAATTCGGCAATCGTGTTGCAAATAAATAGCTTTTTTATTGTTTAATATTTATTACAATCTGTTATATAAAACAGTAAGCAATATTAACGTGCGAAAATGTAGTACAATAACGTGAAATACTATAATAAGAGGAGACCATTCGGAACCAGAACTTCAGCTAAATATCTATAACATAATTAATATAATACACGATACATTCGCCACTATGGTCTATTTATTGACTCGTGTAGTTTATAATGACAAAATCCTTATCTTTTAATGTATTACATCATATTGATGGTCATCACTTAAGTAATGTATTGAACACCACAATAATTTCGTGCTGGTGATATTTCTTAACCCAAAAACAATTTGACTTTAAAAATAAAAAATAAATTTACTCGAGAATAATTTAATTACCATTTCACAATGTGTATATATCTTATCTCGGGAAAACGCAGGCAATTGTAAATGTTGATTTAAATGTATATTAATAATTATGCTTGCGGAGCTTAGACGTCCAGCGCGATAAAGTTTCGTCGCATGTACCATCGTTTCTAAAAAACGGGTTTCTTCGTTGATAATGTTTACATAAACTTTACTCGCGAAACCCCTAGATAGAACGCTGCAAAGTAAATATCGTTCACGAGGTTTTAAGATAATTATTTTGAATATTTCACGTTATATTAAGTATAATGTGTATCTTTTAAAATACAATTTTGTGTTTTTTTTTTCGGAAGGGAGAGAAAGCGCGCGATCAAGTATTTAAACGAGAATAATATGATAAATATACTTTTGTCGTTTCGCAATATAATATTTATAACGACTAAAGGTTTTGCACGTTTGACGCATATTTTACAAACATTTATTCCGAGAGTTTCTCGCGATAATTTAGGAAATTCGTTTTTTATTAAATCGAGATTACAATGCCCGCGCACAATGCGAATATATATATATATACATAGGAATATTTTAAATACCTTTCTTTCAAATTATTATTATTTTTAATATTAATAACGACATATTACTACGCGTATATTTTATTATAATAGCTACGGCGGTCGTCTCGTCGGTAACCAACGGCAACGCGCGCCACGAATCTCGTCCGCGATCAATTATCATATAACTGCGAAACAAAATTTTACGTCGTCACGTGTCCTCATTATTATTCGTAACCGGTCAACGTTTTACAGACGTTCGATTTTGCGAATTCGTGAAAGTTATTTATTTATTTCGTTAACGTTTTTGGAGTCCAATACTTCCGTTACCCTGCAAAAGTCACGGCGACACTCGTTGACTTCCAAACAATTATGTTTTCAATTTATAAAACGAAATAATAGTTACGAAAAGGTACACGACGTGTTACGGTATGAAATACGAGTGTATGATTTAATTTCGGTTTTGGTTACAATTTAAATTTGTGAGACTGTTATTTATGGAAATTCTTTCAATTCGTCCAAACTGTGCATAGAGTTTTGTCATGATCCTAAAACGGCTATATATAAGTGACATTAAAAAAATCGTTGTTTTTGAACATTTTCGGTTTTTTTTTTAGACATTATGTAAAAAAATGTGTACGAAAAAAATATAGAATAGAAATATTAAAATCTGTCGTTTTCAGAACCGTGTGCAACACAACTAATTTACATACATACATACATACATACGAGGGCTGTCCTATAAATATGGTGCAAAAATATATTGAATAATAAAAAATAAATTTATTGCTTTAAAATGTTAATACGATAAATTGACATATTTTTCTATTTTTCTATATAGTTTCCATTCAAATTTATGCATTTTTCCCGACGATGAAGTAACTTGAAAATACCATTTTAGAAATACCCAGCACATTTTCCATCGAAGTACTCTATAACTACGTAAGAAAAAAGTTCCAAGTTTTTCTTTCGGTTACGTTAAAATATTAGACAAATTGGAAGAAACAATTCGGTCCAAGAAGAGCGGGCGATTACGCTCAGGAAATATGAAACTGCTGCATAACAATGCAACTCCATATTCGGCGGGAAAAACCATGGCTTGGTTGGAAAAATACAAATGAGAGGTATTGCAACATCCACCACGTAGCCCTGATCTGACACCATCACATTTTTTTTGGGTCCATTAAAAAAAAAAACTTTCAAAATTAACAAAATGACATCATGAACGCAGTTGCCGAGTATTTCGATGGAAAATGTGCTGCGTATTCCGAGATGGCATATTCGAGGATGGAGCATCGTTGGGAAAAATGCATCAATTTGAATGGTGACTATGTGGAAAAATAGAAAAACATGTCATATTTGTCGTGTTAAAATGTCGAGACAATAAATTCATTTTTCATTATTCAGTGCGGCTTATTTGTGGGACGGCCCTCGTATGTCGTCGACGAGCGTACGAGTAACGGGGACGGATTTTAATATCGCGATCTCGCGACGTCGTGCGTTTAGAAGGGACGACGGTGCAACGATCGACCTCGTACGGGGGCACGGCGGTATGTGCGAGGGCGATCGCGAATATTGTTCTTTCGCGGGTTCTTCAAACAAACATAATGATATACGTACGCGCGCACTTCGGAGGCGACGATGTCGCGCGGGATGCCTGCAGTGAGCGTAACAATATGCAGTGTCGTCGTCGTGTGACTCAGTGGTCGTAAACCCTTCCGCGCAGTAGTCGGTTAGGTCGGTCGGTCGCGGGGACGGTACAAAATAATAATAATAATAATAATAATAAAAACGTCTCCTCGCCCCCGAAAAAAACAAAACAAAACGCAGAGGAGACCGACGGCACGCCACCGCGCTGCACATAACCGCCCCCGCGAAGTATAAAACACGAGGGTAACGTGTACAGGCGACTGCAAGAGTACATACATATATGATTACACGCGGATCACTCGGATTTAATTTATCGTCCGGCTTTGCAATTATTATTGCTATAGTTGCGCGCGACTGCTCGTGCGAGGGAACGCGCGTACGTTTACATATATACATATATATATATATAATGCGCTCTTCGGGTGACGTCACTTTTGTATACCGCGTGATACGTGTAGGACAGTATATATATATATATTCATATAACTTGTCGTGTACTGCAGTTTTCACGTGAGACGGAGGGGAGAAATAACGCTCGAGAAGAGTGATAGAAGAAAAAACGTTAAGTGTTGTTTTGGGAAATCTATCATTATGTTGCGTTATACATATATATATAATAGTGTCGTGTAGGGCGAAAATCGCGAGAAAAAATAAATTACCTAAATTACATTTCGGACACGCGCGCACAAAAACTATATCAAATACGCAGTCGAACGATTGCGAATCCATGTCAATGCTGCAAGCCAACCACTACTATATATATATATAGATACGTGTATATGTACGAATCGTATAATACGAATTAGTTTTTAATCAACATTCCATTATAATATTATAGCGTATATTTGTATATTGTTATACTAAAAAAAAAGCCTATAAGTTCTATATCGACGCCGCCACGGCATGGACGAAAACAATAAAAACGTATAGTTTTCTGCAGCTCGAAATTAAACGGGTATTTGTGTACTTTTTATTTAATTTATCTGTAAATTTCACACGGTTTCATCCAATTTCCTATCTTAGTAGGTATATTTTAAAATATATTTAAATTACAAAATATTTGAATGTTTAACAATTTTTTTACTATACGTATAATATTTATATGACTGCGAGAAAACACTGTATAACATTTTCATGTCGATAGGTTTTCTATAAATAAAATAACTATCGTAAAAACTCGGTTGATTCGCAGTTTTAAATGTATGAACATTTTTTTGATATAATACTTATAAAGATAAGTTTCGTAGCAAAAAATATCGTAAAAATGATTAAAAAATGAAAATATGTATAATACTAACGTTTACTTTCGATAAGCCAACAGAGTTCTGTTCTGTTTACAATATGTTGTATTATAAACCGTCGAACCGTAAAACATTGTTTACTTTAGCAACGTATATAATTATAATATATAATATTGATGATAATGTTTGGAACGATCAACTAATAAATACATTCTCCATACAATCGAGTAACGTAATTATTCGATTTTTCTTTTGAACATTGTTTCGTAAACACGGGTGTAATTACTTATTATGGATCCGTTTACCGTTTGGATATACGCGTTCGTCCGACGCCGCACCTTTCCGAAAACGGATGTTATCATTGTTGTACGCGTATTTTCGGGTCTGTACAATGTCGAACCGCGAAATATAATAATGTATAACGCGATGGGAGCTACAACTCTTTTCCTCAAAACCCCGTATAGCCGGCATGGTGTTTTGTATTCAATCGTTTTCAATACGGCAATTGTTGTTTTATTACACGACCGTCCGTTGTTCGCGTCCTCTTAAATCGACGTACAAACGCGATGACATAAGTACATATATGACAAGTATATGTATCATCCCTTACCGTGAAAATTGCATCCATTAAAAAAAATTTAAAAAAGAAAAAAGAGAGAGCCCCCAGTCGCCCGCATACACGTGCATGAAAAATTACGCGGTTAAATATATAATATGACGTGTACGACGCGCGACTTCGAAAAGGGTGATGCCGGCGTCACGAGCGTGACCCTTGAAGAGCGCGGCTTCTCGGACGTTAATTCTTATATATCGCGTTTACGTATACATGCATATATATATGGTTGATCCATTAGCGTCGTACAATTATCATTGTACACATAAATCACGTGTTGCGCACGTTTCAGTACGCCAAAAGTATCTTGTGTACGTGTATATACGAAGTTACATCGGTAGACCGCGGGCATATTGTGTTTGTGGTAAAAAAAAAAAAGGTTTAAAAAAAACCTTCGAGGTGTGATGTGATGAGTGTTTTATGCATATTTATAGTGATAGTGAGAAATCGTTCGAAAAAATAAAACATAACGAACAATAATAACGAAGAGCACGCTGTAGAACAATGTACGTATACTCGTATATTACATGCGTGTACGAGATACGCCCAAAATGGTCACCCAAATATGTATTAAAAGTATGTATAATGTCATTATAAAAAACAACACGATACAAGGCTCCATGAAACACGATTGAAGAGATCCGAAATTGTGTATCTTACGCTATTTTACATTTGAAAATGCGGTAGCGCAACGGTACGCGATACGCTCACACCGTTATACTAATCGCACTACGAAAACACATATTGCGAAAAACAAATTAACTGTTTAAAACACAAAATGTCAATGTTACGGAAAATGTAAAAATAGATTCCGAATGGTTGTCTGTCTTAAATAAACGTATATTTAAAATACACATACGTATTCGTTTTGCCCGATCCTAACAGCAGCAACAATAATATACGTCCGCCACCACCGCGGGACGACAGCCCTTAGCTTAGCGTCTGAAGTGGTGTGTTATTTAGTCTAATGGTATGTATATACTCATTCGTATAATACATAATATAAACTCGTCGGACGGATAGACAGACTCCATTGTATTATTATTATTATTATTATCATCGTGTGTTTCTAAATACGAGCTGACAACATAATAATATCGCGTCCGTGCGTGCGTGATATGATTATAATAGTAATAGTTTAGGCCCGATGATAAACGCAGGTAGAGATGTGTGTAAGAAACGTATTTTTCCTCCTCTCCGACCACCGACCTCCTTACCCCAATATTTACTCCGCACGAGATTTACACACAATCGTACATTTTGTATTATTCATTTATAATATATACGTGCACGGTGTGTGTGTGTGTGTGTGTGTGTGTAGGACACGATTACACAATATTTAAGCCGTTTCGACGAGAATTTCTCAGCGTGTTTTTGTTAAACGTTGTCTGCTCGCGTCTTATTTCTCATAGAACTCGCGGGCATAGTCCACGAGGGAGAATGAGAACCGCGAAGCATTCATAAATATTTTATTTCAACGATTTTTTTGTAATCGTACGATTCTATCTGCAGTTTCGTATAAACGCAAATTATTACAGAGTTAGAATCGATGAGCCGCGCAAAATTTCAACCGATTAAGTGATATTATATGACCATATGTATATTATGGAACGGTCAATCCGGTATCGGTCACGAGCTATACATACCGGTCGATCGTTATGGACGGGTTAAAAGTATTAGATTTTCTATTATTTTTTTACTTCACGTATACATCACACATATATATGCATGTTTGGAATACTAAAACATTTAACTGTTATTACTATATACAAAAAAAAATCTGCTGTCAAAAAGCCTTAATATTATTTTTCTGAAAGTCGACTTTTTTTTTAAACCTGCACTTTGCAACGAAGTAGACTACCCATAATACTTAATTTGTTTTTTTCTCCTAGAATTGTAATTACCTATTTTACATACTAATTCGTTCTTAAAATATTTATTTAAAATCGGCACAAAAATCTGTACAAGCCGTGATGTGTTTTGAAGTATAATATAGGACAATATATATATATGTGTGTGTTTGTGTGTGTGTGTGTGTGTGTGTGTGTGTGTGTGTGTGTGTGTGTGTGTGTGTGTGTGTGTGTGTGTGTACTTCAAAATACTTATTTTCTAATTTTAAGGGGAATTCAGTAGGGGTGCATATAAATAATATATAACATTCGCATTTTGATTCAGACAAGGGTTGAAATAATATGTACTGTGTAAATAATGTCAGCCAATTAACTGCGTCCAAGTATAAATACTTTGTGCGTGGATTTTTAGTTTTTGCTTTTTACATCTGTAACCCGATGTTTTATGCTTGCCTATTAATATTAGAATCCGAATTATGACTTGATATCATTAATACATATTTTTCACTAAATCGATCTTCTAAGAACAATATACGTGTATATTACTAAAAAAGTGTAGGAATTCAAGCACGCTAGAGAGAAACTATGTGAAATGTTCTACTCTAAAAAAAAAAATATTTAATTTTTCGATTATTTGTCCCTGCTCTGTCTCATAACGATGTCAACATATCGAATATATATATATATATCTAAAACGACTTATATTTGAATTTCGGGAAATATCATCGACCGACTCGAAAGGTCGATAACTTGTTGCTCGAGCATAAAGCGTTTGTTGAAAATTCCACAAATATATGGATCTCAACGCATAAAATATTGCTGTTACTGGTTCGATTTACTATATATATATATATAATGGATTTGAAAACATTTCATGTTTACAACGCATAAACCTCCGTTCCGCATGTCATATAGTCGATTTGCGCGTGCCGATTGGATGATGTTGACAGAGGTGATTTACTTCGCGAATAAGATTCGATGATCGCCGAATGTTTTTTAAATCATTCGACTAAAAATTGAAATGACGCCTCCGCAATAAACCACTGTCAAAATCGTCTAACATTATACAAGTACGCCGCGATCGTCAAGAGAGGATTTGTCCGGGTGTAGACCAGCGGCGATTTCGGCGTCCACGACGGGTTTTCGAATTCTCGGATAACAGCGTTTTTCGTTTGTTGTTTTTCGGTGTCCGACGAAAAAGTCGAACGCACGCCGCCACACACGTGGTAATCCGGTACAGCGCGTCCAGCGTTTCGGTCGTACACTAATTGCTGACGTTAATAACAACCTTTCGCCCAAATGGTGTCTGCCGACGCGTCAGTAGTGAAAAACAATTTACCGAGACTCATATGTTTATAAATATACACGTAAATTATATATCATTCGATCCGGTCGAAATAATTAATAATAATAGTTTTTTTTTTTTTTGACGGCAGCGTGTCCAATTGATAATTATCACTATCGTTTTTCAACCCGCGTACTCGTCTTACATTAAACGCGTGTAATACGGATTTGAATAATACTTTAATATGCGTGCGCGCGTGTAAATCATATCCCGGTCGATTCATAAACTTACCTATTACCGTATATCAAAAACTTAAAAGACTGACACAGTGTTATACGGCGTAGAGTTTATAGATGCCGTGATAAACGGTATACGCGCGCGAACATACAATTATATATCGTTGAACGCGATAAATTCGATCTATATGTGCGCGTGTGCATCCTTATTATTACTATATATATATAAATACACACTCTAAATTACTCGCTTTGTACAATACAATGCAATATATTTATATACGTATAAACTGTCTGTTGTTCGGTCGTCTATACACATTATATATTCCCGACAGACTACACAATACTGCTGCAGTTATATGATAATACGCACACTACCCGAAACTATTGTGTTCGAGTACATAATATTAAGTACAAAACTATTTATTTTTTTTTTCATTTTACCGTATCTGCAACAATATTATCATAACGCGCATTTATACATGCGCGCGTATATTATGACGATAAATCGCATATTATTTATGTTTTCAATCGTTTGCGAAGTGCCTATAATTCTAAATGAAAACATATACGAATATATATAATGTATACATTAATTTAAATATTATACGTGCAAGATCTGCGTTATTTGCGGGTTTATTACACAACAGTAAATTTTGTGATTTTTTTTTATGACACAAAAGTGATATTCAACAGAATAAAAAATACATAAAAATAAAACACACAACTACCAATTTTCAACGATAAAAACAAATGATATATATACAGGATGTCGTAATAAAAATGTTTAACAGCAATATTTTCTTAAAAATTGATTCGTAAAATAATACAATAATTGTAGCACAGGATTCTAATAATTATTATAAGAAAAAGACACTTGAAAATATTGAATAGGACCAAAGTTTTTATATATTATAACGAAAATCGGTTTCGCACAAACGAAAAACGTTCATGTCGCGTTGATCATCTGTGTACTTTTGTACGAGTGATCGCGCGTCTAGGTGCGATTTGGCGCGAGTTCGAGAACGCTTAGGGCACCCTCAGACGTGCGTGAGATTGGTGCGTATAGGCCGTTCGAAAGACCGGATTTATTATCATTGTGAATCATTGAAACGTCATCTAGCGAGGTGCACCCGAATCTCGGCCCGAAACACCGGCGACGATCCGCGCACAAATCTCAGATGGACAATGATGCACTCTGAACGATCCAAACGACGACGATAACAATAATTGCACGCGCCGTGCGATCGCTCGTCCCGAGACGCTGTCCGACATGTTTATACGAACGCCGCTGACCGCCCAGTTGTGGTTTCGGGTGATTCACCGCGTCGTATAATAATAATAATCGTAACGACAAAAGTATGCGACCGCGCGACGTACGTGGTAATATCGTTTCTTCGTGACGCGCGCACACGCTCGCACGTCGTTTTTCGCCCTCTTTTATGTATACGAAAAGAATACGACGCGATTGTTGGCCGTCGTCCCCTTTTTTTTTCTCTCCCCCCTTTCCGTCGCCGCGTCTCGGAATAATTATTATTATTATTATTGCCCGCAAAGCTGTCACCGTCGTCCGCGGTAACGCCGCGCTTCCCGTCCCGACCGAGTCCCTGCCGAGCGCGCGCACGCCCGACCATACGTGTTCCTTATGCGCTCCCTTAATATTCTTCGATTAATATATGAAGGTGCATGAATCACCTACTTCGATCAGTCATCGCGCGCAGAATGGTGGGCACACACAACGGTTGACGACAATAGGATCGACAACGTGCGTACGTACGTACGTTGTTCGCGTCTGCTCCCGGCGAAGGGTCTCGCCGGATCGAGATTACGGACCGTCCCGGGAGGGACGGACGGGCGGCGACGGCCAGCGGTCCGACCGGCGAGAGTGTCGTAATATTCCGACGCCGAGACATTACCGCCGGAATCCCGTGTATATTATCATATAGATTACATCTCTCCCGTACACACATAATGTATAACGGCGCGCGGGTCCCGTGAGGATCGGTGACGGGGACTTTCGTTTATTTTTTTGTGTGTATGATAAAAAAAATCATAATAATACGCGTAAATGATAGATATCGAGTCCCCCCGCCACTATCGAAAACATCGAAAGACACGCGATTTCGTACGTATCGATATATATATATTAATTTTTTGTTTTAATTATGATTTTTTGTGTTATTACGTGCTTACGCAACGATACGCGTTTTGTGCGGTGCGTGTGTGTGTCATAACTTAAAAACATACAATTCAACCGGAACCCGCGAGTCCTATGCGCACGTTATTTTCATTATTATTATTATTATTGTACACGTATATAGCTGTTACAAAGCAATTAAAAATTCCGGTTTCCCACTAGTGTCTTTTACGTTCTCTCCTGTACGTACGTGCACAATATATTATCATATGCGCGCGCACACGTTTCGTGCCGATTTGTATAATGTTCCTGTTTTTGCGATTCGGTTCTTCTCCAGCACGCGAAAGTCGCGGACCTCGTACGATATAGCGGATTACGCGGTGTACGTGGCGACTGTGTTTTTATACCTTAAAACAAATTTAAGGTTTTTAATAGAGTTGAACAGATCACGCACATAAAGCGATTTCTATTGTTTTATACCCACGAAAATATATCTGTGAATGCGACAATTACAATTCAAAGAACCAAAACTAAACATGCTTCCTATAGGTCAATCTTAGTTTTGAAAACTAATCTAGATTCGTCAGTGTCCACGTTATACATGTTTTGTATGTAGAAAGTAGATTTCGAATGTTATTTAATGTAATCCATTATGATTTTACTATTATAAAAATCTTACAGTTTTCATAATGTAATCTTCATATTTCGATAAAAACAAAATCCTTTCTTTCCTACACGTACCTAATTTACCGTGTATCGATATTGCTCCATAACAAATCGGTTTTGTCCCGCCAACAGAGCAAAGTCGATAGTATACAATTTGTTAAAAAAAAAAAAAAATATTTTTATTTAAACGAAACACGAGCAAAGTGTGTAATATTGTAGACAAAACGTTTCTTGTTATTGTTTTTGCACCATCGACGGGTCTGTTTCGTCCCGCGTTCGCCTACCCGTGTTAATACGAGCGTATACACCAAATATATGTATACCGTGAAAACGTGACGTGTAAGTGCCAGTGGCGGAACTACGTGGTGGATGGTGGGGGGGGGGGAGGGAAAGACGGAGATCGATTGCCGGGCGTAAAAATTTGATGGCGTACAATTTTTTGAAGCCTATTTATAATGTTTACAATATAAAAAAAACTATTACAGGAGATAGGCCGTAATTTTAACGTTTTCCCCGGGCGCGTCAAAAATCCTAGATGCGCCTGTCTGGTAGGTGCGCCGCAGCGTACGCGGATTTACATTTTCACCGTCTCTCGCCCGTGTTCCATCGGCCGGGGACGGCGGCGTATTCATATTTCAACCGGAACAAATCAAATCAACCGGTGTCGTCGTCGTTGGGAATCCAATTGTTTAGCCGCGTGTAGTACGCGTTTCGGTCTGTCTTGGGTAACGGGGATTGACGCGCGCGCGTGTCACAGCGTAAACTCGTACGACGTTGTTCACGCGAGCTCTCTCGTTGTCGCGGGGGCAGTGTGCACACGGTCAAATGATTTAGTCGTATGAGGCTGATCTTTCAACATAAGCCATAATTTAAGGATATACAAAGTTCACTTTGTTAAATAATTGTTAAATCTATTTTTTTTCTAAATCTATTTTTTTATTATTTGATAATATAATTTTTTTGTTAAAATTATTAATAAATAGATATATTTTCCCCCCCCCCACCGCCCCGAATGACCGTCACTGTTTTCGTTTTGCATAGTTCGAACACCGCGGCGTCGCGCACCCTCCGGGACCTGACCGCGCGCGGGTCTGAATAATGTTCGTTTTATTACTCTCGCGGCGGGCCGCGCGAAACGCAAAAAATAAATAAATATAAAACGCCGTCCGGGCGTTTCGGAAATCCCGAGACTTTAGTGATGTAAAGTTAATTACCGGTAAACCTCGGGAGTGCGGACGAGAGCGGAGAGTAGTCCCGCCGCAGCAGGTGGAGGATTGCTGCTGCCGGCTGCCGCGGCACCGTGTATAGAGGCGCGCGCGGTCTCTGGGGACGCCCGTCGGCGACAACTAATGGAACGAACAGAAAACCTAATCAATTTAACGGGAAAAACGGAGACTTTTTGTCTCCTCCGTCTGCCCCCGACCCGTACCGCTCACTCCGGGCCCGAATAGACACGTGGTAAAAACACACAATTCACCGCGAAATAAATGTAAAAACGCGATGATACGCAGTCAGTTTTTACGCGCGTCGCTCTTATTCTTTGTGAAATGTTGAAATAACCATCAAAATCTATATACACACACACAAACAACTTACGTAAGTTATACGACGATATATATATATATTTCTTACGACCGTCTTTTTTTTCATTCTTGGGTAAACAAACATTTTCGACACGCACGAATAAACGTGTATTACATCAAATGTCTATATCGTCATACACTCTCGTACTCAATACCAAATATGTATGTACGCATTATGTTCCATTATACGTTTTTCATAAAAAAAAAACCCCCCGAGATATTAACCTGCTCCGTATAAAATTGCGTTTATAACATAGTGTTTGCATTTTAATATTACAATATGTTATACATTGTATTCATGGCGGTATTCTTTTTTCGTTTTTATGTTTACAGTGACCTGAGCCATAATCGGTTGCTGTTCGTTGGGAAGAGCATGTTGAAGGGCGCTCAAGCTTTAAGGACTTTGTGAGTATTTAAACAAAACAAAACGAAATTAAAACGAACCCCGCCGTCATGTACATTAAAACTTATTAACTTCACGCGCAGCGAGGAGAATTTAATTTCAATTTATGAGTTAATTTCTTTGCCTCTTAAAAAACGCTCGGTCTTCGATACTTAGGTTAGGTATATAATATAATTCTTTTGTGTCGTGTAAAACCGTCGGCTGCTTTTTTCCGTCATTTTTAATCGCCCACAATGAGAAACGTGTCCGCGCAGTGAGAATAAGAAATTCAAACGTCCCTTTCACCGTGCACCCCAGTCAGTATGTCGGGCCGGGAAACTTCAGGGAGAGGGACGCGTACACAAAACTTTTCGATGTACATTATTCTTCGTTATTTCCTGCCGCTCGCCTCGTTCTGTGGTCTCGACGCCGCCGCTCCGGTCGAATAATGGATTTATTTTTCGCGATTGACAACGAATTTTAAGCCACCTCTCCTCTCACCGTTCAAATATTTACGAACCCCGTCGCCGTTCGTTTTTACAGGCTAATGGACAACAACCGTCTCCTGTGCATTGACGAGCAAGCCATCAAAGGACTTAAGGACTTGGAAATACTGTGAGTATATATTTGTTGCCTTGTCTGAATAGTAAACCACTTGATTAAAAACTAGATGGAACAAAAAAAAAACTTCTAAAAGTAATAATAAGCCTCCTGCGAACTGATTTCTCGTTCAGAATATAATGTTATGTAACGATTAACGATTATTATCGCGTTTCATTGAGCCGGCTTCTTTCGTTCGTCTCTCCGTCTGACCATCTTGATAATTGTTTATTTTAAAAATTCTATAGAAACCCGAAAAATGAGCACGCTTAAAAGAGAGCGCGTGCTAATCTCCGCCTGTTTCTTATCGTCGAACGCGACGATCTACCAAAGTAGAACACGCGTCCAAAACTCGTCTGAACGTTCTTCGGAACCGAATAAAAGTTCAGTTTATACGGAAAATTTAATTAAATTTTGAAACCGACTAACTCCGACAAAACGTTTCGCTGTTATACGTACCGTACACGTAATAAAATAATAATACCGGGAAGCGCTATTGTTTTTTTTTTTTTTTATTTGTGTTTCGTCGAGTTTATCGCGATTTTGAAAATCTCTCTCCTCGTGCATACGAGTACAACGCCGTATTGCGCCGTCATTGATGTTGGTGTTTTTCGCAGCACTCTGAACAACAACAACCTGACCACGCTGCCGTCGGGACTGTTCTCCGATCTCTACCGTCTGCGCAACATCCGTTTGTCCGAGAACAAGTTCCGCTGCGACTGCAAGCTGGAATGGCTGTACCAGCAGTGGCTGCCCAGGATCCCCAGGCTCGGGTCGTCCACCCAGTGTCACGGGCCGGCCAACATGGTCGGTCTGCCTCTGGCCGACATGCACAAACACCACATGCAATGCGGTAATTAGTGTTATTCGTACATCGCGAAATACTATGTTTGATTAGTAACGAGATATAATCATTGTAAGTCACGTCACTGAAATGCCGTCCGCACGATTAATTATTGACTTTGTGTCTCCGAATACGGAGTTATACCCGTTTCGCGTGTTTCCAGAGCCCCGCGGCAATCGAAAGCCGAACGTTTCCGACGAATTTTCACCCGATGTTTCTTTTTTTTTCGTTTCGTCTCCGTGCAGATATTATAATTTTAACGTCTAGTAAAAACCACTTTTAGGTCGTGCGTGACATTTGAATAAACAACATATGTTTTCCCTTACGTTCGACTGTCCAAAGAAAACGGAAACGGAATAATATGCCAGCACAAATAATTCAGTTCTAGACAGGCGCGTATTTATTGGAACGGTTGAATCCCTCGAAATGTCGGAAAATTTTAATATGTTCAATATCCGAGTTCTGTGTATGTGCCCAATATTGACTTTATTCGTGATGGGCCGTAGTCGGATTTTTCACCGCACCCCTCGCACCAACGCACTTTCAGAAATCTCAGGCCGCGCCACCGGTCGTCGGCATTTTTATCGTCACGCATAACGCAACCGATAATATTTTACATTTATATATATATAGGTTTAAAATATATACATGATAATCAGTGCATAAGTATTGTAAATCTGATGCAGAGTTTTGCCTTAAAAAACCATGTTTTGCAAAAACTATAATTTATCTAAAAAAAATATCTCTACGGTTACGATTTTTGCATAATATATATATATATAGAGTATTCTATAAAAAGTTGACTCCCGAAACCCTCCCCTAAAGGGGCGTTTAAAAACGTAAATCTTCCAAATCATTTTAGTTTATTCTGTATTATATAACACTTTTACGTGATATTTGCGTATTATGAAATTATCATAAATTTATAATAATCAAATAAACACATATTTTTGATAATTTCACGTTTTATACTTGCACAAACCACGTTCCATATACCTATGTGAGTTGAACGTTGAGTAACGAATATCTATGTTTAAACCGTTTTTATATTAATTTTATTTTAAATGTAGTTTATGTAATTTCCAACAATATTATAAAACCGGACAACTACAATGTTATCCGCGTCTAATAGATTCAATAATATAACGTTTAAACAAATTGATTGGGTATGATTAAAAACACGTTTAATACAAACATGTTATTAAACATTATTATTATAGGAAAAAAATACCTAATATGTATAGTAAAAAATTTCGGTAACTCGACAATTAACTTTTCGAAAAAAGTTTTTTGATAAAAAAGTATTTTCAAAAATTCAAAAAATACGGTATAAGTATATGTAGCGTATGACATAGGTTTGATGTTTTTTTTAATAATTTCAGAAATTCGTAAATAAATAAATAAACAGTTTATTGCGTTGAGTTTATCCATACTGCGTACAATTTCAAAATTAAAATCACACAACGCTAAAGATATTACGTTCTTTTATATTTTCTTTCGTCCGTTCCCGCGCACATAAAGGTGCGCCCGCGTACGTAAACACCGGATATTTCACGTAAATTTTTTGAACCCTCGGAAAGAGAGAAAAACACGCGCATTTAATAAATAATCTATCAAATTCATTAGATCTGCCGCGCACATTAGGACGTCGTAAAGTAGTGCTTGCGCGCGTATACCTGTAATATATATTATACGTGCCGCGCCATATAAAGCAACACGGTCGCAAACCCGTGTCCTATAAAACGCGCCGCGCGGTCCGTCGATCGAGTATACATATCATTATATTGCGCGTCCGGCATTAATGATAACAGTCATTATTACGGCGCGATAATAGTATATATATATATATACGTGTACAGTGTATACTGCGACGGGCCCCGGTCTCATTATACGTATAAGGCTATTATTCGTGACACTCTGGCCAATAAAATAGAGCGTGATTTACGGGCAAACGTCCCGCGACCGGCGCGTATAACGTGTGCGCAACGTGTGTAGACGGCGATTTCGACGGAGAGACGGTGGAATGCGGTCCCGGCGTCGAAGAAGATCAAAAGTCCGCGTGTCCGCACCCGTGCTCGTGCGAAGAGGGAGGCATCGTGAATTGCAGGGAGAAGTCGTTGGCCAAGGTGCCGACGAGACTGCCGGACGACATCGTGGAACTGTGAGTATACGTCCTGTACAGAGTGAGAGAGATAGACGGACGACCACGATTCATATATATATATATATATACATTTCCTCTCCGTCACGTCTTGCTCGGCACGTCTCTTGGTCTGTCCGTCGTTGGTCGTTTCACGAGAAATATACCGAGTCGCGGTCGATCGTGTCTGTTATCCGACGGAATCCGTTCGTCGCGTTTGCGTTGATTCGTGCCCGCGGATACAACGTGTATCACGTCGGGTTTCGTTCGAACGGGTGACAACTCTCCTGTCCGTTATGTTCTTGAGACTAACCGTTCGGTCGTACGCGACGTAGATTGTAGATCCGCAGCGTTTTACCGCTTTCCTCGGTTCGTTCCAGACGTAAACTGTCCAGCACATTGGATTTACACTCCACGCTCGAACCGTCTGGGTCTCGATACGCCCGCCCGACCTTACTGTTGCCGATTTCATTCCCGCCGTACGTTGTTCCTTTTCGTGATCCTGTGCGTAACAACCCTTTCACCACGTCAATGACCCTTGTCCGACTCGTCGGTTATCAGCTCACGTTTGTATGTTAATCATTTGTATTGTATCGGTTGTACAATTCATATTGCCTTAATCGACCCAACTGTTTCGCGATATTATTGTTTTAACCGCCTAATTATTTGTATTTTTATATACGATCTTATGTAATCATTATCGTTCGGGCCTAGCCCAACGAAAAATAAATATTACGTTATATTACCTACCTTTTGGTCGGCCAATGACATTTGTATTATGTTTTCGCAGGAGACTGGAACAAAACCAAATCACCGAAATCCTCCCCAAAGCGTTCGTCAAATACAAACGACTCCGGAGAATGTACGTACACACATCATGTAATCAATAATTATTATCGAGCATTTTTAATCTCGTGATTGTGGTCCGAACGTTGGTGACTGTGTTTTTGTTGGCTAAAAATGTGTTTCCGTATAGCGCGTACGTATTCATATAACTCATTTGTGTTCTATGTTTATCGAGAATGTTTGTTTTGATTTTAACCACGACGTACCATCGGACACACATAATTCCCTATTTTTTCTCCGTGCCTTATTACTTATAAACATACACGGTATATTATCTAATATTTTTTTTAATTTACTTAAACCGAACACTTACTTATCAATTTCCATTGTTGACATGAATATAGAAAATCGTTAAGTATTTAAATAATAGTCGGACTATTGTAGAGAAACGCTGATAAATTCAAAACGACAAACTAAAAATATCTTGTAGTCTATAAACTAAAAAATCAAAAAAACCTCTACCTTCACCCCGCCCATTTGGTACGATGGATATTTCGCTATATTATAAGATACGGTTGTTAAACATAATTATACGTCGAATCGCGTAAATTTTTAATAAAAATTTAAATATTTACCGAAAATTAGCCGACGACAACCGGTTAATGCGCAAGTACAAATTTGGTCGTTCGTGAAACGGTTTTTTTCTTTGTCGAGCTCATAAATAGTTAACATCGCATTACGTAATTTATTCATTAGACGTATAATCGGTCTTGACATAACTGCGCCGTTCATTTGACTCAATTTATTCTAAATTCATTCTCTGTACGCCATTATTATTATATATGCTAAATACGCGTGTGGGTTAACCGACATTTATATTTCGTTTAAACGGAAAAATCATTATTATCATTTTTCGTTGTTTCTTTTTTTTTCTTTTTTACATTATAATAAACTACTATTTACTCGTACATAATATACGTATATGTTCGTGTATTGTTACAGCGACCTCAGCAAAAATCAAATAACGAAAATATCAGTGGACGCTTTTCAAGGACTCAAGTCGTTAACATCGTTGTAAGTATATATACATATATAATTGTTATACGCGTGTATGATTAACTATACGAACTTTGTTTTCCCCGAGTGCGGCTCATAAAATAATTTTACGATTTAGCTCCCGCGAGAAAATGTCTAAAGTTAATGTTAACGGTTTTTTTGTTGTTTTTTTGTTGTTTTTTCAATTGCACTTTAATCGTCCGCGGGAAATATATAGTAAAACATTGCTGTAGCTAATAATCGTACGTATAACGTTCGTGGGAAAACAACTGGTTTCGCTTTCGACCCATCACTCGCGTCATATAATTATTGTCAGTTATGCGAGAAAAAAAATCGTTTGCGATTTTTCTGAAAACAAAAGAAAACGTAGTTATCTGTTTTATTACCTTTTTAAAAAAAAAAAAAATAACGCGCGCCCGTTTATAGTTATATATATAATCTTCGCCCGGTGCAAATGGGGTTTTCAAAAAAACATTTTGAACGGTTTCCAAATCTGCTACGAGCTTTTTTTTTTTTGCGTGTATATACGTATATACAAATATACGCCAAAGGGTCGGTGCACTTGTTTAGGCGGTCATAAATTCCCCGAAAGCCATTATCAATGACAATAACAGGCGGCGTGTAAGTTCGCCTTGGGCTTTTATCTCCAGACTTATTTATTTACTCGTTTGTTAAAAAAAAAAAAAATAATAATAATAATATGAACGTTTATCTCGTCTAGCACTCGCGTACGTATATAATAAACGCACGTGTGTTATAAGAAACAAAAAAATAATAATTGCCACATCATATCATATTACACGGATACACGTTTTATTATTCTCCGAACGTTTCCCTGCATCGCGTACGTGAACAAAGTGTAGTTACCTGTACTAGCGCGTAATTACGAGGAGAGCTTTCCGGTCAATTTCACCCACGAGCGAAAAACAAAAGTTTTATTACTTTCGTCGACAATTACTCGTTGGCGAATTTTTTGGATTTCACGTAGCGAAAATTTCATTATAATCGTTATTGTTTTAATGATTTCAAATTGACTGCATGCGTCGTATGACATATGCGTACCATGACTAACGCATAGATCTCAATGCTGACAGTTATTCCGTACGTATGTATAAGACTGTGTTTTTGAAAAATATTTTTAAAACTTATCCTTGATACGATATTTTTGTTTTAGGGAAAACTGTGTATTTTCATACCATTTTATGTCTAAAAGCCAGACGAAATTTCGACCTGTTATAGTGAACTAAATTTAATTCTGAATGAAAAATTGAACTCATCTATTCATTATTGTGGAAATTGATTTTTGATATTTTAATTGAGGCTATGTTAAAAAGTGGTGTGGAGTTACACGTTTTTTTCCTGTATTTGTTAAAGTATACTAAAAAAAAAAAATTAAACATTTCATAAAAAATATACTTCCATAATAACATAGAAAAAATGAATCAAAATCTTTTTTCAGAATTTAATTTTATTCATTCTGAGTGGTTGAATTTTCGTTTAGCTTTTATATCTAAATTATCGTTCTGTGTGCATAAAATTAGTAGTCTTTCGAATTATTGACATGTGTAATATAGATAAATATACGATACACCCATATTAATAATCACTTACTTTTCACACATCGACAACACGTATTCGAATATATTCCGAAAATCGCTTATCCGATAGTCCTTAGAAAATGTACGTTTTCGATCCCCTAAGCATTTTACACGCTGTTTAAATGATTTTTTTCCCAATCAAATTTAAAACTAAAAATATGCAACGATCGTATTCAGACTTAAAATTATGTGAAATCGCTTTTGAAACACTCTCCAGACAGAAATTTCAAGTAGCCGGACTACCTAAATGTTATACATACATACAATTTTTATTAAAAAATTCGATTTATCGTTTTTTTTTTTTTTTTTTATAAACTTCAAAAAATACCTCGTGCGCAGTGTAGTATTGAGAATAAAAATTTAAAAAAAAAACGTTTGAAACTCAATTTCAATATACGACATGACGGTATAGCAATAATAATATAATATATAGGTACGTCATACACGTGTATATACGAAAATATTACACGTGTATAAACGAAAATATTACACGTATAGTATAGTTGTATATTCAAGATATTAACCCGAATTCGATAAAAAAAAAAATATACGTATACTTTACAACTTTCCTGCGAGCTATAACTTTTCGTGTATATATAAAAAAAGCCTTTTTATTTTTATATTCCTCAGTATATATATATAAGGTCTATTACGATACATATAATAATATATGAACCGATATTCCGCGAACCGCAGTATAATATAATGTATCATTTTTATTGTCTTGAAATCGAATTTTTCGTCATAAAATTTCTACAGACGATATCACACACATATATAGAAGAGAGACGTATAATTTTGTCATGACGGAGACCCAATAAGTCGCGAAAATTGAATTTATGTTTTTTTTTTCAGAATGCTGTACGGCAACAAAATCAAAGACTTGCCTGGTGGTGTGTTTCACGGTCTGACTTCGTTGCAACTATTGTGAGTGTGTGACAAAAAAAAACAATTGAAAACAATCGAAAACAATAAAATCTAAAAAACTGTATTTTATATTGTTTTCGCGTGTTATTATCATTATTTTTTTTCCCCAGACTTTTGAACGCCAACGAAATATCGTGTATACGGAGAGACGCGTTCAGAGATTTACACAGCGTCAATTTACTGTGAGTAAAACGGCTACGGACGGTATTGTTTGTTATAATTTTATTCTTTTCCGCCTACCGCCTCCTTCGTTCGTTTGCGTTATTAGGTCGATGGGCGGGTCGGAAGGCTCATTGTAACACGCGAGTCAGGAGTACGACGACGATAAATCGAACGAAATCGATATTTATACGTATACACGTGCACGTCGTATAGCTGCTTGGTACGTACACGTCGAGCTCGGATTACCTATGTGAAAACGATCGCTTTCGCCGATGATTTTCAGTCCGCGGGTTGAATGTTCCGTGGAGGTTTTCTAGTCGTAGTCGTTCGACATCCAATATAAACACTGCACCAGCCGTTCAAATCCGACACGCGTCGTCGGGTCTTGTTTTTAAATTGAAATCGACTTAATCAATTGTCTTTTTTCGTTCTCCAATGCAACCGCTCAAAATCGGAATACGTACGTGCCGCGTACTCTGGTCGGGTGGAGGGGAAGGGGCCTAATATCGACCGATTTGTCATAAAACGTCATCTCTTAAAATATGTTCAAGACTCTTTTATATACATATGTATGTTATACGAGTTAAATACGGTTATATTTGTTGTGCGTATTAACTGCGTATACTCTATAATGGCTTCTTTTTTTTTACGAGCAGTACTATAATGACTAAATAACATTATACGAAGATGTTTCCTTTAACCTTTACAACGTGGTAATTATCACATATTCGGAATTAATATTCTGAACGGATCTCGGAATTTAAATTTAGAACCGGAGGTTTTTTTTTATACCTACCGACAAAGCGCGTATATTGCTGAAAATTACTTGTTTAACATGCATATCACTTTTTTAGTTTTTATGATCCTATTTCGAGAATAACAAACACATCGTAAATTTGTATCGGATTCTCGTATATTGTGTCAGACAAGTATTAAGTTCGAAAATAATTTAAATCCGTTTGCTGACAATTTATATATATTTGACTTATAAGTTCGATTTTCTCCACAGGGCTAATTGACATTCATTGCATACTCTTAACGAACACACACACACACACACACATATATATCAAATCCCATGCTCGCTCAACAACGAATCACAATAATATCGTGTAACTTAAAATATTGATCGATAACGTATTTTTCACAGGTCGCTGTACGATAATAACATCAAATCATTGGCCAACGGAACATTCGACTACATGAGAAGTATACAAACGCTGTAAGTACCTATGTACCTTTCTAAAGATATTATAAACGTGTTTGATTCGAAGTAAAATTTTTCTAATCACATAGACGTGATTAAAAATAAATCCATGCGGAATTCACATTTTATAAAACGTTCATGCGGTTATTTTTAAAACCGAAATGCCTTACTGTTCTCCGGTGTATTCCAACCTAAAATATTGTTCACTCATTTGGTTAAATAACGCTTTAAAGCAGAACGATATTATTAAATCTGTGTCTCTTATTAAAACAGTGTTTTAAATAATCTCATACCGCTATGCGTACGGTTGTACTTACCCGCAAAATATTTGCATAGATTACTTATAAGGACCACCGACTGTCCAGAACTCCTATCTTGAATTGATCTTAAAATAAAAACCCTCTATACCGGAACACCGAACGGTTTTATCCTGCAAACGTTTTAATGATTTCAGCCTTCGGGTAATAAATATAATTTTATCAAGCGCTTTTCACATTACTGAATTGACAACATTATCGAATAACCATGTACCAAGTTTTTAACGAAAATCGTACATTGCGTGTACACAGATATTGCATTCGATACATTCCGTGTGGCAACGTCACAACACTATTTCGTTACGGTCTGTAGGACCTGTTTGTATACCGTTTGTTCAAATAAAAATATCTGACCGCGTCGTGTTGTGCGCGTTCGATTTGGTCCCGTTTTGTACACGCGTTGTTTTTTCGATTCGCTCGTCGCGTGATTTGTACAACCGCTGCAGCTCGCAAGTATGTATGTACGCACACCACACGCGCACACCCTTAGTCTCTAGCCTGAGTACTGATTGTCCGCCACAGCCGCGCGGTCTATGGTAACGATGTACGACTTACGCGCAAGAAACAAACTCGAAAGTCATATACGCGACTATTAAGAAACGATTAAATATTTCGGAGTTTAAAGGCGACGAGGGTGTATACGCCCGAACACATACTTTCGATTAAAACTTGTGTTATCGGGTATATATATATGTGTTTAATATATACGCACTATGTTTTATGGTAAACCGCTGCAATCACTCGTAATGTCAAATGCACGCGTTCTGTTTCGCGTAAGATCAATACTTTATTTATACATTATTTTTACACGGAAAATTCGCTAATATAACGTGTCTATATATATATGTGTGTGTATAAGAGAGTAATCACTGTACTTATTTCCCGCGATGTATAACAACATCGATCATTTCGATCGCAGGTATAACATCTATATATATATATGTACAGTATACCGATTAGACTGCATAGACTTAGCACACTTAGGTGTCCGGTCAAATAATTTGATTCGAATATTCGACCAGTCTCGAAAACATTATACCCACACGTATATTTGATATGTATTTCAAAAACTATGATAATTTGCATGTACTCAAGAATATTTGTTCGTTTAATCTCGATAAAATTTAAGATGATGTCGCGCGAGCACATGTTATTTTTATCAAAAAAATCCGTTTGGCCAGCGAAATAAAATTTAGAACACTACAGTTATCAGATCAAAGGTAGAAGATCAAATTTTTAGCTCGTTAGTCGATAGATGACAATTTAGTCTGTGGAATAGCATAGACATTTGTTCAATATATTTTTTGAAAAAAACGACTTAAGTTTAAAAAATCTGGTATTGTTTTATATTTTTTTAAAAGATGGTTTTCTGTGAAAAAAATATTTATACAGTCAAAAATCTGTTACGTTGCTTTCACATGAATACATTTTTTAATCATTTATAGAATTTATACAATTCTGTGTACAAATTTAATTTCTTAAACATGATGACCGACAAGTTTTGGGGAGTTTTTTTATGGCCAATTACGATGAAAATTTCAATGTTTGAATTTTCCACTCGTGATAAAAAAAAATTTCATATATTTCTATAATAATCTTTAACAAAATACGAAAAATACTATTTATTTCACATACGATTTACATTTTTTTGTGTTATAGGTGGAGAATAATAAGTTATAATAATGAATTAATATCTGATTCTACATTCTAATTAATATTTATTTAATTAATAAATTTAGCTATTAATACGTTAAGTAATATAAATTTAAAATTAAAACAAAACATGTAATTATTTATGCATTAAAAGTATAACAATAAATACAAAAGTGAAATTAAATACAAACTTAATCTAAATCTAAGAATAACCAACTATATACAATATTTTTAACCTTACATTGATTACAATAGATTTTTTTTAAACTGATATGGCATTAGATTAAAGTATGTAGGTCCTAAATAATCAACAAATGAGTGATCAAAAGACGTATTGGCATATTTAACAAGTACGTTATACACAATATTTTGTCTTTTATTGTCGAAAAATTTCTTATTATCACTCTTAATGAAACATTTAAATATATACATAATAGACATTTTTTGTAAAGGGATTTCACTGGTAATACACTAAATTCCATGAAATTTTGTCTTGTTGACCCAACTAACGTACACTTATTCAAACAAATTTGTATTATATTATTTTGGTTAGTTTGAAACATAATAGAATACTTAAAAATTCATTGTCATATATATATATATATATATGCATGTATGTATATGTATATGCATATATTTATACGTATTTACTATAACGTGCGTAATATTATAAAAAGCTTTCGTCGTCGTGAATAAATTTGATTTTCATTAAACTAATTAATGTTAAGACTCTATCTAAAGAAGTAATTGCAAAAAATAAACAGACTCACTCTGCGAAAACAGTCTAAAACTCACACCGCCGAGATCGTATAAAAAGCGGCGTAACAATCAAAATACCTCGAAGTTGTTTTTTATTTTTACGTAGCTACAGTCTTATGCTAATCTCTCTCTTTCACTCTCTCACTCTCTCTTTCTCTTTATTATATATATATATATATTTACAGGGGAACACCGTGGAAAAAATTAACAGTTGACGTTTTGCCACGTCCTTGATCCAAATTTATGCGGTCAAATAAATTCATTGTATACCTATATATTTTACCCCCTTTTCGTCGCATCGCCGCCGGGAAATTCGAAATAAGCAACTATATATACGGCTTAAAAAAAAAAACGAAATTAATTCAAAAAGCGACGTCAACGTGACCGCATTTCCATTTATTTCAAAATATATTTGTGGCGAAAAACAAAAAGTAACAAAAACAAACCCTCCGCGAGATATTCAAAACGGAGTTAAAAACCAAATCGAAAAATTATGTACTCGTACTATATTATATAGAATAGAATAGATTTTAACTCTCAATCGTCGTCGTCATATATAATATTATATACAGTACGTATATCCGTTCAAAATTATTTTTCCTGCCGGATATTTGTTTCCGCTTTTTTTCTTCGTCGTCTCGCCGTTTCCTGTTCATATAATATATATGTATATATATACACACACACACACATATATATTTATACTTACGGCGAAAAGACGGTCGTCGCGAATATATACATATAGTACATAAAATAGTCGTGACCGCGTATTATTAGCGTTGAAAAACTTTTCGAAAACTTCTTGAAAAATGTCTTTTTCTTCAGTATTAATACATATATTCATATATAAATGAAAAACATCGTGAATTCCGCCAGATGTGTCTTCTTTTTCCATTATTATTATTTCTGCAGCAGACCGATTCGCCATCGCCATTGTTCGGCATTTGTTTACTCTGTACACTATTTGTCTTAATAGCTATCAAAACAATCATAAATATAACACACATATATATATATATAAGCATTTAAAAGGAACAGTTAGCCAAAGATTGATATAAGTGTAATATATACAGGGTGTTTAAAGAAAATACAGTGAATACAAGTTTCTAATTATTTATAAATTGTGTATTACTGGTCATAAATGGTTTTCAGGGTTTGCTAATGAAATTAAAGGCGACACACATGAACGGGTGAAAAATTCCATACTATAATTTCATTGGTCACGTCGTTTTTACCGTTATATCATGTCCACCACATAATGATGCTCGAAAGTGTTACGAATATAAAAAATTAAAAACGTATAAAGTGTAACACGTGATGTCTGTGTAGAATTTCAAACACATTCGTCTGCCTTCAGTTATTTTAACGTGAACTCTATAAACCAAAAATGACATAAAATCGAATAATTTAAAAAAAATGTATAACAAAATATTGATTTTTATACTCATACCCAATGGTGCTGCATGTTGTAATGTTTTTCTTTTAACACCCTGTATGTATATTATACGCGATGTAGGAAAATTATTATCCTCGTATATATAAAATATATATAAAATGAAAAACGAAACGAGTGTACGAGATTTGTTCGCTTATATTATTTATTTATTTCAAGGCACTTGGGTAGGAATCCGTTCAGCTGCGACTGCAACTTGCGTTGGTTATCGGACTATTTGCATAAAAATCCAATAGAAACGTCCGCCGCTCGGTGCGAATCGCCGAAAAAGTTACAAAAACGAAGAATAGATGGCTTGAGCAACGACAAATTCAAGTGTAAGTTTTATTTTTATCATTACTGTACACTATTTAGGTGTTTTATTGTGTTATTGTACAAAACAGAATAATGCGCGTGTCTCTTCCATAAGCAAGTACGGGAAAAATACTGATACGGGATTTTTCTCTCTATTTTTGCACACCGTCGAATTAAATAATTTATCGTATACTGCGCGTGAAATCGCGTGCGTACAATTTAATTTGCCGGTTTCGAAAACACAATAATACAATTGACACTTACAATGTACATTTTTTCGAATTATTTATTAATGATCGGGTATACACGCGTGTTATAATAATGTGTATAATATACTTTAGATCGATAAAAGCATAATTTCAGTTAATGAAAAAATATTGTTCGGAATATTACGCGGTTTAAAAAGAAAAATATGAATTTAATTCGAACGTTTTAAAAAGTATAATAACATATAAATAGCTGCGCGAAAATGAGATACCAAAAAAAAAAAAAAAAATAATAAAAACAGCTATTATTGTCGTAAACATTAATGTTTTTTTTCTCAGACGTTTCAGTAATCATACATATTAAGTACTCTTAGGTCGTGAATATAATCATATAATATAATCACACAAAAAAAAAGTTTGCGTTATTAGACGTTATAAAGCGAATACGTGTAATATTTCTATAAAATAGATTTAAAACATACTATAGGGTTTCGATTAAAATACTCAATTAAAAGTCAATACTCTGTACTTTCGTCAACTATCCAGGTCTGGCCGACGACATGAAGTCCAAATCGGCCGGCGATTGTTTTTCGGACATTCCGTGTCCGTCGAACTGTTCGTGCGACGGTACCGTCGTCGACTGTTCCGGAAGATCGTTGACCGAAATACCGAAAGACATACCGATTTATACCACCGAGTTGTAAGTATACCAGTTGCCGTTGTCGTCCGTTTCATATTGACGTTGACGTTTTTTTTTTCCCCCGGTTTCTTTTTTCTACGAAGAATTTTGAACGACAACGAAATCGGCAAAATCAAATCGGACGGTTTGTTCGGCCGTCTGCCCCATCTCCAGAAATTGGAAATGAAAAGAAACGTTATCAGCAGCGTCGAAGCGAACGCTTTCGAAGGTGCCATCAAATTATACGAACTGTAAGTACGACGAATAATAACAATGTATTATTATTATTATTTCGTTATTGTTTTCGTGTATACAGAAATTTGTCTGAAAACAAAGTCCGTCAAGTACACAACAAAATGTTCATCGGCCTTCACAATCTGAAGATTTTGTGAGTTCGGAGACGATTCATGACCGAAAAACGACAATTTATGCTTATTTAATTATTTTTTGTTTTTATTTCCAGAACTTTGTTGAACAACGAGATCACGTGCGTTATGCCCGGATCGTTCGATTACCTACCGGCCCTCCGTACCCTGTAAGCAACACTTACCTAATATTTAACTGATAATCGACTTTTATTTAATATGATTTCCAGTGGTGAGTGTATAACATTTTTTTCGAATATACGTAACTTTTTATCCTTAAGATGAACAATTTTCATTTTTTTTTTTTTTATCAAAGTAAATCTAGGGATTTTTTATATTGTTCTTTTTATTTAAACCATATTTTCGCTAATCGCTTAAACAATTTTATATTATGATTAAATTTTTGAATAAGTAATTTTGTTAAAAACTAACATCAAATGGTTATTTTAGTAGAAATTTTGAATTGGAAAAACCTGTGTTTTTTTCAAAAATCGCATTAAACTTTAAAAATAAAATAATGCAAATATTTTTATCAAGTGCTCTTTCTTGGAAATATGAACTTTGTTTACGTTTTGAATGTAATTATTTATGGTTCTATTTAAATTTTAAATGTATCTTACTTTTTGTTTCTTTTTAATTTAGTCTTTTATAAACGAAATATAATTATATTATCTTCATAATTTAAAAACAATAGTTACTATATTTGTATTGTGTAAAAGGTGTTTTTGAAATTTTTAAGAACGCATAATATCATTATGAGCATAATAATAAGCTTAGGGATTTCTAGCATTTGCATATTCGTTGTGAATAATGAAAAAAATAATAGTGTGAAATATAAATCGCGGTGATAATAAATAATCTAAATCCTAAATTGCATTAAACATATTTTTATAAGTATGCACATTAATGCATATCTCACCATTTTCTATAATAGTTGTTTAGAGTATTTTTTTAATTTTATTTTATTTGTATACCAGAATAAAAACACACACAATTAAATTATTTTTAAATTTCATTCGAAATTAAAATTAATTTATATCCCAGAAAGGTATTAAATCGTATTGATGTTTGTATAATTGTTTCATACGGATTTATGAATTCATCAAGTTCACCGTTAAAATAAATATGATAAATACAACGACTAAAACCGTAAACAATAGAACAGTTTTTTTTATCGCGTATTCGTGTTGTTTTTTTAGAGTTATAAAACTATAATAGTCTCTAAGCCATATAATCACGAGCGGAATATATATTCGAAAATGTAAAAACACCGATTCGAGTACACCGCCGTAACGGTATATCATTGCACGACAATGTATTTCACTATTACGTAACGTCACAATAATAATAATGATGATAACGATAATCGTTAAGCACGTTTGTTTTTCATGTTTTTTTTTTTCCACAGTAATCTGCAAATGAACCCTTTCAATTGCAATTGTCATCTGGCGTGGTTTGCCGAGTGGCTGAAAAAACACGGGCTGATTGCCGGAAGTCCCCGTTGCGCCGGACCGGCACGCGTCATGGACGTTCCCATACACGACTTGCCTTCGTACGAATTCAAATGCTCCGGTAAATTGAACTACGCGGTCTCGCGAAAAGCGCGATCGCCGACAACGAGCGTTGCATTTTGCTTGCGTGAGATAGCGCGCGCGTATCGTGTTAAGGGCGCTGGAAACGAAAACCCGTACGCGTATCGTTTATTGATATCACAGTCGGGGGCGTGTAGGCAATATGTGCGTGGCGGATTGACCGTAAAACCGTTCTCGTGGAATTATCTTGAAGTAGATACGCGGTGTTGTAGGGAACGCGCGCCCCGCGAAATGAAAAATTAAATAATTGATTTTCTTCTGTTTCGTGTCCGTGTTAAATGTCAGGCGACAACGATCAGGGTTGTCTCGGCGACAACTACTGTCCGCCGAAGTGCACGTGCATCGGCACCGTGGTGCGTTGCACGAGAGCCAAATTGACCGAGATACCCAAAAACATCCCCGTCGAGACGTCGGAACTGTAAGAATTGTGTTTTTTTTTTCTCTTCTTTTTCGAATTGACTTTTGTCAGTGTTTGTCCAAGACGTCGCGATAACAACTCGTTTTCACCGCAGATACCTGGACGTGAACGAGATCACTTCGATTAATGTCGACAGACTGAACCATCTCAAGTCGCTCACTAGACTGTGAGTAAATAACGTTATTGTAATTGTCGCGAGCTCTGTAACACAATGTATTATATGGCCGTTTCAGGGATTTGAGTAACAACCACTTGACGGTCTTATCGAACAACACGTTTTTGCAGCTGTCGAAATTGTCGACTCTGTAAGTATAACGGAAATGTTTATTTAATGTAATTGCATAGAACCGCCATTAACGTAACGTTCGCGAATTTTACAGATTGCTGGGATACAACAAATTGCAGTGTCTCGAAATAAATTCACTGTCCGGTCTGAAATTGTTGAGAATCATGTAAGTCGTAATAAACATTACGTAAACTAAATAAATCTGTCGCGAAATGCGTGTATTGAAATTGGACTGTTGTTTTATAGTTCGTTGCATGGAAATAATATCTCATTGATACCGGACGGTACGTTTTCGGGCCTCGACTCGATCACTCATCTGTAAGTCTCGTAACTGATCGTGATAACGCGCTTGGCAGCGTTTTGTGAAAAATGTGTAAATGTCTGTTCGTTGTGATTTCGCAGTGGTATCGGTTCGAATCCGCTGTACTGCGATTGCGGTCTGCAGTGGTTAGCTGAATGGATTAAAAAAGACTTCATCGAGTCCGGCATAGCGAGATGCGCCGAACCTTCGTCTATGAAAGAGAAGCTCCTCCTGTCCACGCCGGTTTCGAGTTTCGTTTGCAAAGGTTGGTGATATATATATATATATATATATTTAAAGCTCATACTTCTAATATCTATTAGTTCATTTTTGTGTTTAAGAATGGTTTTTTTTTAAATTTATAACACTACGTTTTCCAAAATAGTCGAATTTTTATCTAATTGATTTAAAAAATGTAAAAATTGTTTAAATCGACCTATACACGCGAAGGCGTAATAGTAATATTGTCTCGTCCGAATTCCACAGAGCCGATCAGCAAAGAAATCCTGTCCAAGTGCAACACGTGCTACACGAACCCTTGTTCCAACGAAGGCGTGTGCGAGCCACTCCCGGAGAGACAGTACAAGTGCAGGTGCAATCCCGGATACCACGGCAAGCATTGCGAGAACATGATCGACGCGTGTTACGGGAATCCGTGCAGAAACTCGGGAACGTGCAAGCTGCTCGAAGAAGGCAGATTCAGGTAAACGCGTTTCCCCAAACCCGAATTCGGAATTTCTCGTCATTTGTTGTTATCAAATTCTGTGCGCGCGCGACTCTCGCAAATTATTTACCGCCATCGTCGTTCTCACGCGGTAACAATAAATATCCATTGACAGTTTTGACGTTTTTTTTCCGAATATCTGTACGGCCGGTCGGCTTTACGGGTCCTGTAAATAAATTGATAACCGTAGTCAGTTCAGACATTCTGCGTATATTCGACTCGCGACTTATCGAGAACAACGATGTCGATTGATTACGATCCGACGCAAAACGTACCGAAATCGAACGAGTTCTCACCAAACATTATATACATATATACACGTTCGCATTCGACTATAAGACCGCGCGTTTTTTTGTTTTTTTTTCTACAGTTGTCAGTGCGCTGCCGGCTTCACCGGTGACCGGTGCGAGACGAACATCGACGACTGTCTGACCAACAAATGCGAAAACAACTCCACTTGCGTGGACCTAATACAAGCGTACGAGTGCCGTTGTCTACCCGGATACACAGGTACGTATCACGAGGCGTTTCGTGCACGTCACGTGATCGCCTTTACTTTAAAAAAATGTACAATATATATTTCAGTTTTTTCGCAATAGTAAAAATTCTCTTTTTTCGAGGACGTCGTTTTCGAAATAACCATTTTATAAATCATATTTTTCTTCGTTCTATTTCATTTGTGATGTGAATTATATTTGTCACAATGTGTATACACAAATAATACGGTCCGAGACCATTGATATGCGGACGTTTGGCTCGCGGGATTGGTGTCGGGACGTCTTTGTACTGCCCTATCACTTTATTTAATATATTCATTAAACATTTTTTTTTCTCTTCGCCGAGTTCTCGCGCCAGACGGCTTATGTCGGAAAAAATTAATTTTAAATATACACATTTACCCTTCGCTCGACAATTTTTTTTTTTTTATTTTATCTTAATATTATGCTCTTTTTCCCGCCGTCCGCTATTCGCTCGTTCGCCTTGCTTAACGTACAAAAGTCTTCCGATGCGTCTAACTCGTTAGGGTTTCGCTTGAGCCTCCGCAGTAGGCGTTTTTTAGTACACATTGGGGAGCCGCGGAACGTCTCGGGTGGATATTGAATAACGAAGCGATTATTCGAGGAATTACAGTAAGTCGACGTTTTGATTTTATTCAAAAAATGTCAAAATAACAACTAACTGCAGTTCTCTTTAAATAAACTAAAACGGCACTCGCGCGTTCGTTCTGGATGGTTTATAAAAATATGTAAGAGTTATTTTTAGAACCTAGTGATTTGTCTTCATGGTTTTATTTTAAACTCGTGTCTTATAAATTACACAAATAATTAACAAAACGAGAACTGTACATTAACATTACCGAATTCGTTTTGAAATAAATACGATTTGTATCGAAAATTACGTTATTTACATTTTTTACTTGAATACAGATCGAGTTTGGACAGAACTACTCGTTTTATTTATTATTTCGAATCGAAATGTCGACGTGCTACCATAATTATAAATATACGTCGATGAAAACATCGCTTATAAAAATGACAAATATGTTAAAAAAATGTTTCGTTCCGTTTGTTCTTGTTCGCGACGCGATACATAAACATACACGTAAAATGACAATAATTGCCAATAACGCGGCCGGTTTTTCGCAGGCGATTACTGTCAGACGAAGATCCAGTTCTGTTCCAAAGACTTCAGTCCGTGTCACAACGGGGCCAAGTGCGTGGATCACACCACGCACTACTCTTGCGAGTGTCCGCTGGGATTTTCGGGCGACAATTGCACGCTGAACAACGACGACTGTCAGAATCACATGTGCCAGGTGAGGACCGCGCGACCCGGACTCCGTGCTAATTGTTGTTCGATCTTACCAAACCGTCCGTTCGTTTTTTCTTTGTCGTCGCAGAACGGCGGTCTGTGCGTGGACGGCATTAACGATTACACGTGCAAGTGCATCGGCGAGTACACCGGGAAATTCTGCGACATCTCGCCGAGCGTCGCGCTCATGTACCCGCAGACGTCGCCCTGTCAACATCACGAGTGCAAGAACGGTATATGCTATCAGCCGAACGGTTCCACCAACGACTACTTGTGCAAATGCGCTCCGGGATACTCGGGTGAGTGTCAGAGTGTCACAGGCCGGGTCGGTCGGTCGGACGACGACGGGGGTGGGGAGGGGGACATTTAACCGCCACGAGGAATTAACCAATTAATCTATTAAACGGGCGAGTTCGAGTCCAACAAGTAAAAGATTTGAATAAATCAATGTTTTAATTGTTTTAAAAATTAAAATTATTCGAATTTGATGTCGTCTATTCGTATAAACCGCGAACAGTTAAACGCGGCACTCTGAGTGCAATGTATCATTGATTTTACGCCAAGAAGAATAACGGGTTTCCTCGTGTTATAAAGCCAGAACTTGACGGAACGCGAAAAAATGGATTTTCGGATACCGATAACGAAACGATAAAAAAAACGTCACGAGTCGATCGGAATCGGATTTTTAGTAGAAATCGACCTCGCCCCGGAGCACGTCGTACCCGAGGTTAACATCACCTTATTATCCGTGTCGCAGGCAAACGTTGCGAGTACCTGACCAGCTTGAGTTTCGTGCACAACACGTCGTTCGTCGAACTGGAACCGTTGAGGACGAAACCCGAGGCGAACGTCACCGTGGTGTTCACGACCACGCAGGAAAACGGGATTTTGCTGTACGACGGTCATTCCGAACATCTAGCCGTCGAGTTGTTCAACGGCCGCATCAGGGTCAGCTACGACGTGGGAAACTATCCCGTCTCGACGATGTACAGGTCGGTCGACGCACACGGCGTACCAAGATCGCGTTTTGTAAATATTCTCGCGCGTGTCGCGTGTGTACTAACGGGGTGGCGCGTGGTTTTTTTTTGTCCCCGTTCAGCTTCGAAATGGTGGCCGACGGCAAACAGCACACGGTCGAACTCTTGGCGATCAGAAAAAACTTCACCCTGAGGGTCGACGGAGGCGTGGCCAGATCGATCATCAACGACGGGTCCAGAGATTACTTGCGACTCACTTCGCCGCTGTACATCGGCGGCATACCCTCGGACCCCGGGGCCGAAGCGTTTAATCATTTTCACTTGAGGAACCTGACCAGTTTCAACGGTCAGTATTGTTTGTTTTTTATACGGTAATTTTCGCAAACGTTTATGTGCGCGTTTCGTCGAAATCGGTTTGGCGCCGACGCCGTGTCAACGTAAACCACATTTTTTCCCCCGCGAAACCCCCCCGTTTCCCATCGACTTCCTGTCATTTCCTGTCGATTGACACGCGGTTTGAGCGGACAATTAATGCGCTGCAGGTTGCATGAAGGAACTGTGGGTGAACCACAAGCTGGTGGACTTCATGAACGCGGCGCGCCAACAGAAAGTCACGCCCGGCTGTTCGCTGCTCCAAGACGAGGAGCAGATGGTGGAAGAAGAAGGCGTGAAGCCGACGCGCGTCGTGGAACAGGAACAGAACCCGACCGTGGTGGACGAGGAACAGGTGGAACCGCAGGAGGAAGGTCCGGCGGACGAGGATGACGAGGACGAGGACGACGACGAGGACGAGGAGGACGACCCGTGTTACAACAACCAGTGTCACAAGGGCAGCAAGTGTGAGCCCAGAGGGATCAAAGACTACGCTTGCAAGTGTCAGCCCGGTTGGTCGGGCAAGTACTGCACGCAAGGTAAGATCGGACGTGTTTCGAAAACAACAAAATTAACGGTTTTGAAAATGAAAACACGGTTGCGAAACATCATGGTTATGATTAGCTAATGACGGTATACGGACGTCTACATGTAGTGCTCGTCCATAAAACGTATTTCTTTCTTCTTTTTTGGTCGGTTTATTATTTACTTGAATTTCACCGTTTTCTTTTCCCCCGTGAAATCTGTCGACGTTCCAAGGGTTTTCTTCGCCGTCAATCCGCCATGACGGAGTTGACGCGTGTTCATGACCGCGTGCACTAACTCATAGCGTGATCGAACCGTTGTCGAGAAAGAGAAACAACCAAAAAAATACCGCACGGGAAGAATGTGTTTCCGTCAAGACGCTGCAACAACGGCCCCGTTGTAATCAGCGGATGTTTGGAGGGCCGTTGTTTTTTGCAAACGTATCGTTTCAAATCGTCAACCGGGTTGTGTGTGGGGGGGGGGGGTGTTGTTTTTCCCCGTACGTCTACGAAATCGTAATGCGTGTGCGTTTGTTATTTGCGCAGGCCCGACGTGCAAGAAGACGCCGGTGCGCGAGTACTACACGGAGAACAACTGCCGGTCGCGGAAACCGCTGAAGATGGCCCGGTGCGAGGGCGGCTGCGGCGCGAGCTGTTGCCGGGCGCGTAAGACCAAGAAGCGCAAGGTGCGGTTGATATGCAACGACGGCACGCGGTACACCAAAGACGTGGAGATCATACGCAAGTGCGCGTGCGCGAAGAAATGCTATTGACTACCAGGCCCCTCCATAGAACCTCCGTCGCGAAACTCCACAGCACGCCCGCCCCCGCCGCCGCCGTTGTCCGCCGACGTTGTCGTCGTGCGGTTGCCGCGCGTCGACGACGGCGACGCGGCCGCGGTCCGCGGCCGCCGTCACCGTCACCGCGCGCGCCTGTCACCGGCACGCGACCGGCCGCGCGCGTGGACGGACGACGCGTTCGCGTTCGTGGCCGCGTACGCCGCGGTGTCCGTGGCCGTCGAACTGTCCATCGTCGCCATCTGGTCGGTCAGCGTTTGTATATATCTTCTTCTGCCGTAACCACCCCGTATTGCACCCACTAGTAGTAGTAGTAGTACATTCATCAATCGTTATTTCTCGTCCATCGTCCCATTGACCGCGTTATAACGTTTTAATTTTTTTTTCCATTTACTTTCCTTGAGTACACCCACTAATTTATATAATTTATTTATTAATTAATTTTAATTTATTATCGATTTTTTATTTTTTTTACGTAATAATTTATCAACGATGTGTCTTACTGTACATTATACGCGCGCGCGATGTTCAAATCACGAACAAAATACCGACCGGTCGGCGTGACGCTAGTTTTCTCGTCAGACGCGTCGGGCCAATTTTTCGACAACCGAACGTCTCCACCCGATCAAAACAATAACCGTTCGCGACGCCCTTCGCCGTCGTTTCACCTTTTCGGCCGTCGAAGTCGTTCTTCTTTCGGGACCCCCGACCCGACCGCGAACGAGAATATTACGTCGTGAACGTGTCGCGTCCGAGTCCCGAGTACAATATATATATACGTACGAACACGTGTATGAGACAACGTCTGTCCCGTTTTTTTTTTCGGTTTTTTTTTTCGGTTTTTTTTATCAAATATTGTAAATATATCAATAGATAATGCGTTATGATACGTGACGTGTGATTCACTCTGGTGCAGCAGGATTTTGGTTAAAGCGAGAAGACATTTATATATACAAATTACTACCGATTATTATTACGGCGTGCGTGTGCGTGTGTACGTTTCCCGAGCAAAGAATGCACAATGTATTTTTTTTTTATTTTTTTTCCATGTTCGTTTTGTGCGGAGGGGCCTTTTTCAATGGTTTTTCTCATTTTTTTTTATTTTATTTTATTCCCATTTTATTTTTATACGTCGTCTTTTTGTATAGTGTACAAGTATGTAGAGTTCGTTAAAAAAAAAAAAAGTATATATATATAAAAAAATAAAGTAAAAAAAAAAAAAAACTATATTATATACGATAAGCAGCCGCCGCGCGAATCGAGTTCTGTTTTTTTTATCTCCCCCCCCCCCCCCGAATATAATATCCATATATATTACGATTATAACTGCACGTTATGCATTATGTATACTGATTTCTTTTTTTATCTCTTGAAAATTATATTATCGTTCAAATGTTTTCGTGTAAATATACGGGCCGACCGCGGCGTCATTATCGTTTTATTCGCCCGCCGTCGTTTTAAATATAAACTAATCGATAACAATTACCCGAACTCTAGATAAAAAACAATATACACACATATATACACGCGCGAAAGTGACCAGACCATTCCTACGGCGTGTGAATGTCGAAATCCGCGTTTTGTTGTGCGTTTTCTCCCTCGTTTGTTTCGCGTTTCACGTCCCGCCCAAAAAAATATACGTCACGGACACGTGTAGTTTAACGCGACAGTAGCCCGACGACAATAAATCCAACGAACGAACGGGAAAAAAATTGAAAACCATTCGTTTTACGTTTATAAAACAAAAACAAAAAAAAAATAAACGGTACAAAATTATCGTACACCTGTTGCGTGTCCGTCGTAACATAACGGCCGTCGCTTTCCGGCGCCCACGTCGATTTCCTCTCCAAAAACCCTATGACGTTTTATATTTATAACCGTATCACTTTACACGTTATACACGTTCATTTATTATGATAACAATAATAACAATAAGACTCGAATACTGTTTTTTTTTTTTGTTTTTTAACAGAGTGTGGTTTTTATTTTATACGTTTTTCCGAGACACGAACACACGAACTAATAATGTCGCGGCGTTCGTTGTACCCCCTCTATAAGTGATTTATTATTATCAATATTATTATTATTATTATGAAATACAATAGTCGGATCTACAGACGACAACATTATATACTATATGTATATGTGTATATGTATATCAAAAATATAATATCGCGTGGAACATTGCATTTCGAACTTTCGAATTCTTCTGTAATATAATAAATATTTTTTTTAAAAAAAGCTATCGCCGCATACTACCCACCACCCAAAAAAAAAAAAAAAAATTTAAATATCGTCTTTTTCCCCCGGGTTCAGCGATACGTTATTTTCTATTGACAAAAAACCATACTCTACGTTTACTATACTATTATATTACTATAATTTATATATATATATATATATATAGTTGCTTTAGACTAATACAATAATAATATTATTATAACATATGCTTATATTATATTATTACATTTAAGCTCTGAAAATTTATTGTATTTCACATTGATTATATATGATAATATTATATATATATATATATTGATGTTTTTAAATTATTAATATGAAATATGTTTTGAAAATCCAAGTATAAAAAACAAAAAAAATATGTATATATATATAACATTTTTACACGTGTTTTTATTGTTTTCGTTTGTTCCTTTTCCGACTTATCGTTCAGCAAAGCAGTGCTCGGACGGAACAAAATGTAGGGGCTGCCCCACCACTCCGGGTCTTCCGGGTCTTCGTAAAAACAGCACTGCATAAACTATTTCGTATTCTTTAATAATAATAATAATAATATATGAGATTATATTAATGCCGGCCGTGGTTCGTGTTAATAAATTCATCCGTTTTGAATATTTCTTTTATCCTCGTCCGATTCTATTCGACTTCTTCGTTTGCCACAGTGTACGGTATTTCACGTATTCGATATTTTGCTTGGTGCGTTTCAATAAATTTTAATCGAGATTGTTTATAAATATATACTATAGATAGACGGTAATCATCAGTTATTATTGGGTTAATTATTATCGTTACTTATCATATAAATATTTAGTATATTAATTATTTTTATTACGTAGAGACACGCGAAGAAAAGATTTTACAAAATTCAACCCCTAAAAGGGTAAAAAAAGGTAAAAAAAGGTAAAATCGCGTACCCATAACTACTGGCGCTATAAGTGTAAAATTTGGCCAGTAGTTTTGTCGTATGATGTAGAGACCGTCTAATTAAGGATTTTCCAAAACACAATCCTAAGAAGTATAAACTTAAAAAAAATTATCTAGCCGGAACCACTAGTACTATGAGTTTGAATTTTGGTCAATTGTTTTGAATTATTATGTAGAGACCCTTTCATTAAAGATTTTCCAAAAAACAACCCCAATAATAGAGAAAAAATAGAAAAAATCATTTAGACGGAACCACTAATACTATATATTTGAAATTTGATCAGTAGTTTGGTATAATGATAAACAGAACTACTAAGAAAAGATTTTTGCAATATCAACCCCTAAAGGGTTCAAAAAACGTAAAAGGTAAAAAAAAAACCGCAAAACGGAACCGCTAATGCTACGAGCTTGAAATTTAGTCAGTAGTTTGGTATTATGACAAACAGAACTACTACAAAAGGATTTTCCAAAAAACAACCTCTAAAGAGTTCAACAAATGTAAAAGGTAAAAAAATAGAAAAATCGCAAAACGGAACCGCTAATACCACGAGCTTGAAATTTGGTCAGTAGTTTGGTTTTATGGTATACAGAACTACTAAAAAAGAATTTTTGAAAATTCAACCCCTAACGGGCTCAAAAAACATAAATGGTAAAAAAAATAGAAAAAATCTTTTAGCCGGAACCACTAATGCTACAAGTTTGAAATTTGGTCAGTAGTTTGGTTTTATGGTATACAGAACTAATAAGAAAGAATTCTTGATAAACAACCCCTAAAAGGTCAACGTAAAGGTATAAATAGAAAAAATATCCTAGCCGAAGCCACTGATGCTGTAAGTGTGAAATGCAGCCAGTTGTGTTTTGTGATTTACAGAACTACTAAAAAAAGATTTTTTAATATTCAACCACTAAATTGGCGTAAAAATGTAAAACGTTGAAAAATAGAAAAAGCCGTTTACTCGTAACTACTGACGCTATTAGTGTTAAATTTATTCAATAGTTTTGTTTTATGATGTAGAGACACTGTAATTAAGGATTTTTCAAAATACAACCCCTATGAGGGTTAAAAAAATATTACGGTGTTAAAATAGAAGAATAAATTACCTAACCGGAACCGTTGACGCTATTAACGTAAATTTGATCAGTATAAACGCCAAGCCGTTATCACGCCCCGTGACCGCGGTCCGTTATACCGGGTAATACCGTGGTCGCTGTCGAACGGCGTTTTTCCGCCAAGAAATGTTTGTGATAGTGTGTGTTGTCAAATCGGTCAGCGGCCGCTTAGCGTTTTGTTTACGGTCTCGCGTCCAAAAAAAATATTTTTCATTAACCGGCCCGCTACTATTCACGCGATATTCGACGTTCCCAGCGATCTCCTCCGGTCGTCGAAACTCACGGTCTTCCGCCCGTCTTAATTGTGAGTGCGACATGTTTATTGATGATACGGCACACGTTTATAATGTGTAAAGTATAGTTGTCCTCGTGCTCGTTCGAGTATATCCCGTCCCCGTGTTCTTCTCTCGTTTAAAACTCGTCGTTGTCGGTACCGTTCGGATCCGAAACGAACGAAATCCGTCCGACGGCGTGTCGTTTTACATTTCTGGCGGGCGGCCGGCCGGCCTGCCATCCGCTAACGCGTTTTATTGAGTTGAATTTCGCAAAACGTTCCGTAATCGGTTGTCCGACGGCGCAGTGTTCCTATCGATTTCTCTTTTATCGAATATATATATTTTTTATTTTTTAATAATTGTGTTTTTCTTCAGTTTTTACAGAGCAGTGTTAAATAACCACACGTCATCATGACTACCATGCCGGTGAATCCAAAACCGTACCTCAACGGTCTTATGGGTAAAACCATAATAGTCAAACTTAAATGGGGTCACGAGTACAAAGGATTTCTGGTGTCTACGGACAACTACATGAACATACAGTTGGCCAGCGCTACGGAATTTGTTGATGGCAGCGAGCCGGCCTTGTTAGGAGAAATCATGGTTAGGTGAGTCTAACAGAGTAACTCCATTGTCGACGCGCCTCGTCACAATCGTTACAATTTTTTTTCTTTTTTAGTCTCTTTGACTGTGAAAAAACGAATACATATGTTTAATTGTTTTACCGTTCGTCGTGTCCTCGTCCCAAGTTGTATGTACGAACATATTTTTCATGTCGTAGGTGTAACAACGTTCTTTACATCAGATCGGTCGACGATGAAAACGAAGAAGCTGACGCAGAGATGAAAGATTGATGAACGAATGAACAACCGAGACGATCGCGTAAATGTCATTTTACTGATGTTCATTTTCTATATATATGTTCTTTAAAAATTAAAACAAAAAAATATTTCATTGTATAAATAATTGATATTATCTTACGTAGATTATAAATAAAATAAAATGCTTTTGTATAAAATGAATAAATCCTTAGCACTACTGCTACTACTAGAGTGCAGGTTTATTTTTACATCAAAGTATTCAAAAAACTGATGACGCGTGTTGTACGTTCATTGTATGTTTTATTTACTTTAAATATCGTTCTATAAATTAAACCCGTTGATTCGAAACCATGTTAAATGAGTAAGCGTGCATACACATTAGTACATGACCGTGTCGTACGGGACGTTCACGCCCGAAACGGTTACTACTACGGTCGCGAGTGACTTTCGTGGAATGCCCGGAAAGACAAAATTCAACCAAAACGGAAATCGTTTCGCACGTCGTGTGAACTACGACGAAAAGAAAACGCTAGGAGCCTTTGGGATGCGGGACCGCAGAGGAAAAACGTACACCGTCCACGCGGACGGGTTGCGTCGAGGTGGGACGACGTACACACGCCGGCACCGATCGTTCGTTATTTACGTGATAACGCTTATCAGAGGTCAACGAGTGTTCGCGGTTCGGTCGAAAAGACGGTGTGCGAGAAGCGTTCCTCCGGTCCGGAGACCCGTTTTTGTCTTTGTCGCGTCTTTTCGACCTCGGTTACGTCGCGTCATGCGTTAGGTCAGGCACGCGGCCTCGTTTTTGGAAATGCCCCCGGGACGGCGCCTGTGGAGGATTGTGTTCGAGAACTTCCTGAAGTCGCTGAGTCCCCGTGCCAAGGAGACGCCGGTCGGTTCGGACGCGCAGGGCAACAGGTATTTCGAAGTGCCGGCCGACCCGCGCGGCGGCCGGCGCGCGCCGAGACGGTGGTTCGTGCCGGCGGACGAGGAGACCGGCGTGCCGACGCCCGAATGGTCGCAGTGGTTGCGGGGAAGACGCGCGGAACCGCCGACCGGCGAGGAAATCGCCTACAACGAAACGTTGGCGAGCATGAAGAAGGTGAACGCGGAGAGTATCGCGCAGAAATTCAGAGTGGCCGGTGCGGACGACGACGACGACGACCACCGACGGCCGCGTGAACCGAACGCCAAAGGATTTCCCGACATGTCGGACAAATTCGAACGGCAGCCGGGACAGTTTAAAAATAAATTGAAATGAAACGTAGTGTTGAATTCTAACGTACTGTTTTCTTTTTGTAATATATATATTTATTAACAATGATAAAACTTTTTGTACCAGAAACCGATACGATAGTAATAATAATAATAATAGGTTTTCATAACCTTTGTGGAGACACTGAAAGAAACGTATAATCAATAATTAGCAGTAGCGTATATGTTTCTTTTGGTTATTCTGTGTTATAATTCTGACGACGTCGGAAGGACTCTTTGTTTTAGATCTGTCGAATTTTTATCTATTTTGTTGTTGTATACGATATCATTTCGTTAAGTATCACTTGCAACAGTTTGTGTTCTAACCCATCTTGTATGTAATCTTATGCAAACCTAACGTAACAATTCTTTTCCAATAGAGCGCTGCACTCAAATTTATAACATTTATTTCAAAAGATAATTTAACAGTTTATTAATTTTGTGCATTTAAAAACAATGAAAGGTGTGTACAAAAATAGGATAAAAATATTTGTATTTATATACCGTTACACATAACTCATACATTTTATTATAGTAATGATAATAATAATAATAATAATTAGCTATATATTTGTTGTTAATATCAAAATAACTAAATGGTAAAGTAAAATAATGTACATAATAGACAATGTGATATCGTTGAACAGTTAAACAAATCTAACCGGAAAAGTCACTATGATCAAATAATGCTTGGTCGTAAAGTTCGGCTTTCACTAAGCGACCTCCGAAAAATCGGCCATTCAAAGAGTCCCGAGCTTGTTCAGCCTCTGAAATATTAACAAAATCAATTCAAATTCAATGACAAAATATCTCGCTGAGAGAAAAAACGCTGTTCTTTCAATCTCAAATTATGTGTACCTGACATTTGTGTGAATTCAACGAATATTTTTACAATCGTGTCAGAATCATCGTCTACACTGTCCGATTGTTTTTCTTTGTAAATAATGACACGTTCTACTATGCCAAATCTGTAGAAGAGAACAAATGAACTCTAGTCATATAGTTAAACAGTAGTAAATTAATTAAAAACAAATAATAATTACTTGCTACACTCGTCTTGAATTTCTTCTTGTAAACTATCGTCAACATCTTCAACACCAACCATGTTCCTCAGTATAACCACTCGACTCTACATTAACAGCAATGCAATAATTAATACTCTCCTTTCGTTCACATAAATTATTGTTATCATTATTTATAAAATATTCATAATAATTCCTATCAAAATATATACTCTATAATAAAGAAAAAAAAACTCATTAATTAATAAGGATTAAACATTTTGTAATCCAAATATTTTTCATTTTTTGTATTTAGCTGAAAATTATCCATTACATAATCATACTATATAATTAACATTTCAGTAGGATCTAAACTTTATTGGGGCAGATGATGTAGCTTCTACCACAAGCCACTACATTTGTTTATACTGTCAGATACCAAAACTATGGAATTGTGTCAAATTCTAATTGCAAATAAATTTTTAACTTGTTAAATAAAACATATATATAGAAAAGAAAAACGCAGCGTCTGATGATAGTGCTGATTAAATTTCATTTAAATATTGATCTGAAGTTTTTAAAAATTAATGACCTTGTCAATAGAAATATTTTATGTTAAAACCAAAAAAAAAACATTCACCTCAGTTTTCCGCATTAATTTTTGCATAACAAGATGTCTAGCACTTTGTCCTTTAATGGACATATTTTCTTGTTGTTGTAATGTTTGAGGTTCAGTCTCTTCTAATAATTTTTTTTGCAATTCCTCTTGTTTTTTTAGTTGATCGGCTCGTTTTTGTGCATCGGCAGTCACTGTTGGAATCACGGGGGAAGATAATTGTGTAGGATTTATAAGTGTTGGTGGAGGTATAGCTTGTTGCATAACTGGACTTAATCCAGTAGTTACTGAAAAAAAACATTGAAGTTATTATTAATCATAAGACAAGCAATTAATAAATAACTTTTATGTATTCAAGTACTTTAAAGATTATGAATTTTACTCAAGGTTATTTTCAATTATATTTTTTCTTATAGGTTAATACACAGTTATAAAGTTACATTTATACTCAAAATCAGGTTGAAACCTATAAACAATATGCAATTAAAAATTTATTTTCACATTTATTCATTTACACAAAAATCGATTTACAACAGTTGTTGACAAAAATTTAAATATGTGGATGAATAGTGAATTGAATACATTTTTGTATTATAAAATTAAAACAACCAATTCTCAATTGAATGCAATATAAAGCGATTGCATGGCCTCTGTTGCAGTGACAGAACGTTAAGAACATTTTAACAGAAAAATACCAAAATGGTTTTTTCTAAATTTAAAAAAATAAAACAACAAATTACCGGGTAGAATTGGTATTGCAGATCTAATTTGCTGTGGTATAGCAATTCCTGGTGGTGGTATAGCAGCAGCTGGAACAGCAGGAGATATACCTATTGTAGTGGGTAATTGTTGTAAACCAGGTAAAACAGCTGTTTGAGCGCCTAACTGAGAACTTAATTTACTTAAACCTAATACTGCGTTTGTGGCGACTGCATCCATTGCTTGAATTTTCGCTGTAGCTGCTGCCGCTGCAACAGCAGCAGCTGTAGGCATGTGACTTGCAGACGAAGGTCCCTAAAAAAAAAAAAATTTAATAATTATGTACCTTTTTACTGTTTTTTGGTTTTTGTTAAAACGTACATGAAGAGCGTTAGGAGGAGTAATAGCACGTCCAACCCTCAAATATTGTCCACCTAGATCGAAAAGGTTCATTGAAGATATTGCTTCAACAGCTGCTTGACGACCTTCATATTCAATGAAACCATATCCACGATGTCTGTTTGGTGTACTACCCTGAGCGAGTTTGCATGTCCTTATTGGACCAAATGCTTCAAAAACACTTTTTATATCGTCTTCAGTTAAATCTGGGTGTATAGATGCTACATAAATGCGATTATATTGTTTAGCTTCTTCCTGAATCTCATCAATAACAGATTGAGCTTGTGGCATGTTACTAGGGCGTCCAACCTAAAAATCATTCACAAAAACATATTGATTATAAATATAAATACTGAAGCCTCCCATGAAAAAATAAGAAACATTTACATTAAATTAATAATATATTATTGATATTGAGTCATACATTTTAAACTTAAATTTGTAAATAAGTTTAATACTTACAACTTTAATATTTCGACCACCTAACATTACTCCATTCATTTGTTCAAGTGCAAGCTGTGCAGCTTCTGGTATTTCATATTCTACAAACGCAAACCCTTTGTGTTTTTGAGTAATTGGATCCCAAGACATGTTAATTGATTTAATACAACCAAATGGTGAGAATGCTTGTTTAATTGAATCTTCTTTAAGTTCAAAACTAATACTTCCGACATAAACTCTAAAAAATGTATTAGGTATAATAACAATTTATTTTAAACTATATTAATATTATTTTAAATATAAACTAAAAAACAAAACAATCAGATCTTATCAGCTAATTGATCACTAATTAGGGAAACACAATAAATGTAAACATATATTAGTCTCAACCAACTCAATATTATAAATTATTTTACATCATATTGTTTCTGTTTAATTATTAAATATTTTTAAAAGATGGGCTACTTTACTAACCTGCACATCAATATCAATGCTTGGTGACGATGAAAAGACTTAGCTTGTTGTTGTTGATGGGCTAAGGTTTGTTTCATCAACACCATTTTAATGCTTTGTTCCATAGCATATTTTTTTGCTTTAGCCACAGCTTCATTTTGTTCAGTACTTAATTTAATTAAAGGAGCAGCAAGAGCACCTAAAATACCAAGTCTTGAACCAGGACCTGCAAAATCAATAAATTTATTATAGTAAATTCAATTATATAGCATAATTAGAAGCCTACGTAAAAAAATATTTTTAATGCTTTCCTAGTATGTTTTAACCCCCAATATTAATAAATTTTAAATTGTATTTTTATAGTTTTATTATTAAATTTTCCAAAAATGTCAATTAGGACTTAAGTTAGTCAATGCAATAACAAGCATTAGATTGAGTCATATGTAACTATCCTATCTGATATAAAAATTAATAATTAAATTATAGATTATAATTTTGATATGAATATGAATAAAAATTAGTCTCAGAAATGTACAATGATGAAGTTTAAGACAATTCAAAACACTTGGTGCAGGTAAAGAGACGATTTAAAATTTAGTCTTGTCAAAGTGTTATAATTAAATGGGAGAAGGTGGTTTAGAAATAAAGAAACAGAATATTTAAGGGATGAAATTTTTTTTATCGCATAACTTATCAATTAAGTCTGGGTACTTTTTTGATTCAATGAAGATAAATTTTAGTCCAAACTTTAGATGGTAATTTAAAATTAATAAATCAATGTAGTTTAACATTAAATTAAATACCTAAAACCGTGTATTTACATAAAATATTAAAACAATGTAAGTGTAAATTACATTTATAGTATATAAATAATATACTATCTAAACATTTTTTAAACTTGTATCACATATGATATAATACATGACTAAACCTGACTCGTTAAAATTATTAAGTAATTAACATTTAAATAAATGTATAACAGGTAATTAATTTCAATACCTGATATTAAAGTGCCAATTTGGTTGAAATCATATGGTGCAGCGATGAATGATGCATGGCCATTGACTGAAAGGAAAAACCATGTTAATAAAATAATTTAATGTAGGAAGATAAAGACATTAATACAACAACAATTTAGCTTATACGAAGAATTAAATAACATCTGAAAATGTAATACATTGTTATAAAATATATTAAACAAACAATTTATGTAACTTTAGAATATTTTAAAAATTGGTTACGTATGTATTACTAATAACTAATACAAATTGGTCATTTTAAACTTTAAAAAAAAAATGAAGGAAATACAATTTATATGAAAGCGAAAAATTACAAAATAAATAAATTAAAATAAATAGTTAAAGAAATTTATTTATGATAAAATTAATTATCTTTAAAATTATTCCCTTTTTTAAAAATAAATTCTAAAAGTCACGCAAATTAATAAACATAAAACAAGCAGCAAAATATCTTTGAAATATTAAATGAGGAAAAGGATTTACATACATAAACATTTCATTAGTTCCCCACCAATTAAATGTACATTTGTTTAAATTTAATTGATGTTATTTGCTGCATGTTTACATATGTATCAAATTACACCATTAAGGTATTGAGCAAACATATTGTGTTTCCATTTGAGAGACCTTAACCGCAACGGGTAGGCCTGACTTGCTTAGGTGACTGCACTTGCTAGTAGAGGGATATTGGTCCGGAGACAACACAGAAGAGCATGACGAAAACAAAAACAAACCAAAATAAAATATAAAGTAGATAAATTTTTAAATTCTCCTAATTTAATCGTCAATTATACTTACAACGTTTTAAACAACCACAGGCCTACACAATGGACCAATTTGAAAGTTAACTCCAAAACTGAAATCAATTGATCCAAAACAAACAAAATTTTGGATGAATAATATATTTCTTGAAATATACACCTACATCCATTAAATCATTTTAAAAAGTGGAATTTAGCAACCATGATATTTCCTAACTATAAATCTACTAATAATTAATGTATGATTGAATATTTAAATTATCATCTAAAATGAATAAGTTGCTAAATTATTTGGAAATTTTGATGAATTCGCTTTCAATTGAATATATATATATATAATAATAGTGATATTATTCTGATAAGTTAAATACAAAGCTAATTAATTAAATTAAGTAAGTATAAAATAGCAATTTGTTATATTCGTAATATGAACATAATTTTAAAATAAATAATTATATGCGTTTTTTTTTTCACGAATAAAATCATCTTCGCAGAATATCTTTTGAAATAAATTCATCATAAAACAATGATGTTTTGAATGTAAATCTGCAAACATAAGCATACCAAACATAATTGAATCACAATAAGCTCACTTTTTCTATTTATTAATAAGATAGGAGAAGTTTGATGAATTATGATTAGTAAATTATAGATAAAAAAAATAATTACATGGAAATAAATATTTAAAAGTATTGTACACACCCTTCCCTACAAACTAGGTAATTAAATCTTTTGATGTGTGAGAAGTGCATAGACTAGGGCTATCAGTTAACCGCCTGGAACATCTCAAAAAAAAAAAAAAGAATATTGATTAGTTAAATTGGCAAACTAGAGGATCTGAGATATTAGAAATACTTAGAATAGAATATGTTAGACGATCCTTTTTATTTATTTAAAAACATGTAATTTTAGAATTTAGAACAAAATGTTTCCAATATTACTAGGTACTTCAATTATTACATAGAATAAAATATCCTAATAATTTGGAAAAGAGTAGGACAAAATGCCTTGTACTGAATTTTATAACAAAACATTATAATACATTTTTATTTTAATCTTAACAATACTATGAATTACTCAGTCTACAATATTTAATTAGTAAAAACAAAAATTATCTTAAATGAGAATATTGATATTGTCACTCAATAATAATCACTCTATACTCTACAATATATGTATATGTGCGAATTAATCTATATTATAATAATAATATATTTTTTATAAATTACTTATTTGTAATAGAAACTGTTGTAACTTAATTTTATTACAATAATACGTGCTATGGAAAGAACATCAACCAGACATATATTTATTTTTATTTTTCATATATTTCTTATATATTTCTATCTTATTTTTTTTAAATCACATGAGACCCTTCACCCAATGTAATAATATTCAGGAAATTTTGTCTTCCTATCATAATTATATATACATATATATATTTGTGATTTAAACATAAAAAATATGAATTAAGTATTAATTCTTTTTAACTAAAGTTATTTATCCCTTAAACAAAAAATGATTATACTAAACATGTCAGATTAGAAAATTTGTGTTAAAATCAATATATAATTATCTAAGTATTTTGTTAACATTAATTTCAATGATATTTAAATACGTATTTGGAATCAAATAAATATTATTTACAAACAATAAAAGTCAGATTTAGATAATAAATAATAATAACAGTTTAAACACATAAAATAATAGAAATTCTATGTAAACTTAAAAATAATCGGGATGTGACTTTTGTAACATATAGTAATATACTAACACATAACAAAATATAAAGACGTCATGACTTTTAATGGAAAAATATTTGAACCTATTTATACCTTTAATTTAAACACATTTTACTTAAAATAATCATTTCTATTTTAAAATATTACAAAATTATTTAATAAAAATTAAAAATACTATACCTTCAAGTTTTGGTATTTTAGCTTCTGGTTCACTTTCCGTACCATTTGACATGATTGAATCAGGTGCAGGTACAGTTGTAGGTGTAGGTGTAGGTGTAGGTGTAGGTGTAGGTGGATAATTGTTAGAGTCAGCCGTTGGCTGGGTGGTAGCAAGTGGTTGTTGTTGCTACAAAAAAAAAAAAATATATATATATATAATAAACACAAATAAATAAGTATACTTGTTATCTATTAATTTAAATATAAATGAGTTAATGAAATTTAATCAACAATATAGGATATATATATATATATGAATTATGAATATAAAACAATAACCTAAATAAAATTAGCATTATTATATTTTTTTATTTGGGTTTCACATCAAATTTATACCAAAATATTATATAGGTTAAGACAAAATGTATGTCCCAATTATATATATCTATATAAAAAATGTGTTTTGGAACATTTTAATAAAATACAAATTTATAAAATGAATTAACTTTTAAATTTCTCTAAATGTTATTAATAAAGTTATAAACCATTTTCTCTTATATTATTTAATAACAGCAATGGCAGTGTATGCTATCTACAAGAAAAGTATTATCTGCCAATTTAATTATATTTTGGTATTGAATGATTTTTATAAGTACTGTAATATTGAATTTTATAAATATTTCAATTGGAATTTTCAACTAAATCTAATTTACAACTATTTTGATATATCTTTATAGTCCAACACACCATAATAGAAGTACTATTTGCCCATTTAGCTATTGCACCACACTAATATTTGATGATCAGTTGTGTTTGAATTCTTACTCATGTTCAGGTATTGTGATTTTTTTAGTGAATTTCTAAAGTGAATACGTTGTGTAGGTAATTTATACAAAAACATTAATTATAATAATATAAATAATTAAGGATTTTTTTAATCAAAAAGGTATATTACCAAAACAGGAATATTGCAAACAAAAATTCAACTCGTATGATTTTACCAGTATCTACTATGAAGTGGATAGGTTTAATCTTTAATGTCGATATATATGTCAATGGTTGAATCAAGTCAATTTGAAAAATGTTGATAAATATACAGAAAAGGATTAGAAGTATGGGAAATGTAAGTACCATTCAGATCATATACGTCCAAGAGAAATACTTACAGAATAAAAAAAAAAGAAATTGAGAATAATTCTGATACTGAATTAATATTTTACGAATAAAAATGAATACCTACGTTTTTAAAAATGTTTTTGAATCGAAAACAGAACAATCCTTTGAAATTAATGAATATTGAACCATTACTGATAAACATTAAGTTTAGATATTATAATAAAACGCTAAATCAGAAACCTAGTAGATACACAGCAAATATCAAAAAAAGTATGTTTTCATTCATCCCAATGTTTTTCGAAATAATTGTTAAATGTTTTAAGTCATTAAATTCTAACATTCGTACGCTGAAATATAGTTTACTTCAAACAATTAAATGGTACACGATAATGGGTACAACTAGGAAAGTACATGCAACTACTTTAAACAACGATAAACAAGTTGTGTAGGTACTTACAAAACCAACAGTTCCGTTCATCATGTTTAGTTCAATACCGACTTCAACACCGACAAAACAATTTAACAAACAGCGATATAATCAATCGAACGGATTACGATGATGACGTTGTCTATTAAATTACAACAGGAGTAATTTAACTTGATCGAAAGCGTCGAGTACAATTACAATTAACTCTATTGAAACCGACGCGTATTTGCATACGAAAAAAAAAAGGAAACACAACGACGGTCACGTAAGAACGACAATATCGATCACCGAATCAATTTAGTGCGTTGTCGTGTCGAACTTTGTAGACGGCGGCCAATGGGAACGGAAACGCTGAACGATTAAGAGAAAAATTTAATTCAACATTTACGATTACGATTACACGGACATGGACAAGGACGCAAAAGAAAATGGACGAATAACGCGGAACGACCAATCGCACAGCGGTTGGTAATGTTGTCATCGTCATGGAAGAGAAATTCAAATATTTACGCGCCACGCTCCAAGGAAACGTGCAATCAACGTTGACGCGCAAATCACGGTATTTAAAACTAAACCGGGATTCGCAAACGATATGTTGTCGTACGATTTCTTCCGTCCAACGAAATGATAATTTATATATATAGCTCACGGAACGACGTCGCCTTCTCCGGCCGCGGCAATTTTCAGCACATTGTACTCGCGTATCTCCAATAAAATCTTGTGATCACCGTACCTGTAATCGATCCGAACCCGGGAACCTCTCTTCCCCTGCCCGTCTCAACGCGGACGATTAAAAAATTCGATATTACCCATTTTCCAAACGTCTAAATTCGCTTCTTCCCGGTTTGCTTTTGTCTAGGTCTCTTAGGCAATTACAACGATGGCGTTCAACAATATTTCAAATTCATATTTATATATATATTATTTGTTCAATTGTTTCATATTCGGAGGACATGTACCATCTCGAGTACACAAAAATAATTTCAACAAATCGCAAACATCAACTGCTGAAAAATTTAGTTTACATAGAATTATAGAATTGTTGATATATAAAGTAATTTAAATTTCGAACAATAACAATTATATCTATAATGAATTCATGCGAAATTGTTTGAAACCAACAAATGACATGAGTTAACAACACATCAGGCCGCCACACCTTGTAGATGACGAAACAGCCATCAGCTGATTAAAATTGAGAAAATATTGTAATCGTAGCCACCCACTCTCTTGATTTCAAGGCTTCAATGGCCTACGATATCACTTTTTCCCGAATACGCTGCAGAATCAGTCGACGATGGTGTCGTACGTAGAAAACTGAGGAACGGTGGTATCGTACACGTTTGATCGATGTCTGTTATCAGTTATCACCGACTAAACAATAAAACAAAACAAGGCGAATCGAAAAAGTTGTAACTTTTATTCAATTCGTTCGAGAGTATATCGAATATCAGTTCAATTTGTTTGTCCTAATTATAAATGGTATAGTTTACTGTCTGTTAATTAGTTTACCTATGTGTGTTTAATTTTCCTTTGGTGATTGTAAATTAATAATGGCTCTCACAAATAAATTGCTGTTGAGTCAAATAGCTGGTTACACAATAGCAGCGATTCTTTCACTATGCATTATTATACCGATGAGTCTTCATCAAGACGAATTCAAGTAATCAATACCATAACGTATTTATGTCTAATAAAATTAATCTAATGCGTATGTTTACATTATAGAGGGCATTGTCTTTTATTTTCTTCCGGTCATTGGCTTGAGAGTAATGGTCAATTTGAAGTAAATTGGGCATCTCAAGCTTACTGTAATTATTCGATTTTCGTTGGTGTTTTACTATTAGTAATATCAACGATACAGACATACAGGATGTCGATTTTCGCATACAAAGGAACTGATAGGTCTGTAATTTTAAATATTTGTTTTTTTGTTAAGTTAATTAGTACTTAAAAAAGAAACTTATTCTCTAAAATGTTGTCCCTATAAGTTATTATAAAAGAATACAATTTTCTTAATTAAACTTTTAAATTTTTTTAATAGCATTGAATTTTTTAAATTGATAATTGATATAAACATTTTTTTTTATTGTATTATTTTTTAGTTCGTTTTTGTTGACGTTTATTGATGTCATAACATGTGCACTTATGTGTATTTTTGCTATCAATGCTGCTGTGATGATAACATTTGGATTTATGACATGGTGTAATGACATGATTGAAAGATTTCCATCGTAAGTTTTTATTACATGTTTTTAATTAATATCCACCAGTTACTATGAGTGAACAAATATGCAGTGGCTTTTGGACTTTGAAAACAATGGAGCGATGTATATATTACTTAATACCTGTAATAAGTTAATACTTATAATTGGTTTCCATTAAATTTGTTCAGTACCCCCCCTCACACCTTCTAATTATATTGTTGAAGAAATAAATAATTATTAAATATAAAGTACTAATATGCAGAAGCTACACAAATATCTGGTGATTATATGAGTTGTCCAGGATGGTTGCTTATTCTTTCTAAATATCCTTTTTTTCTTTACAATACAGTCATAGTCCAAAACAGACAATTTCCAATTTCGCATGTTGGTATTCTCAAGTTTATGTATTAATATATATATATATATATATATATATATATATATATATATATATATATATTGTTCATATAATAATATGATACATATTTTAAAAGACAGACATTTAAAGTGTATGATAAATAATAGTTTACAGTTAATTGTTCTTAAAACTAAAAAATAAAAGATTTATTATGTCAAATGAGAAAAGAAGGTCAAATGTCCTTAAATACTTTTTAAAATTATAGTTATTTAATATTAAATACATTGTATAATTATTTATTTAAAGTTGTGAAATGGCTGCTGGTAATCCAATTGATATTCAAGATGGAATCGATACATCTGGATTTTACTTTCAACTCGGAGTAGCTCAGGTATTTAAAATAGTGTTTGTTTAGAATTTGTTACTATTATATTATCAACAAACAAAATAAATATTAATGTTTGATAATAAAAAAAAAGTAAAAAGTTCTGGGTATATGTAATACAATAAGGAATGTTTATAAGACTTATTGACTTACATGAAAACCTAGTACACAATTTAATGAGTTATTATTTAATATATTTAAACATAGTTATTGATTATAATTTTATAGTTTGGAATATGGGCTTCGTGGTCTTGTTGGGTTGGCTTGACAGTTTGTACTATGTGTAAACTTTGTTATTATCATCAAATGAGTAATATGAAAGCTTCAATGTTACGAGAAAGGCAGAAACTTATTGATGAAGGCATGGCTGCGCCAACACGAGTGACTCCTTATATTACTCAAACAAATATTCCTTCAGATAAAGGTAAGGCTTCTAAAACTGAATCACAACAATCAAAATCTATTGATGTTAAACATTAAGATACATTTAAATAGGTATTGTATAATTTAATGAATTCATTATGAACTATTTATTAAAAATAATATCATATCTGTATTTATATTGTCTTTGTTAAACAAGTTTATTTATGTGATGTAAAAAATATATTTCTTAATTTGGTATTAATTATTATTTAAGTAAATAAAGTACTGCGTTGTGTAATTTTATTATGTTGTCAGTTAGATAAACAGTCAATAAATTACAATTATTTTTTTTTTATCCTTTTAACTACTGAGAAATTTTATATTTGTACATAATATATTTTGCTGTTTTATTCTTAACTTTAATTGGTTTTAAAAATATTATGTTAAAAAAATACAATTGCACATTTTTATTGATATTTATAAATTATTTTACATATATTACAATCTGTATACTTTCTTGTGTAGAATTTATAAATATATGTATGTATAAAGAATTTATTTTATAAGTTTTGAAATTTTATAGTTTATGTATTTATAGAGAAACTATGAAACTTCATGTATGTAATGAATTAGGGTGTATAGTTTATATATTAATTGTAAATCATCCACTGCTTTAGGATTTGAATAACATGGTTTATAATTATTAAATTATTCATTTAATTAAAATTGAATATATCTAAATTATCTAAATAACATTTTATAATAATTGTATTATTATTATTATTTATATACAAATATTGTATTTTTATTGTGTAATAAATTAAATACTCCTATATAAATTCATATTTTCATTTAATTTACATTAAAATGTTTCTGTATAAATATTATAATTAATAAACATTTGTAAAATAAACCAAAATTGTTTTTTAATATTTTAAACGTACTTTGCTGTTTACTTTTACTTTAGAAAAAAGTAAGTAAGTAAATATTTTTATAAGAAAAAACATGGACAGGCAACTTGTTCGCAGGGGTGTGGCATTGTTTCATGTTCAGTAGGAAAATTTGATATCATCTGACTTCTGTCACTTTTTAAAGTATATTTGTAAATATTATAATATTAAATATTAAATAAACTTTTTTAAATTAAAACAAATCAGTAATAAAAAGAACATATATTACTAAAAATTATTATTAAATTATAAACTTAATAAAATAACTTAACTATTAACAGATTCAATTTTATTTTCAATTTCAACATAATGTTCAGTTCCTACTAATTTTGACAAATGAGCTCGCTGCATTGGTGATAGGGTCATTTTTGTCAAAATTTTTATAATGAAATCATCCAGCTCAACATATCCAATGTCTAAAGAGTATTCAATACATTTCTAAAAAAAAATCAAAATATTAGATAAATACTAGTTAGTATTTTTTAATAATCTAAATATTAATTGTACCAATTGCAAAATATTTAAGGACCTTTTATGCTTTCAGAATTTTAATTGTACTTACCAATAACTCATTAAAATTATTTTCTTTAATACAATAGTTCAAAAACAACTCTATTGTATGATTATCTGGGACTCCGATGATTTCATTTTGACATTTATTCAATTTGACTATAATTTCAGTAGCCTTATCAATATTATCTCCAAACAAACAGACGTTTATCAAATTTCCTAACATAGTACCAGTCCATCTAAAAAATATATTAAAAATGTTGATTTATGGTATATTTAAAGTACTTTTAAATAGATTTAATAATTTGTCTAATTTTTGTCCTTAAAAAATAAATTAAATTTGCCATTTAACATTATAAATAAGTTATTTGAAATATGTATCTTTTAAAAAACTGATGTTTTGCAAATAAGTTGGTTACTAAAAATACAACAATTAATGATAATTATACACTAGTTATATTGTTTTTTGTATAAAAGATTTTTTTATATTTCAAAAAATAATTTATATCTTATATACAATTTAATTGTTCTTATTAACTAACTTTCTCAATCTGCTAGATTAAAAAAAAATATTCAAAGTATGGCTGAGAAATTCGTGATAATAACACTTAATTAGTATTTTAAATATTTTTGTTTTTTATGCCATACCACAATACAATGAAAATAATTTAACAATAAATTGATATGCTTACGGCATTTTTATTTTTTCAGTTTGTTTTCTTTCTTCGATATCATCATAAATTGTACCAGCTAATTTACCCAATTCTTCTTTCACATTCTGTTCAGAACTGGGAAACAAATTTTGAGCCATACCATTAGTCAACTCTGTTATAATTGGCTCTCTATCGGCCTGATCAAACATTAAAATGTCTGACCACATTTTTGGGTATAATTCAATTGCTGCAGATGTATTTATAGATTTCATAATCATCTATAATGAAAAATATTATTTGTATATGTAAAATACTACACGTTTTTAAGATATTAAATATCTATGATTTTGTTATTCTAAATGAATTAAAAATAATAATATACAATAAACATGTCATGTTACCTCACTAATGTTTGGTTCAGGAATATATATATGTGGAACCAAATCATTGTAGTACTTCATTAATACTTCAACAGATTCATTTTGACATATAATTGCAAAAAAATGACGACTGAAAAAATATAAAATTACAATGTTATAAAAATAATTAATTATAATAATTGTTGTAACTCATATGAGTTACGAATATATCAAATAAAAATTGACTTTATACTAAATATTCTAGATAAAAAAAATTTACACTCGGTTATTAAACATTAAATTAAATATTTACATACTTGGTTGTATTAAAGAATAAAAATGAAGGTGATTAGGTAATAATTGTGTTAATCAAAAATAAAATACATGTTTCATAATTTAATTAAATATTGAACAGCTGAGACAATTTATTGTATCAAACAAACATTATTTTGTATTAATATGTAATTAAAATAAAAATGTATGCCATGTAATAATATAGATCATATTTATTTTAAAACCAATGATATTTTATCAACAACAACAACAACAAAATAGATTATTTCTGTCATTATTACACGTAGACTACTAATTGTATTTTATTAAAATTGGCGAATCAGCATTGTTTCACACCCGCCTGGAAATTGGGCAATGAAAGCGTGAAAATTTGACAAAAATGATTAACGCATACGAATCTGCGTTAAGTGAGACATTTTATGTCTTATGTGTGAAATTTTTTTTTTCAAATTCAAATTTAAATTTTTTCAAAACCGAAACAATGGTTGCCATGAAAACAAACCATAAGGGAGATTTAGGTTTTTTTTTCTGTAACGCTTTTTCGTGACAGTTCCCAGTGGGTATCTTAATTTAGGTAACGCTTTTCGTGGATACTTTTTCGTGACGGTTTTTTATTTTAATGTACCAAAGTAAAGACATAAATTGTCAAAAATAATAATAATATTAACTTACTAATAAACGGATTCTTTATAAGAATCTCCAATTAAATTATAATTAGATTTTGTCAATAATAAAGAATGAACTCTAAGTGCAACATCAAAACTCTGTAAATGATAACGACAATTTTCCATAGCAGCTGTAAAAAACTTGATGTCAACTAGATCTTTAATTATTAATGATTTTCCTTCAAGTAGATTTAAAATATCTATCAGTATAGTGCTTTTATTTTTTTCTATAAAAAAATTGTTTAAAATTAATAAACCCATCTCACATCATATTCTAGTATTTTGTACATACTATCAGAGCAAAATATTTGTAATAAATAATAATATGATGCTAAACATGGGTCAATATTAAACTTTTTAGCTTCAGCAATTGATTTTAATGCATATTTTTTTGATTCTGGACTTGTTGCCATTGAGGTTAAAACATTAAGTATTGAATTTAAAGTCTGCAGATTCATAGGAACACCTAAATTACACATTTGATTTAATATTTCCTGAAATATAAATAAATATGAACAAAAAAATTAAACAAATATATATTAGTAAAATTGATGTCAACAATATTATTAATGTACTTGTATATGAAGCCACTTATGATCAGCTCCTTCTTTTAGATAAATAGCAGATTTTATAGCTGAATTATATGCATTGATAGATAATATTAATTCCTTATTACATGCTTCCTTGTACAAGTTGTAAGCTCCATCAAACTAAATATAAGTTAATATAAATGCAATAATATTATTCATTAATCATTGTAACTTGCTACTACAAGACTCAAATCTTTTTTGTTTATACATTTGAATAATAACAAATGCATCAAAAACTTTTAAATTAATTTTTACTTGATTATATTTTGCCATCCCTTGTATAATTATTGAATAATGATGAGCACTAGGAGATTTAATGGATGAAAAAAGAGAGTTGGCAAATCCATTAGATCTAAAATTATTGTTTTAAAATTAAATTTTGTTGAGTTTAAAAATTGTATATGTTCTGTTCGAGTAATACAGTGCATACTTCCAAGTATTTCGAAATTCTTCTCGATTTTTATTAGCTTGTGTATACCACCGTTCTTCAATCCAGTCATCATCTAAGTTTTCTAGATTATTATAAAAACAAACCAATTCCAGAAGTGCTTGTTGTGTATCTGAACTTATTTCTAAATATCATTAAAATTAAAATAAATATTAAATATTAGTATATATACCAATTATATAGAATACATTTTAAAAAATTACCTATGCCTTTTTTGCTTAACAAATTATAAACAGTGATGGCATCTGACACAACAGCCTTTTCAATTATTATTTTTAATTCATTCTCGTCTAATTCATGACTTTCATCATAAACAGTTTTTGGATAAAATTTCTAAAACAAATGGTATTACTATGAACTCATTTCATGCATATACCTTTACAGTGTTTAAATTAATTTATTATGCTTTAATTATACCTCAATATAAAGTATAGCAAAGTAAAAGAAACTATATATATATATATATATATATATATATATACATACATACATATACAAAATTATACCTCAATAGGTGGAAATGCAACTTTATGATTAAATAAATCAGGATGTTGATTACGAATCCATTGAGCAGATTTTCTGCCAGATTCTTGACTTAAGGCATAGGCACGTTTTTGAAAATTTGAAACTGGAATAAGATATGGGTCATCATGGTACTTATAATGAGCAGCAGTTGGATCTCGTTGAATAGTACTAGAAATTGCCTAAACAATTTATTTTTAAATTAAAATAATAAATGTTAACATATAAATTAATTTTAAAAATAAATATGTAAACGTATATTTACTTTTAAAATATCAGTGGAACTTCTATTTATACGTTTTGGAATAACAATGCCATTTGCATTAGTTGATGACTTTTCAAAAGTGGTAGACGATAGTCGAAAAAATTGAATATACTCGCTGGATTTCTTTAACAATTTATTCCTAAAATACAAAATTAAAATCATAAAATAGAAATATTTTGCTTTACAAATAAATAGGCTAACTAGCATAAACAGTTTAGTAATTTTCATTGAATAAGCAATAATAATAATAATAATTATTATTATTATTATTATTATTATTTTTAGTTACATTTGATAGCTTTAAAGAAATGATGTCACACAATTTTAGTGACATGGTGAATATAAATTTATGACATACAAAATTTTTAATTACATTATTACAACTTTTCACTAAATGGGAGCCTACTAAAGTCCACAACAGTGTCAGTGTGATAACATTTATCTAGTCTTCTAACTTTAAGATTTTTCTAATTTTCATTTTACTTCAAACAAATATATTTATATTTAACATTTAAAATTTAAAATTATTTAATTATACAAAATTATACATTTTAATAATTATAGTTATATAAGGAAAGGAACTGGTGTCTTTATGTACAATATAATATAGGTTTATAAATGATTTATGAGACATTTGACATTATCAGCTATTATTATATACAACAGCATGATAATTCAAATAAAATATTTTTAACTTAAAATACAGCCATTTTAGATTTAGAGAGAATTGAAAAGGATACATTATTTATTTTAAATATTAAAATATGTATATTTATATTTCATTTTGAAAAAACCTGAATAATTGACAAAACAATGCAAAAATATTAGGTATTGGTATTAGTTTCACTATTATACAATGTAGTATAACTAATCGAAACATAATTATATAAATACATTTACATACTTGCAGTTATTTAACATTTTATCTTGAGTGAAGTATTTTTTTATAATTTATAAATGGTATTTTTGGCAGTAACGTGTGAACTGATAAATGAAGTAAAGACGTTTTGTATAATACTGAAAACTCTAATATCAATTATTTTGATTTAAGTATTTGATGTATTCACCGAGTAACTAGAGTAAAAATAATATTCTATAGATAAACTGTAAACTATGAAATAACCTGCATACATAGCTATGTCCGGCAAATAACTGATAGTAATAAATGATAACAGTAAATTATTTTTTAAAAAAAATCAGTACGACCATAAAAATAACATTGAAAAAAACATGAATAATATGTTCATGATAAAACGTTAGGGATTAATGATAATAACGTTTTTGAGAAAAAATTTTAAAATTGCATACGTGGAGACTTTTCAAAAATTTTATACTACAGAATTTGCTCTCCCTAGTGTATACATTTTTTTCTTTTATGAAATATTAAATATTATTAAAAAATAAATAAATAAAAATCACTGATATTACAAGGGGGTAGACATACTTAATTTATACTTATAGTAGTTTAATCATAAATACATTTCACAAAATGTTATCGTCAATTAAACGATAACTTGGCCAAATTTGGTATTTAATCCAAAGTATTTTGGATTGTAACTAAGAACAATTTATTATGTCAAAAAATGCATATCGTAACATTTCTGAATGTTTTCAAATGAAAAGTAAACCAGTTTTCTCTTTGTGTTATCATCAAAATAGGATTACAGATAAGATTATAACAGTAAACTATAACCAAAATTTGTTAAAATTTGTTGTTTTTATAAAATAATGTTTGTTCTTGTTTTTATTTGTTAACTTTGTATTTTTTTTTTTTTTTTATTGTTCCTCTAATAATATTTTTGTATTCGTATTTTGTGAATTTTTATTGTATACTTATGTAAAATACTTTGTCCCTGGAGTATTTTAATGGATTCCATATACAATGAATTTAACTATAGTAAAATATCTATTGAAATTCGTGTTAATAATTTTTGAAGTTCAATTAATGTTTGCCCTCTGTGACAATCCAGTTTGCCTAAATAATCATGATGCCAATAATCAGTGAGAAAATAAAGTAATGGAAATAGTATTGATATTGATATTTATATTATATTTTATGTATTGTAGATTTATATTCATTAGCACATTGGATGGAAAACTAACAGCATTAAATACTGATAATGGTGGAACTGAGGCTTGGAAATTTTCAACTGAACCAGGAGCTTTGTTATCTTCTAATATTGACCAACTTGAGGTAAACAAAAATGAAAAGTAAACATATTAAAATGATTTATTGTATGTGTAGAGTTAAAGATAATAAATTTAACTTTAGATAAAATAGTATAATAAAAATTCAATGTTTAAACATTATTATATTAAATTTAAATATTTTAATTTAAAGTTATCAAACCATGGCCATTGGGTACGAATGATTCCATCGTTGAGTGGCAGTTTGTATAAATTTGATGGCGAAAATCTCGATCGTATACCATTTACTATTGATTCTTTACTAAAATCATCTTTTCGTTACAATGATGATTTAATAATATCTGGTATGTTTAGTGTTTTAGTCATCAAGTGACTATTATTATAAAATTAATTTATTCATTTAATAAAAATATTTATTTTATATAAAAGGTGGAAAAATAAGTCGAACATATGGTGTTGATATGAAGACTGGTCAGTTATTATATGAATGTGATATGACCCAATGCAATAACATTACTAGTAACAGTTTCACGAGTGTAGATGGTAACATTTTGATTTTACAAAGACAAACACAGACTGTCAGAGCATCAGAACCTCGAAGTGGAATAGAGAGGTAGGTTTTAAATTTACTTTTATTTAAGAGCAAGAATTTTCAAAAAAAATATGTTTTTAATTTCATTTTTGTTATTTATATTGACATGTTATTTAACATTATGTTTATATATAATAACAGTATATTTTATTTTAACATTTTTTTCTCTAATTATTTTAGATGGAATTTCAGTGTTGGTTTACATGATCTTAAAGTTGTAAATGATTTAAACAGTAATTGTTTTACTACAAACCCTAGTAATAAATTAGATTTTAAGATAAATATTCCTGAAGGAATTGTAACAGCTGTAAAATTTGATCAGCCTCATGAAGTTGTTTGGACACACAAAGTACTCTATGATTAAATTTTAATTTATGTTTACAATTAATAAATATAATTTTATTTTTAGTCAAAGTTTCCAATTGTAAATGTTTGGAAATTTGAAGATGGAAAAATTGAAGCCATTGATTTATTTAAACATAATCATAACACTAACTCTATAAATCCTTTAGTTTATCTTGGAATGCATCAAAAACAAGTAAAATGATTGCATAACCTAATAATTAATAGCAAAGTTACTATTAATCCATTATACTTTATAGTTATATATTCAAGAAAGTGATAGAGTATTGGCAATTAATCCAACTTCATATCAACAATCACTTCTTCTTGAAGAGAATGGAGAAGATAAATCAAGAATTCCTTGGAAACCAATACCAGCTTCTAGTATGTACTTAAATGTCTAAGAATTATTATTAATTATTTATTAACATTTATTATTTTATTTTAATAATTATTTCCTCAATATTGGTCAATTTAAATTTTAAATTGGATTGCATTCTCAAAAAGTTCTATCATTATTAATTTGTAACTATTATATTGTTCTTATTTTAAAGGCCAATTGATTTCAATAAGTTCTTCAGCTATACAAACTATTGATGATGTTTCTAAAATAACTGCTATATCTGTATTATATGCTTCAGAGTATATCAATGGTAATATTGTATATTATTTTAATATTGTGTATATATTTATACTACTACATATTTTTAAAAAAAAATTTAGGTAATGGTTATTATCTTAATGGCCCTAAAGAAATTAAAAGAATAACTAATAAGGAAAAAAAAAGTATTAATGAAGAAAATAAAACTGAATATAATCATAAAAGTATTATAAAATACGAAGAAGAACTTGAAATGCCAGTAGAAATAATTATTGTTTCGTTGTGGTATTGGTGGAAAGAAGTATTATTTATTAGTGTTTTAACAGCCATTTTGATTAATATTTTTATTCCATCTCGCTTAGCTCGAATAATTACTTTTATTCGTAATCGTTCAGTAAGTTTAATTATATTATTTTGAAAAAAAAAAATTTCTTTTTAAAAATGTTTAATTGTATAATTTATTTATCAGAAAAATAAAAATATTGAAGACACTGAAAATATTATTACCAACAATATCGATTGTTGTAAGGATTCGGGTATTGAATTATCATCAAATATTATTATTCAAAAGCAAATACATCCAACAGTAGAGTTTAAATCGCGTTATTTACAAGATTTTGAACCAATTCATTGTTTGGGAAAAGGAGGTTTTGGAATTGTATTTGAAGCAAGAAATAAAATTGATGACTGTCACTATGCTATCAAAAGGATACCTTTACCATCACAGTAAGATTTATATATTTATTTATGTCTATAAATCATTAATAAAATATTTTAAGTATAATTAAAATATATTAAATATAATGTAATTGAATTATAAATACTGTAATGTCATATATTTATTTATATTTATATATTAGAGAAGAATCCAGAAATCGTGTACTTCGTGAAGTTAAAGCTTTAGCAAAATTGGACCATCAACATATTGTACGATATTTCAATACTTGGCTTGAAGAACCTCCTAGTGGCTGGCAAGAAAAACATGATAATGATTGGATGCAAAAATCTAGGTAAAATGTTACAACTAATATTTATATTTATATATTTTTTCCATAAGTCTATTAATTTATTTAAGTATTTCATAATATCATAAATATTCATCTAAAAGTTCATTCTACATATGTAAATACTAAACTGTTTAAAATGGGATTGGTTAATATTATATTACTACTAATTTTCTTGCATTAAGTGCTATTATTTTTTATCATCTACCATTTTATTCTTCAGTCAACAATTTCATAATTTAAACCATGACCATAAATTCCTGTATATTCTAAACAAATATATCTATGAAATAAATATCTTCATACTGTGCATTAAAACTTTCTCCTATACATTTTTTTATTTTAGAGTTAAGATAATTTAAGACAGACAACTAAAACTTTTTGATGGTGTAAATAATAATAATACTTAATAATAATTGTTATACAAATTTTGTCTAACTTATAATGTAAAAATAATAATAATAATACTAATTATTATTATTATAGTAATAATAATTGAAATTTAATCCTAATAATCATAAAATGTTAAAAATGTTAAACATTGTTAACTGATTATTTTATATTTATTTAGATGGTTACAATTTCAAAATATCTGTTTTTTTAATTCCTGTTTGTTTTCTAGTGATAAAAATATGAGTATTACTACAACAACTAGTGAAAAACAGAGTAATCTCCTTTATCCAAATAAACATCATGTTCGTGCAAAAAGCTTGTCAACCATGATTTCACTTTCAGAGAGTAGTGAAGAATTATCAGACATTTTAAATAACCCCCAAGCATTACGATCATATCATATTGATAAAAGTGATTCGTCATTTATTGTGTTTGATAATCAAACAAATGATAGTAGTAAAAAAGATTGCATTTTAGACATAAGTTCAGATAATTTGAATAAAGCTAATAAACGTCGAAGATATAAATCTGAGTGTGATACAGCAAGCAATGCTCATAGTGACCGAAAAGCATCTAGACATTATTTATACATACAAATGCAACTTTGTCATCAAAACAGTTTAAGGGAATGGCTAAAAGATAACACGAATAATAGAGATATTAAGTATATTTTAGGTATTTTTAGCCAAATTGTTCAAGCTGTTGAATATGTTCATTTACAAGGATTAATACATAGAGATTTAAAAGTATGAATAAGACATATTTATTATAAATTATACAATTATTGATACATTTATTTAACAATTGAATAACTAATGATTTATTATTTTATTTTATTCTAGCCCTCAAATATATTCTTTTCATTAGATGGTCAAATCAAAATTGGAGATTTTGGTTTAGTAACAGAAATGATAGAATCTGATGAAGGGATGACTGTATCTGATAATAAAAAGAAGTGGTTAAATGAACAACATACTGATAGAGTGGGTACACAACTATATATGAGTCCAGAACAGGTAAATGATATAACATTTATTTAGGAATATCAAATTTAACACAAAATGTTAATTTATAGATTTCTGGATTATCATATAATTATAAAGTAGATATATATTCCCTCGGAGTCATATTATTTGAGTTGCTCAATCCATTTACAACTGAAATGGAAAGGTATCAAACATTGACTAGACTTAGAAATAATATATTTCCTTCAACGTTTTCAAAAATGTTTAAAAATGAAGTAAGTTGTTATTAATATTTTTTTTATATAGTAAGATATTTATAAATTAAAAATATTTGTATTTTCATTTTATTTAGTATGATTTGCTGTGCCTTATGTTATCACCTAAGCCGAATTCTCGCCCAACTACATTTGGCATTAGAGCTAGACCACCGTTGAATTCTATCGATACAAATATAGACCCTACATCATCTGACATCAGCTGTCACTTTGAATTAAATAATAGAAAAAGGCTGCCGTCAAATAACTTGATTATGCAACAACATAAACAATAGTGCTATTAAAATATTAAAATAATAATAATATTATTATATTTATACTTGTTGAATATGTACATATATAAGTTATTTTGATAAAATTAATTAGGTACAAGAACATTATATTATTTCATTATAATTAGCTACCCATATAATTTCAAATGATTATAGAATTCTAATTTAAGTATTATTATTTAATTATAATTATATTTTGAAAAAAAAAATGTAAAAAACCAATCTAACTATGAGTATTACAATTGATAAAAGACCCTATGTTTTTCTATAAGTATAATATGTGATATTTCAAATGTAATATAATTTTTAGACATTTATGTCAGTATTTTTGTTTTTTTTTAATTTTATAAAAAATAATTTAGGTACTTTCATTTCATGAGTATCTAAGCTAGTAGTTCCCAAACTTTTACAACCACGGCACTCTTAAAAAATAATTTGTGTTTCGTTGAACCCCAATGTCTCCAATTCCAAATCCATCCCAATTTTGTAATTATTTAATAAAAATACACAATAGTTCGAATAATTTGCTATTATTAATATTGTTCATGATTATTGTTGCATTACAACGCATTATGTATTCAAAGTCAAACGAATATTTTATAGCTATAGTGTATACTCTTATTTAATATAGATAAACATTTGTTTTTTTAAATGAAATAATATAAAATTATTTTCTTTTATCTTGCAAAACCCTTGGAACTATTTTATGAAATCCTTAGAGTCCACAGAACACACTTTGGGAATTGCTGCCTAAGCTATTATATTTTGTTAATTTTGAGAGCCACATTTAAAGATCATGAAAAATTGATAATTTTTATAACTTTTATTTGGCAGTTTTGAATAATCATAGTGATTTATACCTTGCAAACCTCATTGTTTCGACATTGATTCTAAAACATAAGCTATTAACAAGTTATTTATAGTTTAATATAATTAATATTAATAAATTATTTTGATTTTTACAGAAAAACATACACAAAATATTGACCTATAAATAAAGTAATAATAATTTGCTCCCACTGTTCTAGAGCAAGAAATATTTAAAATTGTTATTAATTGATATTTATTACTACCATAAATCATGATGTTCTGTTACCAGTCTACAGGTAAATAGATACAGGTTAGGTAGTAGGTACACACATATTATATTACAAATAACTATAATAATTTAAACACTTATAATAATCAAACAAGTTTTACAGGTAGCATATCAAAAGTATTTTTGATAGTATACTGTTAGTATATTGTTCTGTATCAATAGTTAGTTGTCACAAGAATGTGATTTAAAATTTTCATTTTTTCATTTTTGTTTTGTGAAAATATTGGCCTTTTAATAAATTACAATTAGATACTTGTATAAAAATTACACTATACCCGGTTCAATGAGAGAATACATGGCTACTACGTATGTATACTGAACGCTACGGCGGACTGATAATGTTACATCTCTTTGCCTACTACACTAGCAGTTGATGGAAGTGTTAAAGTGCTGAGGAATGTGCAGTATTTTTTCATTGAACAAAGTATAGATATTTTAAATATAGTGAGAATATATAATTTACCGAGAATTACATTTTATTTTTTAACATCCGGTTACCCAAGCAGCTAATTTTTAGTTGAAGAAATCCTAAGCAGAGTATAGTTATAAAAATTTAAATTTTTCCATAATAGCAAATATAAACGTGTACAAATTTGATCGAATGGAATTAAAAATTTGTATTTAGTTTTCAAACCTTTAAATTGAAAATTAAAACAATTATTTCAAAATGTGTTGAAACCCGTTTCGCGTGTACGCGCACGATATTATTGAGAATTTTCAAAATTGACCGGTAACTCCTGTATACAACTCTCCGACTATTCATTTTTCAATTGATTATATTTAATATTATGCTGCATTCCCATAATGTGAAATGTTTGGATTACTTGAAGCGTCAAAAAAGGGAAAAATCGTTTTACGAAAGTACAGAACAAAAGCACTTGAAATATATGTGTAGTCGGGAAAACAATGCAACTCTTATTTTCTTCAGAACGTAAAAAAAAATAATAATAATAATAACATTACTTGGCAAAGGACAGTAGGTAATTAATTGTTATCTAAATATACACTTCCCGCCATTATTTTCGATGAAATGCAGCTATGCACATAAACGTAAAATCAGCTGTTTGTTTATCACGTGACGTGTTTTTCTTTAACCTTATCACAAACTCCAAGTGCACTTGAAAAAAAATTGGAAAAAAAAAAGAAGAAAAATTTGTGTGCTAGTGCTTATAAATTTGATTGAAGATTTGTTTTAATTTACCAAAAAAAAACGTAAGTTTTCGTATTTTATTTATATGGTTATTAATTACCGGGCTTTGCGAACGTAACTAGTAGGATACTTATTGAAATAAAAGGTAAGAGATGATTAACAAAATAAAACATGAACCAGTTAAAAAAATTCGACATTTCCGTGTGTCAAGATAAAATATTTGTTCTGATTGGCTGTTGTCCAAAAATCCTATTTCCAGCATATCCAGAGTTATAAATTTAGATTGGGCTGGATCAAATTCAAATTTTCTAGGCTCTCACCTCGGTATTCTTTCATAATTTATAAGATTTTTTTATTATCATTTTTATGTGTTTTTATCAAGGTAAGAATTTTTTTTTCATGCCTAATGACTTTGAAAGTTAACCATCTAGGTATTGTCACTGACTATTAATAATTTTACTACAAAACTAAATAATTTCTAAACATTTTTATAACTAAAAGAAAAACAGATAACTGCAACCGTATTTTATTCATACTATTATTTTATGAGGTACTTATATCTCAATCGTTCCAACGGTATTAAATACAATTAAATAAATGCACAAAAACTGTTTAAAAATTTTAATTAAATTAAAATATGTCATTTTAAGAAAACATGTATAAAGTCGTATTACTTATTTTTGAATTCAAATGTTTATTACTACAGTCTAGTTTGATATTTTGGTGTAATAAATTAAAGAAATTGTATAGTATTTTTAATAAATTAATGAAAATTTTAACTAAAAAAAAAAAAATAGGTACACAAGGAAAAATAGTTTTTAATCTATTCCTAAGAGTTAGTTTTATGTAATTCAATGAAAATTAAGGGTAAGGTTTATCAAGAACTCAAATGTACTATTTTATTAATAACATAATATATAAGTAAAATAAAATAAGTTTTTAATATTTTATAGCTGGTATATTCAAGAGTACTGAGTAATTATTAAATTATAGTATAATATACTACTAAAGTGCTATTGTAATAACATTGTTAAATTTATTAAATTTAACTAATTAAGAGTATAAAATATTATGAAATATAATTTATTTCAAAATATAATTTTTTCTATAGGTAATACTGGTAAATTAGAGTGTATTACGTAATGTAGTAATTATTTCAAGCTTATAAAATACTAGTAGTAATATGTTCCTGATAACAATTTAATTTAATAGGTACTTATTTTTTTGCTGTCAAATATAAATTTAAACCTTTTACATATTTACGGTTTATTCTTTCCGTAATTTGTCATAGTTATTAACTTGTAATAAACAAATAGTGCTAAATTATTTTTAAATGCTTCTGAAGAAAATAGTTGTACCTATTGTTATAGATAGATATCATAAATATGGTAGGTTGTCATAAACACATTCCTTAAATTACTTTTTTGTTTTGATTAGATTAACTTTTTTAATGTATGTATATAAATATAATAACTAAAACTTCATTTGATTTTATTACATATGTATGAAATATAATAGTATTATAAATAATCAAATCATAAATAGGTACTTATTAAATTAATTTTATTAACCTATTTAAATATAGGTATATTAAAATATTATTAACAAACTACCTATTTAAATTGTATTTATTGTAGCATACTTTCTTAAAAGCCTTTGTAAAATTATCAATATTTTAATTATGTTACATTTTAAAATATATTATTATTATTTTATAAATATGTTTAGTAATATGCATTGTTATAATTTGTCCATTGAGATAATATCGTCTTGGGTGTAAATATAAAGGAGATAAATATTATGTATATAGAAGAGAAAATAATATCATACAGTGCTCAGATAGTATAGCTTTCAAGGTTTTCAGTTCAATTGATTTTATCTGTGTTTTGTTATTTAATTATTTTAATGTCTACAAATAGTATGATTTTTTCTGCAATGACATAATTAAACATGTTGGAAGATGTTTCATTATGAAATTAGTTAAATTCCAAAAATGTATTAGGCACCCATTTGATTTTAGACTTTTATCTAAAATTATTGCCGTATATTTACATTCAATTTATATGATTACTTTGAAAAGTCAGAATTAAATTGATTATATCTACTGTTTATTGAAACTTAAAAATGTTTGAATATTTTGTACAGTAATTATAATTGAGTAAATTTATAACTAAATTTAAATTAAACTGCTTTCTATCATCAAGGTCATATTTTGGTCTTGGCACATAAGACAATTTTTAAAAAATTAATACTGAAATTAAATATGATGGAATGCGGTAAAAGATGGATTATTATGGAAGGCCTACAGCAGGTTTTTTTTTAAATCCGGCCCTGTCTATTATAAGCTTTTACTTATTAGGGACAAGCCAATATGTATACTTTATTGTGTATTGATCACTATTGTTGTTATTTGCTATTGAATTTTAATCTGATACACATTTGTTTTTTATAAGAAAATATATTTTAAAAATGTATCTAAATTAAATTTTTATCTTTGCTAAAAATATTATTGTTAAAACAAAAAATAATAATTTCAGTTAAGTAAAAACATCCACTCTAAGAATGAGTACAGAGGAGTCACAACAGTTCTGTCTCAGATGGCATAATTATCAAAGTTCACTTATGTCAACTCTGCCTCAACTTTTAAATCATGATGATTTAACTGATGTTACACTATGTGCTGGTTTAAGAACACTTAAAGCACATCGTGTTGTTTTGTCTGCGTGTAGTGATTATTTCAAACAGTTATTCAAAGCACTCACAAAAGTAAGGATTTATTTTATTTGTATAATAAATATATTATGTTTGGTTATTAAAAAAAAAAAAAAAAATATATTATGTTTATAGGAATTAGGAGTAAGCCATCATCCAGTGATTGTTTTGCCTGGTGTTGAATTTACTGATCTCTGTGCTCTTGTCACATTTATGTACAGTGGCGAAGTAAATGTGTATGAACATCAACTAGCTAGCATGCTTTCCATGGCTGATACATTACATATTAAAGGCTTGGCTGAATTTTCTAATGTAGGTATCTTTTTTTTTTTTTAATTTTATAGTTCCAATTTAATAACATGACATAATCAAGTTTTAAATAATCAAATACTTAATTTATATTGAATTCAAGATTTATCATAAGTTATAGATAAATATTATTTTTAAGTGATGCTTGTAAACTATCATTAATTAATTAAATTAAATATTAATTAAAAAATGACAATTTTATAATTTTTATAAAAAAAATTTTAGGTACCTGGTTATACAACTGGTGCATTTGAGAAATCATCTAAATGGAAAAGGCCACGAGTAGAAGAACCAGAATCCTTCAATAGAGTTATATCAAGACCGACATTGAGTGAAACTGAAGTCTTTGCTGATTTAGATGTTGCACAAGACCTAAGTAAGCGTGTTCCAGAAAACGATGGTCAAGATGATACTACAAACATAATACCTAATGTTGACCATAAGCCATCCACATCAGAAATAAATGTGCCTTATGGTGAAGAAGCTCCAATACCTACAGATTTAGTTCAAGGTATGTTTTAAATTTTCATTATTAATATTATGAAGCAAACAAATTTATATTTTTATATTAACTTTCATGATTTAATTTATATTTGGGCTAAAACCTTTGTAATACTTAGTTACTTCATTAATAATTAAAAATATATAGGAATATCTAAATGCCATTTGACTTTAATTTTGATTAAAAATTAAATTTTAACCATTATAAAGTAAATTGGTATGTCACTGGTGTACTATAATAAAACAAGAAATCTTAGGACTAGTTAGGTAAATGTTTGTTGATAAATTTCAAGTAGATTAAAAGCATAATTTTTGTTTTTTTTTTTGCCTCTTGATTTTATTAGATATATCAGTTATTAACAATCTAAACTATTTAAAACTATGGATTGTTATTGACCGGTTAGTTATTTCTAGAATCAGGCTGATTAATACTATTCTGCTTGTTATCTTCTAAATTCTATTATATTTTTCAAATATTAACCATATTTTTTTAATAACTTTGTTTACCATACATAGTATTATTTATTGAAAGACTATGAAATATTATTTTAAAATAATTTTGACTTATATAATAATTAACAGGGGTGGCCAACAAGAAGTGTTTTGCAAGTGGCACAGTTAAGTGCAATGCGGGTAAGAGTTATAAAAAAGGTTATCATTATGACATCATTATCTTAGATTTGATTAGTTATGTAGGAATAACAAATCGTACTAATTTTAAATCATGTACATATTATATTTTTATATTTTATTTTTTGCAAAAATTATTGCGAGTCACATGCCGATCTATTATTATGATTGGCATGTGGCTCATGTGCCTAATTTTGGCCACCCCTGATGTACAACATTCATATAATAATATGAATTTTCATTGAAATAATTAGTGTTTGATTTTTTCATGGGAAATACATAACTATTTATGGTTCATAGGTCCAGTAGTACAGGGTTCACAGTCAGATAATGTTAAATCACGAACACCTGTATCCAAGCTATATACAATGTGTTTCATATGTGGTAAACAACTAAGTAATCATTACAACTTGCGCGTTCATATGGAAACCCACCAAAATGCACAATATGCCTGTTCAGTGTGCAGTCATGTTTCCCGTTCTAGAGATGCGTTAAGGAAACACGTGTCTTATAGACATCCACGCCCAAACAACAACAACAACAACAATAACAACAACAACGCTACTGCAGACAATGCGACAACAGTGGACTCTTCACACAACGTAAACAAGCTACCATCAACTTGACCCGAAAAAAAAATAAATACGTACGATACACTTATTGTTATTATTTAATTTATTGTTGTTACCCTTTAGTTAATTTTTTCTTCTAGTTATACCCATATTAATCGTTGACCTCTGTTATTTTTATTGTGCGAGTGTTTGATTGTTATTGTTATGTTGTTAAAATTTATTGTAACTTGTTGTGATGATAATAGAAAATGGTCCATTCTCACGTTTAAACGAAAAAATTCAAATTTAAATTTGCTTTTGAAATATTCAAGTACGAATAAATCAACAAAAATTGTAAACTCCATGCATAAATATTTCTACTTTATTATAGTCAATAAAAAAAATTAATCATACACAAAGATATGATTAGATTTTTAGGTCACAATACGTGTATCTTATCTTTCTATTATAAACTACCTATTATACATTTCTATTAACAAAATTATTATAAATATATACATATATGTCCAGTAGAATAAAAATATACAAGAATAAAATCTAGATTGATACAAAACAGACTATAGTGTTGAATATATAGGGTGTTAAATATTTTTAATGTTATTTATTGATATTATTACACCATACTTTTAGATTATATGAAACAGTTTATAAATAATGTATCAGTTGTAAGTTACCAATGTTGTTTATAAAACTACCATAGCCTACAAATGTAATTTTTTTTTTAGAATAACATAGTAGGTACAATATAATGTCTCCATATTCATATGGTTTGTTGACGGTATAAACATTAACTTAATTTTTTTTTTTACTTCTGTGATAAATTAATATTATGTAAATTAATACCGACCATTGTAAAAGGTTATCATCATTAAATTCACTGTGATATGGGCCTGTTTAAAATAATAGATTATTCTCTATTTTTAGTATGAAATCTTAGAAATGGTTGTATAACATATATATTTTACACACACACACATTTATATATATTTGTGTGTATGTATGGGATTGGGTTGTTGATCATTTATTTGCAGTGTATAAATGTATAGGATTGGAATAGTGAACTGTGATAAACTTTTTTTTCTTTTGTCTATTATGTTCCATGAACCTGCACGACTACGTTTTATTTAATTTTTGTTATATCCAAGTGCCTTTTACCGTTATTTAGATGCTAGTCATTCAAAATTAGACTTAATAGTGAGAATAGTTAAAAAAAAAACCAACAAATTTATAAACAATTTACAATAAATTGTTCTTTCTGCTAAGGTACATGTAATGGTTCTTAGATGTGTTGTGGTGATATATGGAGACTAATTTAATAATATATTTATAGTATTATATTTATTAATTAATATCTTATTCAAATACAATTTAATACTTGTCTATATTAATAATTAATATCACTTATGTATGTTAAAGTAATACTTATTTAACACAAAACTTAATATTGGCCACAGATATAATGTAAATTGTATTCTTTTTCTCAGACAGGAAAAATTGATTAACTTAATTAAGACTGATTGAAAAATTCATGCAAGTTGATCATAAACAAAATGATATAAACTTGAAGAATTTCGAAATTCAGTCATATTTCTTTGTATTCTATATTCAAAGAAAATTTTCAAAAATTAAGTTAAATTAGATCTCAATTCTATGATTATATTTTAATTAGAAAAACTTTACGTCATATACATATACATATATATATATATATATATATATATATATATATATATATATATATATATATTCATATGATATAATCAATTAAATTTTATTAGTTGCACTAATGTTTTACTTAAATGTATTTTTTTTTTCAAAATTGAAATCTCGACATGTGTGTTGGTTATATTTTGTTTTACGGAGAAAGATTTTCAGCTGTGATAAACGTTATGTCCAGATTTCAATAAAGTGTTAGTCAATGCTTCATTTAAGATTTGGACAATTATTTATTTATATTATTAAAATTGTTAATTACATACACATGTTTATGCACATATTACAAAATATAAAAAAATGTAAATTTTAATTGAAAAACTTGGCCTCTTTACATAAATTCACTGTATATTTTATGTATCTTAAATATAACTATATTTTATTATAAACACTAAAACTACAAGGTTTCAATTTTAATGTGAACGTAAATAATAATTAATATTTAATATTATTATTGAATAGAGGGAGGCCTTTGTTAAAATTATTTAGACATTTCAGTGTGTAGTAAATTTAATAAAATTGCATTCACAGGGTGATATTTTAAATTGTTTATTGTTTTAAAGCTATTTTATTGTTTGTTAACAGAAAACCGTTGCCTAGTTTTTAGTTAAACAAATTAAGTTGGGTTTTTTTGTTGTATGTAAATAAATAAATTATTTGAAAAAGGAAATGTATGAGTTTTTCTTTTTTGTGATACTTATGTTTAAAAGAATATTTATTTATTCTTATACAATGTTTTTTTATTAGTGTTATGAGATGATATAATGATAATAATTTTCATTTGAGAATTTATTGTTTTCAAAATAATTCTATTGAATTGATTAAAGAAAATATATTTTTAATTCCAAACGAAAGGAATATTGGTCTAGCAATGTGCTTAATCTATCGAGGCATTGAAGTTTTATGTTTATTAGAATTGTGAAATTCTAAATATTTTCTGAAAAAAGAAAAGAAAAACATTCTTTTGGTGAGTTTATTTCGTAGGAACAAAAACACTTTAACTTTAGCTGTGCTAAAAAATAAAGGCTTGAAAAGTGACTTTTAGTTTGCGGTTTAAAATTATTTTTTCGTTCATATTAATTTATTATTACTTTCAAATATGTAAATTAAAACAATATAATACTGATGCTAGTGTTGGGTAAAATAGTTTTAAAAAGTAGTAGTTGTGTTACTAGGAATTTATATATATAATAGATAAATTACTTATTCAATTCATAATTATAATGCATATTAATATTACTTTTGTTTTTTCTTACTAAAAAATAATCAGTTATATAGACTATACATTTTATAAAAAATGTTTGGTATTTATTTACGTGTTTAAATTAAAAACTTAATTATTCTAATCTATTGCACTAACTGTTGACTATACATGAGATTGAACGTTTCAAGTCATTACACTCAACTTGAAGTTTTGAATTTTTCGATGCTATAATAATTCAATAATAGGCGGGTATTACTTATATAATGACGCCCCTATATAGATCGTATATATCAATGTGGCAATCCGTCTGTCTACTTAGTCCTTACTGGGCCAAGACGAGAATACAAAACACAGCTGAGATGTAAGGGTCATTTGGTCATGACGTGATGGAGAACAAAGATAATGTCGTATATAATAGACAATCTCGTCAATTTTTTATTTTTTATTTCAAATACCACAATTGTACATTATTTATTTATTTGTATGGCGAACATTGTACTATGCCGATGTACCGGAAAATTAAACCGTTTGTTGTTCAACATTCTACTTGTAATATTATATGTCTTAACACAGATGCCCACTAATCCAATTTATAATAAACAGGGTTGGGATTTTATAGCACTTAAAACTGCAAAAATATGCGCTATAACATGACCTTAAATATGGGTAAATGTGCACTAAAAATATGCAATAAAAATAACAAAATACGCAAAATATAACGGAAATTTATTAATCACTTACAAATTTGAAATTATTATAGATAGTTAGGCACTTGACTAATGTACTTAAGTTTTGAAATCATTTAGTCACTGATCAGAATCCTGAAGGGCTGTAAAAAAAATTACCCAATTATCTTCAAAAATTTTAAATAAAAAGTAAGCGATTTAAAATGTTTACCTTGTATGTTACATTGAATTACTAAATGCTTGGCCAGATTATATTGTAAAAATACTACACCTTGACGATCAACTTCAAGACAACCGACATTTGTCGGTCATTGCAATCACATTTGCAATATACCGTCCTTCAACATCGGTTGTTTCATCAATAGTGACCCATATTCGCTTAGAAGATAATTTAGACCAAATGTTTTCCATATTCTCGTTATATATATATATATCATCCATATATAACTTACTTAACGTGGTTTGATCTGGAATTGGATTTTTGATGTGCATTTCAAGAAATTGTCGAAAGATTGGATTAGATAATTTATTTAAAGGAATGTTTGCTGCTTTACATAAATCGACATTAAAAGAGTTCTTTTTTTTTGGTAGCTCGTAAGAAACTGTTGTTTTTTTTCACTTTTATTTTGATGACGCTTTGTTGCTTCAATATGTTTTTCTGTTTTTAAATGCTCAATGATGTTAAATTTTTTTTCACTGTTAACTTTACATTCACATAATTGACAAAATAATACACTCGCGTCCACTTTAAATACTTCTTCGCCAAACTCGGATACATAGCTTTTAAGTTTACACGAAAGAGATGATTTAACGTTTGGCATTTTAAAACGGTTACAACAAGTTCAACCGAAGAGCGAAAACACAACGCAACACAAAACGAGTACGGGTACGCAAAACGACTATATAAGATTAATGGAGTATACAATGTTTTCAACACTCGTTCCGATGATAATCGGCAATCGCAGTCGATATCGATAGGAAAAACCCCAACAAAATCAGCAGAAATAACCAGTTTAAAATTAGAACCAAATAATACGAAATACTAGGTCGCATCAGTGCGTTCGCGTAATCGGTCCGTACACTTGATCTATATTATTATATTTACTTTGACAATTTGATTGACAACAGTCTATATACACGTTTACTGAAATATAATATCAAAAAAAAGTGACCAAATTTAATTAAAAAACCGGTAAAAATGCAAAACGTCTCAAAAAGTCCATGAATAGCACGCACTATAGTCCAAAAAATCGCAAAATATGCAAAATAAAATTTTTAATTTGAGTACTCTGTATCATGAAATACACTTTTAGCTCACTCTGCTATTTCTTAAGCATCTCATAAGAAATACGCAAATGCTATGAAATCCCAACCTGATAATAAATAACAAATCTTTGGATCGACTTTTTATCATTTTATTAAGTACATGTTTTAGATTCAATATTAAACAAATTGATAGTTAACAAAGTTATTTTATTTTAAAATAAAAAATATGATACATTTAAAATATTTAATTATGTATTTAGGTACAGAATAAAAAAAAAAATATATATATTTTTTAAAAACATATGGAAATATTATTCTTTGTACTTTAAAGTTAAAAAAACAAAACAAAACCATCAAGGAATATTATTATTAACATATGAGATTAATATGTCTTAAACTTAAAAAAAAAAGTACAAACACAATTTAAACATGTTTATTTATATAATATATATATATTTTTGTAAACAATGGAGAATAAAAATAATTCACAGCCACACAAATAAAAAAAAAATATATATATAATATGTAAAGGAACGAAAATATTCATAAAACAAAATAATAATTAAAACAATCAAACATAAATTATTAGAAGTAAAGATGATAAAATAAAAATAATTAAATATTTTAGAAATAAAAATAATATTTGTAAACATAATATAACTCTTATATTCTTACAAAAGAGTATACTGTTAAAGATCCCAACTGAACAAATGATGTTTCACTAGCATATCTCTGACGCCCGCTTTTAATGTCTGAGCATTTTCTTTTTTCGGAGGAAGTTCCCAATCGGGATTTAAATTAAATGGAAATTGTGATAAAACCCTTAGTTCACATTTCACTTGTACCCATCCTGGACTGCAAACGAAGCTCCAAGGCTGGTACCTAATAACAAAAGATTAATTAACACAAAATAACAATACTAGGAAATTTATATTTTGTTTCAATTATTACCATTTCTTAACGACTTGATCTGAACAACACAATAGTTCTAACCATAAATGTAAAGCTTGTTCATTAAGACCAAGGCAAACAAGACTTCTTAATTTAACGTCCATTTGACAACCAGCTGCATCGTGACTTTGGTTTATACATTGAATACATCTATATAAAAGCTTAAACAAATACAAACATTTTATTGAATTTCGTTAAGTTGGCGATTTCTATAATTATACTGCGTATGCGGAAAGAGAATAGGAATGTTCAACGGACAAAAACAAATTGTTTGTCTATCGACCTTGACCCATGTTCCGTCAGTTGTATGTGCGACATGGTCCTAATCTCTCCGCAAATGCAGTTAAAATGAGTAGTTATTTTTAAAACGTGACGAAATTAAATCCAAACATCATATGCTGATTCTTAATTATTTATTTCTGCTTATATTTAATATTACAAATTATTGTTATGTACTTCTTCAGGAGTTAAAACTTTTCCGTCTTCATCTAATCTATATGTTTTGCACAGCATTAATCTGCTATAAACAGAGCTATAATCTCTTTCTACTTCAGTCATTGCTGCTTCTTCGATAAATAACCATGGATGACACGGTCCACCTTAATAAAAATAACATTTGAGTTAATAATTTATCCTGTTATTTTAACTAGATTAGAAAAAATAAAAGTTAAATAAAATTAATATATTATTATGATTTATGAGTAGTATACAGAGCGAACTATTAATTATTTCTGAAATTATTAAATGTATATAATTTACCCAAAAATGATGGCCGTTTCATCCCATGTTCGAGCACTTGTTTAATAGCAGGACAAAGTGTACCTCTAACTAAATCTGTAATAGTTTCGGATATAGAATCGTCACCGGCTACACTGTATTGTTTACTTCTTTCATCCAAAAGTTCCACGAATTTAGCAGGAAACCATCCTATTATATATTATAAATAATATATGTATATTTTTTCTTTCTTGAAATCTATTTAAAAATATCCATCAGTAACTTACCTCTTAAACTATTTAATTCACCGACCCAACAATGTTCATCTTTACGGCTAATAATTGTTATGATATCATTTTTTCTAAATCCTAATTCATCATCATCGTGCCTTTCAAAATCTAAAAAATCAAAAAAAATCAAATGTATAAATTAGATATTTCAGTAAGTTATAGTTAGTGGACATATTTTTAATTCATCTTGAACTTCTCTCTTAGTTTGTTTTTATGAAAATAAAGGGTGAATAGTATTTCTTTTTTACTTACTTTAAGCATTAAATAATCTAAATAATTACCTAAAAGTGCTTTAGCTCTTCTCTTTTTATTTCTTGAGACATTTGCATATGTTTCCAAGTCTTTTGAATGACTTTCTTTTGTGTAGTCTGGTTTTAAAGACAGATTACTAAGTTTAGGATCAACAATGACAAAATGACGAGCTACTTGCATTATTGCTTCTCTCAAGTCAACTAAGAATTCTAAAAAAAGTTATTTTAATTTTAATTATTAAAAACTATATTTCATTGAAAGTATAAGTATTTATTAATTAAATATTTAAACAAACCAGTTTGGCGTATATTTTTGCATTTTAATGTAACTTTAGAACTATCTTCATTTATTTCATCACCAAAGAGCAACACTTGCATTAAAGATCTCGATTTTCGAATTTGTCTTCTAGTTGAAATATTTAAAAACCAAAATTTTAAGTTAAATATACCTAATACTTATTTAATAGTTAAATATTGATTTAAACCTATTAAGATGTTGTTTCGGTAAATTTGTTGAGGAGTTTATATGCGGAACTAAAGCTCCTCCATCGGCCATTAAATATCCTAAATATCTCCTTCTGTAAGCTTCAATCTTTTCATTTGTAATCTCAGGACATACTTCAAAGCACACCTAAGCAATAGAACAAATATTTATAATAATAAGATAACATTTTTTATTTTGTTTAACTCATTAATTGTTATTTACTTCAAATAATTCTTTAATATTAGATATATTTCCTGGTATATTAGATAAAGCATTGAAGATATCAGCTGAATTATCGAGTGTTTTTAATAGTGGTTCTGAAAGTTATAATAAATAAAAAAATTTGTATATTTATATGAAAAATAAAGAATATATAATATACAAAATACAAGATAATTTAATATACTATTTTCATCACGTTTTTTGTATCAAAATGCAGATATAATGTCTTGTTAGTAGTGGTTTAATTTTTAGTTACTATAATTAATAAAATAAATATTTATTTACCTTTTAACTTAAGAAGTCCAATTGTAATTTGAAAAAGAATGATTGAACCCTCAAAAAATAATAAATCCCAAATTCTTAATAAAACTTTGAAGTTAACTACATTGGAAAACAATGTTAAAAACCAGTTAACTGTAATTAAGCTCAATTCTATATCATGTAATCGTAAAAGTTGACAAATTCCTGGTAAACAATTCGCTAATACAGTTTGTAATACTTGTTGGTCTGCTTTCACGCCTTAAATAAAAAAAAAATATTAATTAAAAAAAAAACCGAAGTTTTTGCAAAACTATGTTACCTATTAGAGTTGTAGTGTAGTACAAAGCAGGTAATAAATCTTCAACAATTGCACACATTATCCAAAACGATTCTTCTTCTTCAAGTATAAGTAAAAGTGATGCCACAATCATACTAGTTCCTTGACAATAACTAAACATTATCATTTATTAATAACATCATATAAGCATGTTTAATTAAATCGATGTAAATTACCCAATATCAGGGAAAAGCCAAGCTAGCGATCGCAACACTCTCCGTAATCTCGGTATTCCAGTACTTTGGAAATTATTAAAACAAACATGACTAGGCATGGTGCGTAATAGATCTTTTTCTATTTGTTTCGAAGACACTAAAGTATCGTTATTTGAAGATCGTACTATCTCTTTGTATGTGACGTTGTGAGATTGTTTTTTCAAGTATGCACCTAAAAAAAAAAAACATACATATTTTATACTATTAAATTAGTTAGACAGTTTTACATCCTCTTATTTCCCAAACACTAATATGCTCAGAGATTGCACCTTTCACATATTAGGGGGATCGAAGATGGTTCTTGGACAAGCCAAAGATGGACAGGGACGGATAATTATGGCCGGCTTGTACCAGAGACATGATGCTACCATCGAAGACCTCGTGCCCCGAGAGATATTTCTACCCCCTCGACCATAGCCGACCCTTTATTTTATACTATTATGAATTAAAAATATACAAGATTATATTCATATACCGAAAATTGCATCCACAGTTGTGGTCTGAGTGAATGCGGTATACCTTGACGAACCATTGATTGTAATAATTCTGAATGAGGTTTTAAGGTAGTTTTTTCTTTTTCCGACAATTCATTTTTGAATAAATTTTCAAAGTATGAGATCCATTGCATTCTTTTAGAAAATTACAAATTATATAATAAATATTATGAAAACTAATACATAAAAAATCAAGACATAAGCACATTTATATAGTAAATAAAAATACCTGTGTTGAGGATCTTCATATACATCATCAACTAACACACAGTCCTTCGAAATATCACCATTTTCTATACGAAAACCAAACTCATCGAACCTAATAATTTACATAAACATTATTAATTATACACGAAAATAATACAAACACTGTTATTAAGTTTATAATAATAGTATATGATGAATGTGGTAGTATAAAACCATCACAAAACTTAAATTATGATTAATGATAAATCAATTATAAAAAATAATAATTGTTAACCCACGACATTAGATTTGAAAATAATTTCAAGTTTAAATATCGAATCAAATCAAAGATTTAATGGTTTGGTTTGATATTTTGGGTTTTTCACCGAGAGTTTGAAATTTGAACAGTGCAACTTATCTTACTAAAAATATCATCAGAGTTGATATGCATGAATTATTACCATTGATGATTGGGCGTAGACATGTTGTCATATTGAGTGTAGCTAACGACAATATCTTCCGGCCACATAGAAGGAGTAAGACCCGAAAACGGTTTCCCTCTGGTCAGTTTAATGTTGTTGCCCCACTCTTTCAAATTGTCAATGTCCAGTGAATTTTTCAATTCTCCGTTCACGTGCAAGTCGTTGTCATCTTCGTCCTCCGTTTCCAAAGCCGTTTCAATTCGAACCTGCGGGCAAAACGCAATACGGCGCAAGAAGCACGAGAAGTCGCGTACACAGTTAGCAAAACAAAAAAGCCCACTCACGTTATGTTTCTTTCCCAAGTATCCGTCGTGGGAACGCGTCAAAAACAATCGTTTCAAATCCATTAGTCAACACACTGGCAACATACGTTACGGGTGTTTAAACGGCACCGAATTCCCGTCGTCGTCGTCGAAATCGGAACAACCGAGAGTACACAGTACGAGCGCGCGTCGTCCGTGCGTGGCGAAATTAACAGGCCGAACGAGATAGCCCGACGACGGGGTGATAAGCGATAACGGGAACACGGTGCCGCCGCCGCGTTTGGGGTCGCGGCCGCGCGCCCGACAATCGCGCTCCCGTCGAGCGCCCCGCCGCCCGCGGTCTGCCATCTCGCACGGCCCGTACGTTTATCACCCGACCGCACCGTGCGAAACGCGTGGCCGTGCTCGCGAGTCGATCGTTGCGCGATGAGACCGCGGCCCGTGACCGAACGGCTGTTCGACGAACCGGATACCAGTAGCGGTGCGGACGAAGTCGGTCGTTGCGGGTTTTCGGCGTGACGGCGATGCGCGCCCGGACGGTCGTTCGCGCGGACGTCGACGAAACGCACGAATAGAACCGCGGGTCGGTGCGCTCCGGCATGGCGACGACGATCGATCAGAACATGACGTTCAGTCCGATCAAACTGCACACTTCGATAAGCATACCGTTCCCGAAGTCGTCGTCGTCGTCGGTGGAGAACGAATACTTCGTGTACCATCAGGCCGATCTGTTTCCCCAGAGCTTCGCCTCGATCGAGGGCATACGTCGAATGGGCAAACTGTGCGACGTCACGTTGAAAGTACGCAAACCCGTTCCGTTGTGGACGTTCTCTTGTCAATCGTGCGCGAAATCAACCGGCCGGTTTTTTTTTTACTCAGGTGGAAAACATGTCGTTCAGTGCCCACCGCATAGTGTTGGCCGCCACCGTACCGTATTTCAACGCGATGTTCACACACAATATGATCGAAAGCACCCAGAAAGATATCGTGATGCATGGGATCGATCCCGAGTAAGTAAATGATTATTATTTTTTTTCTGGGTAAATACACACTAACTCGTTTGCACACAGAGCGTTGGAAGCGTTGATCAATTTTGCGTACAGCAGTCGCATTTCAATAAACGTCAATAATGTCCAGTCTCTATTGATTGGAGCTTCGTTTTTGCAGCTGAAATGGGTACGGAATGCTTGTGCGACATTCATTAAAGAAAGGTAAATCAAATCGAATGGTTCATAAACTGTAATCCTGCTTTGTTATATTGCTTTTACGTCTTCACCGAAATGATAGTAATATAAATGCAAAATGTAAGAATCATACAGTTTGGTTTATACCTTTAACGTGTATGTTTCAGGTTTCATCCAAACAATGTACTAAAAGTACGTACATTAGCTGATTCGTTAGGCTGTTACGGCTTGGTAACTGATGCCAACAGATACATAGCTCAGTATTTTTCTGATATATCATTATCTGAAGACTTTTTAAATCTCAGCATTTCTGAAATAATAGATATAGTCAATAAAGACGAACTACAAGCGTCCGAAGAACAGGTAATACCGATTTTTTATTTGAATTAATAAATTCACGAAACAATTCATTCATATTGTATACTAGGTATTCGAAGCAACCATACGATGGGTAAAACAAGATGAATTGAGACATGACAATTTCCCTCAGTTACTTGCCGCTGTACGTTTGCCATTGCTTTCACCTCACTATTTGGCGGATCGAGTTGCCACCGAAGAATTAATTAGATCTTCACATGAATGCAGGTTAGATTCTTGGAAGTATACGTTTTACAATAAAACAAAATTTTATAATTGTATAATTACATCTATGTCTATTATTTAGAGATTTACTGGACGAAGCTAAAGACTACCATTTAATGCCTGAACGACGACTTTTACTACAAAGTTTTCGTACAAGACCACGTTGTGTTAGTTACATTCGTGGACATATCTATGCAGTTGGTGGTCTTACAAAATCAGGTATCTGTTTATTTGAGTAATTGTAATATTATTTATTATCCATCTAATTCAATTACAATTATTGATTTACAATCTTATTGATATAAAAAAACAAATGTAATTTCTTACAAAATGTAATTTAAATTTTTCAAAACAACGTTTTATGTTTCCAGGCGATTCATTGAGTACTGTCGAAGCTTACAATCCCTTGACCGAACGTTGGGAGATAGCTGAAGCCATGAGTATATTACGCAGTAGAGTCGGTGTAGCTGTATTAAACAATAAACTATATGCATTTGGAGGCTATAATGGAATTGAAAGACTGTCTTCAGTTGAAGTATTCGATCCTGCTACGAAGTCCTGGAGCATAGTGTCACCAATGCATCGAAAACGCAGGTTTGTTTTTTCAGTCCGTCTTAATAGTTATTAGTCAATTGTTCAGTTTTTTGTAAAATATTCGAATACATTTTGTGAAATGTTTAATGAAAGCAAATCAATTTCTATAATAAAACAAATTCATAGACTCTGGTCCTTCAAATATTATTATTTTTCAGCGCTCTCGGAGCAGCAGCGTTAAACGATCGGCTATATGTGTGTGGAGGATTTGATGGAGTCAGTTCGTTAAATATTGTCGAATGTTATCAACCCGACTTAGATCGCTGGACAATCATAACATCCATGCAAAAACATCGAAGTGCTGGTGGCGTAGTTGCATTTGATGGTTATATTTATATTCTCGGAGGTCACGATGGTCTTAGCATTTTCGACTCTGTATGACGATTTAAAAATAATATTTTCATCATATTCTCATAACATTATGTTGTAATTAACAGGTTGAACGATATGATACGTACACAGGACAATGGTCGACCGTTACGCCTATGTTAATGAAACGTTGTCGCTTAGGAGTGGCCACATTGAATGGTAAACTCTATGCCTGTGGTGGATATGATGGATCAACGTTTTTACAAACTGTTGAGGAATATGATCCCCAGACTGACAAGTAAGGATCAATAAAATATATAATCCATAAATAAGACGATTTTATTATATTGAGTAATAAGTGAATATTGAAGATTTACGTTAAAATCGAAATATATCTGTCAAAGACTAAAAGATATGAAATACGTCATAATATAATGGGATTATAATAATATAAACATTACATTGCCCATGTCAATGTGTGATGTTAGAAATTAGTTTAATGAGTTTGAAAACGGTAATTTGCTAATATAGGGCCAAATTTACCTTAAGGACAGAATAGGAATTTGATAGGCACTATTAAAATGAATTCGATGTGTGAATGTTTGTAGTGCGTAGTGATTTAGTATTTTTTTTAGAAATGAATAATATTTTTAAAGGACAGAAGGGATTTTCGCACTGTTTTATTATTGTTTTTTCGTTTAACCTTTTACAGGTGGAAATTTGTAGCTTCGATGAATGTGACCAGGAGCCGCGTGGCGTTGGTGGCAAATGCCGGTAAATTGTGGGCCATTGGTGGTTACGACGGGTTTCTGAACCTGCCTACGGTAGAAGTGTACGATCCGAAAACCCAACGTTGGACTTTTGTAGCTTCGATGTGTGCTCACGAAGGCGGCGTCGGGGTCGGCGTCATACCCATCCAAGAGCCCGAAATTCCATGAGGTCCAGTGTCTTTGTCGTCTGTATAATACGTTAACATTTTATTATATACATATGTTTTTTTTTGGGTATCTCAACGTTTATTATCTGAACGGAGCTAACAACAATATTTGAAAAAGCCCGTCTCTATCGTATTCATTTTCACCCAGCTGCACAGCATGTCGTAAATGTTGGAACACGACACGTCTAGAGGATGGTGTGTCATTTCACTTCGAACGCGTGCCAAGACTTGTTGACTTGTCAATTTCTATACAGATTTTAATTAGTTGTCGTCGTACATAGAGGAATACTTGTCAGTCACACCACCACTATCACCCTCCCATTTCCCAACAGAGCGTATAATAGAATGTTTGTCTTGATTGTTTTTCTTTTTCTAAATAAGTCCACAAAAAATAAATAATATGTATAATACTAATAAATACAAGTTTTGGGATAGGACAGAGTTTGTGGAAATGTAACGAGCTAATTAGAAAGATCAAATTCATAGTTCAGTAATATTATGTTTGCTGGTGAAATATCACTTCACTGAAATAATAACAGCATAACTCAAAAAAAGTTATTACTGGGAAAATGCAATTAGTTATTTTGAGAATTTTCAAAACTGCCGGACAATATCGTTCTTTGTGCTAATTTGACTTTTTTTTTTTTTTTTTTTAATTGTCATTTATCATGGATTATAATTTCCGAATTTCTCAACACCACAAAATAATTATTTTTTATTCATTTTCAAGTTATACCGTTTTTATTCTACATTTATTAACTTCCATTTAGCTTTTTCGTATCAGAAAACCTTGTGTTGTGCTGTTTTATCACTATTTTCCTTCAAATATTCAAAGTTGTTCCGTTTGATCTTCCCCGATTTAAACCTAAAACTTTTAGGTTTTTTCATTTGGTAGTGATATATTTTTTGTATCAGCCTTTAAAAAAAATAATAATAATAAGTGCTGACAATGAGATATAGTAATAAAAAAAGTTATTAATGAGTTCAATAAAAAAATTAATTTCAATAATGAACGACTAACACTGTAGTAATGGAGTAGAAATTACAACTTCCGGGTGGACCAGCTTGTGGCCATCAATTTTTAGGGCGGGCCATAATTTTTGTAATCTAACCTAACTCGTTGGAGGGTCTCCTGAAATTACATGACTGGCTAACCCTGGGGACAAGACATTTTAAAGTAGGCCCTGGTCCGTCCTCTCTGCCTCGGTGTGCTGCACACAATGATTTTTTCAACTCTATGTCGTCGTTTCAGTCGTGGACTTAAATCTCTCGACGCGACTGGATTCAAATATTTCAACAGCGAAAAGATCGATTTTCAAGTTCGAAATTCTGTAGGACTGAGACGATTGTACGACGATGACTATTTTCGTTCACTCGATATCCGTGTTATAGTAACAGTGCATTTTTTGGTGTGAAACGATTTCGTTATTCATACCACTTTATTTGAATAAATTTGAGAACGTGTTTAATCAACGTAGTTTATTATTTACCCGATTTGTACGGTCTAGAACTCCAGAGGTCCCGTTATCATGTTGCTCATCTCAACAGGACCGTCTAAGCGACTCACGGACTTAAGACGCCGGAAATCTGTCGTTCCGTTAACAGGCGCCGATCAAAAGACAAACAGTCCTATACTCGCGCGTTAAATTTTTCCCGTTTGTTGTTTTGATTATTACAAGAAGAAACGCTCCGATCCGTAGTAGAGCCATGCGGCCCATTTTGTTGAGAAAAAGTCTTTTCGTTTTTCACCTATGATGACATTGTATAGTTACTAGATTCGAATGAATTACATACACTTGGTACTTCCATGATGATAATACATTACAACCGATCTGCCGCGATTAGAGCTTTAAATACTACAATGGTGGGAGAATCACGGGATGACATTGCGACGATTACCTAAAACTGTTAGTAAACAGCCGTTGCGCTTCACGTTCTACACGAGGAGAACGTAAATTTCAAAAGATTTTCGTTACAATAATAGGACTAATGAAATCGATGGCGAACGGTCGAGGGTAACCGTTTTATCCGATGATCATCGCGGGGGGCGCCTAACGTCGGCCGTGAATATTTTTTGAAATAACATTAAACCATTACGGTAACGAGAATCAAATCATTTACACGAAATCGTTCGCGGACACGGGTGATTTCTTTGTTTATGGCGAGCCGGCAGCCGTTTATCTGCCAAGACGAAATTTCGTGTTCGGTGTTTTTGTACGTTGTTAACAATAGAATTTACTTCGGTGTTCGTAACTGTACATCTGTTTTGAAGGGACATTCGACTACCGGGTTTAAAAACGTCTACCACGGCAGCTCTCCGTTTTACCGGGTCTCTTAAATTCAAATGCATATTACTCGTTCGTGCGATTTAGAACGAAAAAAATCATACAAATATAACAAAAAACCATCTGTATTTCCCCGAGATACGGTAAAAATCGTCCTGTAACACGATTAACCTAGTTCGTTCGTTCGTTTTTGCACCGGACGATTAGTGTCGACCCCGAAGCTAACCGTATCGATCGGCGAATCCGATTATTTCCGAGTCGGCCGCGAAATCCGTCCAAGGACCGCCGACGTGTTTTACGACGATGTCGTCTGATAATCACGTGCCGTGTGCGCGGCGGCTCAGGTGGCGTGTCGCCCGTCGTCGTAACGTTATTCAATAACGAGAGTCGTCCCCGAGTATCGCGTTCTCGCGGTCCCAGCGGAAACGTGCCGCGTTTCAACTGTCACCCGGCTAGATTGTTTTCCCGTAATTTAAACCGTAACGGACAGAGAGCGAACGAAAAAAGAAAATAGGTAAAGAAAAAGAACGAGAGCCGAAACGAATCGTTTTTTCTTCTTCTTTCTTTCTTTCTCTCCCGAACGCTAATCACGTGCGCACGACTGGAAAACCGACCCCTCCCCGCCGAGAAAGTAAAAACGTTCTAATGAAAATTTACAACGTATTGTATATATTATGCGACCTTGCGTCACACGGTTAAACGCCGGCGGTTCCCAGCGCGGCCGAAAATTATCCGTTTTCCGGCGTCGCACACGTTCGCGCGCTTCAATTCAAAGTCATATAAAACGTGTGCTTAAAATTGATCGTTGTAACAACAATAATCGCGTTTTACCGACGTTCGCCGTCGTGTCCGTCGTGGCTCGACGTCGCTGAAACCAAACACCAAACGTTTTTAAACGTATAGTGCGACAGTCGAAGCCGGCGACTGATCGAAACGTGGAAGCGTTTCGAATAAATTGATTTCCTCGGTTGACGAATGGCAACGGGTTACCGTTGCGTGTAGAAGACTCGGAACGAAGAAGCCAAATGACTAAAAGTCAATAACGGTGAAATTGTCGTCACTATGGCGTCCTCGGGAAGTCGAAAAAATCACCACACGGTCCGGATGATATGACCGAAGTGATTGCAATGACAAACATTACTTGGCGACGAAAAACCAAACGTTTAGTGTAGTCTCGTTAAATTATCATTCACATTTTTGAAAATTTTCTCGTCTCATGTCCAATATAAACGGATTACATTATAAAATCTGAATCATAGTCGATCAATCGATCATGGCAACTGTTCGTAACGTCTTTCGTGTCGTATCACAGTTTTTTCGTTTACTCACGTTTGCTCAAAAACATTTCGTGTTAAAAGAGAAAAAAAAACATTCGGTTCGAATTTGACTGCATACGCGTTTCGTTTTTTTTTTTGTTGTCGAAAAATCGTTTATTTTTCTCATCAACGAGCGCATTTAAAGCCCGAAAAACGAAAATACGATTTTATATTGCTTCGACTAGACATATTTTGTTCGCGGCGCCCCTACAAGTCCTAACCGAAGTTCACCGCATCTCCGGTGTTGGGAATCGATATCGAGTATTGGCAAAAGTACGTATACATTGCGCGTTGTTCTTTCCGTTCAATGGATACTAAACGTTTGCATACGTGTGTGCAATTTTGTTTTCACCAGTTTGCCACGTCCGTTCCGTATAATATAATCGACATGTTCATGAACTTATGATACACAATATTCGGAACGACGGAATCCACGTCATGTTCAGCACCGCGTCCCGTGGCGTATTTAAAATTATTCCTTCACGTCGGGATGACATGAAACACGCATTGATAACGCGTTATGTCATCGTTAATTTGAAATGAGTGTAATGTTATAAATTTAAAGTTATTTGATAAAATTACGATTATAAACTGACGAGCACGTGAAGCGTACTTACTTTTCATAACCGCGATCGTAAAGTCGATCGGACAGACTATTCGTTACACCGAATACACGATGAAAACGTCTAAACTTGATTCGCTTCAATTGGATAATATTTTTTCATTTTCATAATAATTGCTTGCGACTTAAATCGACAACCGCGCGGCGTCCGGGATAGGTAATTCTAATACATGTGCGCGCTGCTGGTTCCCGTAGGTGTATACGCGGCCGCAGGAGCAGCGTAACGGCAACCGGACGGTATGATATTGGTGTATCCGGGTTTCCCGAAGACTGTTGACAGATGTTCACTTAATTCGTCAACATTTCGTTACGTCTAATGAATTATATATTGGAATGATTTTTTATTAAACTAAGAAATGTAAACAGAAGAAAAAACAAAGGTTAAACCGATTACCAAAAATGTATAGTTAAAAATATTCTGACAAGTGGCAAGTAACGAATTTAATCGAACACAATTCTTAATCGGAGAACAGCAGTAAGCAATTACTATGACAAATAGTAATCGTAACGATTTATAATCACGAAAACGATTATACATTTGTTATGCGATCTGTGTGACATTTGATTTTTACGTATGCGATTATAGCGTTTTGTGCGTTTTTTTTTTTTATGGAAAATTTCAACTTTTACTTTATCGTACTGTCGTGTGGCACGAGTTTTCATAAAACGTTGGCCATAATATTATAGTACGGTTTAAACAATGTCATATCTCTCGTGTCTTTGTACTTTTGTTGAAAACCTTAAGTGAAACACAAACGTCACAGACGACCTAATGTATACGGAGATTATTTTTTCCTCGGCCTCGCGTAAAACCTTTTAAATTAAATCTCGTCCGTAATATTAATAAAATCGTTTATTTGTTCACTGCAGCATTCCCGGACGGAATTCCGTGAACGATCTCCCGAGAGACGGGTAAACGCGTCCGACTTTCGATATAAAAGGGTTAAAAAAACTTTGGCTGGGCGTTTTTTCGGCCCCTCCAGATCTCCGAATTATCATTTATTTATATATATATAAATAGTGCTCGTTTTCGGTTCGACGAATCGATATTATCGTATAAAACATAGCCTCGGAAAACAGACGGGGCTGCGGAGCAAAGACGACGGAAAATAAGTAAGAGGAGAGAAGGAGAAAAATAAAAAAAAAAAAAATAACCGGCAGGACGACGCGGAGGGGTGCCCGGGAGAAGAGCTCTTTATAAGCCCGGCAAAGCGGGGCTCGACAATGCAGCCCTCGCGGAGAAAATAACTTTTCAATTTCTTCGGCACAATAAACGTAAACAACGCGAACAAACGACCTGTGGGACTAATTATTATACGCTACGCGCGGCCGTATAGATTCTCGAACTCCGTTGCCGCCCGGAACTGCAGCGGAGAGTGAGAGAGATTATAATATTTATTTCGATATCGTCGTCGCGTGTTCCGTGAACTTTGTATTTGTATCGCGGGGGGGGGGACGACGATAAACTCGATCCGCCGGGGGAGGGTTTTGGTTTAATCGAGTGTGACGGAACGTTAATTGTACGACAAAGTGTACGTTTTTAATTATTTACGTGCGCGAAATCGACTCGTAACGATAACGCGCAATCGGGCGTTTATTCGATGTGTGTTGTGATAATTGAAAACGTATATAATGCGATTAACCGCAGCCAGTCGAGAGTTTGACGACTCCCCGGTGTCGTGCTAAACGAGTCAATAACACTCGAAACGATATCGTTGCTTGCGTTTTGCGAGACAATAAAACCAACGAATTCGGGAATCGTAGGCACCTACGTTTCAACACCGTAACAATGCTAGTGTCCGATCGATCGAACAACTAATTATTTCGCCGTGACACGCGGCGCGAGAGCGACGTACATAATATGTTGCGTTCGATTAACAGCGATGAACCGTCGGGACGTATTGTTTCGCATGTCACGAAAATACGGTGTACAGCAATGGGTTTGGTGTGCGGGGAAATCGAGAAATTTTTTTGTACGAATTTTCACCGTCGGTGTTTTTTGTTTTTCACGTTCATATAGTTTTAAAGTTATTCTCACACGTTTCATCGGGCTTGATAATACAGTAGCAAAATCGAACGTTTCACAACAGCTTATTGCGTGAAACCCGGATATAATATACTGGCGTTTTGCCATCGTACATTGTTCCCGGCTACAGCACACTTGCCTATTCGGGTCGTCGTGCCGATCGTCGATAATTGTTGATAACTCCTTGGTTTTCGTGTTATACAAAGCGTACGTCTTAACACAGTTATTGTGAATGCGGTCAACACCGCATCTACTACCGAACAACACAATATCTGTGAACGACAATCGATTTACGTAATTCCAATCGAAATGGACATATCACATGTTCACACTGTTATATAATATTGCGTTGGCGGTTGATCTGACGAAATCAATGTCTAGTCTGTTGAAATAATACATTTATTATGTTTGTGTTGCGAATATGATAATATGAACGTTCTACGTTCAGTTTTGTCGGCAAATCAATATGCGGACCCCATCACGATTATCGAAGTTATATTTTAAAATTTACCTGTATTATATATTGGTATGACGATTGCATCTGATCGTTCAGTTCAGCATAGAAAATCAGTAAAATCAAATTTGATTATAGTTTTTTGACTGTGATCGACCAAGACATACGTGTAGGTATGCTATTGAATTTTAAGCTCTTAATACGTCTCCACGTGGAAGATCATATATTGTTAAATCATGTAAACGATACAAATTTAAATGACGTTACCGGATTGATATACGAATATTCGCCCATTATACAAGCGTATGTATTTAAAAAACAAATAGTTATAGTAAACTGGCCAATAGTTTCAAAACAGTTTTAAGAAAACGTTATAGTCTAAAAAGATAACTCTGTGTCTACAAAGAAACTGTTTTTAAAACATTTTTAAGTATAACCAAAAAAAAAAAATCTCAAATGGTTTTAATTAAACGAAATTCTTAATTTCAAAAAAAAAATTTAAGAAGTTATTAAGAAAATACGCTTGCGATCTAGAGCAGATTCATAAAATTACGAATTTCACGGTGTATAAATAAAATACTACATTATTAGGTTTAAGGGATTTTCCGAACCGTACGGATTACTAGAGTTTTAGTGCTGTTAAAACACACGTCAAATTATTCGGTTTAAATCAATATTAATATAAGATTATATATATATATATATATGTATATACATATATTGGAATACTTTTGAAAATCACTCGAGTTCAGCCACAATGAATGTATTTTCCAATTATAAAATGGACTTATTCTCTGCGTTCGTTTTTCCAACGGTTCTATTGCAAACGAAATATCAACATTATCGATATATATATAGCGTTCAGCGTTTAAAAAAAAAAAAAAAAACATAGTAGGTAAACATACGCATACGAGGTCTTTTTTTCTGTTTGTTAATCGTCATCACCGCAATATAAATATATATAATACGAGTATAATACATTACGTTTATTGTCATGCGATCCCGTGTAACATCACACACCATTACCGAAAGATATATAATGGACCGTGGTACGAGTATATATATATATATATATCGCCGTATCAAATTTTGGCAAATAAAAAACCTTTATAACGAATTACCAAAATGGGAAGTGCGGATTTTTGTTAACGTTTTTATATTACACACACACACACACACATATATATATATATATATATATATATATATATAATAGTATAGATGTATCGTGATGAAATGCTCAAGGGGAGGCTTAAGACTTGGCGTTTATTATTTTTTCATCATCGTACACTCCAAGATTGACGGCGTTTTGATAAATATAACGCAGCAATAAGAAGCACGTCGGTTAATTAATCACAAAGTATTCATTCTTGTTTGTTTTTATGTATAATGAAATTATATCTACGAATACAATAATAAACATAAAACGAACATCTTAATTGAATGATTCTGTTGACATTTTGAAAACTATATGTCTAGCTTGAGTTCGACCAGAAGTCATTAATACGATATTTAGTTGAATTTACATTGGTCAAACGTTAAGTAGCTAAAACTTTATCAGAGATACGTTTTCATTAGGAACACCAAAAGTCAATAGTGACATTAAACTCGTAAAAAAAAACCAGCTGTGAGTAAAATCATTTGTCTGTCTTAGTAGCAAATGGAATTATTGGAAACAATTTACTTTTATTATTTTAACGTACAATTAATAAAAAAATAATAATACTTTTTATTAATAGTTACCAGATATTCCCAAACAAAATATTTGTAGGTTTCTTACGGAAATTTTTTCATATTATCCAATATAATCCGATGGAATCCAATACAAATTATAAATCAAAATCGATCGATCGGTTGCCTTGACGATTTTTCCAAACGGTTTTTGTATCATCTCGTGTCGCAATTATTTCGTTTACCATCGGACTAAAAATATACGCGGCAATGAAAAAAACTGTTCTTCAAAGCAATTGCCATAACTACAATTTATATATTTTATTCGGGCGTATCGTGATTGAATTTAAGTATAAAAATAATTAAAATACATAATAATAAAATAAAACGTTCACTACTCCGCTGTACACGGATATTGACTTTTTTCGATGATTATCAATGATAAACGTGTCATTGGTAAAACCGAAATAACGGTGATTTCTACGTGTATTGCAGAATTGTTTTGACCTATTATTGAATTTAAACGTTATTGTTTTCGCATTTTTGTCGGTTGTTTTTTTCGGAATTTGAATTCATACAGAGATGCGAGTTTTTTCATTTGACCATATGAATATAAAATGTATTTTGCTATACGATAAATAAGTCAACAGGTTTTTAGTTATGGTCCGTAACGATCTAATCTTGGAACTGCAATCGGGTCAATTAATATTATAACGTTGACGCGGTAGAGTCTACAGTTTCCGTCCCGAGCAGATGTGTTCGATACGACGCGTATATACGAAATCGGGAACGAACAAGTGGTACCTACGGTAATCATTTAAAACGCGACGCGTGTAGTGAAAGCGCCACGTAATACAGCACAGAATCAAAATACACAAATAGTATCGTTTAAAGGATTATCGGAATTAAGAAAAAAGTGTAACAAACACTGTTTGCACACATACACGACGTACACCCATTATTATGTTTTATTCGTAATTATTTATATTGTTTGAACACGGCTCGGGCATAGCGTCGCGTCGTGCTGAATGGTATTCGAGCAATTAAAAATAATAAATAGACTGGAATAAAACGTAGCGGGGGTCCCGTTGAGATTTAATGATACGATGCAGTTAAGACGTCGTTTTCTCACAAATTACACGATATACGCGTTTTCTGTAATGTAGATTTAATACGTTGAAACGTCACTTGTTGTATAAAAATTCATATCGCTATAGTAATAAGCGATTTATTAAAACGGTTCTTAAAACCCTTTTTTTTCTTTTTCTTTTTTAAATAATGTTGTTATACTCACATCGTAAAAATGTTATGTATTAATATTACTCATTCGTTTTCGCTTTAAGTGTTCCGTGATGGTTTTATCTTCATCATCTCCACGGTTGAAACTCTGAAAATTAACATTAATTTGTTTACACAATACCGTCAAGCAAACAATGAACACACAAGATAACTAATTGTTATTCCCTTGCACAATTCGAAACGATTTAAATGTTAATTATGATGCGTTTACGTGTATACATTTTTCTCCTGTGTTAACGTAATTAAACAAAAAAACCAAGTCGATAACGAACGGATCGTGTCCGGTGTACGGGCCAACATTTTTCCAATACATAATTACGATTTTCTATTGAACATTTTACACATAAACCGTACGCAATGTATTCCGTATTATGACGGACACGATCGAAAAATCCATTTTCGACCGGATAAAATTTAATTCCGACGGTTTTAAAACACACGCCGTTAACATATAGGACGTATCGACGTTTTAATCCACCCGGCGAACCTATTTCCCAGCGGATTCCGATGACGTCGTTGTCGTGCTCGAAAACTAAAAACCCCATTTAACTTTGACATCGTAATGAACTAATTTCCGAGTGCACCAGACCGATGCACAACGGAACAAACGTTTTACGGACGAATCCGCGTGATAATAATAATCGACATTCTGTCGCGATATCATACATAATATCACCGACACGGGAAGTATAAGTCCTGAGGGTCTAACCGGCATCACCGTACCTTCGATGAAAAATATTACGGACGCGCGCTCCGGTCGGGGAAAAACAAAATTACGTGACCGGCGTCGCGCATAATACGTTTTTCTCGCGACGGACGTTCATTTATTTACCGTAGCAAGAAAACTGTATGCACATGCACATGCACATATATATATTTGTTATTGCGGAACGGAAACGGACAAATGCGCATCGCCTTTGTGCAGTACGGTGCACCACCGGCACGCGCGATAAATTAAAAGGGATCTCGCGACACGCGCCGACGTTCACGTCACGATGGGAATGGCGCGTTTCCTCGTGGTCGGACAATCGATTCGCCGCCGTCGTCGTCGTCGTCGTCATAGCCGTAACGGTAATCGTCGACAGTCGGTGCGACGACGGACAGTTCCGAACGTAGACGTACGTCAACGATGTGCATCGACTGTAGTCGAGTCGTATCGACGTCATGTGAATGCCGCCAGTCGTAAATGTTTTGGTCTCGACGGGTGTCTGGCGGTTGCACGCGTTGTGATTTCCGTGAAAACATCTACAACGTCATACAAACGATAATGTGTTTATAGTGCGATTTGAAAAATTATGTTTGAGATCGGTATGGTGCGTTTGTATGGTGTTTCGTTAGGACTATACGCGCCACGTGTTAAACGTTGACGAGAACGAAACGCATCGCGAAAACATGTCAGAGGTCGAAAAAAAAATGGAGTTGGAAAATATCAAAGAGGAAAAAAAGAAAACTCTGTTTAAAAAAATTATTACGCTCGAATGCGATAAAAAAAAAAAAAAGCGTTCGACACGAAAAGAAAATTGTTTTTTCGTTTACCGATTCGAACGGAAATAGTTTGATTAAAATAATTGATTTTGGTATGGTTTTATTACGGAAACTGTGGTCCGGACTGATATAATCTGTACGATACGAAAAAACTATATATATATATGTGTGTGTGTGTGTGTGTCGTGGCAATAGGGCAAATTCACACGTTGCACTTGTCATTATTTTATTTTACGTAACGGGCGGGCGTGCGCCCAAATAAACAACGTACACGTATAAATGAACAGTGCAAATAATCGTGTTTAAGGAGGGAAAACAACTAAATTGCTACGAACAAACATCGCAAGCAGATAACGAAATAATGGACGTATTTTCATCACGGAATTTCCGCGGTCCACTAGATAGACGGTGTAGATTAGTCTGAGACACTATTTTCGTAATGCTGCCAGTGATCAAACGTATTATTTCGCGTCGGGACGTTAATTAAAAAATTGTCGTTATTGATCGTCGAACGCATTTGTTTACCGTGGTTTATTGTAAAACGTTATTTATTTATTTATATTTATTTTTTTATCTCGAGATCGTGTCTTCCCGATTCGCCGGCTTCGCGCTAACCGAAGACAAATACGAGACATGAACACATTAATTTTATATAGGCGAATATGATCGCCATTGAAATGGTTCGATGTTTAATTAAAATTTATTTAAAAACATGAGACGATTCGTGTTTATATAAAATTATAGTAATCATTATACTCAAAAATAAAAACATCGTACATTAATCAATGTACACGAAGTAATACGAAGAACATTATGTTTCATACATGCCTAATCGTATTTGTATTATATCGGTACTGGTTTTAAAATCCATAATCAATCGATGAATGTTGTACCACTCCATTTTTATAACGCTTATACGACTGTTTACACAACACTGAAATGAATTAAAACACAAAACGTGTTCTACCGCTTGTAAAATACGTCGAAAACGTATTTAAATAGTTTGCGATTATCTACGCCGATCGTTTTTATCGTACGTAGTCGATCGAAATCGCCCAAATACCGCCCCTTTAAATAGGGGTTGTGCGTCTTAAGTATGGTACAATTATTATTATACAGTAGTACGTTACGACGTATAACGCGATTTTAATGAGGTCATATTTATTAGGAGGCGGAGGCGATAAAAAGCCGCGCGTATCTCGTACGAGATCGCGTGATTTCCTCCGATAAAGTTAATGCGGAAAATGTTTATGGACTTTGGGGGGGGAGGGGGAAACGTATATATCACGACTCGTGCCGTTCGACTGGTAGTACAACTTACAGAAGGGTGGTGTCTTATAATTTATTAATATATGTACGATACGTGTGAGTAAACGTGATTTTATAATTATTTTTGTTTTTTTTCTCACGTGATCCGGATTGTCTTAAAAACGGGTTCGTCGAGACAGATAATCGGTGGACATTGTTCGTAACGACGTTCCAAGGGAAAACAGCTGATAACGACCGATAGTCGAATAGAATTTTTTTTGGAAATTACAAAACAGCACGTTACATTAGATGTGAATGGTAAATAATTGAATTTACAAACGAGCAAAGTGTATTTATGTTTTCCGTTTCGCCGCAACTCCAACGTCCCCGACCTGACGAAATCGTCATCGTGAGATTATTGATTTGTTTGTTCGATACCGTCGAGTGGCGCGATCCGTTTTGAAACGAAAAACCACGTTCGCTGTGTCTTCGTACGTTTCCGTCCGCGTTCATCGGTTACGCGTGTTTAGAACACGCAGCGTCACGTATTTAAATGCGGCCGGTTGTACGACGCGCGATTGTCGTGGACCGAACAAATCGTGGAAAATCACGACGACCGACGAAAATCACCGTACAGGCCGAGTCGTTTGTCCCTCCGCGTTCGCTCTGACTGAATTGTGATTGAACGCCGAGCGGAAAATACAGGTGTGCCGATTGCCGGACGCGAACGGGACGGACCGCGGTTCGAACGGCTGCGGAATAAGTCGCGAGCGGGTGCGGCCAGGCGGGCGTGTTGCCCCGACGGCCGTCGTCGATATCAATGTCTCGCGGACGGGGCGCCCCGAGGGAACGTCGTCCCCGCCCCCCTGGCCCTGGCCCGAGTGTTCGGCCGCGGAGGGAACGCGGCGCAACGCAAAACCGGACGGACGGACGTACGCCGCGCGCTTGTACCCGTCACCATGGCGACGGACGCGCGCCCGTAGGGTCGGTGGCGCGCGTGCAGATCAAACGGCGGCACGATTCAACCGTCACCCGTCTCGCCGGGCCTTTTCCGAAAAAAAGACGTCTCCTCCGCCGCCGAATCCCGTGACGCGAAACCGAACCGCACGCGGCGAAACGCCTGTCGGCGAAGAGGCCCGTTTGGACGCGCGTTAGACGCCAGGAGCTGAAGAACGACGGACCAGTTTGGTACACCGCGATCGCACGAGTGATAAAACCGCGGCGGATAGCGACGAAACGACACACGGATCAAATGCTGACGCGAACGCATCGAAACCCCGGCGGGATCGGAGAAGGACGGGGAGGGGGTTTGACGGTCGAGCGAACAGGAATTCCAAAGTCGTCGGCGATTTGATTTGGTTTTTTAGCCGTGCTCAAGGGGCGGAGGATAAGGTCTTTATCCGGCCTCGTTTCAATCGAAATATCGCAAATTCAAAAAAACAAAAGTCGAGATGGTATTATAATCGAATTGAAAATAATGTCACGTTCAAATTCAATTCGAAAAAACTTTTTAATAACATGTGCTAAAAGTTTCCCCAGGGTTACGGTTCAGTTGTTACGCACGTTGGACTGTTGTTTTTCTTTATTTAGCACGTGATCATAGTATACGTGTATGTGACGATACTCGACATTTATACGGTTTTACCGGGTTCAGTAATAACGTTTCTCGTACGCCACTAAAAATCACATTTTTCCAAATTTTCCTATACGGATGTTCAGTACGTCGTTAATAAACATATTTCTCACTGACACGCACGTCCCCTATCCGTTGTAAAGAAAAAAAAAAATCTGAACACGCCACCGTTAACCGTAGGAACGGTGAACCGTGTGCCGTCGAAATCGCCCACAATATTCACGTGCGTCAGACGACGAGATTGAAATCGCGCGGCCGCGAGGCAACTAGCCGGGCCACTGGGGTTTTATTTTTATCGAGTTGTCGAGGTTTTCGCGTCGTGGAAGTTTTCAGATATCAAGGCTGTTTTACACGGGTTTGATAGAAAAAAGGGGAAAAGTGAAAAGTAAATCGCTATCCGACAATATTGCGTGTACGCGATACAATACAATGCGGCGTACGCTTTTCGCGTGACGTGCTCATACTTCTGTACCGCGACCCGTCCGTTTTTTATTATTTATTTTTTAGACGACCACTGCAGCGGCAATCGTCGAGATTACGTCATTATATTATCGTCGGTCGTAAGTTATATAATATCGTCGTGGTGTGCCGATCGATCGTTCGGGCCCGTCGCTGCGACCAGACCGTTTTTATTTTTCCCCCCTTGGCCGCCGAAGTTCGCGAAAACGCGCGGCTCTCTTTTCTTTTTTTTATCCGAGTTTAGTTCTAAATTACGTTTCCTTTGATTTTTTTTTCTTCTTTCCTTTAAGGACTCCGGACATCCGGCCAGTCTCTACGTCATAACGTTTGCACGATCTCGCTCCGTACCCACTACTTTTCCCCGCATGATAATGGGCTTACAGCAATTTTCCGCTTCTGCGCTACAACCCTCGTACCGGGTTGACGGGACGATAAGTCTCACGCCGTCACGACGAGAGACGTCCGTCCGTCCGCCGATGATGAGTAAATACGAGTCTGCGGACAGAAACGAAAAATACAAACACAATCGTACGGGCGCGGACGATAAAGAATCGTATTGTCGTCGTTCGCGCAAAACGGTCCAGTTCGACCGTTCGAATACAACAAAGTCCTAGAAACGTCCTATGTATTATCTAATGACCGGAACGACATAAAAGCGCACGTTCGCTATGTAAAATGCGTCTATAAATAATTAGCGTCGTCGAGCGTTATTTAATTACTGTCCGTTATTACTCGTGTATCGCAAATTTCGTTTTCGATTTATTCGGTTTACTTGAATACTATCGGTCTTCATTATCGCAATGGTATTATTGAGGATTTCTAAGGCTCTAAGAACCTAAGAACATAGATGAAAATTCTGTTGCAATGTGTTTATACGACAAAATACTAATAATAACAGACATTTTAATTCATTTCGTTTAGGACTTTAGTATGGTACATTTTATACAGAGTGAACCAGGAAAACGGGAAAATGTTAATGTTATAGTCTGGCAGCCCTTTCGGGAGCTGGTAGAAAGGCGATAGTGTTATTTTTATATTCACGGGTACCTGCCATTTAGTAATCATGGATCGGTGTGTCGATTCACAACGCGCATTTGTCGTGAATGGGGTATTACAAAAACGGCGACAGTCTGATTGCCGCTCGCAGGGAATTTCGACGTCGTTACAATTTGGGACGTCATGGTCGTGTTCCTTCATGTCACGCGATCAAGACTTGTGTTGAGAATTTTTGGGAGACAGGGTCAGCTCTCAAAAAAAAAAAACCACCAGTAGCTCAACGAACTCTTCAAAACATTGAAGCAGTTCGGATGTCGTTCGAAAAGAGCCCACGACGTTCTGTAAGAAAACAAGCAGCGGCATTGAATCTCAGACGAACGACTGTCAGTCGAATAGTGCACAACGGTTTGAACTTTCACCATTACAAATTTCAAATTGTGCAAGAACCTAAACCAACGGGTTACATGGCACGTCTTCAGTTCTGTGAAAAAATTATGGAAAAAACCTCCACGCAAGATTCCAGGAATGCATACAGAGGAACGGACACCATATTACTGACATGATTTTCTGAACTTGAGATTTTAAGTTTTTTGAATCTTTAATGGCGTGTTGAACTTGAAAATGATTTTTTTAAACGTTTGTAAGAGTTATTTCAAATTTTATCGTTTCCCTGGTCCACTCTGTATAGTACGACATATATTCACAACTTGCACGTTTCTCCGATATCCGAGTTTTAAGAATTTATAATATACGAGTAGACGGTAATAAACATTACGTCGAATAAACAGATCATTGCACTATTATATTATTATCATTGCAGCACATAGTGAAACAAATTATTATTACAGAGATTGTTTACGTAAAACATTCGTCTCAATTAAAATGATGTATTTGTTTTTTGCTAGAAATAATTTTTTGTTCCTTAAAGAATTTCTTTGTTGTCTTTTTCTGTAAACCTAATCAAATGCATTATTATTATAACAATTAAATATGATTTGTAGACCAATATTTGTTATTGAATAAATTTCGATACGGATATCCATGTTATTGTCGTGGATTTTTTTTTTTTTATTACACAATAATTTACTCGGCACACAAAAGTTTTGTACTATATATCGACCATCATGTTTTAATTATTGCGTGTTTGCATTTTAGTGTGCGTTCCATCTGCGTGATTATGGTCCAAAAGTGTATTATTATTTTAACGTTATATACATTGTTGACGTCCGTGTATTAATAAACTTAAACTTATATAAAATAATAATTAGGAAGAATGTGTATAATAGTGATTGAACGACCGTTTAAAATTATATTAATGGATCTGAAGACTACAAAGTTAATATTATTGTAAGCGAACGAAGAGAACCAGATGGTTGATGGAAATTAATTTAACTAGGAAATTCGGTCCGTTCTCAGCTGAAATGACGGAATGTCGACAATTGGTCGGTATAATATTGTTATTGTTCGTGGTCGAGTGGTTTTAATTATAATATCATATATATATATACTTGTAGTTATTTAACTAATTAACATTTAAAGCTGACAGTCGAGCAAAATTGATTTTTCTTTATCAATGTCAGAACAGGTGTTTTAAGTTTCAAGACCATTTTTTAATGTTTACCGATAACTATTAATTTCACGGCTTCAAACAAATTAAAGTATTACACAATATTTTTAAAATCAAATGATTTGATATGCTTAGTATTAAGTTAATGTTCTAACGAAATACGTTTCTGAATTCGATCCGAGATACATTTCAATCAAATGTTTTATATAATTATATTATATAGCAATAATATTGTGTATTTATTATATATATATGAATATATGTATTTATAACGTAATTACTTATGAGTAACAAAAGGAAACAAGCAGTGCGGGTTTAATTGTGTGCGTGTCAGTTAAGGCGTGTTCGGCTGTTTATTTTCTTTTGTTTTATACGAACATTAATCGAAAATGTCGAAAGTACTGAGAAAGGAGGACGGTATGATAAATAAAATATAGCAACTCTGAAGACGAATGTTATCTGCCGATAACAGACAGAATTAATTAATCAATTGCGAGATAAAATAAGTTTATTTTTGTGAATCGAAATTTATGTTGCACGTTTGTGTCGTAAATATGAAAGCAATTTTTTATCTTATACGACCGTTTACAGGTCGTAAAGAAGTGTGCAATTATTAAATCAACTGGCACGTATCTACGTACTTACCGCATTAAAAAATTTTATTACTTATGTACCTATTTCATTATAATTATCATATAATAGATATATCGTATTACGATGTGTTATTTTGAAGTTTTTAGACTCGTAAACAAAGATTAACCGTAATGTTGTACGTATAATCACGTGAAAAAAATATTCTAAAAAAACGGCCTAAATTTGTAATGAATTCGTGGTAGAAAATTCCAATCGAACGTGTCTGCACGTATGATATTGATAGAAGTTTCTTACATTCTCACGTTATATGTTCGTTTTATTTTTTATTTTGCAGGTATGCTTCATAAAATGTATCTAACGAATGATATGTCTTACCCGAACAAAAGTTGTGAATATTTTATTATTATATAATCAAATACGAAAACGACTGAAAAATATGTATTAGTTAAAGAAGAAAAACCAAAAACGTTTGTATTGATTAATTTTCGTGAAGTCAAATGGTTTAAAGGTTATTAATTATCTTCGCAAATCGGGGTTTTCACGACGAGTTCGGATTGATAATAAAAAATTAATTGGCAAAGTTAAAAATATACACATTTCACTTTTTATGTAACGAACCGATTGCATCCGTTCAAATTGGCAATGTAAAAATAGAAAATATATCATAATTCGTATAATCAACTAATAATTAAATCGCAATGTGTTATTTAAACATCAAAAATCAGATTTAAAAAAAATAATTAAATGTCATTAATTATTCCAATGTTAAGTTGTAAATTTTTCCTTTTACCTCAGTCTTTCAAAATATTTCGAAATGTTAATATTAATCAACCTGTAGACATTTCAATACATATATTATGTTACGCGTACAATATAACAATACTCGTTATGATGACTATATATAAAATTTAAAAAAAATTCTGCATCACATTACGTGTGATTTTACGATATTTTGATTAATACATACTAAATATTGTCTTGTCCTTGGGTTTAATAAGGTCATTTGGGGTACAAAGGGAAAAATCCCAATTACCTTTACATTATATTATTTATTTAAATCGATTATACAGTCACAGTATATTGTATTAGAAGCTGCTAAGATCCATTTAAAGAGCGATAATTGTGATTTAACTAAAAGTAATTATAAAACTATTGGATTATTTCCATTGTTAGATTAGATACACTCATCGGAAAGTTTCATTTTCAATTCATTCATTAGAACTCCGTATTTTCAATTAGCCGTCCAACTCTGTATATTATACGTTTTAATAAACCGTTACGGAGCATCAAAACGGATCGATTATTATTGCACAACACGTATCACTGTAGAATAATTAGCTATTAACAAGGATTTTCTATTTATATACATATATATATATATTTCATCGTACACGTGTCATAATGTATCATTATTTTTATCATTTTTTCGGCGTAGAAAGTTTAGCAGCAAATTTTATAACGTATACCGCCGTTTATTATTAGTATTTACTCGCATATCATTCGATCAAATTATCGAACATTTGTCCTGTAGCGTAAAACGTTAAAAACACGTCTCACGGACGGAGAAATCATAATCGGAGTCATAGAATCTTGTCGTTTCTATCTGGTATAATTATTCCGGTTATATGATGTGAAAATGGAACGTTATAGTACACACATCGCGGAATATTATTTATTTGTGTACGACTGAAATTTAATAATGTATCATGTCATTCTGAAGAATTGCCGAAAGTAAGAATAATACGGTTAAATATTTAAAGGTTTAAAAACCGGCTTTGGGTTCTTTTTCCTTGAAAAGACGCGCATAATACATTAAGCGGTCACACAATTGTCTCACGTCAAAGAAAAAAAAAATTATATTGAATTTAACCGAAAATACTATCATTGAAATAATAATAAACGATTTCGCGGTGGACAGAAACCCAATAATTGTTTTCTCGTTCTAGCTTAATACAGTTAAATGTACGAAAACGATTGTCGATCGTTGAAGCGTACGAAGAAGAAGAAAACAATAGACGATACGAAAAATCAACAGACGAAAACCCGTTTTATAACGTATTGTTTTTACTATTGTGTTATACTATCGGTTCGAGATAAAAAAAAAAACAACCCATATATGTATACATGTATAGTTAGACATATTAACGAATAGGTTTAACAGGTATTATATATATTAATGGTGCACAGCAAACGTGGATAACTCGCGTATACGGAAATAAATTATTAAAATCGTTTGTGTATAATCGTAAAGCATACACAGTATGCACAACGTACTGTGAAATCTGAGCCCGGAATGTCTGTACAGGAAATAGGAATTCGAGACGATACGAGCGTTCGACTAACTATTAAAGACTACCTACAACTATTAATACTAAGATCTGTTCGAGTTAATGTCCCGTATTCGCCGGGTCCGAGTTGTTTCCGCATCGATCGTTACGACGTCCACGTCGGCGAAGCATCGTTTTCGGACAGTTATCACGGCCCGAGTGATACACGCGTCTGCACTGGTCATCTCAAATTCGATGGCCTGTTTTTTATTTTATTAAGAATCATCGGATAAATCGCGAAAATGATTTATCTAACTATACTTTCGATATTATTTTGAAAAAATACGTTTTACACGTGTCACGATAATTGCAGTACAATACACGTATACAGTAACGTTAACTATAAATGTAATTTTTAAAAGAAATTTTTTTTTTTTTTGTATTATACATATTTATACGGAAACGATACCGTTTGTAAAAGTTACATTTCAGGAAGGAAAGCACGTGTGATGAACACTAGCCATAGGATTGTAGTGTACGCAAGGACGGAGAAGAGAGCTTAATTACGTTTGGAGTAAAAAGGGACTCTAAAAGGAATTCTTGAAAATGTATTATCTGAAGTGTTCAGATAATAATTAAGCATTATGCATTTTCAGAGGCGTATTAATGGCGCGTCGGAGGGAGTTATTTACTCCGTCAAGACTTATTTTCGCTCTATCACGGGGGAAAAAATTACAGAAAATGGAAGAATATTAAGGAATCGTGACGGTTATTAACAGTATATTCGTTTATAAATGCGGATTTTAATTTTAGAGGGAAAATCTCATTAATAATGTTTGATTATTATTTCACAATTTTTTTTGTTTTTTATGTATTATGTAAGGCCTTGACACATAACTTTATTTTGACATGATTATTTTGTTATTTCTAGGTATATTTCTCTCTCTCTCTCTCTCTCTCTCTCTCCTTTCTATATATATATATAATATGAAAATATACAGTTTTTTATTTCGAATATTCGGTATACATACTAGAAATTAAATATTGAATTTATTTTTTAAGTCATTAATTTATGAAAAGCAGAGGGAAACATTTATAAAAATAGACATTTTTCTAAGATACAATATGTTGCGTACAGAACGTCAGAACATATATATATTGTATAGAGATGTACGCGGAAACGCAAATATCTTGTACACTTCGTTGTACAACGCGGCAATGCGATACCGTGACGATTAAAATTGGTATTTTTAATCAATAACATAATTCCATCTATTGTTTCTTGTTTTGTTAAACATAAACACAATTAGTTATGGATATTTTTTCAGGGTCGTGTTGAAACAATGTTTCCTTATGAAAACGAAAAAACAATCCAATTGCATTATATATAGTTTATCTACAATTACTTATATTAGGTACCATAAAAGACTAAAACCGTAAAACTGTAGTTATTAAACGATTTTCGATCATTTTTATGTTGCAATAGTTTCAAATACATTTTATTATTAAATTACAGCGTTGTATTTTACCTTTAGAAAATGCACGATGTTAATGTATTCAGTTTACAAACTTTACAAATTTCTCATTTTTCATTCTTCGTGAGTTATGGGACGTAATTAATTGTATATAATAAATTCGTTATAATTTGCATTTAACTGCTTACAAAATAATTATAATTATATAATTAATAATAATTTTTACAGGAAATCTTTATTTTATCTTCAAACTAACGAATAAAATATAAATGACTACATCAGTATTTCCGCCAACAAACTGGCGCGTAAGAACTTTTTAATCGCTTGTTATTAAGTTGTCATTGTTTTTAAATGTTGGAAACTTCTCTTGACTGCAGTTTAAGTTCATACAAAATTAGCCTTTATTAACGCACACACACTTTATACGAATATATACTGGTATAAATATATATATATTTTTTTTTTTTGTAATTAATTTACACGCTTTACATTCCAATTTAATTAAGTTATAATACCTACGCGACGAAAATGTACGTTTCTCTAATTTTAAATGTACACCATATGTATATTCCTATTCGAACATTAACTAACGGTATAATTCCGAGTTTAAATGTAAACGTTAAATGATAAACGACAAACCGTTGGTTAGACCTGAATCGACACTAATGCTTAATAATGACGTAATAATTTCGTTTAAAATTAGAATTGCATTTATTTAAGCCATATATACCGCTAATACGTGCCAAAAATAATATTAAAATAAATGTATGCAGTTTTATTTAAATTACAAAAACGTGTAGGTATTGCAAATGTTGATAAAACGTTAAAAGTCCCATAGAATATAATAATATATAGCGAACGAGTATATTAGACGAATACATGACGAAATGTGTAATTTCATTAATAAATCATCATATCGTGTTTTCTTGCTCTCCGTCTATTTTATATTTCACTACAACTATGTTGTACAACACTAAATGACACGTATGATTTACACACTTAACAATTATTGACATAATAATAATATGTGTATCGAGTATATATATATATAGTTTTCAGCATAATAATTTATTATAATGATTAAGTAATACACTGTAAAAAATGCAATATTCATATATGTGTGTGTGTGTGTGTGTGTGTGTATTAACGGTCATACATATAATATTATTTTAGTCAATACTGAAAAAATAATCATACTTCAATGATAAAATACAATATAAAATTAATGGTTACCTCGTTCTGTTTGGAAACCAAAATGTATACGACATAACACAATATAACTACGTGGACCGTAGTATTTTTTAAAGTTATCAAAAAAAAAAAAAAAAAAAACACGCCAAACACTAAAAATAACGTGAATATTAAAAAATTAATCACGGCCTCAAAATATCTCACTGGTCAGACCTTGTGTATCCTCGAATTAACATTTCATTGGCAAATACAATAATAAAGACAGGTCGCATTGACGCATTTCACGTTTTTACTAAATATAGTATACGAGTAATTACATGTGACTTAATGTTTTTTCCCCTCCTATGTTTTATAACGAGACACCGCGTATTTAATAAAATAAAACAACAAACCGCAATCAGAAATATATATATATATATGTATAACGCGCTGTATACCTACGGGATAACAGAAGTCATGCCTCTAGAAAAGAAAAACACGGAGATGTCGAAAATGAGTATATAATAGTGCGTTGAACGTATCGTAACGTAAAAATGAAGACAATCGAATAATTGTGAAATAAATCCCAGTCGACCGCCGACCGGCGTGTCATTGTTAAAATAATAATGATGATAATAATAATATATCGTTTTACACGCGTATAATATATAGTCGTCGTTCGGTTTAACAGCGCAATAACTCACCAACAGCGGCTGCATTATATATAGTTTGAAATTGATTCGGATCAAAATATTACATGACGTATTCGATGTACCTCCACACACACACACACACACACGGACACACGCGCTCGCACATTATTTACGTTTATTATCGTTGTGAACGATAGAGAGGTCGTGTATATAAACCTGCGCACGATCGGTAATTTGTTTTCGCAACCATCCGGAAAACGTCATTGCGAGCGTATCAATTTGTCTCTCCGCGCGCGCTACAGTGCACTCGCCCGCGTACCACCCAGCCACACTCGATCGCAGAATGTTATTACGTACCTATATATATATATATATATACATATACAACGTTTTATGTCGGAATCGGTTGTGTGCGGGAGTAATTTCGGCGGTAAACGCGGCAAAACCGTTCGCAATTGTGTGCGTGCGCGTTACGGCCCGCGCCATTATTCACTGGTGTATCTAACGATCGCAACAAGCCGCGAGATTTTTTTTGTTCGGAACGGTAGGACGGAACGACGAGTGTCGAGATGGCGAATCGTAGACACGATGTAATATCAGAGCCGACGTCGCGAAACGGAAGCGAATGGTTTTTGTTTTTTTTTCTATGATTCTGCTAGGACGCGACAATCCGAATGCGAAAATTGTTTGGGGGACGCGACGCGCACCGCGGTAAAATATTATATGATCTCGCGCGAATTGAAAACGTAAAACAAAACGAGAACTCGAACGGATTAACGTGCGATAATTGAATCGTAGAAATCAGTCCGGTTGAACGAGCATCTCAAACGAGTTTTCGAGATGTCGACGGCGAACTAAATCGCTGTCTCGCAACCGAAAACGGCGATCTCACCCCTGTCTCGTCGACGCCCTGAGGCTCGTTTTCCGCATACAATTTCCATACGCGTAAGATGGTCTGCACGTGTCATGTTGAAAAACGTGCCGACAGATTTTCGATCGATCTTCTCATCTACGCGGATTCGTGACCGACGATCGCAGACGAATTCATAGACGAACGACCAAACCGTTCCCGGCCGTATTGTAACAGTCCGAAGTAGTCGACTTGGTGCCGTGTTTCGCACCGATCAGAGATTTCGAATAAACGTCCACTATCTCAGCTAAATCAGTCGTCGTGGAAAATTCATCGCGCGCGCCGACGATTATCGTCATACGGATTCGGTCGTTAACAACGATTGAACATTGGTTGTTCGACGGGACCGAAAGTTTTCGCGGTTGTCCGACGTCAGAAAACGCACGTGTGTAGAAGACGACGGACGGTAAATAAAAACGAAAATAAAAACCGGTAGACCGCGTGCACACGCGTTATATAAACGGACACGGGCGAGAACAACGCCGTATTTGTAAGTATAATTACGTTTACGCTCTCGATTTCTGCTTTTCTATCCGCAATCACGTATTTACACGCCGACTTCTGCGCGTTCGTCCAGCGGATTCCGGCGGCACTCGTCTCTCCGTGTTTCGAACATTTGATACGCGCGACGCAGTACGCAAACGTTCGCGGCCATCCGCCGATGGACAGCGACGTCTGACACGTGATGACTTTCGACTATTTTCGTTTTGTTTTGAAGTACAACTCGAACACGGACAGAAAAATAAAATAAATCGTGCGCGTTACGAGTGCGCGCGGATGAAGTGAAACGTCATTCAGAACCATTCGACCGATAGAGCATTAGGTTTGTATTGGAATAAAAAAATGTACATGGAAGTCCCTGAGTATTCTCTTAGTAAACGAAGGGCGTTCGTCAATAAAATGCTTTTTTGGTCACCGCTGCTAGATACTTTGAAACGGGTTACTTGGTTTACCGATCCGGAGTCCGACCAGCCAGAGTGTAAATTGAGCAAAGAAAAGAACACACGAAAAGTGGTTAACACGGATGGATATCGGGCCGCGACCAAAATGAGACGACGCGCACGCGTAACTGAGAAAAAGTATCGTGACGGGTCGACGAAAATCTTCATTTTTTTTTTTTCTTTTTGTTGTACCCTCTGCAAATAAGTTTCACATCAACAAGCAATAACTTCATATTTTGGCGGTTGTTGTCTTACGGAAATTTCCAGCGGTCGGAAACGCGTCGTCGACGTCGCCGCTCATAATCACCGTAGCAAAACACGAAACGTTTTTTCCGCGTGTTGTGTTCGACGTGTACGTCTATGAACTCGCGTCGTTTCGTACGCACGGCCGTTACGCGCGACGATAGTTGATAAACCAAACGAATTCACCGGGAAACGCCGTAGCGGACGAACCGTGACGAATCGATACACGACGACGGCCGCGTTTAATCCGAAATCGCAGTCGCGCGATATATTTCGAGCGGGATTAAAGGGGTTGAGCCGTTAAACGCGCGCGCGCACGGTCTGGCGGAAAATTATACATATATATGTGTCACGTTATTGTTCGACGAGAAATCAGAGCGGGCGGTTATCTCTGCCGAAAGTCACGCTCCGGTTAACCGCTAAAGTTCTGCGGACCGACAATAATAAACGAGACGGACGTTCTCGCAAACGTGCCGACGCGATCTGTTGAGGCGAACTTGGGCCGAAAACCAAATAGTCTGAAATTAAACGTATTTTCAAGAAGCGTGTACACGTGCGTACCGGATCCGTACAATACATACGTTCACGCTCTGGCCGTCTAAATAATTTCACTCGAATTTTTCACACCCGTTAAAAGGACAAGTCGCGTGGGACGTGAAACGCATGACGCCCGCGGGCCGTTCTCGCTCTGGAACGTTATCGTCTTGACAGGAAAACTGTAGGATACGTATTCGGGACCTGTGCTCGCGCAGCAAGTAGAAAACTTATTGAATCTGAGCGAGTGATATATTAAAATCGTGTTTTAGTTTTTCGAAAACGATAAGTGTCCGTGTTTTTTCAATGACAGATGTATCATCTCAAATCAGAGTTATAATTTTGGAAAAAAAAAACCCCGCGCAGACAATGTTCCGGTTTCAAAACGGACAATAGCGGTCGAAACTAAATTCAACACAGACGTCACGATTTTCGTAAACTGCGTAACGTGATTTCGCTTACGTCGACCGTCAGACGTACGGGATTCTTTGATGCGCTTGCAATACAATATAGAATATTATATTTGTGTCGTCTATAATATACAAACACATTATCGGAAGCAGGCGCTCGCGCGTCATAACGACGCTCTGGAAGGAAAAACGATAAAACGGTTTTCGTCCGATACGATTACGTCTTTTTTTTCCCCACCCCGTATACAATACGCGTATATTTATTTGCCGAACAGTCGACCTCGTCGATGATTTTATTCGTTCGGCGTCACGTAGCACAGCTTCACGTTTAGAAACCTAAACGCATTGTTAATATTTATCATCAACGGTATCCGTCGTGCGCACGGCGTTGTGAACGGACCGGGAGACGTGTTTTCACTTCGGTTCGCCATATTATTAAACCCGGACGAATTGATCGTTACGTCCGACGCGCTTTGTGACAATAATAACACGTGCGCGCGCGTATCCCGTCGTGAGAAAAGGGGATGACAATGATCGGCACACCCTGTCTAATAAATGGCAATATGCATGATTGGCCGTCGTGCGCGCGAGTATATCAATCCGTTTTGCGGCGCGTTCGTTCGAGTGCGACGTTGTAACAACATGATTATTTTTATGGAATTCAGTCGATTTGTCGAGTGATTTTTGTTTTTGTGTGATCGTTATTTCGAAATTTATATTCGACAGAACGAATCGTGCCGATGTCAATACATGTGTATGTGTACAGGTATGCATGAGAACACTGGCTCCATTTAAAAATAAAATTCTCACGATCTTATCGTTATGCCACCGTAACTATTGTTTAAACGGTGATTGTTGTTATTACTATATATATATAGTGTGTATGTGTGTGTGTGTAATAATCATGATATAACAACGGACCTTGTAAGTTGTAATCGATTTTATAGCGTGGACGATTTCTATATGTTTTAATTGATTTCCGTATCTAAATAAATTATTCACGAAAAACATGAAACTACTTAATACCCGACGACGTACATCAACACTTAAACGAAAAATACCTAACATAATCTACATACATTTAATGATGAAATTTGAAATTAAAACAAAATTGTGTTCGTAACAGACACTATCTGATAATATTTTAAACCGTTTATTCTAACGAGTTTGGATATTGAGATAGGGATTGATAATTATGAATAAACAAAAATACCAGTTTTTTGATAATTACGCGTCCGTACATGAAATACATAAATATTGAGTTTTAGTAAGAAAATAAATGTAAAACGTTATATTTACCATAAAACACATTATACACATATTTTTTATTTTTTTATTTTAGTTATGCTTCTACAAGCGTGAAAGTGGATGCAAATTAGTTCGCCCGACCAAAATGGAATCGATGTAGCTGCTCTTATAACACAGTTCTGTGCGTGTATGACTATTATACGCGTCGTACATTTGAATTTATCTGTTTTTTATGCGTTTAACAATTGAATTTCACGCACAACAGTCAATGTGTGTGTGTGTGTGTGTGTGGTTTACTCGTATTATATATTGCATGAAGTGGATTTCATAAAAAAACAACAGAAAACGAGATACCGAATAATCAAAATATATTCCTTGTCTACAGAGTATAATATATAATATTTACTATGGGAAAACGTTTTACTCGTAAAGTATATGCCATCGAAGTATAGCCACTAATGGTCGATTGAAAAGATATATTGTATTGTCCGTGTCTTACGAGGGAATAATAATATCAATTAATTAATATTACATTACATATATATTTTTTTTTACGCAGTGCAACAACGTCACGTGTATACTTCTATTTAAGAGTCAATGTACAATCACGCCGCGCCGGCGGTTTCACTCGGAATACAATAATTAAACAAAACGTTTTCCATTCTTTTGTCGGTGTTGACCGTAAAATATTCCAAACAAGTTTCCTATATATATATATATATATATATATGCATTATTTTAACACAATATTATCGTAAAATAATAATAATGAATTATTAATTGCTATTGTGTTGGCGTCATCGAACGAAAGCAATATTAGTAACTAATATTATTATATATTGCGTATATGGTATACGTACACACATATATATACATCTATATACGTATAGCTACTAAATTCGATGGACGGTAAATGTATTAGTATTGAGCACACGTATACAAACATATATTATTATACAAACCAAGTTAGCGTAGACCGAAACTGTCCCTCTACGATTAATACGGCTTACGGTCAAAGTGATATACCAAACATGTTTTTGAAAATATAATATGTAAATGCATTGAATAACTTTTCGTGTAGGTACGTGAAAATATATACGTATATGCTGACGGCCACTCTCGGAATTTCAATTTAATATATTTTTAGTTTGCGTCAATACCTGCAGTGTGTAAACAAATCGAGTTCTCCTTTCAAACCGAATACGTTTACTTCGTTGTATTCGTGTTATTGTTATTAGAATTCACATTATTATGACCGTTGCGGAGTGTGGACATTGTTATTTTGTAACAGGGAATCGATCAATATTTCACCGAAGAATGTTAATGCGCAATTAATTTTGTACACTTTTCATTTGAAAACGCGTAAAAATTCCTTGACCTCAAGAATGTTAATCTGTATCGATTAAAAGCGTGCTTAATACGAATATGTCGAATTATGAATAGTATGATTGTACGAATCATTCCATATATATAATATATATTTTTTTAAGGACCTATGAAGGAAGTTTCGTTTGCACATTATTGAATTCTTAATGTAAATATAAATACGACTGCATTAATACAAAACCTTATAAATTTCGATATCAGCTGACTCCGCTATTTATTTATGAGTCAAAATGTAATTTCATTTAAAGCATATGGAATTTTATATTAGAAAATAAAAATTAGATAAGTAGTTATATTATTGCTTTACATTATAACATCTGTAGAGTAAAGAAATTATTTGTGAAATTAAATAAGCAATTAATTTGTGAACATTTATTCGAACGATTTCAATAAAAAATTACATTCATTTTCTTATTTATAGCTAAAAAAGTAAAATAAAATAATATAATATTGGACATCCTCGTACGATAGGAAAGCCACTTTTTCGAGCGAGCGACAATGTAACCATCGATAGCTAATGTAAAACATTATATTTTAAAGGATTAATTAATCACGAGTTTGAAAACAACAATTTTGCTTATTTGTTTCATCGAATTGTTATTCGAAATGTCAAGGAAAAAAATCAATTTATACATTGTAACCTACTTACATATTATTATGTTTATGTTAAAAACTGATATGTTTTCCGTTTATTGTGTCAAATGTATCGGACGTTTTATTATACTGACATATCCAAATTGGAATGTTGGACGCATTTTCACTCGATTGAATATACCATACAAAAAGTATACTCGAATCGAACAATGGGTTCCCTACCCTAAAAACGTCACAAACTCTAATTCGATATATTTTCAGACGTTGTTATATATTTTCTAGAGAGATAGTTGAAAAGTTTTACGACAAATTGTATAAATGTATTTATTCGTTTGTTTAATGTTAACGGAAGAACATAAAACTTTAATCGTTCAAATTCTAGCGGATTCCAAACTGGGTGTATAAATATAAATGAAAAAAAAGAAAAACATATGGAAGTTATTTTAATTACTTTATTTGAATTTGTTTGTCACTTTTACATGTTACATAAACATGAAATAATATATGAATTTAAAAAATTTATTATTACGTGTTAAATATCCGTATGTATATTTTAACGTAATAATTTCTAAATACTTTAAGCTATAAAATATATGTAATTTAAAAATCATCAAAATTTGATTTTAGTTTTATCGCAGTTTGGATTTATCGCTGATTTTTAAACTAAATGTCTCTCTATGTCTCGACAAAATGTTACGCAAGACATAATTAATTATGTACGTATATAGTGACATTCGTACTCAAAACAAGATTTGGAGTCATTTAATTAAAATATTATAGATCAAAAAAATAATTAGTTCGTGAATACAAAACCGGTATTTACACACAATATTTTCGGTATTGAATATACTCAATTTATAATACCAATATGTATTCATTAACTTTTTTTTAAACGTTCAACATTAATTTCGATTAATTTCTTTAACCTAATTCTGTAAAAAATATTTCATTGTTTTAAAATTTAAAAGGATTTTTTCTACCTAAATCTAACTGTTAGTTTCCGGACACTCGACGATTATTCGAAAACGAGTCTAGAGATAAAAATCGACAATTGTTTTCCTTTTTTTCTGCGGTCTTTTTGTTTTGCACTATAATTATAATATTTCGCGAATTATTTTACTAATACCAAACGATTTCGATTTTGTAAACAGACGAGATAACAAACAAGAGAATTATGAAATATACCTTAAAAAAAGCTACACATGAATTCATCATCGAATGATAATAATATCAAAAAAAAAAACCTTAATGATACTAATTATTATTTTTTTTTAATACAGACGACGTAAAACGGTGGTAGGTTGGTATGTGAATAAAAATTTTAAAACTGACCATAGTAAAAAAATAAAATCAATGAACAAAGTGGTATTCAGAGAGTATATTCATGTGGGCGTAGGCGGTTATGGAGAAAACAATAGGACATACAACAATAAATATGAAACGGAAATAACAAAAAAAAAGCGGCCGTCGCAATAAATATACATTTTCAATTTTTCACTCAGTCGCTTTTTTTTTTTAATAGAATAGTAACAGTTAGTGTTTTAATTACGGTATTATTTAACTATTTACTTAAAATTGTTTTGAATATAACGTGCATTTTATGACTATATCTCATCGACCGATATACAACTTCGGTCCAATTAATTTGATATAGATACGTACAAATTGCTTTTATGGATACCTATTTTTATATTTTTATTGCCTTAAAAAGTGTATATATATAAATACCTTATTTCGTATTTATAAATAGAGCTTATCGTTAAACGAGGAAAAAAACACGCAGTAATATTTATTATCCGATATTTAACGTACACTATATAATATTAAAATTGCTAAAATCTTAAATTTAATAAATAATATTGTATACTTATATTTGTTCTTTAATACGAACGCGTGTGCTGCGCAAGTACATTTTAATGAGTTTAGTAGAAAATAATAATAAGAATTAACAATATAATGTTTTAAAAAAAACAATCAAAAATCGTTCCTGCGATTTTACGACGTAATACTATTCGACTGAGCGACTGAGAAACAGACTTCACGCGGTTATATTATGTGCGTGAGGTAATCCACTTACATAACGCAGACGTCTATAAGACGTTTAGCGTAAAAACATGTTTACATTATTAAACAGACTACAAAAAAAAAAGTTTCGAGATTTAACCGTCTTTACTCGTTCAATTATGTACGAGAAAAAAAAACTGCTACACTCTATATATATGCTCGCAAGACTGTTAACGGGTCTTTAAATGTCCAATACGTATACGCGAGATATTGAACAGACATTCTCTTCCTGCTCGTCGTTATAACGCTGTTGTGAAAAAATCGTTTTCCGAGTGTGGGTAGTTGCGAAAACATTTGTTTAAGAAGCACTGCCGCACAGTTGCGCGTGTTGAACGCACGGGTCCAGTCACAGAGGTGGAACTAGGATTTTTGACGCCCGGGGAAAATGTTAAAAATTATGCCAAATCTTCTATAATGTTTTTATATTATAAACATTATAATAGGCTTTCAAACATTTTACGCCACCAAATGTTTACGCCCGGGGATCAATCTCCATCTTCCCCTCCCTTAGTTCCGCCACTGTCCAGTCATTGTCCAAAAGTGCCCTCCCTGGAGTAAAATCGAAAACAAGTTTTGAAAATAAATCGGACTGGTGTTATGACATTAACAACGAATATTTTAAACATTTACTGGAAGACATACGTGAAAAAATTGTACGAGTATGCATAATAGCCAATTCAAGTTTTTGAAAATCTTTAAAACCGTGGAAATCAAACGTAATATTCTCTCGATCTTTTTGAAATCTGCTTGATTACATCTCCGTCGTTCGACGAAAACATTCTTCGTAATGTTCGGAGATTTATCTTTCGGAAATTAAAAAAATAGTCCAAAATTCGAATAGACAAAAAAAAAAAATAACGCGTTCATCGGCAACAACGGCCAAACCGTTATACTACGAACATCCAATCAGCGTTATATTTCGACCGAGTTGGAAAATGTCAATGCGAACTGGACCTAAAAAACGATTCTCGAACTTATGGTCACGGCGATGCCTCCGAGTGTGTGCGTGTGTGTATTTGTATACGTTTGGGTATGTTACGGCGCACACCGTCGAAATGTATAAAAACGCACACCGACCGGCCGGTGGATTCGTGTCTGATACATCACGTAGTATCGATTATTCGCGAGACGTCGCGTAATTACGTTTATATTGATTTTTGCGAATATATTAAACAAACAGCGTTTGTATACGATTTTATGTTTTCGTGTTTTCACCGTGTCAGATTATCGTTAATTAATTCAACCGTTGCGACTGGACGTGAAGTAAAATCGCCGATTTGCGGCGTCGAAAATAAATAAATCAAAACGGGGAATGGCGTTACGCGTTGGCGAGAACGACGCCCTCCGTTCAGCGCGTTTTGTTAACAACGTTTATACGAATGTTTTTTTCAACGAGACCGTGCAAGAGGGTTGAACAATAATTGTATGCCAAACGCTACGAACGGGTATCTTTTCGTACGAAACATAATTCACTTATTTTCAACGTGCATACACTTATTGTTTTTTTTTTTGTATCGACGATTGTGAACAAATTTTAATACGTACCCTGTCGTCAATAATAAGAAACCAAAATAAGAATATTACAAAATGCCGATAAACGACCGCGATAATAAAACTCTACGACGTCCCGTGCTTTTCGAACACTCCGTATATGTAAACAATACGTACGAGGTGTTATATATAACTCGTAGCTATTTCCATTCCATTTTCAAGTCCCGTCCATGTTTTATAATAATTAATTACTACTCGCCCAGTAGTTTTCATATGACATATATTATTAGTATAAAAACAATACTCGTAGAAATAGGTAACTCGTTTTAATAATTTATACGATTTACCGTTCACAGGACAACGAAAACTCGTTGAATATTGTACACGAGTATACACGAGTGGTTATGCTTTTATACTGTTCACGATTTTCAGCGTTTGAATTCGGAAAGGGGGACGAAGGACCACTTCGAGTTTTAAAAAAATTTCAGCGCTCTAATTTGTCTATATGAAACACCGAGGAGAGTCGACGCCTCGTTTTTATGCTCTTACGTTATGTGTTTATCATACGAACATTTTTCAAAATAATTGTTTTACATTTTATAATTTAAATTTACCGTTGACGTTTTTTGACCAGTGATAAAAAACCCGTGAATGGATGTCTATAAAATTATAAATAATGAAATAAAACCTAAATGAAACGACATTCAAACTTCAGAGCGCATAAATATGTCGTAATTAGAATTTCGTCGGCTTCGTCAGACCTCACGTTCAATTATTTATGCCAGACGAATTTATTATGTTAAGTATCGGATAAAGAGTGGCCAAAGAAATGTTGATGAAATAGACTGTTCTAAACGAGATGAACAACACTGCGATCATTTTATATAATCATTAATAGGGCTCAGATGTTATTACGTCTGTAACTTTCTAGCGTTTGAATTTGTTCCAAAATATAAGTTTTCAACTCAATCGTTTCGTGCAATTACGAGTTGAAATTTAAATAATTTTCAATCAATTTTTTGAAGTCTTTCCAATTTTATTGCAATCTTGTCGATATTCTACATTTATTCTTACAATCTTTTGCTACTTTTTTTTAGTGCAATTTTTAAATTTCAAATTTTAATTTTTTTTTACTGCAATAATATCTGAGCCCATTAACGTACCATACATACAACCTTAGAGTTTATATTAAAGTTAAATATATATACATTTGTATTTATTTTGTCGGTTTTAAAAGAATGATCATTTATGATTATGTTACGATCTACGAAAACGATGCTGTCCTCCACAAACATTTCACGAATATTTCGTCGAAAACCCAACATCTTGAGAAAACGTTTTTATCCTATTGTTAATAGCCGACCATACACGAACAGTTTAACTGTCAAATTTGGAATGGTATTCTTATTCTGCAGATTTTGACTGTCGTAGTACAAAATTTTTAATATAGGTCTGTGTATGTATACTTGAATAATTATATATATATTTAAAAAATACATATATTATAGCAGGGATACAAATAAAAAAAAAGTTTATAAAAATAAAAACAAATTAAAACGTTAACAGAACACCGCTAGACATATTAACAAGCTAACGGTATACTATAACGTGTAATATCAATATTATATTTCGGTTATATTATCGATATTATATTTTTGTTACAACGACTACAAATCCGTGGCCGTCCATATACGAACAAGTCAAATATAACACACGTCATTCAGAATATCTTTAGCTATAACGTTTCATTTCCGGTCCGTGATATTTTTATCCCACGTGCGTACCATTCGCACACGATCGATTTGGTCGGTCGAGGAACAAAAAACCGACGGAAAAACTTTTCGTGTATGGCCGGCTAATATCGTTATTTATCCGAAAACCGATCGGGAACGCGTAGCGCACCGTTCTCCGTCGTGTATACGAGTCAGTGGTTGAATTGGGAAAAAAATAGTAGCGGTACTCTGAAGGCTTACAGAATGATTGCGTCCTCAATACATTTTCGTAAACGGTGTAGGCACTCGAAAAATTCGTCACTGCTGTTTGTCACATTTACCAATAGTTCGAGCGTGGATATGGTAACAAGTAATGACCATTAACGTGGAGTTTATGTTAATTAAAATAATAATATGAAATACAAGTATAGGTAATTTAAAGGCCGATAGTCGCGTTCGCCATAATCGGCATCTGCTGGCACATTATTGTGGCTGGCGGTAATGTTAAATATATTATTTCGTCAATGTAACAATATTATTTTACGTTTCGTCGGCTGTGGAATACCGTCCCCCGCGTTGATCTTTGAGAAAAAAAAATAGTAGACGCACTCAATCCCCCTGCGTCCCCCCGCCAATTCAACCACTGATACGAGTAACCGACAGGTAAACACGACGACGACGTGTGTTGTTGTTATCGCGACGGATTCCGCGCGTCGTCGGGTTTTGAAAAAGTGACGTAACGCGCGCCACGTCGTCGTCGACAGACGGCAATAATAAATATGAAGGAAATGCGTGTTGTGCGCGCGTACCGGACGACGGCAAACGGCCAAATTGGAGAGGACGAACACGATTTTCCGTGTCGCCGGCGTATAGTGCGGATCGTGTGATTAATGGTGTACGATCGTCATACGAACGGTCGTCGATCTTGTAATTTTATTGCTTTTCAATACGTGGTAAACAACAATACGTGTAGAAACTAAGGCGGCTCTCACACCGGAGCAATAGGTAATGAGCAACTAGCAATCGGCAACTAACAATAATATTGACATTTAATTATTCTTGTGAAAATTAATGAATTGTCTCACACCGAAGCAACACGGTATTGCCGGTTGCTAACTTGTAGCAACATGCATTGCCAGCGATACGACCGGCGTGTTGCCGGTCGATATATATTGCCAGTGACGAGCAATACGTATTAATTAACGTAGTACATTTGCGTGTGTAATTTTCAACTTTTTTCTTTTTAATTAAATTAAGTTTTCAAAATGTGTGATGAAGCTGCGTTTAATATAAAGTTTGTAGAATACATTGAACAATATCCATGTATTTATGATTTCACTCGAAGTGATCACAGTAAAAAAAACATAACCGAAAAGGCATGGAATTCAATTGGAAAAGAATTTAAATTATCAGGTATAAGTTTTTGAAAAGTATCTGGATTCATTCTGTAACAGCTTTTAAACTGCGCTGGATGGAGTTTTAGTTCATTTGCACATATATTTCCACCATATTTCAAAAGCTGTTTAAATGCTTGATTTATCCAGTATTTTCGTTTTTTCTTTTTTCTTTTTCTTCGCAAATGCCACCAGAATAACAAAACATCACTGACGTCCTCGTCAGATGATGACATGGTTGCTACTGCGTTGCTTTTGTGTGAGAACTGGGGCAATACGTATTGCCTGTAGAATATTGCCGGTTGCTAGTTGCTCGTTGCTTATTGCTCCGGTGTGAGAGCCCCCTAACACAACACGACGCGATACGAAATACACACGGTGACGTAGATTTTTTTCGGGGAGAGGGGGGGGGGGTCCGAAGATTTTCGATAAATTAATTTGTTTTAGAACGACGTTTATTCATAACCCCCTCCCCCCCACCTCTCCAGGTCTAGAAACATCCCGATGTAAAATTTAAAGAGACTCGATAACGTTCAACCTAACTCGTGACCCGCCCGACATTTTATAATACGTTCGTATAAATCATTCGTTTTTTGACGACACACGGTGACGGCACGCGAGAAATGACGCGTCGTTATCTCGCACAAGTTATACATTTGTGTATACTTCTTCTTTAGTTTCGGACATTCCAGACCATACCGCTAAACAGACATACTACCATCCATCTCTATCTTTGCTATTTCCTGCCAATCACAATTTGGTTACACTGCCTCAGCATCTCTCTTAACAGAGCAGTCTTCCCATGTTAACTGTTGGTCTCCCAAAAGGTCTTCACTCCCCACTGGGATTTTCTCAATTATTTTTTTTTATCAGCGAATCATGCTTCCTCCAGACCTGCTCAAACCAACCTTCTTTTTTTAATCTCCTTCAGTATATTTGGTCGCTAGAAAAGAGCTTGCATTTCGTCGTTATGTAGTTTCCTCAATTCATTTGTCTGAGCATTAAAAGTATGCCCCATAAATTTTTCTGAGTACTTTTTTCTCAAACACTGCCATCCTTTGTTCTTTAGTTGTTCTCAAAGGCCATGTTTCTACTTCATAAAGGGCAATTGTTTTAATAAGGTTAAGTACGTCCTAGTTTTTAAGTTCTTAGAGATTGCTCTTGATCTAAACATTTTTCCTAGCCCATAAAAACATTTATTTGCTGATTGTAATCTCGTTGATATTATCTTGGGTTATAATCGACCCTACATTATACCCTATATTATGTTATATTAAAAATGTGTTGGACATACAATTTTATAAGACACGACGAAATCGACATTTTCAACCAAACGTTTGTTTTTAGATTTTCGCGAATGTCTGACGAAAGTGGTTCAATTCAAAAAAGTTAAACGCGGGTTTACGAATCGGTGAGATCCTCTTAAAGCAGTCCAATACTGCTGAGTCGCACAAAAACGTAAACAATATAAATACTCGTTGTCGGTACGTTTTTAAGGGAATTACATTTTAAGCAAATTGTATACCGGTAAAATCGTTGAACACGTTAGCGACTTTACGATTGAAAATGCTTAAACTTACACGACTAAATTGTCTGCGGCCGCCGCCGCCGGTGACGCTAATTGACCGTTTGGTGTGGCACGACGCGGTACCGAAATACCGAATGCGTCTGACGAAAAGAGTGATTATCCAATATTTTCCGACGACACAAAGTATGTCTAATGTTTTATCCGTTCGTTTTTATTTATAACGAAACGCCGCGTCGCTTATCGTTATTAATCGATAAACGTCGACTGTGTACGCTCAGTCGACGAAATCAAATGTAAAAATGATAAAAAGCAAGAAAAAGGTTTTTTACCATTCAGGGTTTCGGAACTCCTTACGGCTCCAGTAAAAAAAAAAAAAAAAATTAAAAAATTACCGTTGTCTTCGGGTCCACACATTATGACATTGTAATACGATAGCCCCCACGGAAGTATGTTGAACAAATATGCGTCAACAAGTAGTTTGAAAAGATTTGCGGCGTGGGTAAATATCGAAATCGACTGATTTATATCGCGAATTATACCGTATGCACGTGATTTAAATGAAACGTATCGTGCGTACGGATATTTCGACACGGTAATAGAGCGCGCGGGGGAAAACAGTTATCGACTTCGTTTGTTTAATACGATGGCAGGGGGTGACGGCAGGAGAGCGTGATGGACGGGCGGAGGCTGTGAAAAACACACACACAGAGAGAGAGAGAGAGACGGGAATATCACGTCTATTACTGTACACGAACGAGGGACAGAATGACACACACACACACGTACATATATATGTGTAAGCCGTCGAAAAGTAATTTAAGGTGGAACCGTTTAGCTTTCAACGATCGACCGCGGCGGCGACGGCGACGGCGACGGCGGCGGCGGCGGTGGCGGCGGCGGCATCGGCCGCGGACCCTATAAAACGGGTGGGGATGACGCGCGTCCGACGGAGAGGAGCGCACGCCCCGCGCACCCGTTCAGTAGCTGTTAAACTCGCATTACAGTCGCGTTTATAGTCGTCGGCCGACCGTTCGTACGTAAATACGTTCGCGCGTGCGTTCCCTCGCGTCGCGCGTCTCGTCTCGCTCGCTCGTCCGTCATACTCGCCCCGTACGGACCCGCTCGCAGACGCTCGTGTCTCTCTCTCTCTCTCTCTCTCCGTCGGTCGTTTACGTCGTTTTACAAATTCTTACCTGTCGCGTATACGAGTGCGTGCGTGTGTGCGCGGTGTGCGCGCTGTCCGTCTCTCTCGTTTTCGTTCCGTCGCCGCGTGTTCTCAGTGCCCGTCTTCGTCCGTCCGCTACGACCGGCAGCTCGGCGTCCGTGAAATGCGCCGTCGGCATCCGCGGTCGCACGTCCTCGTTCGTCGTCACCGTCGCTGCACCTCCGGCGTGACGCGGTCCGCGTGAAATGTTGATGATGATGGACTGCGGCAACAGGAAACCGCCGGTGGACCTGTCCGGCGTGGTCGTCGTCGCCACCGCCGCCGCTGCGGCAGCCGTGTCGTCGCCGGAGCCCTCGGTGGCCGGCACTTGGCACCCCCACGTGTACGGCGATCCCCCCAGGACGCCCACCGGACACAACATAGCCGACATACTGGGATGGACCAAGAACAACGGCACGGACGAACAGCCGTTGAACCTGTCCACGGCACGGCGGACCAACGGCACCGTGTTGGACTTGACGAAAATCAAACGCAAAGGTAAGACACTGGGGCGCGCGTCGTTTTCTTACTTCTTCTTTTTTTCTATCCGCGCGTCAACGCCGACGGGCACGCGCAATTCGTCACGACCGGAACTTTGATTAGATGATCGGTTTTTGTTCGACCGCATCACCGGTGATGATGTTGGTGAGATGTATGTACGGAACTTAGTAACAATCAGCAACACGTTCCACCGGAATTCTTTTGATTTGCCAGGACTTTGCAGAATTCCAGGCGGCCTAATGGTTTCATAAGCGTTTCGCGTAATAAACATGGAAAAAAGAATAATAACGCGGTCGTATTACCGCGGTATCGTTCCGCGAGTATACCGTAGGAACGAGATCGATCTTTATTCTGCGCGTATTGCATAATTTGTTTTGTTCGCCCCCCCCCCCCCCGCTCCTTTATCCGTGTCTAATCCTCCGGCCGTCTCTCCGCGTGCGGTTTAATCGTTATCGTGACGGTATAATAATAACAGTGTAATAGTATCGAGTCTTTATGCCAGACACAAAACGTCGTCTCCGCGCGCTCTTGTACGGTTTAGTATTTGGTTTTTTTTTTTTTTTTTTAGTCACCTTGACAATCGTTTTTGTAATCTCACAGAGATTTGATTTTTTCTTTTTTTTGTTTTTTTTTTTTTGTTGTTGTCCGCGCTCGACAAATCACGACGACGGACGCTTGCACGTCCTTCGTCCGCCCGGACCGTCGGAAACGAATATTTATCGTGTCACACGACTCGGGCGCGGAAAACGTTTTCCGACGTCGACGACCTCGTCGGTATATTTGAAACGCGTTATTATTCGTCACACTCTCCGGACGAAAACACGCGACCAATTAATTTCGAATCCGTTGTACGCGCGCGCGTTTTTATTGTGTCCGACGACGTTTGACTATATATATATTCTTACCGTCCGAAACGGGTCTGCTGTTGTGTACACTCTACGTTATATAATCACATATATATATATATCATATATATTATAGTCACATTTACGACCGCCGCCGCCGCCGAATTATTGACGTGTTCATTTCTTTTCGTTTCTGTTCTCTCGTTCTTTTATGGCGAATAATTTTTTGTCTTCTTTCCGCGTAACCGAATGACGTTAATTAACCAACGCGAGTATATTGTTCAATAAGCTGCGGTCTAAATGTTATGAACGCAATGCAGATATACGTAATTATATACACATTGATTGCACAATTAAAACGCGAAAAAAAAACGAAATAAACCGAACGATTTGGAAACGATTTGCTTGAGTATACCGCGGCGAATAGAAAGTGCGCGTTGTTGTCGATTTCGGGATAACAGACGACGCGAGACGACGTTGAAAACGGAACAAAAAATACACCGGTAAGCGCCTTACTGTAAGCCTATTATTTATTTAAAAAATAAAATATTCCTCTCGTCTAAACACCGCGTGTGTGCAATAGCTAAGGTACGACGTTATAACATTATAATCAACGGCGTACGCATGGAGCCGGGTTTACGACCGTCCGGAAATCTCGGATTGAATTTCTTTTTATTGTAGGCGAAATGACCGACGGAATTTTTACCGAAAAAGTTGTTACGCGACATTTCCCAGTTATGTTCGTGAGCATCGTTCCACTTTACGACGTCGCGATTAACGCCGGCGTCTTTTGGTAGTTTCGGTCTTACACGTACAGATTAGACCAAATGCATCCCTTATGTCCGTCCTTATCGTCCTTAGCGCATAGCTGTGGTGAAATAAAACCCGAACCGAAAAAACTCGTTACCTATCGTTACGCGTGTACTATTATTAGAGAGACTGAGCGAGTGGACTGTTCGCGCGCTACGTAGACCGACCTAACCTAACGTGCGTCGGCGGCACCCCCCACCCCCCTCTCCCCCCGGATTCGTTGCGACGGTCGCGGAAAGACGTCTCCGCCGCGGCGTCCCGAGAGCACGCGGATACAATGTCTCGTGCGTACGTGCGTGTACGGTTACCGCGAAGTCCGGTCGCCGTCGCAGAGCCGACGCGACGATTGTTGTGCGACGACGTGGGCGAGACGAGGCGCGCGCGTATATATTTATATACACGTGAACGTTGTTATCGCGGTCCAGCGCGGAGGCTGCGACGCGACCGGCGTATATATTAAACACACACACACACACATATATATATATATTGTACGGTATATAATCGATCGGTACCCTGTTGTCCTCGGCCGTCCCTCGTCCTCGGTACCGTCTTCCCGCTCGCCCGTCGTCCGTCGACCAAACAGTAATTGGACGCCGAGCCGAGTATAATTGATAATTGCCCGGCTTGTTTGCGTCCGCCGGCCGCGCGCCACTCTTCTTCACGGTCCGCGTCCGCGTCGTCGTCGTCGCACACGCGCACTCTCTGCGGGTGTACGCGCGCAGCGGTACCACTACCGCGACGCAGTGTGTAGAGGTGGTGGTGGTGGTGGGGGGAGGGGCGAGACCGCACGTGGATTTTTTTTTTTTTTTTTCGTTTTTTCGTTTTTCCTCGTTCGCCGTTCGTCCCGTTCGCCGCTCTTCCAACCGGTTCGGATCGTCCGTCCGCGGCACGATAACGCGATTGTTAGTTATTTTTTTTTTTTATTCTTCTGGCGTTCGACGACGAAAAAATCCGTTTTCGATATGTCCGGTAGAGGTTTGGTTTTGTGTTTTTTGTGTTTTTTTTTTGTTTCTACCTCGCGCCGACAGACCAGAAATTCGGAGAAAAACGCGAAAACAATCCGCGACGCGCGCGTATGTATACGGTTATCGTCGTCGTCGTTGTTGTTGTTGTTAGCGGCGGGTAGACGTCTCGCACGAACTGATTTCGCCGAATGTCGCAATTGCGACTACGCGGAAACTCGCCATGTATTTCGGTCTACGTTGTGTTCGACGATATCGTTCGATTCGGTTCTGTTCGCGTGTTCAGCGTTTCTCTGCTCGATAACAACAACCAACGTCCAACGCGTATCGTGTCGCGTAAACGTAAACCTAACCGGGAAAATCGGAAACGCGTTCGCGATAATCGCCGTGAGACTGCACGGATGACGTAACGTAACGTCACGTACGGAATAAACCGCGCGTACGTCACGGCGGACGACTCGGGGACTCGCAATCACGATCTATCCCGTCCGCGCGTTACCGCGTTACGGCGTGCCGGACCGACGAACCGTTTTTGAATATTATCCATTATCAATGCGTCGCGGCGGAACGAAACGCTTACGACGTTTTTATTTTGACACGACGGAACTAATCGTTGCTGTCGTTGTTTCGTTAAAATACGGCGTACCCCGGCCGTCGTTCGTAATGATAAATTGTTATGATCGGTCTATCGTCGCGGCAGCCGTACCGCAAATCGTTACGTAAAAGTCAAGCCCACGTGCGATAATAATTGTTCGAGTTTTTTTAGAATAACTCTACACTAGCGTAGAAGTGTGTACGTCGTCTACGAAAATATCACGAGAAGAACTATATGGCGACGTTTTTTTTTTTTTTTTTTAAAATGTGTTACACGAATAAATAAATTCGTTTTTTTTTTTTATTACGTATTATTATGCTCGGAAATCGTATCGTTTTTTACTGGGGGAACACGTTAAAATATGATCGCAGTTTTGTTTGTTACCCATAGTCTAAATATACGTTTTCTGACGAATTAAATCGGTATATATAACTATAAACGTTTGATTTCCACAGAAACGTATTACGCGTCATAAAGCGAATCTCAATAACGACTGGTACGGTATACGTCGCCCTAATATAATACGTAATAATAATAATAATAATATCACGTCTCGTTTGTGCCGCACTGCCACGCGCATCCAGCGCGCGCGGTCCGAACAATATTATCGAAAGTTTTAAACGTTCTCGCGGATCGTTATTATTGTTACGGTTTTTCATTATTATTATTATTTATTGACGGCAATTGAAATCGATTACACCGGGCGGGCGGGCGTGACGACGAGAGGAGAGCCCGGGGAATCAATAGAGTCGTTTATGAACGGCAAACAAAGAGACACGGAGACCCGCCGGCGTTCTCGTCGTATACATTACTGTACTCTACGACGCGATGCGATACGATAATTTACGCGTATAATATTATACGCTCAAAGGCGTTATACATCAATAACGGACGGCCGGCGGTCGAGGATTTCGGTTTATCTCTGTGAATATAAATAATAACGTACGTACGTCGAACGTATCGTCGCGTCGTCGGCCAAAGTTTTCGGCGCGGGCCGATACGATCGTCTCGTCGTCGTCGTCGTCGCCGTCGCCGTCGCCGCCAACGGGTTTTTCGCCGTCCCGGTTTTTTCGTTTATTTTTTTATACGAACGTTCCGCGCCGTCATTATTCTTCTGGGCCGCGTAATACGATAGACAAACAAAGGGGCCCGTGTCGCCTTCGGCAATTCGTTTCGCCGCGATAATCCTTTTTCTCTCTCTCGCTCACGCTCACGTTGTCTATCTGTCTGCGCCGTGTGTTGCCCGAGACGACGCGCACCCATTTACCCGCGTCGTCGTCGGACGTGCCTCGCACAAAAACCCCGTCGTGTTTGCTTTGCGCGTCGTACAAACAACGCGCCGCGTATCGTATCGTATATTTCACGTTATACGAGCCGTCGATAAAATAATAATAATAATAATAATAATAATACTGACGCGTCGGGTCGTATACGGGTTATATAATGTTTCGGGGAAGAGGGGGATAAAAACGGAAAGAGCCGCTCCGTACGGGGCGAACGACCACGACGACCCGCTTCGTTATTTTCCCTGGTTTTTTTTTTTTTTTATAGAGTAGGCACGATAAATTACGTTGTGATTATCACGTTCGCGTCGTCGTCCGTCTCGTGTTTGTAAACAAAAAATTACGGTCGACGAGAGCCGGTCAATTAGAGGACGACGCTGGCTGCTGCCTCGTCGTTACATACGTAAAACCCGTTTACGCGCGATACAATAATAATAATGATAATAATAATATATTGATAGCGCGCTGTTAATAAGGTTAGGCCTGGTTAGACCGGCGACTACCCGGCCAGACGTTAATCCTTCTTCTCACGTACCGTCCGACCGGCCGTTAATCGTTTCATCGAAAAACAACGGAATCGTGGTGCGCGCTCGTATACAACACAATCCGGCGCGGCGATGTGCACGGTCATGACGCGTATATTACGTTTGCGTTTGTGTATAGGTACGCGAAGACAATAATAATAAAACCGTTTTTATGAACGCTTGGGTCGGGGAGAGGAATAAATCGAACGAGACGACTCGAATAACACGACGTGAAAACAAAATGACGCCGCGCGTTTTTAAACGTTTTTCGATCGTATACCAAATATACGAGTCGCCGCTCGATTCGTGTGTCGTTTGTAATATACGCGTGCGTACTCGAAACGCGCGTCAAATCGTATCTACCGAAATATTATTAGGTACGTCGTCTTGTTTGTTTCGAACGCGTCCGCCCGCCCGCCGTTCATGACGCAACAGTAATCGAATTTATACGGGGGTGGGGAGGTTTATTTTATTTTACTACCGGAAATAACGTCGACGGTAAATCGATCGCGCGTATACATATATATTATACGTCTGTCGTTGGCGCCGCGTCGTGTAATTTTTTCGTTAAATTGTATATATATATACGTTGCATTTTTATTTTTTCTTCTTCTAAGAACTTATCGTATAAAAACCGATGCGAAACGTCAATGCGCGCGCGCGTACCGTACCCCGCACACGGTCGGCGGCCAGCATCCGGGGACTGTCGTTCGGACCGAAGTGAATAACGTTTTTTTTTCCTCTCTTTTTCAAATCTAGTTTTCGTTTCGTCGGAAATTAAAAATCGATTACGCCCGTACGGGGCCATACGTCGTTCCGTTAAAACGATCGGCGGCGGGGCACGGGCGGGCTGTCCCGGGACCCGTTCCACCCGCCGCGGACATGGTTACGACGACGGTCGCGGATTTCTGTACGACACACACGCTCGTGTACGTTTTAAACCGTTTAAATGGATTCCTGATGTCGACCGGGTACGTCTCTCGCTCTCTCTCTCTCGCCACCCCTCCTACGCGCGTATACACGTACATCACGGCCGAGGGTCCCGGTCAATAATAAATTGTTCGTACGCGCGGCGCGGGCTATTAGCGTTACGCGCGGAGGCCTATTTTATTTAATTTTTTTGCTTTTCCGTTCTACACGGGCGTTCTACTTCGCGTTATCGTTCTAATACGACGCGTGTGCTAACCCCGCTCCCCCCCTCAACAAACGAATTTTTCAACCAACAATACCGTACACACAAATCCGGACGACTCGTCGCGTGTTAGTATTATCGATAATGATTTCAAACGTAAATTCTAACGTTTAATTTTTTTTATTTTTACGAAAAACACCCAACATGTTCGGCGCGCAGCTTATTGTTATTGTAACTGATCGCTTATTCTAGTTACCATAAAAACAAAAATATTAGGCGGCCCGGATCTTACGAAATCAAAAAATAATATACGGCACAGGTTGTTACAAAAAATTACGTGTTACAAGAAATCAAATAAAGACACTGGGGTGGCACGACTCATTTTATTTTTCTAATTTAAATCAATAACATGTATATTTATATGTATATGTTTTTGACCCCGGGGACTCCTCACTGACCCCTTCTTTTTGGGGGCCCTGCGTGCGTGTGTTGGATTTCCAAAAAGATTTTGTTTTTTCGTATTTCGTTCGATTTGATTTGTTTGAACGCGTTACAACCACGTAAACTAGTTGCGACGTCTGTTCGATAATATTATAATATTGTTTTTTTTTAATTCAATATTTTCTAAATGTATCATCGTTGTTTACTCGGCGCGTTAATAAAAAAAAAAAACAATGGAACCGTTCGGGTTTTATCGTTTATATACGATGCACTACCTCTCCTATATCCCGCCGACACACAATGATCAATAATGTGTTCGTCGTTGTTATTCGGCCAACGGCTTAAGCCGTACATATATATATATATGTACACAGTGTTATAGTACAGTATTGTAATTCATACGATTCACACATACGGAATGTAAATACTAACAATCAAATATACAATATATACTGAAGCGCTACCCAAACTCGTGATAAAAAAAAAAAAAAAAGCGTTTGGAGAGAGAGAAATCGATTTGTCGAATCGTCGTTTCGTTTGTGTATACCCGAAAGAACGGAGAGAGAGAGAGAAAAATAAACGTGTATATATACATACATATACGTTCCGTTCCGGTGGCGGCGGCCCGTCGAATCTCTCGTTATCGTGTTTCGCCGAGTATAGTTTTCGACAAGCAGACGTGCGGGTTGGACACACACGCCGTACGCGTACATTTATATGTTTAGGTACTCGAACGCCGTTCGATTCTTACGGCCGTGTTGAAAAACCGCGTCTCGTTGCGCGTACCGTAATAAAATGTTGTAATGTTTTCGTTTCGTTCATCACGCGTCGTCGTCACGGTTCACCGGCATGAATTTTTTGTTCACGTTTTTTTCACATAATGAACGTGTACAATAACAATACGTAACGATTTTAATTATCGTCAACGTTTCCTTCTCGATACCGTCGTCGAAACGACATTGTTCGACAGTGTCGGAGGAGAGGAGGGTCCGGCGGAGGCTATTTATTGCATAGACGAATTCGTTGAACCGTCCGTTCGTAGTTTGTCGCGAGTGTGGTAAGAATCCGTCCGATGTTATGGCGAACGCGTTGTTTAATCGAATCGAACACGCACGTCGCGGACGACCGGCAAACGTGATTGTTCGCGAAACGAGAACGGAAATAGTCGTTCGCGTAGGTACACGAAATTATAATTTTTAATCGACGGCGGTCATAATCGTCGGCGAGTACCGTTCGTTAACGTGACACATGGTCGCACGTCATGCGCTTCTATATATATTATATATATATATATACGTATAAATACGTGTATATATGCCAGCGGGGCCGGTCGTTGCCGGTCAGACCGAATACATTACGTACGGAACACGCCGTCGTCTTCGTGTGTCGCCACGGCCGTCGTCATATAATAATATCATATTTATACGATTCGTCCGACGCCCGTCGTACGGATAAATATAGTAGTAGTAAGCGTTCGACCAGTCGTCGTGACGATAATCGTTAATGTGTCGTGTCGAATAATAATAATAACGATAATAATCCGAAGGCGTTCGAAGAAGAGTCGAACGATAAACAGAGTGAACGGACGTATTTTTTTCGTTTTTTTGTTTTGTTGTTTTTATTTTCATTTTTGGTCAGACGTGGTTTTCACATGACGCCGTATATAGTTCGGAATCGTCTATATTTGAATATTTGCGTTGTCTGACGTTTTTCGATTTTCCGGTCATCTGTTTGCTCTTTGCGGTCTTCCCACTCCGTTTTTCATTGTATTTTACGATCTTTTCGTAAAATATTCATCTAGTAAAAAATGTTTTGACGTGCTTTATCGTTGTTTTCAAACATATTTTCCACTTCGTTTAATAATAATATATATATATATATTAACGGAACCAACACCGATGTGTCCAAAACTTTAAACGTGAAATATTTAATAAGACGCGTTATTTGTTTTTAACTTTTTGACAATTTTAATTCACTGTGATTTCAAATGCATTATTTACGGTTTTTTTTTGTCGTCCATTCACGATTCCATTCATTATTGATGGATTAGATATGGTGTAATCAACGTTAAATGATTATGAAACGTTTCACGTATCGGTAAAAATGTCTTGACGTCATTCGATAATAACAGTCTCGGTGTAGCACCGTGCCACCTGTAATCGTATTCCGTTCCCGACACGGTCAAAAACGTTATCAACGTGTACGAACGAGACAACGTCAATATCACATGCGCACGAACATTACGGGTTTGTTATCAATCAATCGATTTGCTCCCGCGTTGTTTATAACCTGTTTATAAACCTAACCTAACCTAACGAGCGTCAAAAGCCGAAATCACAGTCGCGAACTCGCGCCCGTCTCGTCGACGATGATTTCCTTCGGAAGCGTAAATAACCACACAATAACGCGGCGTTGTCGCGGTTCGACATTGTTGTATATCCGATACGATAAACTAATCAACCGTAATTGTAACGATATTTGTTACACGCGTGCGCTTAATTCCGTGATAACGTACTTTTCAGCGGCCGCGATTAACCGCGCGACCGTGGCACATATATTTGTTTTCACGTTTTACCGCATTATCGCGTCGTCGTCGTCGTCGTCGTCGAGTTCGTGCGCGGCTACCGTAATTATGTCCGCTCAGGTATGTGTGTGTGCACGTACACGGCCGTTATTGTACGTGTACGACTAAGCGAAAATAAAAAACGAAAATAAAAAATATCGCACGGTCCACAACCGCTCGGCGTACGGTCGGATTAGACGCGTGTTTTTTTTTTTAATTTTTCTCTGGCGAATTCGGATCGCCACGGTCGCCGGAAATCGGGTACCGATAAGATTTGAAAAACCGGTCCGCGATATCACACGATAACACACACACACAAATATATATATATGTTCGTATGCTTCGTCGACAGGTAAACGATATGTCGTGTGTTTCGATCGGTTTGTCGAGCCGTCGTCAATCAATTATACCGACGAGTTCCGCGGGTTAGATGGGTGTTGAGCGGGGGGGGGGAGAGAGGAAATGGAAAATCGAAAGAAAAAAATAACGAAAAAACTTCGCGCGGTTTTGACGACGAAAACAAAACGGCAACGCGTTCGGCGTAGGCGACACGTCGTAAAGCGAGGACGGAAAAACACGTGCGATTATTGTTGTTATTATTGTGCGTTACGGTATAAATACGACGCGCGTTCTCGAGTATTCGCCCGTGTACGTGAAACCGGTAGAGTGTACAAAATGTGTTTTGTGATTTTGTGAACGATACTTGTGCGCGTGACGTCATCGGCGATCAATTTTGACGTTATTATTGCCGTTCGCGTTACCGTATCGCCCGCGCGGACCGAAGTTCGCACAATACTCTGTAATGGACACGCGCGCGCGCAGAAAAGACAAAACGCCGCCGCCGCCTGTTTTTTTCTTTTTTTCGACTCTCGTCGGGTATTTACATTTTTTTTTTCCCCCTTTTTCCACCGCTCTGCCCGTCGCGTAATGGCCCAGCCGTTTGTTTTATTTATACGTCGTGCGCGTGTACGTATTACAACGGGGTCTATCGAATATCAAGTACACACACACACACACACACGTGTGTGTAATATACGTGAATAAGGGTGCACGAGACGGTAATAGTCGTTCCGTGGAAAAAAAAAACCATTGTTAACGATGCACGCGTATGACATTATAAACACCGCGTATACGATATTTTCGTATTTTCTTCGTGTATATACATATATATGTGTGTGTGTGTGTATAAATACGGTCGGACCGTTTTCCGCAATATATATATATATAATATATGTACGCGTATGTGCTGCCGACGAATCCGAATCGTCTTCGCGTCCGTCCGCCCCGATTTGTCGACGATTTAATTTATTGTAATGACCGCGTGAATTCCGGCGCGCGTTGTTTTATCGTCGATATTCTCACACGCGCCTCTGCGCGAAAAAAATAACCATTTTTTTTGTTTGCCCCCCTCGAAATCGGTGTCGACATACCGTAACGATATTATTCGCATTACTAATACGTGTACGTACCCGACGAGACTCCGACCCGACGACGGCCGTGTCGTTTGTGTACGTTTCGTTGTATTTTAACGCGGTTTAAAACGGTTTCGCAGTAAAAAGCGATGATGATGATGATAATAATATTCCGAATACGCGGCCATCGAGGCGCAGTCCGCGAACGTTTCGACATTCGGCGTCCTACAGAATTTATAACAACGGTAATGCTAATAACAATACTGACCGGATATAATCCGATCGGGCTCGTATTGTTACGTTTCATCGTTGCAGTCCGAATTCAGGTTTTAGATTCGAGCGTCGAAATTGCAATTAACGGTTTTAATTTCTACGACTCTCCGCGCAAACGCCCCGTGCGGAATAATATTTATTTTTTTTTATGCCACCGGCAGTAATAGTATATAGGTATATTGTAAAAAGACATAAAATAAATAAATAAAAGTTAAGTCCATACCGACTGAAGTAATAATAATAATATAACGTAATGTCTCTTTTGAAACTCTAAGATTTCTATAAAATTGATTTATAAGATTTACGCCAGTGAAAAGCCGTGAGTTTTTTATTTCATTATGTATGTCGCGTAATCGCATCGAACTTATTACCGACATATTTAGTTAAAGCGATGAAATACGTTTGTATTTTTATTTCATTTAGTTCTGCGACAGCGAATTCCGTTTCAACTCGAAATCAATATCAATTTCGTACCTATTAAGAAAATGCGAAAAACATTTAGATACTTATATATATATATTTACGTTAACTCAATCTCTTCACCTTTAGATTAAAAGGAAAAAAAACACTTCACGTCAATATTAATAGCTTTTATAATTTCGAGTTTTCATAAATCGCCTTGTTCAAATAAATAACTAATCAAAAATTACAATATTGTATCGTTTCTTTATCGACGATTAATATTATTGCGGTGTTATAAACCGTAAATTTACATATATGTCTAATGTATTATAAGCAGACCGAGTTTACACAACACTTGACCGATCGTATAATTTGTCAGTATCGATCCAACTACATGTATATGAAAATAACTATTAATTAACGTACGCTCGTTTGCGGCTATAGCAATTAGCAATCTGTTGAGTTTGTCGTAAAAATCAAATACGTTATTTATCTTCGTAAACAGGAAATCATCGATCGAAAAACGTTCAACGGGTATTTTTCCATACTGTTTCCGTTCAAGTCGCTACGCTCAAATTACCCGCCGTTTTTTTAATCACACGTTGACCGCGTATTCCCTTCCAGCCGAAATATATTATTCATATTATGCATATACACGTAGACGCGAGACGTCGTACGCGCATATTATAACGGTTTCGAGTATCCTAATAATATATAAACGAGTTTGAAATGATGAGATAAAAAAAAAAAAAACATTATATTGTATGTGCTATGATATTTTGGCAATGCGATTAAACCGAAACGCGATGATTAAAGCGCACGGAATTCATTATTACGATAACAACGTGTATATGTATTATTAGTTTCCGTTAGTCATATTATTTCGTCGGCATAGCGTGTAAACTATTCGATAACATTACAAAACGTCAATAAATTAAATATGTATACATATATATATATATACAGAAAAAAAATAACTATCGTACATTGTAATTCCCTCTTCGTCCGCGCCAGCCGCCGAAAACATTGATACCGCACAATCGAACGGGTTAGATTGGACAAGTTTACAAACCGCGAGCCATTAACCGTCGCGGACCTGCACTTAAAGTTCGCGCGAAAGAAGGTGAAGAGCGAACGAGAGGGCGCGGCGTTTCGAAGAATAATCGTGCCGTTTTTTAATTGTATATATACATGTATAATACACGACGTCTACACGCGCGCGCCTACTACGAATAATAATGAATATTAATGGATTTCTCCGTCGTAAACGATGAACCCAACTGACTTGATTTCCGAAAATGTAATTAACGTGAAATGTACGTCTACGTATTATAATAATTGATGTTTTGTCGTTTGGAACGCCCAAAACACCACGCGTTGTGCGTACACTCGTTTCGACGTTTTATTCGTATTTCGTATTGTTTTTTTTCATTTTTTATACCATCAAAACATATATTCTATATTAACTGAGGTCAATGATGCTATTTAACGTAAAAAAAAAAAAAAAAATCTAAACATTTCAAAACATTATTACGTACGACGTATACATACATACATACTGATCTGCTGGCGTACAAAATTATATTGTTATTGTTATTTTAGTTCGGTGGCGTTTGCCGACAATGATAGGATATACATGTAGTGACTTTGTCACAGTGATAACGTAATATATTAAGACGTCGTGTTCGGCTGTGATAAATACATCGTGCGCCGCCGGAAAATTTACCGAATTGTAATGAAATAACGCGATTGATAGTAATAAAACGTCGTGTTGATCGATCCAAAACGTGTAATATTTCTATTGCGTACATATATGATACATGATTTAGGTTGTGTTAAAGAGAGCCTACTGTTTTTTTTTCATTTTTTTTTCGTACTGCGTTATTCACTTCAAAAGTCTGACTATCGTCCGTCGTTGTGTGGTTAAATTTGTTCGACATAATATTTTTGACATTTATTTACGAACACGAGTAAAAGGTCGGATATCGACAATGGAATAAACGTTGAGTGTACACTACGGTATGTTTTAAAACGGATATTCGATTAGTTAAACCGAATAACCCCTTTGAATAAATACACGACACATTTCGTACAACATATACTTGTGACTTATGACTTGGTCTCGTGTCCGAATATCGTAACAACGACGGTTGACGACTCGAGAGGCAATTCCATTGTTTATTTATACACTGATGTAATACGTTCCTTTACGTCTAGATTAAGTCTGTATCCGACGTTCGATTTTGACGTCATATTTTATTTAGGGAATAGGTCTTAACTCTAAAATATGTATAACACTCGTGAAATTGAAAACGTTTTAACTAATAATTAAAAACGTAATTTGTCCAATTTGAATGAAATTAAAATAACATATTAAAATGATGTACGTATATGTATATTTAGTGTTGGTTAAAAAGTAATAATAAAATGAATATATCAATTAAAAATATTAAATCAATAAAAATACATTACTTTCGATCTAATATCGTAGCAGAACACGACAAATCTATAATGATTTACTTATACACGATTCAAATCAGATGAAGTGACCTTCGAATGCAAACTTAGTTGTTAATTGTAATTTTCCTTATTGTGGCGGCGAAAACCTAAAGTAATACAAAGCGTATTTTAGTTCTTGTAATGTGTAGAAAAAAATGTCGTCTTTTACAGTCACGCTGCGAAATTGTGACGAAAATGTAATGCCATTGTGAGAAGACTTAAACCCTAGTCACGTGTTACATTGTCAACAGAGAAACTATGATTGTAATGATAACGGCCCGATAAGGACTTTGATAAAAAGGATTTCACATTTAGGCGTTTAGCTAGGCGGTGTCTGAATCCGAAATATTTGCTCAGGCGTATCGTGTGTTTAGAAACCAAAATGATTAAACGTCGATTGTATTGAATTTCGCTGCATGCTCATAAAAACATAAAAAAAACTGTTCAACAGAACTCGGTCTCTCGGCACTATAACAATAACAATAATAATACTATATGATATTTACCGAATTGAAACGGATTTTTAAATTAAAATACGACCGTGCGGACGTGATTTAAATCGGAATGAAGCGACCGATCAATATGTACCTATAACACATACGTGTATAAATATATTATTATTATTACATATGCGTGCGTATAGTAATCGGTTTATGTCATATAAACGTATATACGATAATTAAACCTTACGGAGATGATCCATGTCGTAAGCTAAATAGTGACGTTTCCTTAATGTGCTCGTCCGCATTTCGATCGCGGCGTATTCGAATATGCAAATCACGTTCTAATCGCGGTCATGCGGTGTAATATTATACGAATAGCCGGCCATACACGAAAGGTTTTTCCGTCGGTTTTATTCCTTGACCGACCAAATCCGTCTTGTAGGAATGTACGTATATGGGATAAAAATATCACGGACCGGAAATGAAACATTATAGCTAAAGATATTCTGAAACACGTGTATAATATTTGACTTGTTCGTATATGGACGGCCACAGATTTGTAGTTGTTGTAACAAAAATATAATATCGATAATATAATCGAAATATGATATTGATATTGTACGTCAGCAAGGCCGTATTTGGGGGTTCAAACCCCCCTCCCCCGAATTTTTTTAGTAGTTATAATAAATTGAATTTATTAAACTAAATTTTTAAGGTGGAGACACACTATTTACACACCACACGTTAATCCGCATTAAGACACAATTTTATCGTACATATCATAATCTAGTATTTAAATCTAGTAGTTGAAAATATATGATTCGGTTTTCAATCCTCCTCCCTAAAAAATGTGTTCCTGCTACGGCCTTGTACGTTAGTATTAGAATTATCGTTTTAATTTGTTCTTACTTTTATAAAGTTTTTTTATTTGTATCCCTGCTATACTTTTACCCATGTTTTTCGATTTTTTTTTTGGACGTTTCTTGTGCAACAATAACAATAGCACATGTATAATGACAAAACGTTCATTTCCGTATTTTTGTATACAATTTCGTATTATTATTGAAAATTATTTAAAAATTTATCAACACTAAACAACCTATAAGATTTCCTGCAGTGGACTGGCAAAAAATATTTCTAACATGTCGAAAGGTCAAGGGAAATATAACCGCAGGAAAGTTGACAGTTTTGATCATAAACCTACATATCTAGTCGTTATATATCAATGGAGCGGGATACTTCGGCAGATCTGGAACGACAGTGTATGTGTGGAAAAAGTTTTGCATTACGACAGTCCAAATCTGTCGATCATATCGGCTGAATAAGAATGCCATTCCAAATTTTACAGTTAAACTGTTCGTGTATGGCCGGTTAATCATATTGATCACGTACGCGTATCGTCAGGGCACGATTGGATCGTACGATTTTCCGAAATACGAAATCGACAGCGATAATGCTATTGACTATATACGATTGTAGTAACGCTCTCTCGTTATAAATTTTTAAACGCGCGCAAAGCATATAACGTATACTCGACTTTTAATTTGAAACCGACAATGGAGTTGTAAGTTTTTCCGGGAACTTTGTTTGTTTGGACGATATTCGGACGTGTGATATTCATTGATTAAACCGTTTACGTTTATCGTGGCGCGCGTTTGACCAGAGTTCATCACGTTGTATTGTGGTACGGCAGCACAGCAACGCAACAGCAGATAACGTAATTATCGGGCACAATAACGTTACGGTACGTTATTATAGTCTGTCAACTCCGCGTAAAGTTTACTGTTTATCCAGCCGCGTCCGTGGGTATTATTGTTCGTTATCGGATCTCGCGCAGGAGCCCAACGAATTTAAATTACGTACGAAAAATGAAAAACAACAGCTCGTATTCCGAAATGCGTAAAAAATCACGATTATACGCTACAAAGTATGAAGTATCATATTTAACACTTGTGTGTGCGTTTAATCGTCGACGGAAAACGTGATACGACGATAACAATAATTGATTATGTTTAAATGGCATGCGCTGCAATGTACGCGTACACGACTTGAATTTTCACGCTCTAAAAGAAAAAAAAAAAATTCAAGGATTTTCTACATTGTATGAGAAGTATATATTATATTATGTGCGCGCGTGTAGATTGTAAGAGAAAAAAATCGCTCGTGACGATGGATAGAATGAAAAGTAAAAAGAATAAAAAAGAATAAAAAAAAAAAAAGGTTATAATATATTAGTAATGTTGTGTACGGTTATCGCGCACAAAGGTTCGGACGATATAATTAGCCATTACTATACAATATATTATTATTATTATTATTATTGTTACGCGTATATTTGCGTATATATGTTTATGATGTTATACGTCATTACGTCGGTATTTTTTTCAAAGCCGATTTCGTACGAACGCGTTGTTCAAATATTTATCAGCCACGTTGTGTGATGCACACACAACGCATTACTATATAATAATACGAGTATGTACCTACGAATGTAATTAGGGATATCAGGGACGTACGCAGAAAAAAGTTTTGGGGAATGTTTTTGAAAATCAGTTATTGAAAATTAGAACAATTTTTTTTAATAAACATACGACAAATTTATTATGAAAATTAACTATACTTACAATACGTTTTTTTTTTATAATATAAACATAGATATAAAAAAAATATCACAGACCAAAATCTAATTTTCGTGAAGTTTTAGCCGTACAAATTGAATAAGTAAATAACCATACAAAAAACCAAACATTTTGTGTGACGTTTGAACATCCAAAACACCACCCTGAGTACGTGCCTGAGGGATATGAATTGTAGACGCACTGAAAAAACCGATAAAAAAAAAAAAAACATTTCAAAACTTAACCGACTTGATTTGACGATCGTTAACAGTTACGGTCCGTATAAAGTATTTTTAAAAAAACGAAAATCGACGAAAATGTCAAATAACGTAAAATATTGAATTTTTCACGTGTGCGATTCGGATTTTGTATACTGACAACGTGCGTGCAAAAAAAAAAAATACATATTCGTTACGAGTTCACGACCTCGACTGTGAATCACATTCACGTTAGGTGTGTTTTTTAAATCGCACACGCATCATATACATATGTATATGTATGATATTCGATTGTCAGCGTTCGTTCGTCGGCCGGTTTTTCGCACAACGCCCAGTTGTCCGTCGCGGCGATTACACACGCGTACGCGTACTTCGCGGAATATCCTGTACACCATGTACGTTCGTATGCGTCAAGTCTATTGTCTGTCGCGATGACGCTTGTTCGACGGCACACCAAGTATGGGTGAGGGTGACACGTCGCCCAGCATGGTCGTCTGCAAAATAATCAATCGTTTAGGCGCGCGCACGCTCGCGCGCCGTTTGCGTTGACGCGATTTGTTTGTTTGTATTGTTTTGTTTTTTTTGGGCAATTTTTACACCTTCCGCCCGTTTTTAGTCGCACCTCCTGTTTTTGGGGATCGCGACGAAATCGTCCATTAATAACATTTAGGTCTGCAACACCGTATCGTGACGGAATACGCGCGTGATTAATTTCGTTTCGTCGTCCGGGGGTCTCCTATTGTTTCTCTCCCGTTTGTTTTTGTGATCCCCGAAACGACGGCTTGCAGCGTTTAACGTGCCGTTGAACTAATTTTTTCTCGTTGTTCGACTGTAATAAATAATAACACACACACACACTCGTCATCACACACGTTACGCATTTCAATTTCAAAATGATTTCACAATTTGTATTGTTTTCGTGAAAATCTCGTCACTAATTCAGTGTACTCGAGTCGGTTTTTGTCGAGGTCGTCACGCGTCAAAGGCAAATGTCTGTGTTACACGGAAGGAATGATCGGATATACGTTTTAAGACCACCGAAATTCGTTGTTTTTTTTTTTTTATGTACACTGTCCAATTACGAAATAATTAAAAAATTCGAATTCCTTTCCTTCCGCGGTCCTTTGAAGTAAATGTACACATTAATCGAAACGTTATGCGAGCGAGCGGAAAATGATTTGGACTATAATTATTATTGTTATTATTGTAATATAAACGAACGGTATATAGAAGCGTCTCGCGCGTGTGGCGTACAAATTGCGTCTCGACCGTTGCCAAACGAATCTCGTTCTGAAGTTCGTACGGTATCGTGCCAAAACATACAAACAAACAAAAAGAAAGAAAGATCCGAAGAAAAAAAAAAATTCTTTAATTTTTCGTCCTCCGAACCGTGTCTCCGATGTACTTAAGACGGTTTTCACGGACGAACCGACATCATCATTTATACGTCGCGAGGTCCCTCGGAGAAAACGAAAAAAAAAAAAAAATTAATAATAATACAACAACAAAAAGTGGTCAATTTTTTTCTCTATAGACACGTTTCGATGACGTGCAGCGTGTGATGCACGAGTACCGAATTCAATTATCGCATGTGTGTAGTAGAGTTCAAAGATTCGAACCGATTGCGAATGTCGCGGCCAGATAATACAAACGCACACTGTTATATGTTATATATTGTATTCTCGTTGTCAGCCGGCCGCGCAGTCTCTCCCCCGTCGTTCGACTTGTGATTATCGATTTGATAACTTTACGTCGTCGTAATTCTTCTTTCATCACGCGCACGTGTATGTACACACACACACATATATATATATATATACAGGGCGTATTTTTGTGTGTTATGGCACACACGTTGTGTAATGGCAAATTAATGTGTGTGCTGTTTCTCTGGAAGTTAAACGGTTATTATGACACAAAAGCATTAGAGCCCCTGTTATTTACGCATATGACCCCCCCCTATTAATACCGTGTTGTGTAATAGAAAAACAATAAAAAATAGCCCTTTGCATATATATATATATATATATATGTAATATTTCAACCGGAAATAGTTTCAGCGGTTTTTTTTTTTTACAAAATTATTTTTCATTCCGATCATCAACTCGCGTCGTTCTCACCGCGCACGATGTACACGCAATATTCGTATCGTATCGGCTATTGTTTTCCAATCGATTACATTCTCGTTAAACTGATTTGTCCGCTTTAACATTTCTACACGCGTCGGGTCTTCCGGTCGTTGTATACGCGATATTGTTGTGTGTGTATTCTCGAACACGCGACGATAAATATCATGTGAACGTAAAACGTCATAAAACGTTTTACGAATTCGCCCGTTCGTTTGTGTTTACGCGATTTTATTATTATTCACCGAACGTTTCGCGTCTAATCTCAATCGACGTTCGGCCTCCTCAAAAACTGAATGCCAAGTAGGGTCCGGGCGTATAAAAAGCTACACGTAAATAATAACTGGCAAAAAAAAAATCAAAAAAAAAAAAAAACGAACCGATCCACTCGACGATATAATAATATGGCGGTGTGTTATTTTAACTACGTTTCCTTTCTTTACATACGCGCGCGCGCGCGCGACAATGATAAATACGATCCGTGCGATTGTTCGACGGACAACGAGCACACCGACACACGACCGTGTTCGTGATCGTTACAACGCACACCGCACATTGCGTTGAATCGCATCGAAAACATTGTTGTAGTTAACGATGCCAAACATTTGCTTTCGCCCGACACGTGGGCCACATACTAGAGGTTTAGTGGTATTATTGTTATTATTATTATTTTGTGAACGTTGAAACCGCAGCACTTGGCCGGACGCCACGCGATATAATTAATTAAATGCTTGACCGAAAAACACATTTAACGGCGAGCGATAAACGAATATAACACGTATAATATATATTACGCTACGGGACGGAACGTTACGCCGACCCGTGCGACCGTCCGCGAGAAACCGTTTCCGCGGCACGGTGATGGCGGTTATGTCGAAGTCTTGAGGGTTGTGGGGCCGGACTCAAACTCAATGGTGAGCTGACGACCTCCCCCCCCCCACCGATCCGCCCTCTCGATCATGGAGTTCAACCTGCCCGTTATCTGCGTTAGATGTCTGTGGCTCAAATTAATTACCGACAATACGTAAATTTTAGATTTCCATCCACATCCAGTGGCGTGTTTGGGAGAGGAAGGGGGGGTGGTTATGGGGGAAATCGCTCCGGGCATCACGGGGCAGCAGTTTTTTAAGCAATTGTTTAATGTTTTATTTCACAGTTTGGTAAATAAATATATTATCAGGCACTAACACTCTGTATATACCCTATGATGAATTGTACGTTATTATTTTATAGTTATAAAAATAAACATTTTATAAACATTAACATAATATTGATTTGTATAATTTATTTATTATTGCTTTTACATAAAATATTAATATATGTCTTAGAAGGGAAAGGTTTTTTATGTCTCGGAAAATTGCTCTTAAAGCATTTTTTTTTTACATGCAGTAAGGAGGTTAGAGGAGGGGGGCAACGAAATTCTAAATACATCACTGTCCACATCCCCTTCCGTTAACACTTTGTGAGCAGGCCTGTATTCGAATCCTCCCCTCTTTCAAAAGTTTATGATAGGTATTTCATAATTTAAAACACGTATTAAGGTATCAAAAAATCGCCGGAATACACCCTACAGATTAAAAATCAAATAATTTTGTACAAACGAATATGAATGTACCTATTATTGTAGGTAACAAAAACGAATACAAAGTGACGAAAACTCCAGGATCCACCTATCGTATTTCCCCTCCACCCACCACAGATATTCGCCACTGTGACGCGGTCGCGCGAGTTACGGCTCGTACGGCTCGTACGGTTAGGTAAAAAGTAGGTAACGCGCGCGCGCGCGCACACTGTTATTAAACGACGGTCGTGTGCGGTGACGTTTTCCGTCCGTTGATTGTTATTTCGAACGCGGCGAAAATACGAACAATACAAAGAGGACGAACGTGCGTACAAATAAACGAGATCGTATTGTTACGCCGACACGCGCGTCGGGACAATCGAAACCGACCGATCTCCGATCGTTTACGAGAAAATCGAAAAACCCGTGGCCAGAATTGACGTCTCATTAAAAAAAAAAAAAAACACCGATTTCGATACGTGTTATCGGTTAAAACAACGCGTTGAGAGCCAAGTCGACCGAATAATAACGCGACGGCAATGATCGTTCTATGCTCGCGAGCGAATCGCCATAAAAATCACCGGAACACGCCTTGGACGTATATCGTTCAATACGTGTAAATGATCAACGTTTCCGTTTCGTTTGGTCCGCGATAAAAATAACGTCGTGTATATACGTTTACCGTATACGTTTTAACACGTCGTTGCAAATGCAAAACACGCGTCGGTATATAAATAATATATATTTCTTTCGTTTTTTGAACCGACCAGTCGGTGTGGTACGTTTACGATTTACTCTGTACCACATAAGCGGTTCCCGTTTCCATGACGAGCAGACACACTAATTTCGGCAGCCTAGTCGGTCTTCTCTAGACACACACCATTGTAATACAATATATCGTATATATTTAATTGTGACTACGATAACGCGCGATGACTACGTGAATTAATTTTGATAATAATAAAAATATTAAAGAACAATGGGTAGCGGAAATAACTGACAATAGAAGTCCATTTTTATTTTATACGTTACACTTTCATATCACCTACACACACGCGAGCGTGCGCTGCGCGCGCACACACACACATATATGTACACACGTAATTGACCTTTTATAATGTTAACGATTTTACAATTTCATTTCGGTTTATAAACAATACGGTTACGAGAACGTAATAAAATCGTGTTCGTAATTATTACGGTGGGAAATAATATATAATAAATAACATTAAAACGTGTTATGATTTCGATACAAATTCAACGAAAAAAAACGAATGATTAAAAAGCACAATAATTAGTTAATAGTGTTTTACTTTTTATCGATGGTCCGATAACAGCTATATATAATATACATGTAGTAGGTGTGATTCTAAATAACATCGTTTCCCCGATAAAAGTCATTACACTTAATCTTTTGTACAAACGTACGCGCGTAGTTTTCGGACGTTTTACAATTAATGTTCGCGTACACAATTGTAAACGAATACGTTTGACGCATGAGACTAAATAATAACATCTGTTGACAACGAGAATGAAATCCTGACGAATGCGCAAACGGAAGAAAAAACCTCTGGCTTCAGACGGGTCCAAATAATGTCGAACGCACCGACTGCGCTCGCGTGTAGAACGACGTGACTGTACGTCGTGTCGTTGTAGTTGTTTTCACGTTGGAAATACTCGACGGGAACGTCTAGAAAACAAACGTGAAACCGGTGTTGTCATAAAAATGGCACGGGACGAAAATAAGACGACGCAGGGACGAACGTATTGGATGTAAAAACCCGACGTCGTGAATGAATATGTGCACACGTTGTTTTCGCTCGGCGGAATGCGTTTGAAGTCTTCTCAAGGGACCGCCGGTTGAGAGGACTCCGTCCGCGCGCACCGGTATAGCACACATAACCGCGTCGTACACGAGCGTTTCCGTCGGTCCGAATACCAGAATCGAACTCCTCGTCCAAGCACGTTATCACGAAAATTCGTTTTTCGACCGATCAAAATCGTGTCGTGTGCATTTGAAATACGGGGAAACCCACGATGACGATGTCGTTCGTCCGGCACGCGAGCTAATTCAAGATGTGTGATTGTGTGATGAACGTCATTGTTATTGTTTCCGGTCGGAAATCTCGGCGCGTGTAACTCCGAAGAAACGTGTAGAAACGCGCTTAACCGAACGAGACGTAATCTTGTTCTTGTCGATTTTAATTTCATAAGCACGCGCTGCGATCCGCGGTGCCGCGCGACTTTGGCTTGCCGAACGCAAACTCATAAAACGTGTATTTGTATTTCACTCGTATAGCAACGTATTGTAATTTGGAAATGTGTTTCGAAGCGAGTTCGTGCACAATTCCCGCGCAGACGAACCGTTCGAGAATCAAACGGCTTAACCGCGGTAATGTGCACATGTACAGGTAGTTGGTAAATTCCAAAATCTGTATACGCGCGGAAAAACATGTTTTTTTTGTTTTTAATTGACCATAATTATAGGTACGAAAATTGAAAAGTATTTATAATAATTATTTAAAGCGTAGCAACAATATTTTGTTTTGTTATGCGTAAAAGTATGAAACGTTTTATCTAAATTGTTGTAAAAATATAAACAACCTTTAGAATCAACGCGTTAAATGTACAAATATTATTACACCGGTTTCTAATGTAGATTTTTTACTAGGATTGTAAGATGTACAAGTAAGATAAACGCGTAATAGGAGGACGTTATCGATTTAATTTCGTTTTCTGTCTATATCGAACTAGCGTTAGGTAAATATCTCGTTTTTGTTCATTTGTCGTCGATTCGCGTACAAGTATATTTTGGCGCGTTAAATACACATCAACCGTCCGAACATTGTTTTTTTTATTCCAATACAAACCTAATACTCTGTCGGTCGAACGACCCTGACGAAAAAAGTTTCACTTCGTCCGCGCGTACTCGTAACACGCACGAATTTTCGTTTTTTAATATAATTTTTTTCGTGTTCGTCCCCGGTCGGCGGTTTTTAAACAACGTACAGGCGAGCAGGTCCAAAACGCGTCTGAAATACGGTATCTGAAAATTTCACACGTGAACAACGATTTGAGCGTCGACGGCGTGCCGTGTAGTATGACGCCGTCGAACATTAGTTGGGTCCCCGTTTTCGTCGTCATTCGCATTATTAGACAACAATTTATTGGCGCGCTGCTCGTGTACGACGTGCGCGAACCGTCGGTCGCGGCAGGACGGCGGGTGGTCACAACGGATTTGTCGACGACCGTCGTCCCGGATGGATTTAGTAGGTCCGCGCGCGTTGCGATTACGTCGTCGTCAGATTCGTTCCCGCGGCGAAGACAATAAACGTTCAACGTAAAACGTCAATAACCGATGAAATCCTTAGACTCGTCCCGCCGTTGCGAAATTCGTTTTGACGCGCGCGACCCTGTATGCCATGATTAATTGTGTGCGACAAAAGCGTTTCATCGGTCCCGTACGAAATGTGTTCGCAGACGTAATGCCGACGGGGATGATGTCGAACAACCACCACGGTAACGGTCATCACAACAGTCATCAGTCACATCACAACAATCATCACGCGCAACAGCACCAGCACCACGTGACCGGCACTAACAACAACAACAACAACAACAGTGGTATCGTCGTCGTCGTGCCGACCGCGGGGACGACGACGACCGCGGTGCGGAAAAAGTCGCGGAAAGACGTGCCGCTGCCGTCGTCGCCCGGCCTGTTGGTCAGCTCGTCTTCCGGTTCTCCGGCCGGACAACAGGCCGGCGAGAGCGACGGCGGCCATTCGTCCGACGGTTGCGGCGACCGGAAGCGGAAGAAGGCGCGCACCACGTTCACCGGCCGGCAGATATTCGAGCTGGAGCGACAGTTCGAGCTGAAAAAGTACCTGTCGTCGTCGGAACGGTCCGAAATGGCCAAACTCTTGGGCGTCACCGAGACACAGGTAAGCGAAAAACATTTAGAAAAAAAAAACCCTCCCGTAAATTATCGTCATGGTTATTCGTACCGCCGCCCTCTATAAACGTGAGCGCGGAATCGCGTTGGACGTTATACTTCGGTATAGTACGCGCGCGCGCGGTTACCGGTCACGATACTCGCCCATAAATCTTCATTACCGCCGTCGCTCTCGTTGTTGTTATTATTATTATCATCAACCGCGTCGTTATTATCGCGTTATACACGCGCTCGCGCGCTTGTCGTGCCTGTTTGTGGGCGTCATCGAAAACCGTTTTGTCTCTCCGAAACGATAAATAAACAACACGTTGAAACGCCACCGACGACACGCCGACGACGCCTTCGCGGGATGGCGTACCACCCGACCGTTCGCAATTACCGTTGCTCGATTTCCGTATTGCAGAACGGCGAACACGTTCTTGCAATACCGGCGGGTGCGCACGTGTCGTAAGGCCGTCGGCGCTTGAATCTGGAACGGATCGGTAGAGGGATTGCAAAACGCGCGCGTTTCGAAAGACTAAAATGTCTAGTGGACTCGTTGTGGAGGGTCTCGTCGACCGACACTTTCGTACATTATATTTCATAACACGACCGTTAGTAATATTTTTTTTTTTATTAAACATATATATATATGTATATATATTTACTTTGGTAACATCAATAATATGTTTAAATATGTGTACGCAAATGATCACAGTCTTGCAAACCGTCTTTCAGACGCATAATCTTCATTTATCCTTTATCCCTTTATAGCCAACTCTAAACGTATTGGTCTGGCATAAAAAATAAAACGTTCAACGTAATAAATTCTTCTTCTTCGACGGTTGTTTTAAACTTCCTCCCTCCCCCAACATTCTGCGATTGTAATCGCATTCCCTCGTTAATTTCCGTTCCTCAAAATCGTCAACGCCTTCTGGTAACATCACGCGATCCAACAGATGACTTGTCTATGATCCGTGTTTAGTTTCTAATTATGTAGATTTTTCTTAGTTCTTCCTATTTTCAATCTAATTCTAATAATTGTTCTTTATTAATTGAAATATTCAGTTTTGCGATTTCGTCACATTAATTCGTATTTGTATGTCCCGCATTCTCTCTAATATGTCTAATAGGTCCGTTTAAATATTATTTTATTTTATCTCCAGACACGATAATTATATCCGAGTACTTATATTTAGCTCAAATTATTTTTTCTTCACGTTGCTCGTGATTAGTTTAGTGTTCAGTCATAATGTGTTTTTTGAAAATTGTCGAGCTTAAATGTAACATAATTATGTAAGCTTTTATAATAGTAATAATAATAATAATAATAAACCGACAAACGAATTGTGTTTGGGTTTATATTAAGTGTTGGCAATAAGATATTCTTTATATGCCGTTTGAAAAAAAGTTAAAATAAATTGAACGTTAAAAAATGACTAATTGCTTGGCTTGACGCCAATCAAATTTCTTCATTGCGTATATTGTGTGTGTGTGTGTTGGCATATTATTGTGTAACAGCACGCACGAGGTTTTTGATTAAGCGCAGACTATTTGTTATTTAGCCGAGATACGCTCGTAATCGTGAGCGTGTTTCGTCTCGTTGCGTTGTAGCAATTATGTTTTTCGCCGGAACACCGTATTGTTCGAGAAGTAAAAAAGAAATACGGGTAAACGATTATTCTCACGAGAATCCCTTATTGCGCAGGCATTTACAAATAAAGATAATTTTCAAAAGATACAACCTGATAATTTCAAAAACGATTGTTCGTTCTTCTGTGAGGATGTGCCATGTATTGCGTAATATTACTGTACAGTGAACGTATTGTTATTTTAAAGTGTGTATTTTCGAGGTAAAACGTTAAAATATGATATAAAAACGTCATTCGTCGTAACACCGGCGTTTGCGTATATCGATTTGTGTGTGTCGAAACGCAACTCGCGTTAAAGCACAAACTTTCAAAGGCATTAGTGAGGAATAAAGGGGTTTACTCGTTTGGCGAAAGATAATAAAGTTTGTCGGAAATCTATAGCGGGCGAACGAGGTGCGATGGGAAGAGAGAGGTTGAGAGGAGAGAGAGAGAGAGAGACGCGATGACGTGACGTAACACAATTGTGTGAGTTGTCCCAATTAAAAAGTCTTAATCAATATATCGCGCTCGGGCGGAAGGTCGGCCCGTTGCGGAGAGAAGAAGGAAATAAAGAAAAAACGTGAACGCACGTATTATATCCGGACTTAAGTCGACTCTTAAGCGTTCCCGCGGATGAACTCTTAGGTAACGACGTCGATTGTTTGCGTGAAACGACGTGAAATCGTACGGTGTGTACATGCGATGCCGGCAACGACCAAAAGTCCCGGGACGCGAAAACAAAGTACGTTTCATTACCGCGGAAAACGTCGAGTCGTCGGGAAAAGAATGAATTACAATAACGATGGTCGTCGTCCGCGCGACTGCGCGTCCATCGATTTCTCGTCGGGCGCCCGTGCGGTGCGACGATATCGCCAATTCCGGTCGTCCGCGTCGTCTCACTCACTCTCCGCCGTTCTCGTACGGACGCGACGTAACGACGTAACATCAATTGTTATCATACGGACGAGAACGCCATCACATCACATAACGACGTCGCGGCCGTCGCGTGTTGCGAGTCACGTGTTCTCCCGCACCGAAATCAACGCGTGTCGTCGCAACGGATAAAATCGGTCGTCTTGGTTATTAGTTCGCGTCTATTTCGAGCGTTCTCGCACGTCGTCGCCGCCGCCGATCCTCTTAAATCGGTTTCGGATATCACGTCCCCTCGCACAATATTTATATACCGCGGCGACGACGACGACGACGACGACGACGACCGCGTTTCGTGTCGTGTGTGTTTTGTGCGCGCGTCTCCCTCCAATAGTGTCCCCGCCGCGCCTTTTTTCCTTCTTCTTCCTAACCTAACACGTCTCGTCGCACGAATAAATACTCGTACGCCGTCGCGGCGTTCGGGCCAAAGCAAACACGACGGATTTATCTTTAGACCGTGTTCGCCGACCGTGTTTTCAGAACTCTCCGGAACAGAGTTTTTATACCGACGACGCGCGCCGTATACAGGGCCGGCGCGAGGGGTACGCGGGATAGGCACTTGCCTAGGACGGCATTTTAGGTACGAAATATGAGACGAAACATACATTCGCACATCTTAGGGAAAAGTCGCATTTTCAGTATATTTAGGAGGTGATACCTACTACGATTTTGAATAGCGCGAAATACGAAGTTACCATTAGTAATGATTTCACTTGAAGAAAATATATCCGACCGATCAGATATGGGGGAACTATTATTAGAGGTTTTCAAAATTAAAAGCCAATCAATTTACGTTATCATATTATTATTATTTATCGAAAATTGTACAATTGTATTTTAGTTATAAGTAAAAATGTTTGATGTGCCTAACACAATATTGAAATATTGTATTTTTAATGTGTACTATAAAATTTAAAAAAATAATTAGTATTGGTACTTAAAATGTTTTTTAAAAACTAGTATAGAAGGCGGCAAATTGCGTATTTACCTAGTCTCAAACTTTGTCTTGTGTCGTATATATTATAGTCCGCGAAAAAAAAAAAACTAGCCGAAATCGTCGGCCCACGCCCGTCACAACGTTCGTCGTTCATTCGTGTGCTTACCGATTTTTCCGTTCGATTTGTAAATCGAGTTTATCGTTATAAACTCGTCGTTTCACGTGCCGTCCTTTCTTCTACGTTGGCGGAACCAACCGTGTTTTTGGAACGAATATCGCCGTATGCCGTCGTAACGATTCACACCGTTTAGGTTCGCTGTAATAATTACGGACTACCATTCAAATGAATTTGACCAATAACAATTGGGCGCACGCACAAAGGTGTGCTGGCCAGCAGAGGGGAAAGAGAACAAAACAAAAAAAACTTATTACAACTATTATTCATCAACGGTGCTGTTTAAACTTATAATGATCGCGATGGGTATTTAGACGGTGTTGACGGTGCGGTGGACTATACGGTGACGGTGAAGTCGGGAGATTGTGTAGGCGAGAGGGTAGACGACGGTAACGGTGAACAAACCTAGACAAAGCCAAACCGAGTGCACTGTCACACGTACGGGTAAAGGTTACGGTACGGTACGGTTCACTCGGCGTGTCGGTCGAAGACACACGGTCTCCTATTTGTCACGCCAATGCGGAGCAGTGTCCGCCGCTATTACGTCCCGAACATATATGAACGCGAAGTAAACGAAATCGTCGTACTGCATTGCTTTAATATTCGTTATTGTTATCACGATGATGCGTGCGTACCAGGGACGGATTGGGTTCCCGGTGGGCCGCGACCTGTAGCTAAATTAGTGGAAATGACTGTATTGCATTCCGAAGAAGGTAAATGTAAAAACGAAATGTGCCTACAAATTACAATCGTACATTTACATTTTACAGCCGTCGCCTCTCACCGAATTGATAATAATAATTATATTATATATATATATATTAATTTTTTTAAAGGGCCGCCTTCATAATATTTTCCCGGGCCAAATTCATATCCCAATCCGTCATACGGATGATTCGCGGCGACGGGATCGCGTTTTGAAAGACAAACGGGGACGGCGCGCGTTTGTAATGTCCGCGCGCCGTTTGTCCATTAAAACGAAATTTAAATCGCGTCCAGACGACAACACGATTTTCGTCTCGAAACCGACCGCGCGGTCGTCGGCGTGACCTACATAACCGACCGAAAGTTAAATTCGTATTTAAGTACCGTGTCGTAAATGAACGTGTACGTTCGAGAACCGTCGGTCGCCTGTACTCCGTTCGGCTTGACGCGATCGTCGGACGAACTGCGTGATTCATATACGCGTGCGCAAAGCTGCCCGCAGAGGGGGGGGGCGGTGGCGAGAGGGGCCATGTCCTTCCCGCACCCGCTATTTCATTTGATATTTTTTTAAATTGGCGATATAATTCCTTTTAAATGTCAAATAATTTTCAGTGCTATTTTTTACGTGTGATAAAATAATCGATTATTATTTCTACTAATCCCGCCCGAAACAGTCATGGCAATAGATAACCATATCCGTGGAAACAGCTGTTGTAACATGTGTTAATTCGTACTTCCGACTCCATGATCTTTGATTTATAATTTTTAGTTTTTTTACTGAGAGTATATTTAAAAAAATTAGAATATACATTTTTTTGATGCCCCCCTGAAATATTTTTTGCGGGCAGCTTTGCGCGTGCGTTACGATTTCTTTCTTCTTTTGTGTTCGCGTTTTTACTACGACGTTCGTGTTACATATTGTCTTCCGACACGTTTGTCTCGTGTCTGTTTGTAAAATGTTTAATGGACAAAATTATTATTATGACGATAACGAATTTCGACAACGTCTTTCTTAACACCAACGTTCGAATTCGAGTTTTGCGGGGCGGACCACCGGCGTGATATCATCACGTGATTTTTCAAAACATACCGACGAGCGAAAAAGCCGTCTGTTTCCCAACCGCCTTAAAAACACGTCGAATAATTTTCTCGAAAGACACGTCAATTATTTTCTCGTTTTCGTGATTTATAACCAGCGTGTTAAAATAAATACATAAATCCCCGCACACAAACATGTGGCGACTAATGAGTCGTTTGACTGTAGGATGTGAATGGATGTTGTCGCGCAAAAACGCGTATTTTTAGACGTCGATTTCACACTAATTTGTCGTCATTTCTCGTCTGGAAGAAACAAGCGTGTAAAAACCGTAACGTCTTTCGATCGGGTTCCACTTGTTGAACTTACGCGCGTGACGGCAGCCGACGAAATCCGCGCACAACGAACTCTCGCGTAATCAATCGCGTATATCGTATAACACGGCACATCAACGAAAACAAGTCTTGTTGGAGATCACACGCCACGGAAACGGTGGCGGCTATTATCACATATACTTCAAGCGTTATCAACACCCAGGGCCCCCACCAAGGGGGGTGGAATCAATGAGTACTATTGTCCCGGGACCCGGGCTCTCTGGGGCCCAGGGAAAAAACATAATATATACGATTATTATTATGTAATTATATTTTAAATTATTATTTAACGTACATATTATTAATTTAAATTAGAAATATAAAATGAGTCGTAACACCCCAGTAACCATATCTTTATACAATGTTGGTATATAAATAATTTGATTTCTTACTACATAAATTTGTGTAACAATCTATGTGTATATTATTTTTATTTCATAAAATCGGGCCACTTATAGCGTCGGTAGGCGGATGAGGCGCGTGGAAGTTAGAAAATAATAATAATTTTTTTTTTTTATTATTCATAAATACTTTATAAAAAAATGTTGATTTTTATATTAAATTGCAGTAAATTAGTGTATTCGTGTTTCAAACTTATGTTAGGCAATACCTATAGAATGGGGTAGGTGGGTGGTAGATTCCGCGTAATCAACGTAAATGATTACGAAAAAAGCTATTGCTCATTGACTCGTTAGTGAAAAATATTGTTTAAAATGTAGAAAATACAACTCGGAAGAAAACAAAAGCTATAAAGGATTTAAAAAACGATACATATTTGATTGGTTGGTATGTATTAGCGTTGGTTTTATATTTATAAGTATTTAGGCAATAAAGTAAATAATGGAAACATATTGGCCGTCAGATATAGTTTTGCAAAGAAAATTTTTCATATAGGTATGGCCGATTGTAAAAAAATCAACGATAGTCCGGACCTGGTTAGGGGTGGCTGGTCCCCTGGAACCGGCAGCGACACCAGTTTTTTCTAGGATAGCTGCCACTGCGCGGATGAATGAATCCGGTGCTCGAATCGACACTATGGATTTAAAACGGTATTGATCTGGTCACGCACCGGGCCACGTCGCGTAATTCTGTCTACGAAACGAACATTACGTGCGCGTGGTTAATGTTCTTACGTTGCGTTACCGGCCGCCGAATGTAGCTAATTATGATTTTTCGTCCGTTCGGCGCAGTCAGCGGAACGAAACTAATTTTCGTTGTTTTTTACTATTACACAGTTTACGTCGTTCAAATACCGCGGAGCGATTTAAATAATTTTCGACACCGTCGCGTAATCGTTTATGGGGGGAGGAGAAAAAAAACAGATTTCCCGTCACTTTTAATTAACGTGTATATATATTTTTATTTTCGGTCAATTAAAACCGCGGCCGACTATAACTGTATAAAAACTATACGGACGTATAACCGGCGGATATAATACCGGTTCGCGTTCGGATGAAAAACAGAAAAGTAATAATAATAAATATCTGATGCAGTGTCGAAACATCGTTTGGAAAGTACGCAGGAGCTCATCGGACGCGCACATATTTATATATAACGCAAGCCGAGAGATATTATTATTATTATGCGCGCGCGTAATTGAATTCAACGCTTGTATTTGTAGCTATATATACATGTATATTATCATATTCGTTTTTGTCGTCTTTCCGCTCGTTTTTTAATATATTTATATATATATATATATGTATATAATACAAATATATTATGTGTCGTACGAGACGGACGTTTTTTTTCCTAGGTTTTTTTTTTTAAATTTTTATTCGAAACATGTGTTCTTTATTTATTTAATTTTCATTATTTCGTCGACGTAATCAATTTATCTCTCTCTCTCTCTCTCTCTCTCTCTCTTTATATATCATTCTTTATATATCATTCTCTCTCTGCAGGGCGATTACGATTTATTGTTATTTTTGGCACGTTTACCCGGAGCGCGCGAAACAACGAGTAAACATTTTCGGGTTCGGAAACACCAACGCACACACACGTACCTGTTTCCAAACCCTTTCTGTTAACGAATTATATTTCTCCGTCCCACGCTGTGTGTACAACCGTTACGTACTATAATTTTTGTTAAAGAGATAAATTCTTTCCGAACTTTTTTCCCTTACGACGTACGTATATGTGTTTATAGAACGGCGACATTCGTTGTTTATATGGTACATACATTGCATGTTATTAACCGCTACGTGGTTTTAGAAGTTTTTCTTTTCAAAAATCGTATGGTAAAAAGCGAAAAAATACGTCGAAAAATTGTTTGTAATGTTCGAAATTCGTGAACTCAAAATACGAAAAAAACGATATTTTTGTTATTCATCTGTTATTTTATTATTTGTTTATTCTTTCCTATATTTATGATTTTGTTTTTTCAATTATGAATTAAAAATTATGATCAAAGGAATGATAGATATAGAAATACTCGAAAATTGTTTTCATTCTTCGGCACTTCATTATTAAGTTTAGCACGCTCGTGTGTTTACACATTATATAATATGCGCATATATACTTGTATAATTTGATTAAAGTTTGTACACTGACGTTTACCTCTTAAGTCCGCTACTGATGTGTATATATTTATATATATTCTAATTTCTGTGTTTTGGGCGTGCATAAAAGTTATTTCTCAATGAACTCGAGACGGTTTTTGAAGAGGACTTCGATGACGTGCAATAGGCATATATATCGCGCACTTATATATTCCGACAAGATTCTTATAATAATAATAGTACATGTATGAATGTAATTTCCGACAAATTATAATTTATATCGATAAGGTACGCGTAATATGAAATACATGGTGTTCGGCTCCGATAAAGTGTAATATTAAAACGGCGAATGATCATAATATTATGTTGCAAGTTTCAAAACATCTGATTTAAACGCTATGTCATTAGTAACTAACAATAAACATGTAATTCAATTTTACGCGCGACGCATTAAATATGATTATAAATATTTTATTATATTTTTTCTACGTATTTGTTTATTTTTATTCGTATGATGAACAATGTACCCGTTGGCACCGTTTATTGCATACACAAATATCATTTAGTCTAATTTTATTTCGAATATTAAATAATGCAATTCCGTATGAATGTTATTTATAATTTTGACGACTTTTGTCGTCGTGTTAACATTTATATATATCACGTAAATCGTCTACTTTTTAGAAAATTACAATATGTATTGTGCACATTATTTTATCTGTGTACTCGTATATATATATTATATATGCACGTGTGATGTTAAGAAAAGTGTTTAATTTTGTCGGAGTTTACACCGTTTTTCTGCGTGCAAACGAAGTAAAATATGATTTAGGTATCGGTTAGCGAAATTATTCATAGTAGGTATAGCAATCGTACTGTTATTATTTCCTCGATGTTAGTCATATGTTTTTATATATATATATAGTAAACACGAGGCATTGACGGTCTAAAAATTGTTTAGTCAAATTTGTTATAAATTCAAAAAAAAACAACAAAAAACCTATCGAAAATCAGTTAATTCGTATGGCGTTGTTTATACAGTTCAGTTTGATGACATAAACACAAACAATAGTGTTGAAAACTATACAAGACATTATTTCGTATGTCTTTCTTCTTTTTTTTTTCTTTATTTGGATCAAATCGTTCCGCCGCCGGGTCGATAAAATGATTACAGGCTGGAATTGTTGAACGTGATCGTCTCTAGGGCGGCGTGTAAACTCGTCGAAACCTCCGCCGGACAGAGCGTACCGCGTGCTGAGCGACGGATATCGTGCGACATTTATAAATACACGAAAACCGAACCGAACCGGCGAGGGCGGCGACAGGGAGAAAAACGTGTCCAACGCACACGGCCGCCGCCGGACGACGCGTGTTTAACGAATAGTCGTTCGCGTCATCCGACGGCGGCCGTCCGCTTTTAAATTAAAAATAACGTCGCGCGCGTCCCCCGCAGAGCGTTTTTTCCCCTTCTTTTCTTTTCGCGTAGCAATTATATACGTATATTATTATAATCTCTCCGCGTGTCTATTAGGCGTCGGCGCGTGTAAAAAAAAAAAAAAAAAAAAAAGGAAAGGAAAGACGGTTTCTTTGTCATCGCCCGAATATTATAAAACGAAAAGCGATTTTTTTATTATTTTCGTCTTCGTACGGGGTCGAAATACGCGTAATTGTGTAGAGGTGTACATAAAAAAAAAAAATATATATATATATATATTGTTAGTATCGCGCGGCGAGCACGGTGTTGGGGCGGAAAATAATCCGTTCTCGGCGGAAAAATAACGGGGGCGTATCGTATTTTTTTGCTATCGATTTTTTTTTTTTAACAACAATAAGGAAAGAAATGAAAACGCATCTTATCGCTCCACGGCGTTTCGCCGATATAAGTGTCGCGTTACGATGTCGTCGAGCACGATTCGAACGAGCAACTTATTTGTGTGTAATTTAACTTGTGCTCTCAATTCATTCGAAATATAACGCGGTTTTCCTTTTCGCGCTGATTGTGGTTTTTTGTTTTTTGTTTTTTTTTGTCCAGTTTTTACGACAAACGTATTTCACAACGTGCTTAACCAGTTAATAAACAAAAACATACAAACACGAGGACGATAATCATTTATTTTTGCGGTTTTTCGCTTTTTATAGGCCACGGCGCATTAACAATTACGTATAACGCAAACACATTTCTTTTTTGTAAGAAGATGCATTAACAACAGAATGTATTGATCATTCCAATTATTTCGAACTGTTTCGACGACCACACGCATAAATTGATTCGCGAGTAATAATATCGTTCAGATTGTTTACTATACAATAAGTGTATATTACGGATAATAAAAACAAACGCTATAAATACAATCGAAATCCGCAACAGATAAAAACATAATCGGTCGAATGATAATGTTCGATTTCGCAATAGGCCAATAGAATATTTTCGTTTTAACACACATTATATTGTAATGATATATGTATACATGCGCGGTTCGCACATGAAAACAATGCCGTCTACGTTCGTAAATTACGAAACGTTTTATTATTATTCGATGACGTTATACACGAAAAGAAAATTCCGTCAGTTCTTATAATCTCGAAATGTGAATACGCAATCGTACAATACATATACCGTTAGTATGTATAATCATATTATGTAATTAAATTTTATATTAATTATCCTATTGAAAATCAACCGTTACATAAAGTTATATATATATCATCAAATTTCTTTATTCGTATTGGTTTTCGTCGATTTTTACTCGGAGCGTGATTTTTTTTTTGGTACGTGAAAAACGTACTTTTTTCGACCGTTTAATAGCGCTCGAAGATAAATATTCTTATAACATATATATATATGTATAGTTCGGTTCGGTTCGGCTGAACCAATAATGTAATTGCTTTTAATTGCGCGGACGGCTGTTTCGCGCGACAATGGAAAACTTTTTAATTGGCGTATTTCCAAACGAAAGTGACGACGACGACGACGACTCGGTTTACGAATTGATTTATATACTCTCGTTAAATTACAGACCTGCGCCGTTTGTACCATACCGCAAAGTTATTTCGTCGAAATCTTCTCCTCCGGAAACTATTATACGCGTACGATGAATATACGTTTAACGCGCGATTTCCGACTGCGGCGAAACGTCTTTGGACAAAAACCGTAAAACTAACGACCGACGAGACGAAATACTTGAAGGCTATCGTAAGTCGTGCGCGCGCGCGCGCGATATATATATACTCGAGTGATATGTATTTTAATTCCAAACGAACGTTGCGCGCGCAACAGTTGATATGGCGTCGAAAACCTAAATGCCCAAAATAATTATGAAGAACAATCGAGGCAGGTTTTCGGTCCCCGTTTACCGGTCACGTCGTCAGAATGTGCGCGTGCTGGACCAAATCGTATTATAGCACGTCCGGGGTCGTCTGTGCGCAAGGCTTTCGGACGTCAAACGCACAAATGGCGTGCCATTAAATTATGTCCGTCGGTCCTTCGGTCCGCGCCGTACGCGTACACGAAACGATTACGGCAATCGCCGGACGATACCGAAGGAGCATGATTGCTGCAAACGCGCGTACCGATGCGATTTTCGCGATCGTCTCAACCGTAACGACGTGACTTCCGAATCGAGAACGACGCGTTTGATTCCAATGCGCGGGGACCAAACGGCGTCCGAAGGAAATCGGTCGTCCGTATTATCTCGTCGCCGAACCACTTACAGCTGTTGGCGTGCGCGTCGTTCGGACGTTGGACAATTGCCAGAGGCGGCGGATGTTTAACCGTTCCCTCGTTCCCCGCGTACAGAACGACCGTATTATAATTTTCCGGTCGTGCGATGCTCCGCGCGCGATACGCGACCCGACGGCTACGACCGGCTAGAACGGCCAGGGAAGTCTTTGTCGCACGGTGGGGTTAGGTTAGGCGGGAGTGGGGTCGGGGTCCCGCATGTGTTGTTGTTCGCGCCGGCATCGCCGGGTCCTACCGCTCGCGACCGGCTCCGTCGTCCGTGGATGTATCACGACGTCATATTCCGTATGACATATTTTTTATTGTTTACGAAACGTGGGGCACGACAACGTCGCGCCGGTAATTTTATTTTTTTTTTGTTAATTATTCCGCGATGAGCTTCCCGGGAGGGGGAATACGGGACGCCCGCATCGTCCCGACCGTTTAAACGCTCGTACGTCACAACCCGTTTTTTATTTTGTTCATTTTCCACCTGCAGTCTCGGTCGGATCGGACCGATTGCGTGTCTAAAAATCCTCAGCGACTATACCCCCCCCTACTAAAATTACGCTTTGCTGATCAATTATTAAACGCGTGTACGATTAAATATAAGAACGATTTCCGCGGACCGCATTTCGGCTGTACGTTATCGTGAAGTTTGTTAAAAATTTAAACGTTTGAACAAAAAATACTTTAACGCGTGACGTGGAGAAAAAAATCCTCTTTTCGGTATTCGAAAACACCGTTTTTTCGCGGTCATTTGTAGTCAATCGTCGTCGCCGTATACAATGCAATTGGCGAAAATATTCGTTTCTCCATTTAATATGGATCAACGTAGAGAAATTCGAAATCGCTTGACATCTATTTTTTTGAAAAATATTTTGCGTTCTCGCTCGTCCTCCACAAGGCACGTCGGGTTATTGTAAACAAAAACAAAAATCGTATTATCTTTCGTACGCGTTTCGATGATTATTTGCTGGTTTTTTTTTTTTTTAATTACGTTTTAAAAGCGTATATAGGCATATTTTTTCGGAACGTTTCGTTTGTCGACCGCCCGGCGAAATGACGAACGTAAATAATTAAAACTCGTTGAACGCGAGCGAGCGGTGTGTGTGCACATCAAAGGACATCTCGAACGCGATTTGTTAACTCGCCGATATAATGTGTACCCTTCATACACAACAATATATAAATATATTATAATCACGTTGTGCGGTTAGGCACATGCGTGTACAGTGTAAACGAGATAAATCGCGTTGGTAATCGTATATAAAGGGTGTCTCAAAATTTATGCAAGATTTGAATTTGCCGCCATTTGTGGTCAAGTGTTGGCAACCAAAAAAAAAAAAAGGAAAAGCAGTTTGACAGATGACAGTTTAGGGTTAGTATAAATGGACTACTGCACGAGAGAACAACGCGTTTTCATTGTTAAATAATATTTCAAAAACAATGAAAGTTTGGCGGTCAGAGTTCGCAAATTTCGTACGAAATATGGTCGGAATATTGACATAAGTTGGTCAACTGTGAAGAGAGTAATTGAAAAATTCAGGGAGACGGGATCAATTGGTAAAGTCAAACGCACTGGCTGTCCAATAACAAGACATATCAAAAGTTAATATCGAAGCAGTGCGTGAGAGTGTTGGTGAGTCCAAGTACATCAATTCGGCGTCGTGAACAAGAATTGCTAATTTCAAGAACCTCACTACAGCGTATACTCACTGGGTCTCCATGTTTACAAAGTTCAATTGACACAAGAACTGAAACCTAAATAACCTAATAACCATGGACGGCGAAGAGTGTTCGTTGAGATTCAACGCTGCATAAACGAAATTCAGCCATATTCATGTAAAATAGTCAAGACAATTTTTGACGAAGAGTATGTATGTGCCAGCAAAGCCGTGGAGGCAATTTGCCCGATTTGCTATTCCATACTTAACCCTATGCTATTTACTTAATGATTTAATAGACTTTGGGACTCTCTCTCTCTCTATTATATATATATATATATATAATATATATATGCATAATGATATGAACCTCGTTATGTGTACGCGAAAACGGTTATAATCATGTAACGATATAACAATAAATATATTGTCGCGATCTATAAAAATCCGAACGGTTTGCGTATGTTTTGAAAGTACGTGGCGCGAGTTCAAGCGCGATCGGCGAATAATAATCGTTAATAATATTATAGTAATTTGTATACGATATTATGTAATCGCTTTCGGGGGAAATCTATTCCGTGATTATAACAAGTCGTGTTGAAATTCCCGTTCGGAAACGTCAGACCACAACGCCGCAAAGCGTTTGTCCGCGTCAACCGAAAACCGTATAATAACGTCTCTCGTATGGATCGTATAAACGATTACAAAACACCAATTCCGGGGGACATTTCGATACCGGTTTTGAGGTTGTGACTTCGGTGGGCTGCGCGAAGTCGGCCCACGTTCCCTACGGTTCGCCCGCGAAATATTAATGTCGGTTCGGGCGGGCTTGACTTGACGATCGATGACAGTTTTTGAGCCGCGAAACGAAACCGCGGCATATTCTCCTACCGGTCTCGTTTTTTCTTGCGTCCGGTTCACGGGGTTTTTTGTTGGCAACGTCGCATTAAAACCGATGATGATGGTCGATCTCACGGCGTGTTCGCGCCGACCAGACACTTTTCGCTCGGTACGATATTGTCATCGTTTCCGGAAATGTCAATAATAATCACACGCGCTCCCCCTTCCCTTCCCCCTCCCACCCCAACCCGCCGTTGTGTTCGCGGCGCGCCTCCGAGACCGTTTAAAGCGTATGTGTCGCGAACGGCTTCAATTGATTCAACCCTTCGGCCGTTTGCACGCCGCGCGACCGGTCCCGGACGGACGACCGTGCCCCGTTATATTTTTATTTTTTATTTTTTATTCTTCCCGTTATATATTATATGCGCATATACGTCCTCCACGCGACGGTCGTTTCGTGAATATATGTCGCCCGTCGCCGGTGCCTTCTCCGCGGGTTTAACGACACTGTCCACAAACTCCGTCTCCGGCCAATTCAATTATAATCGATTAGTTGAACGACGCTCGCGATCGGCACTGAACGAAACGCATTATCGTGTTGACAACAATGATATACGTATATATGTATATGTAAACGATATTATCGGTGTGAAAATCTCGGAGTTCGCGATCGATCGCGTTTCGGTCCTCTCGATATCTCACAGTCGATTTTCAGTGTTCCGATCGACGGGTTGAACCGTGTTAAACGAAGGGGAAAAAGACATCCATGAAAAATTTCGCGACTTGATTTATCGCTTTATCCCCGAAGTTGCATGACGTTTGACGACTCGATCGTATTATTCGTTCTTTTTCTCGCGACGTGACTGTAGACTAATTTTCCGGTCAACGTTATATTAAGGCAGGCTAATAGCTGTTTGTCGTATAAAACAAAAACAATCGAACACGTTTCTATATATGTATACTCGTTATATTATTATATTTAAATATAACATTTTAACGTCAACGTTTGATGAAAAAAAAAATCGATCGTACGAATAACTGAACAAATGCGTGTAACTCGCGTATTTTATAAATAAATAAATATGTGTATACGAGGAATTTCCACGAAATTTTTTACAAACATTTCAAGCTACTTATGTATAATGTGTACTTACATATTTGTTTTAATTATCTGTGACAATATATATATATACCTGTTGTATGAGTGTTCTCGATTCATTAAGCAACACGAATTAGTAATATAATAATTAATTATGCCGTTCGTACGTCTATCGTTAATCGTTGAAAAATATACTCCTTGTAGTAATAACATTGTTTTTGTATTTTGACAAGCTTATTAACTTTCAACTTATAAAGTAATTTTTTTATTATTATTATGACGTGTTAAAATCAAAATAATTCTAAACAATGTTATTTATTGATGAAGTCGATTTAGCGACGATACAGGTAACATCAAATGGCAAATTAATATAACTAAGATGCAAGAGAACGTCTTTATTCGTTTTTCATGCTATTTCTATTGCCAGTTATAAACATTTTAACTTAATTTATATTTTTTATATTACCGCGACTTAACGGGTTAAAGAAATCAGTTGACCTTCCTGTATTTGCACTTATTGTTTGTATATAAACCGTTTAAGAATCATATTATATATTTTTCTATACGAGATTAAAAGAAATATATATATATTTATATGTGTGTATACTCGTATATTATTATCTCGTCCGCGGAACTCTGAGAATAATATTCGTTTGTGTTTCTTTCCCCTTCTGCCGCACCAGACTGCAGCGCAGTACTGTTTTTTGTTATATTTTATCGTTTTTCTGTTCGTATTATGATTTATACGGTCACGTAGACGTTATTATACGCGGCTATCGGTTTTTGACGATTGCAACAGAGTGGGCGTGTACTGACTATACATATAAATATTATATTATTATCGCGACGAATTTTCGACGCGAACATACTCGTAATAATATATATATATATTATCGATACTTAAAATATATATTGCGCTGCATAAAACGCGTACTACAGAACTCGGTGTGTGAAAAATATACGTACCGATAATAATGAATTTGTCGTATTTTATTATTGAAACAGACGTTCGCACAAGGGTGAACGCTATTTATTACGTTATTATTTGGCCGAAGTATTCTCGCCGCGGGTACGTAATATTGTCGAGTCGGAAATGTTCGTTATCTCGTACTGCAGCGCAAACATTTAAACAGTTTGACCGTCCGCAGCGAGTTTCGTGGTTAGTTTCTTTTTTTTTTTTGTGGAAAAAAAATTATTTTATTTACGACCGAGTAAAACCGACGGAAACCTACGAATTCGTAACTCCTATTTCCGTAAAGTTTATCAAACCGTTTTGGAACCGTTTCAAAACCAAAAAAATGAAATAATTAAACTTACAAGACGTTTATTAATCATAAAACCGATTTAAATGGTTCTTTTCACGCCGTAACGCGCGCATTTATCTCTGGTAAAATATTAAATCATCGATATCGACACTTATACAATATTATAGTATATTAAACGCGCATTCGTCCAATTTTTTCCCCTCACAGAAATCCGTTCGATGTTCGTAACCGTAATATAATATAGCTATCGGCACCAATGACGAATCACGTGTATATACATATATAACATTTACTAGCCGCGAGTGTGTACCCTAGTCGGCTGTGTCATCTGGAGATTAAATAACGACGATTTGTGTACATTTATTGGACATACAGTTAGTTATTATGAGTCATTTATTGATATTGCGGATCGAAACGCATGGCGAGAAATCGATTGTTTTCAAGTGTCACACCGCGTTCTCGGGACAATTGTATAACAGATCTTTTACGCGCGAAATCCGGTATCAGTTTTAATTGTTGTGAAACGTTGTACGTTTTTCGCGGTTCGATATTCGCATATCGTAAGAACGCACTCGTCGTAAAACGACGACGTACATTAAAATATAAAAACGTTTATCGACTTGATTTACATATCGCGTCAGATATTATATATATATATATAACACGCGATTAGTATTGTTATCGAGATTTTCGAGACGGCAGGTATATGCGATATTTAATACACACACACACACACAGGTGGTACGTGTTTATCGGACGACGATATTTGTTCTCTCGTCGTTAATATGTATATATTATTATGTACGACGTGTACATCATAGAATATCGGTGTAAATCATTCGTCTCTGGGGCTGTGCGTATTGTAATTTATATATTATGTGTTTTCGTATCGTCGACGTGCGGCCGCGGCGGCTGTGAGGCGATACGACAAATTGCCAACGTCGGCGAACAGAAGAGAAAAAACAAAACGAGAGAAAATAATACGTCAAATCGACGATTTATCACACGCGCGCGCACACGACGTCATATTACACGCGGCCGCGTAAACGTTCTCTCCCCTCGACTGTACGCGCGCGCACGACGTTTATACTCCTTCTATTTGTACCATCATACACGCGCGCGTAACTACGACGAAACAACGATTAACCGTTAAAAAAAACAAAAAAAACCCGCGTAAAAAAACGATACGTTACGTACGTTAACCGGTGTATAAGCGCGTGCTTGCGGCCAGACTTGCGTTATTGCATTCGTGTGCGCGGATAGAGTACTCGTAAAAAGAAAAATTAACTCGTCTGAGCGGGCGCGAGGAGGATGGTAACAAGAAATCGATTATTTCGAGTTTGTTTTTATTCTCGCCGCGTTCACAACGACGACGTATACTTTTTCGATTTTTAAAGCTGCGTATTCACATTCGATTCGTCCGCGATCCGTTACACATTCCGTCTCGTGTTCGTTCGTGTATACTTATAGCGCGGCACTTCGTTTTGATCACTTGGCAGAACGGAGAAACGTCCGAAATTCGCCCATTTCCAAAATTGTTAAAAAAACATGCACAGTCCGTGGCGATATCAAGTGTTTTGCTGAAAACATATGATGTATGTTGACGTTACAATGATGAGGAATTTACATTTTGTTTTTTATTCTCTTTTACGGTCAGGAATTTTCCACAATCTGTCCCTCAAATTACTCTTCTACGTTACGCTGTTAACACGCATCCATACATACATATATATACATGTATATATATATATGTTTGTACTCATCGTTTGATTGATATAGTAACAAGCGAAACGCGATAATTAATATCGAGTATAGCGAAACCGCGACGCACAAAATACTATTGTGTACGATGTGTTGGATGACGAAGAATGCGCCTTATCGGTTGAACGGGAGGAAAAAAAAGAATGGTGTTTAACTCGTAGGTGGCAATACATCGGCAAATCGTTTGCCCACGTGTCGGGTGAACGCCAAACGCGTTACACGCGAGATTCGTAAAAACGATAAAAAAACGGGGGGGAAAAAACAACTTAATAATATACATAAATGGAAACGTTTTTGTTGTCGGAATACGTGTGTGTGTGTGTGTGTGTGTGTGTGTGTGTGAGAAAAATCGACAATATGGCGATTCGCGCACACCTAAGACGCGCGCAGTAATAACGGAATCGGCGTTCCGCGGTGGCCGATACGTCCTCGACGAACTATTACGTTTTTATAATCGTGTTCGATCTACCGAAACAATCGACTCGTGTAACATAATTTTACAACGCGGTCGACGAAATTCAATCGGAAATCACATGAACACAAAAACGATTTGATTTGCGCGTATATACGTATTAAAAACGTCGATTCTGGTATTTCGGACAGGTTTGTTTTTTGCCGTGCGCCAATAAATAAAATCTAGCTACATTCGAAATCAAATAAATACGTCGTAATAAAACCGTATTAGTGTAATAATTACAGTATCGCGCGGTCCGTTTTTATAGTTTGCAATCGGGTTCGGCATTACGCGAATAACATGTAAAAACGTTATACGAGCACCTGTAGTACGCGTTTGAAAACCATTGAAAATGTGCTTTGAATTTCTTTTATACCATAAAAAATAAATATGAAAATCGTTATTCGTTCAGTTGATTCAGAATAATGTGCTGTAGTAATTATGCGTATTGTAGTTTTATTAAAGTTGCGTGTGCTGTCTTTTCCCGTCCCGTCGGTCAATAGTTTTTCTAGTTATTATTCGGAGAAATTAAAGAATAGAGAACACATATTTATAAACGTCGTAGTGCGCGTTATAGTTGTATGTCTTACGTTTGTGAAACGAAATATTCAATTACTGTTATATCGTCGCACTAGGCTATACCATATACTTTGGGATGGGAAATAATTAATGTGTGCGAACGCTATAAATTCCGAATATCCCGTTGGCCGTCCATACACATTTTTAGGTCTAAGACCGCGTTATGTACGTGCAATAAAATCTAAAGAAGAAAGGCGCTGCGGTCCGTTATATACGTATTTTCGTGATTTATATATATATATGCCCTTTATTATGTAATCGAGTCATTAAAACGAATGTTTCGTAAACGAGAAGTCTAACTTGTTGTTGTAGCGACGACGTGGCGTATATTATTTTAAAAACGCGTGTGTCGCCGAATGTTTGTAACATCGAGAATAAATTAAGACGTGTTCAAAACGAAAATAAAATCGTTCACGACGGGAGAGGAGCGCGCGGCACGTATTGTATTATGTCGCATATTTAATATGTAGTCTGTCGAGAGTCGTGTAGTTTCCCGTCGCTTGTGTTAGGCTGTGTTTATGTATGGACGAGAGATTTTTGTTGTAAAACGGTCGTCGGACAATAAACGCCGAACGAAAACTACTGTAAACATCCTCTTTTCGCGTCGTCAGCCGGCCGACAAACACGACGTAATAACGATAACAACGTTCAATGGCGGTCAAATGATTTAGTCATTGGGGGGGGAGGATGAGCCTGATTTTTCAACTTAAACTTTGATCATTGAAAACATAAATCATAATTTAAGGATACAAGTTCACTTTATTTAATAATTTTATTTATTAATAAACATTTTATTTTATGTGTTTATAAAAAATATATTTTTATCTGTGGCAAGGGCGAACGCAAGGCCTTTTTTTATTATTAAAAAATAGGTAATTAACGGCATACTGTTAAAACTAATACAAATCGTAACAAAATGGTCATGGGGGGCATATACCCCTTCACCTCCCCCCTCTCTTTCGTCGTTTGACCGCCACTGACAACAGTGTACACACGACGGGTTTGTGAAAATCAATCGGTCAAAAAAACCAAAATCAAAATCAATATTCCGCGTATCGTATGATAATTATTGTCATCACACAATACGCTGCGCGTAATTATATAATACAAACACGAGCGTAAATACAAACGCGCGCGCGCGTGAGTTATGTCGTCGTACACACGCGTATGGAAAAATTTTTTTAAAAAACCGGCTCGCGTATATCATAAGGGTTATGTTATTTATCGTATATATATATATATAACGCGCGCGACGGGTCGATATAGAAAATTAACGTTCATTGAACACGTGAATCGCGTTTATTATTATTTTCCGTCCCTCCTCCCGCCATTCCTGACCGTAATCGTCGTCACGCGACCCGCGCGTCTCCACTCCTAATAATTATTAAACTGCACCCTCGCCGTGTTTACAGTACACGCACTCACACACACACGCACACACACACACACACACACACACACACACACACCATTGCACCATCTGCGGACACCAAAGTCAAGTGGTCCGTAATTAATACACGGCCCCGTTTGAAATTACGTCCGCGAGTAAAAACGTGGAAACGAATCGCGCGCGTTACCCACGTGCACGACAATATCGTCGCACGTATTACAATAATAATGGATCGAGCCGGTCGGTGTCGGCCGCGTAGTCGTCATGGTCAACAATGGGTTCTGCCATTATACACGAAAATAAAAACGTCGTGGCGTAACGCACGAAACGTGTACGTACATCGTGTTTATGTATCGTGTGTGCGTGTGTGTGTAGTCGCCGTCCACGACTCGCACCCTCGTCCGTACGATCCGTACTGCGCGCGCATGAAATATACATTTTTTATGTTTAATTCATTAAGGGCCGAATTGTGTGTGCGTAGTGGCTGTCAAAAAACTGTCAGCCCTCCGGAGGCCGAGAAACAAGCGGCCGCGTCTAACTGCGATTTCCTCGGGGGAAAAACCTCCGGTCCTTGTTACGCGCGTAAAAAAAAAAAAAAATCAAGTATGCGCAAAATAAAAAATAAAAGAGGGCGTTTCGTAACCCTTACGACGACGACGACGACAAACGCGTACGCGTATATATTATACGAATAATCGACCACGTCGATTTTTTAACGCGCCCCTCCTATACGCGCGTGCGTACCAAACGTATATATTTTTTTTTCCGCGCGAATAAAACGCATTCGATCGTTTTGTTTTTTGTTTTTGCGTTAATCAACGTCAACGATTCGTCACGTCCCAAAACCGTATAATATCACGTATTATTTGTACGGCGCACGGTTATCCGCGGAGACGCGCTGGGAACCGCCCGAGTGAGCGGTACAGCTGTTTGTCCGGGTCGCGGGACGTAGGTCGGGCACGACGTGCAGGCGCGCTCACGTGTTTTCCAAACGTTGACTATGGTCGGCCGCGGACGTCCAGCGGAGCGACTGCGAACGAGGAATCCGAGCTGGGTCCTACCTCGGACCACCCTTTTTCTGGGTGTGTGTGCCCAAATGTTGTGAAGAATCACGAGTACCGCGAACAAAAAGCGGACCCACCTAGTACACACTACCTGAAGCCCCCGGACCCAGATAGCGCTCATTATCAGTAATCCCCTTATCTCCGGACCCACTTCGGATGCGGCCATTGCGAACGGCCCGTCGTCTCTGTCGATCGCATTGACCGCCGCCTCACACCCCTCCCTTACCGACAGTCGGTACGCGTGTCCGAGAACGTCCGTCTGGCATTCCGCGTTTCTACCGATGATAATACCGTTTTTCCGCGCTCGTAATTTGTCCCGTCCGGTTTTGTGTTTCACGTCATTTCGCAGCCGTTTGCCCGCGTGAATGACCGACGCGCGCGGTTTCGAGCACATACACATTCGTACGCCAAATATAGATCGGCGAAAGCTACACGCGCAGATCGCGTGTGAAAATGTTGATTTGTCGCTTTGTCGCGTCGTCAAACGTCTCACCCCTCCCCGTTACGTTGGTATCCGTTTTTCTACGTCGTAACGCGAACGGGCCGTCCGCGCTACAATAAGACAAAAACGCAGCGGACTCATAGCGGCGAAAAACGTTTGCGATTGTACGATGTGTTGTTTTCGGTTTATTTTACGGTTCCGACGCGGTTAGAGCTCTGGTCGCACAACTGGGGTCGGACAACGGTCGGTTTTGCACGCGAATGTGTTGGCTCCGCGTCATGCATTACGTACGCGTGTCGCACGACATTTGATACGTGCGGTCGGGAGAAAGTGGTCGACGACGGGCCGGCACGTCCAGTTTGTCCGGGTCCGCGCGAAACGTCGCCAGCGATGGTTACGATCGTTTCGTATTGTTGTTAACCGCCGTCGTCGATATTATCATTATCGTTATTATTATTATCATTGTAACGCCGTCGCGATCGACGACAACGTCTCACGCACACCGTTATACCATGTACGGACGGACGCGCGTAGTTACGCAACGGCGCGTGTAGAAATCCTCTCGCGAGGCTCGTAATATCGTTCGTATTCGTTTTCCGGTCGATTTTTCAAGACGAGCAGGAGAAATCCGCGCGATCGTCCGTCGTGTATACGATCGATATATATATATTTCTAGACGTCTGCCTATATATATATATAAGTACATTACGCGGACGCAATAACGAGCAGTGTTGTAAACGATCGTTTCATTCGGAATACTCGTTGTCCAACGGCGAAAAGTCGCGAATTATCGTCTGACTGGGTATACGGTTTTCAATAAACTAGTTTGTGACATTTCCATACCGACGCCGTTGGCGTATAATTTTCTACGTTCTTGTCGATTACTTACTAGAAATTACGCACTCGTGTTTAACGCGGATCGGGTCGTCGTCGTCGTTTGTTGTCGTCGTCGTTGTCCAACGATGAATAATATATGAACAATACATGAATAATATATACGTTGTGTTCATGTGGCAGCGTCGTGCGCCGCCGCGCGTGTTAAATCACACGGTTTATACATATGTATATATATATATATATATATTTTTTTTTTTTTGATATTTATTGTGTACGCGCGTGTTGACGGTCAGTCGTGTACAAGCCGCGCGGCGACACGACAACCGACGTCCGAGCGATCGTATTCAATAATTTACGCGCCGACGTTCTCGCGGCATACGCCGTCGTCATACCAATAATACGTTTCCGTGTTATTTACCTGTCCGACCACGTGCACGCACATGGGTTTTCGGCTCGTTCGCGCGTCGTGTGCACGTCCGTCGTCGCACCGTCAAACGTTAATCATGTTAAACCCAAGTTCAGACGCGATCGTCGCGACGGCAATCACGAGCCTGTTGAATTATTCGCATTCCCGCGTGCGTACGGATCGCGACGGAAGCGTTCGCCGGATCGTCATTGTTTATTATTGTCGGGATGGTTTCCGTCCGTCCCGACGAACAGACGCGCGGTCTGGCGCTCGGCATTGTTCCGTTCCGGGTTAGGCGAAACTACGTCGCGTTGTCATCAAATCATCGTCCGAACAATTCCGTCGATCGCGTCTCCCCGCAGGCTCTCCGTGGAATTGCACGCGGTTACGGCCTTGCGTTTCGAATCGCCGAGTCTCGTGTTTGGCGTTATAACGGCGACCGGCGGTCGGAGGACATAGTAATCGAACGATACGAAAAATGTCGTCGTGTTCATCAAGCGTCATTGAGTTTTAACTATACGCGTCGGCATTGTTGCCACGCGTTCCACACACAAACATGTATACATAAGCTATTTGCAAAGGAATATTAAAAAAAAAACACCGACAATTATTATCGATTATAATATTTTTTCATATGTGTTTTATGATGATATGCGTGCATTACATTCAATACGCTTTTCTAGAATTTCTTTTGAAGATCCTGAACAACAATTTAAATGTATTATACTCGAAAATGTTTTTCAACAATCGCGCGTAGACGTTAGTGATATATATTTAGCGGAATCGAGTCGCGGTTAAAACGTTATGTCGGAATGAGAGTGAAGACTATCGATTTTATAAAGAAAAAAAAGCAAAAACAAATAAGAAAACAAATTACCGTAAGACGACACTCGTGTTTCGACGCGACGCGTGTGCGGATAGTATCGCCTCTAAAATATTATGTCGTCGGAGAGAAAACGGAGACCGCGCACACGCGTAATAACGTGCCGTTCGAACCGTAATTTCAACGTTTGACTTGACGCGAAAGTTCTGCGCCGTTCCCGTCGCTCGTCACGTTTTATGCGGTGCGCGGCAAACGCGATCGTGTCCGACGGGTGCTCGCGGCGAGGTGTATTGTACCGCGATCACATACCGATAAGGCGAGTTGAAAAGTGTAAACGGTCAGGTCGATTTTGATACGTTGCGTTATATTTTTGTTTTTGTTTTTTTTTTTTTTTTAATCCATACAAAGGTATAACGCGGGTATTGCGTTTTACAGCGTTTGGGTGGTAATTTCAGCGTAAAAGAAGACCGTAATGTGCAAGACGCTGGAGAGGAGACGTCTTATCTCATTTTTCGTGCTGTTAGCTTGATTCGACGAAATGAAAAAAAAAAAAAAATCGGTCAACTCGTCCGGCCTCGATAATGATAAACAGATAGATCCGTGCGTGTATGACCTCTCAATTACGATTCTCAGTAATAATGGCAGCGCTTCGTCGTCGGTGCGCGACTCGAAAGTAAACGGATACGACTTTTGACCCGCAAAAAACATGTTGAAAATTATCGATTGAATAACAAAATAAAAAAAAAAATTAACCGTTATGACTACGGACGAAAATTAAAAAAAACAAAAACTGTTCGAACAGGATCAAAAGTTTATCGAGTCGCAATAAAACGTTTTATAGGGTTTCGCCGGCCCTCCCCCGCCCACCCTGTAAACCGTTATTCGCCGATATTGTTTTATCGCGTTTTACACGTGTACACACGTATATCATAATACTATATGCATATTACGTCCGCGCGCAATGTACATAGACTTTTATTCGCGAAAACATGTTTCCGAGTGGTCGCAGAAACAACGCATGTTGAAAAACTATATGTTTATGTCTGTCGGACTGATGAACATCGAATCATTATCCGCGTCGCTGTTGAGAGCATTGACGATAAACATTGTAGGTTCCGTGTTTTACACATAGCGTTAAACCGAAAAGCGTATTTTCGCAGTGTGATTCATACGCAGTTTGTTAAGCGCGTTCCACCGGACCGACGGCGGTTCACAAAAAATTTACGTTATCATACAATTTACAATTTACGCTATTTTAACGCATACACCGATACTCAGTCATATCAAGGATTCGTCACGGTCTACGATCTCGGCGGCGTCTGATGTGCGTCCACGTCCGCCGTCGCGGTGCGTTTTACATTTTCTACGGGTTTCCGTCGAGTGTCTTGCATTTGTTATTCGTTCGCGAAAAATCATCATCATTGTTTGTTTTTAAACGCTATAACACACGACGCGTCCGTTCGGGGTATGTGTCGGCCGACGGAGATGTTCGACAACAAAAAAGGGAAAAATGGAAAAAAATTCGGACGCGTAGCCACGAAATAACGACGGAAAAATAACCTGCGAAACCGGACACGTCATCTGTGTTTATTATTGTTCTCGACCGCCGCCGCCGAGTCGTGTTCGTACATTGCGCAACGCACGTATATATATATATATATTGTAATGGTAATAAAATATAGCGTTTTTTTTTTTTTTTTTTTACTAGCGTTATGAAATATAGCGTCGACGGCGTTTTAAAATAGATTCGTTAAATATGTATAAGCCTCGTGTCGATACGTTTATTGACCGCGGCGATTAAGCGGCGGTGCGCGATAAAACCAAATCGTAATGGCCATTGTTTCGGCACCGAGCGTGCATAACAAACACGCTCGAACGTACACACACGAACGATATAGACGGACGCACGGTAAATTATTGTTACGAGTCTTTCGCGCGTCGCACACCGATACGCGGTTATGATTATGTACCGTCGTGCGTACCACGTAAAAATTCACGGTATCACAACACAAACACGTTCGTAGACGACGCGACCGGTCTGAGCAACAGCGACACGGCGGTGTCTAGTAGGCGAACACCGCATTCGTCCCCGCCATCTCCTTCCGCTCGCGAGTCAAATGTCGAGAAATCCGTTTTTTTTTTCGCGTCGAGAATGATGTGTTTTTTTTTTATATATCTATATCTATATAAGCCAAGCGGTTTCCTTAAACGTAATTAAAAACAACACAAAAATCACAATCCGGTCGATACGCGTGTTTTTTTGGACACGGACAGTTTTTCACACAATATAATATTTTAACGCGTTCATTAATTATAACAGACTAGCGTCGATCGGGGAATCGTTTTTCAATTAAACAGAAATTGTCTAAGCAACTCCTCGCTTGAGCCGACATCGCAAATCGTTATTTGTTTGTATGGTATTGACGACCTCGAGCCGGGGACCTAAACGCCAGGGTTTTCTATTTATTCTCACGGGTTTTCCGTTTGTTTCGCAAATTAATTAAAGTAGTAATCAACGCGTCGAAATTAACGTGCACTGTTGGAATTGAATACAGAGTTGAATACGCGAAGGACGAACTGGAATAATATATTTTGGAATCGACTTCGGTCTTCTGCGCCCGTCAACGTGTATAATGGTTTATGAAAAACACGTGTGCGTTTGATTGCGCATTTTTTTATTTTGTATCGAGCGGCGCTACACCGTTCTTCGTTCGCTGAATGTAAAGTGGATTTTTATTTTTATTTCTTTTTTTTTTTTTTTTGTAGTAGCTCCCGATAAATCCGTCCGTGTTTATACACGTACTCGCACACAGAAAATGACGACGACGAATAATATTTATATTAAATAATTTCAGTCGTATCCGCGTGCCGGTCGCGTCATACCGAAAATGTCATTTCCGATGTATATACGCGTACATATATATATATATATATAAATACCGCGCGACATAACAATAATATCAACGAGACGGGAAAAGTGTTTATATATATATATAAAAGAAAAAAAATCGTTTTCTCTTCCGGTGACGGACCGGGGACGACGATGTCGTCTCGTCCGACCGTGCGCGCCTCTCGAGTTTCGGACGTTTTAATTATAATAACAACGTTCGCGCGCATTATAACGCGCGTCCTCGTCTTCCCCTTTCGAGTCGGTTATTTATTAATATCGAATCCGAAAATCGCTCCCCTCGCCAACTCCGGAATATGACAGAATAGGTGTATGAAATATATATATATATATATATACACGCGCGCGCGTCATACGTTTCGTTCATCTCCCGCGGGGATAGCATCGCGTGCCTGCGTTTTCCGCATAAGCGCATCGGCCGCGTTCCTCGTCACGAAAACCGATCCCCTCTCTGCGAACGTTTCGACATCATTGATTTGCGAGATTACGAATAAAATTATTTATATAAATACACACACACACACACACACGTATATTTCGTTATCGTTTTCGTGCCGTATACGAACGTAAACGCGATCCGCGCGAAAACAATCGATCGGCTGAGACGTTGTTTCGATGATTTCGTTCGTCCTATTGGCCCCGAGCGGTCTTCTCGTGTCCGTATACTTAACCGCGAGTTAAGTAACTAAGTATACAACACCGTATACTTAACTGCGAGCTTATGCAAACGCGACCGAATATTCGCGAGGATGAATCCGTGCACCGATTCGATCCGGTGGACGCGATACCGAGCACACGTTGCGAAATCTTAAACCGCTTTACCGAAACACGGTTACGCATTTACAATTCCATAGTTCCGTTTCCCACCCTCACACCCTTCTCCTTCATCACCTCGAACAATTAAACAACGGATGCGAACAGTGGACGGATATGAGTTTTTATCGTTCACGGAATGAACCGTTAAAAAATGTTAAAATACGCGTTTTTACAAGTTCGCAATGAAAACATAATATTAATAATAAACAAACCGGTATACACGTATTTCAATCGGTTTTGTTTTTTGTCGAAATCGTTTTAATTATTATTATGATTAATTTTTTTTAAATACATAGTTTTTATTTTTTGCGTACTAGATATTCGACCAAACGAATAAATTATACCTAAATGATCTCGCGTATACATTATAATCTTTTTTTTTTTAGAAATAAAGTAAAAATTCTGAGAGTCGTAGTATTGATTATACCTAATGTGTGAAATCGGCCATGTACCACATTAAACACACACACACGTACACATTTATATATACATACAGAATGATCGTTTTCTCAATGAACCTATTTCCAAAAGAATAAATAATTTTTTAGGATTAACGAATTTGTTTTCTTTTTTGGTAAACGGTATTTGAGTCAAAGTGTGGTAAAACAAGTGCTAACTTTTAAACCTGCCTTCGGATAATCATACTTTACATTTTCAGTATTTTGCTTTACCTTTCGTATATCGCAGAATATAACGTATCGCGTTGACAGTCGACCGACAACCTACATCGGTCATCGCTTACACCGGTCGTTGGTGTAACGCTGTCTAGAGTTCCTCACGGAACAGGTCGTTTCAATGGTACGAAATTGAAATGTAAATAAACCTAAAAGTAACCGCCTAAAATGTAACGCAAATTAATCGCTTGAAAATATTATTGTCGAAAAATATATCAAATTCGAAAGCGTTAAGGCCATATCACTAAAATATTATGTTATTCTCAACGAAAACGTATCGTCGTCGCATTATGTACAAAATAACGTGTTTGTCATGAAAAGAATTTAAATAAAATAAAAAAACTAAATATATATATTTATATTATGTCGCTAATATAAAAACGGTGAAACGACCACTTTGTACATTCTAATACGCGATATCGCCTTGACTATCGCATTTAATCGCGAACTGTAATAATTAACAGCGTGGGATTTTCGACGGACTCAATATATAGTTAGTTGATTCGGCAGTGTTTATTTAATGTTGTTTGTTTTTTTTTTTATCCAAGACCGATATTTTTAATCGATCATATTTTCATAACGACATCAGGCTGTGCCCGTGGGCCGACCGTTAGTTTGTCATTGGAATCGTGTTGTTGTTATTATTATTATCTGCGCCGCGTCCTGTTCGACTAGTTACCATACCGAGTTTGAAAACCGAGTGTGCGCATTCCGAACGAGGCGATATAATATATTAAATTATATGTCGTGTTTAAGTGTACGCGCGTACACGCGGTCTTGTCCCGTTTACCTTTCGCCGTTGCTTTCTGTTCGGAAATGCGAGTGGAAGAGAAGAAAAATCGCAAATCGCCGAGTAAGAGACATGCTCAGCAACCAACATTTTAGGATAGTCCCGCGCGACTCGAGTTATAGCAAAAAAACTAGAACAATTGAAACGAGGGCTCATTGTGAAATTGATAATTAAGAATTTCGCTCGTAAAATTGACCAAATCGCACATTGTAGATACTATTTTAAAACATAAAAAACATTATATTTATGTTGTAACGTTAATAACAATATATAGCTTAACATAATGTTTTCGGACGTATTATTTAATTTGGTAAAAATTTTCATTTCAAAATGAAATAAACGATTATTAAAATAAAAATAATAAAAAACGAAAACGATTGATTTTGTTATAAAAAGATTTTATTTCGATACATCCCGTAAACTCGTCGTTATAAAACACGTGTTAAAACCACTATTTTTTGTACAGCTATAAATTTTCCATCAAAATCGTCGATTATTATTTAAGTTTGAAGAACTGTAGTGTAAGCCACTGAAATCGCATCTGCCCGTTCGCGTTAAAGTATACGCTTTCGAAACTTTTTTTTTATTGTTTTTAAGTTGATCGTGGCTAAAATATGAATTGTAATAATAAAAAATAAATATTTTTAAATAATTTTTATAGAAGAAAAAAATACTTTTTCATTACATGCGTAAACACGCCTGCAGTTTATATAATTTATTTCGAGTAACTGTACTAAAAAATTTGAAGTTTTTGACAATTAAGTACGTACACGAAACAATTGAGTAATAATTACGCTATCGGATTTATTCACAAAATTGTATATTTTTAAAACACGATATCAATAATAAAAATTTAAAAAAATTTCGGAACAAAAATAAAAATAAATATTTTATTTTCAAATATTAAGTGTTTTATCAATAACTATAATAAGATTATTTTTTTTTTAACGTTTATTTAGGAAATATACATAATGCAACGAAATCGTATATACGATAAGCGAAAAAAATGGCAAATAGGGGGCGGTGTGAATGACAGATAAGAGAAATCACTGGAGCGACGACACTTTTTTTGCTCGCTATTTTTCGGTGTAATTGAAATAACGCAAATTTGCTAAAAATATATCGTACGATGTCATAACGAAAGTAAAACATTCGAACGTGCACCGTTGGGCGTGGGCCGGTAACGAAACGATCGATTGTTTTTATGTTTTTTTTTTACTGGAGAAGAGTGGTACGATTAGCGTTCATTTAATATCGTATATTATTTATAACCTAGCCTCTCGCGTGTTACAAATGATTATTGTTAGTTTTTATTTTATGTACACAACAATGAACAATTGTAATCCTTTCCGAAAACGGTCATCGAAAAATCGAGTTTTCACGTTCACTACTATATAAAGCGCATAAATAATACTGACAGACTAATTGCCGTGTAATGGCCGCAGCAGTAACACGCGAACGTATAGCCTGAAAAAGTGCGATTTGTCAACTGTCATTGTTGCAGTGTTTCGAGATTGGCCTGACAGCAAAAATAAAAACGTTTCGTTTAATCATAAATGTGCGTGCGCTAAAAATATTCTTTTGTTAATGTGATCGCGATTTAAAAGAAATAAAATGATTTTAATATTTTAACACACATACACACATATATATATATATATGTATGTATTTAAACTGTTGATTTCGCGTGACGATCGACCGTCGTGACTAATTTACGATATACGAAATATGTTATCATTAAGTATCTCGAGTATTATTACTCGAGTACGGACATTGTGTCGGAGGAGCATTTGTTTATTTTTCTTCTAATTGTCTAATACGAAATTCATAAAAGGTCGAATAAGTATATGAAATTATTTATTTTATTATTTTTAACAATACGCTCTGGATGCCTTTTTAAAAGTAGTTTTATATATTTCAACATTTCAATTAAAATTATTCGCGTTAACATAGTTGAGTTTTAAAAGAGCACGAATTCTTTTTTTTCAATTAATATTTTAATACGTTATTTTTTTTTTTTACTGATCAGAACTGTATTTAAACCGTTTTATAACACTTACAATTAACAAATAATAAAATAATAAATAAGTATAAAAAAATTGTTTATATTTTTAAAACGTTTTTTTCTTTTTCTAGTTTTATAAAGTTTTGATTAGTCGTTAGATTTTCACTCTATGTAATATATTAACATTGCATTTATTTTCTTTGACTAGAAACTGATAAAACGTTTTCACACGATTCACCGTTTCCGTTAATCATAGTATTCGTGTAAGTCAAATCGAATGATAATTGACCGTCTGTCGATATGATTTTGTCGGACATTTAAACGTTTCTTTTTACTCTTTTGTTGTATTTTTTAAAACTCGCTATTCCATCAGGAATATTCAAAACCTGCAGTTGATTCGAATATGTATCGGAAGCGACAGTGTAGGGCGTATTATGCACACGTCGCGACAGTTTGTATTTTTTCTTAACAACCGATTATACGTCGTAAGCGTGCGCCGAGACTGGTTTTTTTTTTTTTTTTTGTCGCTCGAGAGTAATAGGATACGGCTTTCGGCTATCGATTTCCCTAGCGGATACGTCGCGTCACATTGTATACGTTTTAAATATATGTGAGTATTTTCAGACGTGCGCGGGTAGTTATGGGACGGTCGTCACGCGATCTCCGGTCGCCAACAAACGCCGATTATCACTTATACGCGTAAGAGACTTCCTCTGCTCCTTATAATGTCGATTTCCGGATAAGACGTTCTTGCGTAATTTCATGACATAGGCGTGCGAATAATAATAATAATAAAATTATATAACGTGCGTCATACCCGTCTGATCGTTCGCGTGTGATACATACGTGTGCGGACGGGACGAGGTGAGAGGCTCTTAAGAACGTTTTAATGTCGAGAAACCATTACGCGCTCGGGCACGTATTGACGTCGTGTGTTTCTCGCGCGTTCTCGGCATTTAGCTGCTGTACAGCGATTACCAAACGACGACGACGTCCGGAATAGAACGTTATATACGGACGATCGGAGGATACGCGTTCGTCGATCGTTGTGCGGCGGACAAAGGGAAGACAATACAATCGAATGTTTCGCAGGCGGATTACATTGACGTATTTACATTTACAGTTGTTTCGAAAAATTTTACAAATATATACGTATCGGTACAATCAAGTTGGCAAAGGTAAAACATCTCTCGATAAACATATCATAGGTGTGTTCCACAGTGTACGCGTAACTAACCCACGACATTTGTTTTTCTCAATCAATTACGTTTCGTCGAAAAATATTAATTATAAATTGTTTGTAACACGACAACAATAATAAATTTAAAACAAAAATACGATACAGTTTTTAAATATTGTAATAATTTTCCCCGATTTCATGATGAGATACACAAACAAATTCAACGAAATGAATTTAAAAATATTTATAGTAAAAGTATCGTCAATAATAACGTCGCGGAATTCCATTCGTCGGGAAATAGAATTTTCATTTTATTTTTTAATTTACATTTTATTTTTTATAACCGGAGACGGATCGATTGCTCCAACGCAGTTCGAAACGTTTTTTTTTTGTTTGTTTCCGAATGTATATTCTGTAACGATATACGTCCGCAATACCGTGTACACGTCTGACAGCGTAGGTATAATACAAATAATAATAATAATCGGTCATATCGTATTTCGGGCGGCCTCTGTTGTTTCGATATTATAAATGCGTTCATAGTATTGCGTTAGGTTAGTGTACTGCGTTAGATGTGTAGGGGGTGCGTTATATAGCGATAATTTTTTTGGAAAATCAAACGTCGCAAATACGTCGAAACATATGCTGTGAAAAAAAAATGCCCGCGAAAACAATTCGTATTACGTACTGTTTATTTTTTAATGACGCGCGAAGTAAAAAAAAATATAATATATATAATGTTACCGTGAGCGTATACGTCGTCCCGTTCGAACGGTTTAAGTCGTGTCGTTTATACGCCTACGCGTCACGTTGTTCCCACAAATTTATTCCTACGAGTTTGACGGGTCGACGTTGTAGTTTATTTGATTTTTCTCGTGATCGCGAAAGCGGCTAACGGAGCTACACGCTGTGCAAATGTTTCGTTCGGAACGGAAAGTAGGACGCGCGTTTTGCGTGGCACCGGTAGCAAACCGTCGCGGACACACTCACTTCGCGACATTTCTCGTCGTTTCGAACACCCTGTAAACGTGTACCCGACGTGCTGATTTTGTACACACGTGTTTACGATATTATAAAACCTGACGACGGGTCGGCCCGCGACATCCGGCAAATGTTTGAACCGTTTTTCTCGCACGCACGTCATGGCAAGACAGACCAACCGCCGTAAAAGAGCGCGGGCGGCCGGACCCGCCGGCGCACTCGGAACGTTTTACTTTTCCGGCCACTATTTAAACACATTCGATCCGGTTCCGCGTAAAACGTGTCGGTGACTCTGAGGTCTGTCGTTTGTCATTCCGTCGACACGAAAACGAAAATTCGCACAGACGGTGTTGCAAATAGTTGAAACTACGTCCATCGACCGTTGCACGGAAACGCGAGTCAATTTGTTTTTTTCAACGCGTGCCCGTCTTATATTCGCGAGATGCATACTCCGAAGTCGTATATTTTTTGAAAAATTTCGTTTTCGCGCGACTCGCGTGTGTACATCTGCTGCAGCGCACGGATCGAACGAAGAAAAATAAAAACGATGAAAATATGATTTTTGGTCTTCTCCTGGAACGCCATTTTCGGAAATCGACCGCGCATAAAGTATACCAATGCGTATTTTAGTGTGCAGTTCGAAAATCCAAATGTGCAGTACGAATTAAAAAAATGTGTAGTGAAAAATATGGCTTATGCCGTATTTTTCGAAATCGTCATTTTATCGCACAAATTAAGAATTATAATCTCCGGCTTACATAGAGATGATTTAGACTATGTTACTCAGTCAATAATCACCAGCTGTTATAAAAATATTCAATGTCCACCGTAGATCAGAGATCAAAAAAAAAAAAAAGCGCAGTACGAAATTTTTTGTTAAGTAGGGACTGATGACGTGTCGTATACGACTTACGATGTGCGAAAACGCGGAGGAAAGCGCACGGTCGACTAAGTAGACTGTCCACGTAAGTCTCCCCCCCTCGCGTCAACCATAGTCGAACTTCGTGTATTGTATGCGGTCCCGTGCGCGTCGTTCTAAATACGTACACAACTCGGTGCTGGCGATTTACGGGGACAGACGAACGCACTCGGCGACCGGTCCCTTTCGGACGTGTGTGCGTTTATCGTGTACAACACGTCTTAAATTTATGTTGAGAGACGGGACCAAGGAGCAACCGGCCTTAACGAACTGGTGTCCAGTCGGTCCGTGTCCGTTTCTGTCGCGTCAAGTCCGCCGCAGATTATACGCACAATAATTATTACAATATTACCGTGTTGAGAAAAACCCTCCTTCGAAACGTCGAATTATAAAATAAAATAACTCTTGTCGTTGTCCTGGAAGAGTCGACGTCGATCGCGGCGTATATAATGGCGAATAAAATCGGCCAAGGACCGCGCGGGGTGGTGGAAGTCGTGTGTGTTGTGTGTGTGTGTTTGATACAATACGTTCGTTTGACGGGCCGAATTTGCCGGCGGAACGAAAGAACAAAAAGAAAAAAAAAATGTAAAACGCAGACGGAAAAAATCGTAATATCACGATAAACGACCGTGTTACATAATATAATAAAAATATTATCGTAGGTCTCCCGACCGACCGCGAGTACAAAGACTCGGTAATTTTTTACACTTTTTTACATTTTACATTTCGAACCGATACGGATACGTATGTACGTTTGACAACTCAATTTTTTATATTTTCTCTCTGTTTTTTTGACGTTAACGCGTGTTGAAATTTACTATAAACTACTTACGCGATCGGAACATATACTACAGTCTCGCTTTGCAGCTCATTATCGATTACATCACGTTAGCTAAACGAATTTGTTTTACCTAGTAGAGATTGTGCAGATGTCACGCGCGCACGACGCCATTTTGTGACAGTTGTATGGGTTTAGTGCATAAAACATTAGTTTTGAGTTGTTACGACGAACCGTCTGTGTCTGAAACGAACGGATTTCAATCAAATGTCCACTTGTTATACACTCGCGGACGGAGTCGAGACATAGAAACCGTATACGGTTACATCAAGAGCATCCTCAACGGCAATCCAGCGACACCGCTCACTTACTTCGCCAGCAATTATAAATGAATTGTTTAAATTTGTTATTATTCTCATTCGCGTTCCACGCACTCACGTTTAAACGTGTACAGTCTAATCGAATCGGTTTTCTAATATTTGACATTTTCCACAGCACTTTCCAAAAAAAAAAAAAAAAATCTAGAAATTACCCAGAAAACGTTCCGAGGTCACTGTAATACGTGTCATCTTCCTCAGAGCACGGAAGCAAACTTCTAAACGCGTCGAATTCTGTGTACGAAAAGAACAGTTCAAATAAGAAATGTAACGTCGAAACGTGACATGATTCTGAGCAAAACTATACCGTTTCCCGGCGGGAAGATGCCGAAAACGTCCACGGCCGGTACAATCACGTCGGAATCGTTGAAATCGCGTATTGTATCCATCCGTACGTCCGAAACGAACGAAAAACACTCGAAAAAATAAAACGAAAATCGTCGCAAGTCGAACGCGACGGGGTAACAACAGCGGGACGCGCTCACGGTAATAACAATAACAACAATAATAACAACAACAACAACAACAATAATATGCAATTTGTCGCGCGTGCGTACACACACGCATGATATGCACGTCGTCACGCGCGCGTACCCAAAACGGTGTCGTTTTTTCTCCGAAACGTCGTGTCTTTGGATTTGCCGGTTCGGATCGCGTGCTCGGCGCGCCTTCTACGGCGGGGCCGGTCCTGCCGCCGCGTTAATTGGTTTACCGAGAAGAAACTCGGTCTCCGCCGACGACCACCGGCTCGCATAGACGCACGTGTGTGCGCGCGCCGCCGCCGCCGCCGCCGCCGTCTCCCGACCGGGGCATACCGAACGCGCAGCCGGAGCAGCCGGTTTTTCGTTAAGGATTTGTTGTTGTTGTTTTTTTCCCCTCTGCACTGCGGAGTCGATTTATTTTCGTTTTGACGGATCAATCGATCCGGAGAACGTGCGTTTCGGGGTACGACGTACACGCGTCAGCGGTTGAATCGGTCTGGCGAGTGGGGTTAGAGGCGGGGGGCAGGGGGGGGACGCAGTACGACCGAGAAGACCTATTCTATTTTTTCAAATATTCCAGCGTAACTATTATTTTTTTTTTTAAATTTTTTTTTCCCAAGAGGAACGCGGTCGACGGTATTCGGCTTTTCCACGGCCGACGAGACATAAAAAAAAAAAATGTTGATCGCGTTGACGAGATAATGTATTCAATGTTACCGCCGCCAGTCGTCATAATACGCCAGCGGATGCCGATTATGGCGTATATGTCGTTCTTCGAATCGACATAGACTCCACGTTATCGGTCATCACTGATTATGCCTTGTTTTCCACGCTCGGACTGTTGGTAAACGTGACGACAGACGACAGCAGTTGATGAACGTTCTCCAGCGCCTCTACGCCGCTTATCAAAACGTATCGGAGGAAGCAACCGTTTGTGTACGCCTTCGGAGAGTGCCCGCACTGTTTTTTCCCCCAGTTCGACCGCTGACGTACGTGTAATATTTAACGGACGTCCGTAAAGCTCGTGCTGGCCTACACGGTACAGTCCGTTAAGACATTCGCCCCAGCGGCCGAAAACGATATACGATACCTTCCGGTACCGGACCGACACGTTCCCTCCACCCCACCCCTTCGACCGTTTCGTTTTCTCGACGGTCTTCAGAATTACAATCGGAAGAGTGATGATAATCAAAAAGCAAACTGGTCAAACGTGCCCGTCTCGGACGTGCGATCCGTTCGTTGAACGTGTATTACGATGTTTTAACGGTATTCCGCGAATCGTTTGTCGCGATTTTGTTTCGAGTGTCCTGAATTCCGAAAAACTACAAAGACGTCCAACGGTTCCGTTGAGAATCGTTTTTCGATTGCTTTCAAACGAATACTTTAACAGCGCCCGATCAAACGATCCACTTGAAAAGAAAAAAAATCCACAGCATCCGTCGCTCGCCAAACCGACTTTCATTTTCCAAACGATTAGATTCACGAAACGTTCGACTGATACTGTTCGAATTTGGGAATATTCGTTTAGCGGATTAATTAGGGCGCGTACAGTTTGTAATTATGAAAACGTACTATTATATTTATAATTTAAAATCGATTTCACGGTGCACGTTTTCCCGGACATTTCAATTATCAACCGACGGCAAGATACTTTGTAACTCGTTTTACGAAACCAGTTTTCGTTCGTTATCGACCCGCGAAGACTATTTTGTGCGTGAGGAAGCCCGTCAAATTCATTGGGGTCGTCGTGCGCGACCGTCACTGTATTTTAATCGTTCAAATCAATAATGAACGTAAATTTATTACTAATAAATATTCATATTGAAAAGTCGAAGCCTAAGGGTCGTCGTCGTCTCGTCTAATTGCGATAATTGTCCAAAAAATCGTTCCGAGGATTTCAAAGTAAGCGGACTGGTTTGTCGTCGGAGTGGAGAAAGTGTTTTCAGAAGGGAATCAGAATTATTCGGTTAGGCACGTTTGGTGCTGCCGTTGCCGGGGCGCGGCAGAAACGGATTAGTTAATCAAACGTCGAGTTTCCGAGCCAAGCCGTCGGTACTTACGCGTAATATCGTCGTACGCATTATTGTTATAACGTCTTTTGGGGGGTTCCGCGGGAAAACGCATAGCGAAGGATTTCGACGGAAAGCGATCCGGGGCTGCGAATCGGACAGAAATCGTTTCGGGCGTGCCGCGGAAACCCATTAGAGCAGGTTTATTTACGTGTACGTACTTACGTCCGAACCGCGTGACGCGGCGGAATACAATTTAGTTACGTTCGAAACGTACGTAAATGTTTCGCGGTTTCACGATTCGAATCGATAATTGTTCGCACGCCGAAAAGTGTCCGCGAGTAATTATCGCTGTCGACTGTTATCGTCGCGTAACGCGACTCCGTCGTGATATGCACAACGCGTATGATTTGATATTATATGCGTTACCTATCGATGTAAAACCGTTTGAAATTTGAAGACCGAATTAAAGCCGCCGCGCGTACAGAACTCGTGGAACTCGCCGAACAATGGGCCATTGTGTTGTTGTTATGCGTTATTGTTGCGCTGCGGCCGCCGAATAAATAATTAATAGTGTGCGCGCCCGCCGCGGTTATTAATAGTATCAAACGTTGTTTAAAAGTACGACGTTGTAATGTCGTAGTCGCCGTTATTACAGCCGTGGGTTATATCGTTGTTATCTCACGGGCGACCGTAAGTACGTATGTTTTTTAAATTTTTATTACACGTACAATACGCGTAACACGCGTAGGTAGATGATGTCTAGTCGAATAATTTCGTTCGGATAAAAGGTCAGGTCGGATATGACAACGTTGTATATATATATTTTTTTTCAAATTCGATTACGTAAATACATTTCGTTTCTGCCGTCTGATTTTTACTCGTGTCGCGGAATACTTTTCGTAAAATATCGAAAAACAAACCCGACGGGAAAACCAGGAGAACACGAACGTGTGTCGTTCGATACAGACGACGGTCCGTGATAACGAATTGTGAGGGGGGTGGGGGGGGGGGGGTTGTCGTGGTTCACGTCGATTTTTATACGCGCCACACCACTGCTGTTTATCGTGTACGCGTGGTGATCAGACCTTTGTGGCGGCAGGGCGGGCCAAGCCAAATGTTTAATTAGGATCAAGGGCGTATTCGAGGGGTGGAGGGAGGAGAGAAAGCATTAGTCTCCCATGAGTCCTTATCGTAAAATTTCAGGAGAAAAAAAATGATTATAATTATTATTCCAATGTATATGTATATTACGATTATTTTTAATTCTAAGAGAAAACATGTTTCGTTCGTAATAGTTATATTACAGTTTAGTTGTGAAAATCACAACGGACCATAACGAAATTCCGACCAAGTTTGAAAACCGTCCGTCAACGACGTTTTACACGTGAAACGCACACGTGTTCAACCTCATAGATCAAGGAGACTTCAGCGACGACTTTCCTTGATCTATGTTAAGGTTAGGTTAAGGAGGTGAACCAGATAGAACCAGACTCGAGCCAATATCCTCGTCGGGTATATCCCGACCGACCGACACCGTGACGACGGTTTATGTTCAGTTTAACCCTCTTCTGCGGGGAGACCCGTCGCGCGTCCACGGACAACGTCCGAGTACGGGTTTATATTCTTATAGACACTGCGATACGGCACGTGCGCGGTACGGCAGACGGGGTCGGTTTCGTATTAATTTCCGATCGGCCGACGCGGCAAACGTCGACGGTTTTCGTTGTCAGCGGACCGTTTCGGACGCGCGGAGAACTGTCGCCCGCGTACGCGTCCATAAATAACGTACGTATTCCCCGAGTACGGGATTATTCTTATAACACGACGCGGTACACGCGTGCACACGGCGCGGTATGAATAAATATGAGCGCGCGTTCATCTCGTCGTCCGCCGTCGCGCGAACGAAAAACGTCCCGTGAAACGGTCGCGCGGACGAGGCGCGTTTCGGACGCGACGCGATATGAATAATTTATGGACCGGTGCCGAGCGAGCGCGCGCGCGTAGGGTAGACGACGTGTCCCGTCTCGGCGGGCGGAGGGAGGACGCGCTGTTTGTAAGCAATTACGCACTACACGCTCGCGACGTATTTACGTGTATAATCTCGTCGTCGTCGTCGTCGACACTACTACTACTACTATTACGTCCCTTTCGCCGTCGTCCCCCCGCGGCCCGCCGCCACCCTTTTAAACGTTTCTCCCGCGGTTCCGTATGCTTTCAATCGGGTCTGCCGCACGTCCCTCGTCCCGTCGGTCTCGCACGGCACCGGCAATAATTGCTAAGGGATTCGCCGCCCGGCGTTCTCCGTTTGTATACACGTGTATACGTGTGCGCGCCGCGTACGGAAATCTCGTCGTTTTTACGCCGCGGAAATAACACGATCCGCGTTGAGTCGAATCGCCCCGCGGTCTTCCGCCGACAGACGTCGTGTACTCGTAGTCGACTGCGCGACAGTTTTTTTCGTCGTACTATCCCGTCTCGAAACGGACGTTCGTGCGAAACATAACCGACGGGTCGTCGGTTTTTCTTTTGCCATCGTTTCGACCGTCCGCCGTATAGACTCGTCTCGTCCGTACGCTATTGAATAATTGCGTCACGTAAATACAAAGTCTTCTGTCGACAAACGATTTCAACGCGTCCGTAATGTAATCATGACGTCGTCGTCGTCGTCGCGTGAACCGTCTACCGGCGAGAGCGGTGTACGTCGAATACAAATAAAAACGAACGCGAACGGTCATAAAAAACAGTCCTGTAAATTCGACACGAGCAAAAAAATAAACCGGTACGAAACGATCCCCGTGTCGGTTCGCGATTATCGTACGATAACCGAATCGTCATGATAAATTAGAGCGAACGAGTTATAATCATATTTGTAAAACGAACGGTGTCGGCCGGACAGTAACGACGACAATAATAATAATAATAATAATACGTGGTACGAAAATTATGTTTACGCGTCGGGCGTGTGGAAAAAAAAAACAATAAAAATCATAACGGGAACGTTTAAAAAACAGTTTACGCGTCGATTAAACGTTATTGTCCCCTCTCTCTACCCGCGCCGCTCGTTTATCGCCGGGAACCAAACCTTTTTATGGGAATTCTCTAGCTTATCAAGATATTATATGATATTGTTATAGTGTCGCGATCGTCCCGTGCACGCGAGTGTTATTCGAATCGGTTTTATTTTTCCAAGCGAATACGTTATCGCATTATAAATTTGCGTTTTTTTTTTTTTTTTATGAAATACGATATACTGGAAAAACGCCACACTCGGTCGGGATAGAACAATCGATGTGTGTGCGCGTACGGTAATAAAATAAACGACACGAGAAGAGAACCCGTAGGCGAAATTCGTATTTATTATTATTTAGTTTATTCTCGGCCTGTTTGTTCAGTTGTTGTCGCCGCGGTCGGCGTGTAGTAAGTGAGACGTCGCCGCCGACACTTGGCCAGAACGAGTTGATTGATTATTATTTTTGGTAGCGGTCGGGTAAGTCGCGGGGGGGGGGGCGGCAATTATAGTTAAAAACAAAAATAAAAACACAAGGAACGAGCGCGTAAAAAACCGAATAGAACACGCGCCACATTCGTACGTACAACAATGACGGCCGATTTCCAGTATTTTGTTGTTGTTTGTTATATCAGCGTTTAACGTCGTCTGAGAGTGACTACTAGGGGTTGTTTAGGACGCGAGAAATACTCGTACCCGTCGACGAAACGGCGAAAGACCGAACACGGTAGGTCAGCTTAGGAGGACGGTCGGCGTTCACGAAGCCGATTTTCCAACGTATAGAACCTAACCTGTGTTCGCGAACCACGCGCGACGGTCAATTGTATTTTTCGAGAACCGTGTACGTTTTTACGGACACCCACGCGGGCTAGGCGGTTTTCGCACGCGTAAACGTTGTTCTATCGTAAATAAATCCGTATCGAGGAAAAAAAACGTCGTGTTGGAAAACGCGTCTGCTCGTCATTTGCTCGTCAAAACGCCGTCCGTGTCCGTCGCACATTGTCGTCAGCGTTATTGTACCCGCCGATTCGTACGAAAACACGATTCATCCATTTAACGTCGAGCTTAATTAGCCGTGGTCGCGGGCGTGATAAACTTATTGTGTGAACGAGACACACACGCGACGACTGCTAAACAATCTTAATACATAATCGTGCACAAGGTTTTTTCACGATATCTCGAGTCGACCGACTCTCCCCGTGTGTGCTCGCCGCAGTGTTACACGGAATTCCGTTTAGTTCTTTTCGGTATTAATTTTTTTCCACAACAGTTTTTTTTTTTTTCCCGGAACGTCGTCGTGTGCGCGTTTTACAACACGTGATTATATTAAAAAACACACTGTTACGGCGCGTATTACGTACGTGTATTATCGGCCAGCGCCGAGTACGTACAGAATGACGGGGGGTTTTTTTTATCCAAGCTACAATCTCGGAAAATTTAAGCGACAAATGGTTATGGCATATATATTTTTTATTTTTCAGAGAGTTTTTTATTTTTTTTTGCACGTTCCATTCGTTGTTTTTTTCGTTGATTCACCATTATATTTATAACCGTAGTGACTTTTGATTTTTCAACGACGGCCCACGACTTTGATTATATATTATCAAAGAGTCGACGGGTATCGGACGCGTGTTGATTTTTTGAACCCCGTGAACATTTCCCGAATAACACCGGTAATATAAATAGTTCGAGTTCAAGACGCGGCGAAGTGGCGCTGTACTAGACGTTGATGGTTCACTCTCTTGGAGACGCTTTATCGAATATTTTCCGCAAATATTTATTGTGTACCTAACAGCTGTTACTGAATTAACGGAATATCGCGAATAGAGAAAAAAGCTGTTGGTGTTTTGCGTGTCGGAGTGGGACGCGGAGACCTTATAGTCGTATTGTTATTATTTTGAACTTGAAAGCAACGGTGAACCGTTTTATTTGAAAAACGTTTTATACGAAAATTGTCCATTTCAAAAACGAACGTGTCGACGAATTTACCGGGTTTTTTTTTCGTAGTAATTTTCGGGTTGTTTTCATTTGCGCTCAAAGAAACGATTGGGAAAATCGAAAAACGTATCGAATAAAGCGTACCAAATAGATACAATTCGATATTCGGAACGTAACGCGTGTGTCGAGATCACACGAACACTTCATTTACACAAACAATTGTTTATAGACGAAAAAAAAATTGACAAAAAAAAAACACGCCGTTGTAAGAAAACATTCGCTTCGCTCGGAACTAGAAACGAAAACTCATTTGAATTCATTGATAATAGTTCTATAAGATAGGATAAGAAGAGAAAGAAAAATACAGATTTGAAAATCGAAAGGTTACATTTGTATTTAAGGCATTGAAAACGATCGACGAATATGCCGTAAACGATTTGAATAACGAATACTGAAGAAATAACAATAAAAAAATAAATAAAAAACCGAAATCGAATTCGTTTTGAAACGCGTGTAAGACAATCGCTGGGCTCGTGTACGAACGAGATAACCGAACTGATATGGCGCGCGCGGGATTTTCGTTCGGTTTTTTTTCTTCTTAATCTTCCTCCAAACACGTGGAACTTTGGACGCGCGTCGGACGTGACGTTTTCATTTTTTGTTTATCGTTCTTTACGCGCCGCGACCTTCCCGCGCGAAGGCGAAGACCAAACGAATACCGCGTCCGCCGATTTCCGCGAACCATTTCCTCCTATACACGGTCGACATTAACGCGTTTGGGTTATCGTCGTGACCTGGCGCGATGACATTTATATCATTATCGGATTTTCTAAATTCTCAAATTATAAACGCGCCCGAAAGCCTGCGTCCGCGACGCGAAAAAATCGTCTAACGATCACGAGGTTCGAAAAGCGGTTTCGAGGTTATGTACGTAAGACCACTATGCGCCGTTAAAAACGTTTTCACCTGGGACCGGTCTCGTATGATAAATTTTCGATCGGCCGATACCGCGCTCGCCACAAACGTGTCCCCGCATTTCCCAGACAACAACTACGCGCAATGTACACGGACACGCGCGTGTGTGTACGCAAAGGGATTCTCGACGGTTGATTACCGTTAACGTAAATATAGTTACTATAAACGCTCGACGGGCGGGCCCCGTTCCGGGCGTGTACACGTTATAATAACGTTATACCCGTCGTCGAACGTTTGTTCCGTTAATTACTATATAATACTACGGCTTTAGCGTGCCCATAGTCTATAGATATGCGCACACGCGCGTTCCGATATGAATTGTATTGTACCGGTGTGTGTGTGTATATCGGCGGCGGCGGCGGCGACGGCCGTCGTCGTGTAAACCCTCCGCGATGATGTCGACGACCCTTTCGCCGGGCTTTGTACGATGTGCTCGTGGTGTTTTATACGAATTATATTGGACCGCACTTACACGCTTTTGCGGCGAGCAGACGAAACGTTATGTCGATAATCGACGGAGAGGGAATGATATTAAATAATGATGATGATGATATCGCGTCATAACGTCACCACGTTGTTATTTTCGTACGGATAACGGATACACGTGTGTGTGTGTTGTCGGTTAGGTAAAAAACGCACTCGGCCGAGTATTCGGGCAGGACGCCGTTTAACGATTTCGAACTATCGACGAAACGCGAGAGTCGCGATCAGATAATCGTTTGTTCGTCTGTCGACCGGTTTAAACCCAATTACATCGCTGGACATGACCGTCAAAATCGTTCTTGTCCGTTTTCATCGGTTTCCCGTTGTTTTTTTATAGTTCATTTCGGACGCACGCGAATCCCACGGGTTTTAAAAGAAAACGCTTTTGATCGTTTTTATAATTCTGTTGCCGATCACGACCGTAGTAATAACGATGTGTGGCACAAAACAATGGTTTGACCGTATATCATCCGAGTTTCTCTCTCTCGCGACCAATACCGTTCTTCCGGTCACCGTCGGTAAAACAATAAGCGTTCATCTCGCGACGTGGGCAGTCGCGATTCTCTAGGAATATCACGTAACGCACGTTCGACAGTATTGTTGTAACTCGGTTTTTTTGACGTGTGTGGGTGCGATCATATGGACGGTATGCGTTATCGTACCGTATTCGTTGGCGAGTCGGGATAAAAAAGAAAAAAAAAGAAAAAACGACACAACGCGTTTCGCGTACCTTTAGGATTTCATCATCGTCCGGGGAGGTTCGAGAGAAATGGGTTTTTTATCGACGTCACGGCCGTTTCACAGACACATTTATCGTTGTGGGCGCGTGTAAACGTTCGCGAACACGGAGCCGACGACGATCAACAAGTGGAGGAGACGATGACGATCGCCCGTGTTTGTACGCTGCGCGCATTGTCCGTCGCCCCGCGTACGTTTTACACGTGCATTCGAAACCGTTTTCTTTTTCTCTGTGTCATAATCAGTGTCGGGCTGGCTTCAAAAAGTCCCGTCCGCGATTTTTCCAAAATAGAATGAACTGGGTTACAATGGGAGGGGGAGGAGAGGGGAGGGTGCCATCAAAAAGTTAATAAGCAAATAAAAAAAGTGATGATAATTTTTTTTCACTGATTTGCCAATATACAAATTATTATCGAAAAAAAATCCAGCTTCCTCTTTTCTCGGGACATACTAGTCCGATCCACAGTAGGGGGAACATTGACTACCAACTAAGGGTCGGGTAGCACGGTACAATTTGTCAACCCATTCTTAAGTGCGCGTGTAAGCTAATGGATTTGTATGTTTCAACAAATAATAATATTAACAATATAATAATATTATTATTTAATTTTCTAAAACTAGTATTGACGGGTGTAAAAAAAGACCCCCAATGACCATAATTTGACCGCGGTCTCGTCCGCAAATGCGGACTAACGGTCCGGGCCACTCCGATTACGATTATAAAACGGATAATAATTGTTTTCGATTTATACGCGTATGTATCGTCGTCGGAGACCGCGACGAGAGTAATGTTTTAACTCGTTTCGTCGTGTTTAATCATTTCTGACAGTTTGAAATATTAACACAAAATCAGTTTAATCGACTATTTATATATATAAACGTACTCGAAATCCAACCGAACTATATTATATCTTATCTGGGTTTCGTAGATATTTTTTTATAATGTGTGCGTGTGGTGTTATGAAAGTTTACGATTTTGTTTCGCAACAACCATTCGTGTTTTAAATTCCAGTGCATAACGTGAGCTAATTAGCGACATGATGAACGAAACGCTTTCTCGGATTTCACAAGCTGGCGCTGGTAACTGTGCTCTCGTAATTAACAGAAGAGAATTCGACCGAATCGCGTAGGACAATGCGATAGTCTAATTAATAGTACGCGTAGGTGCGTATACTACGAGTGTATCGTACACGACGCATCACGTATTGTCGTTGTTCAGATTGAAAACGAAACGCCGAACTCGAATTTATAGTTGTCACGCGCGGTTATAATATAATTATACACGCGAGCGCAAAATCAACTTATAGACCAAAAAAGAAAAACCCCCCTTACGAACAAACCGATTATTACAAATACGAGAATATTTTATGGCGGGCGACACGTGAACGCGACGGATCTTCTCGTAATGAATTTCATTATTATTATTTAAATATTATACGGAGAATATTGATTGTGTATTGAGAAATCAAACAGTCGTGGAATAAATAAATATTATAAATAAATCTTACACAAAACGTCATAGCGCGGTTGTTTATGACGTCTGAAAAATCATTTTACGACGCAATATATTATTATAATGTGCAATAATGAGGGTTTTCTGTTGTTTTTGAAACTAAACACTATTTTTTTTTTTTTTCATACGATGTTATCATTTGTCAATATTATTCACTGGGACTAAACATACAAACGAAATACTACTATGTATAGTTCTTTTACGGATAAAAATAACAAAATTGTGCTCGTGTAAAACCGACCTTGTCTGACGGATCGATATCAACATATTATGCGACGTCGACGACCAAGTCGGAAAATCGAATGCGCGATGTCATATCGATTATATTATTTATTATTATTGTTTTGTCTCACGTTCGTTCGTCGTGTGCTTATCGGATCCGGTCAGCAAATCACATGTCGCACACCGAACTCAGATACTTCCAATTCATGTTTATTGTACGTCGTGTTGTTCGTATTATGCGTTTACTTGATCGCTGTGTTGAGTTATAATCTGCTCGAGAAATTACGTTGCTAATATTATTATTTCGTCTCGTCTTATTATAGAAACGCGCACGTGTTGTTTAAAACGTCTGACGGCTGAACAACAACGACATGTAACGCGATATAACAAAATTATTATTATTTTTTATCGAAAATGCATCATCTGTGTGTGTGTGTGTGTGTAAATCAAAGTTTACGGTGGCATGAGACGTATGAACGTTTCACCGTACCTATCGTATCTTCGTGGAACGACTGACGAACGCGTTGTGCCGGTTCCCATAAACGTTTATCACTACTATATTTGGAGTACATTACGTCGTTACACGGCTCGAGGGTTGTTTGTGTTCCCGATTTTCGTTAAACTCGACCGATCTGAGGGGTTGTGTGTTGTGGCGAGAGGGTAGGCAAATGGTGGCGAACGTTATTGTCGTTTTCCGCACGCGTCGTTGACGTTTTAAAATCGAAAGTGCGGAATTCCGCGTACATTAATAAATGACGATAATTTTGCATATTATCGTAATTGTTATTGTGAGAAAGACGACTGACGCGAGTCAAATATTTTACAGTCGACAGGAGGGCTGTCGTGGTTGCAGCCCTCTTCCCCCCCAAGAAGTTTCAGAAAATAATTATGAATTTGTAATATACCAATAAGAAATATAACGCTTCAACTTATATTCTAATTTATAATTGAGATCTTAGCTAATGATATTTTATGAATTATTGTCGTCATACACTGTTATCATTACGCCAACAGTATGTATCCGTTGTGACTTATGTCGTGGAAGTATTTTCAGTTGACTGTTAAACTGACTCCAAAAACATATCGGTTTAAAGTATATTGTTATTTTTCTGATTTCCGTGATAAACCCCGCCGCTTAAAACAATCCGGTACCGATATATACTCTTAAGTCGAACCGTACATATGTAAATAACAAATGCATGGATTTTCAAACGAACCATTTTTTCTTTTCCATTCTACATTATTCGACCAAGTTTATTCAACTGTATAATGTCTTTTCACATCACCACAAATATTCATAACGATCGTAGCGATCGTATATATATATATATAGTTTTTTTTTCGACTATTCTGAATGACTCTTGAACTACCGCGGCGATTCTCATCGTTTATACCTTAAGACTCGCGGGGAGGAATCGTCTATACGCTTATACAACGAATCCGATCGATATCCTGTCGAGTGTCTGCGAAAAACGGACCGAAACGAACAATAAGATAATAATAACAGCAATAATTATGCATTTTTGGAATTAAACTATTACGCAGTATTATTTATTTTTTATTTATTGTTTGACGATTCATGCACATTCATAATAATTGCGATTCGCGTGATCATTAATCGTCGACTATTAGTCGTTCGGTTTTCCCTCGCCGTCGGTTTAAAACGTTTCCATTGTTTTTGGCGGGTACGTCTTGTAAAAACGAAAACGCGAAATGACCGGATGTAATGCTTTTAGGACTCTGTAAAGGTTAAACGGTTTTCGTTAACGTTATCGCGTGTTAAAACAACATATTTATTTAACATTTTTTTTTTCCACGTGTACTCAATATAACGCACATAAATCGCGTTAACAAAACACGTGCGTACGCAGTTGCGGATCCGGGGGAAGATGCTAACGGGCAATATTTTCACGTTATAAAACTCGTATTTTCAAACGTTATCGAATCAAAAATATGTAGTCTGTGACATTTCGAAATGTTTTGCATTTAGCTGAAAGTCGATCGGTTCGTTTTGAAAGCCGTACGAACGAATTAAATTTAATGTCGACGAATGTTCAGATTTACTGAAATTTGTAAACACTGATTTATCTCTTGGAACAGTTCGATGTCGACCGCGAACGCGTTAATAATTCACTTTCATAAATTCGCTTAAAACGACGGTAAAAAAAAAATAATAATAATAAATATCGACTAGTGTCTGACGCAGCGTGACGTTTACGGTTCGATTTATTTCTGTTAAATGATTGCCGCGTAACATTTGCACGTTGATAACTCACAATGAAACAATCGCGTTCGTGCGTCTCGAAAGCGAATCGTCGCGATTTAGTGTTCTTGTGTTATTGCTAGTGTCGTCCGCTGCGAAAATGTCGTTCGTTAGACTTTTGACCGTCGCCCGATGTTACGAAGGAGTCGCGGGCGCAGCAGAGTTATCGGTCGGGTCGACACGTCGGCCACGTCAATATTTCGTATACGTTGTCGGTGCGTATTTAACACGATCGCAGCACTTAACCCGCCGTTGTTCGATAGATGTGTGTATGTGTGTATATTATGCTGTCGTCGTCGTCGTCGTCGTCGTCGTTATTTGTTGTGGAAACGGTTTTTGCTTTATTAACACGATCTGTATCGAATAATGTTTACTACGCGCACGTATATGTATACGTATTTATTGCGTCGTAACGCGTTCTATTCAATTATTCACGTATAAATTATTTAAGTCGAATCGTATGCATATCTTCGCTATAATAAACCGCGTTATTAGTGAAAAAAAAAAAAAACACTCACACACACGTATGTGAAAATTCTTTCTCTCTCTATCCATGTTCCTTTCACGGTTCTCAGTATGCGACGATACAAATTCTAAATAATATTTCAATGGATATCGTTATTATTACTATCGTATAGTTTTTATTATAATACGCGTATCTGTACACAATACGAAATTGTATTATTTCTGTGCCGCCAAAAACGTATACGTATGTTGTACGTATGTATGTGTTGTTGTTATTATTATTATTTTGCCCGACGTTCTATTGTCAAGTGCGCATATACGCGATTGAATGGAAATTCGCGTTTGAAACGTAATACGTTTTGCTTGTGTATATACATATATATATATATATATATTTAGTAGGAAAATCGTAGTCATCGAATTTCGCGTTATTTCGTGTTTCGTGCAGTTGCAGGGTCATATAATAATAATAATATGATATATGCCGCGCGTTTATTGTGGGCTCGCATCGAGTTTTTAAAAGATCACGTTCCGTCATGGTAAAACGACACAGTCAAAATATGCACGCGTCTGCACGATGCTGGTGTACGCCAGTTGATCGTTTCGTCGTCGATCTATCAACGATGTACGTGATCCGTGTTATGTGTATTGTTTACGTACCGGACCCGAGCGGAGAAAACGACCGCACGAGAGTAATCGCTGAAGTGTGTAGACGAGAATTCGAACAATCGCTTGTCTGTTGTCGCGTATCACGTGGTCATCAAGACCACGTTTCATACCTGTACGGTTGCGTAGTGTTTGTGTAGTTCATCGCGCCGCGGTAGTCGCGGACGACGATCCGTTATCGGTCGTTTTCCGAAGCGTGTGCGCTTGGGCCCGTTTTAGATCGCGTTTGTCGTCCCGCGCGATCTCCGGCGTGGACGTTCGGACGCCACGCGAAAAGTCGCACCTACGTATTAACAATAAACGCGGCGACGTTTGTGTATCTGTTTATTTTTTTAACGCGTACGTGTTAAGGGCGCGGTGTCGTATACGTGATATTTCAAAAGTAAAAAAAGTAAAAAAAAAAATAATAATAATAACGAAAGACGTGTTGTTCGCCACGTGTCGTGACGTCATCACCGTCGTCGTCGTCGTCGTCGGATTTTTCATCGCGCGTTTTCTAAACGCGATCTACCGAGTTATAAAACATTACATATATATATAAGTTCAAAACGAATTTAGAGAAAAACGTAACTTGACTTGGTTGAGAGTTAACGTTTTCCGATTAGCAATACATTATAAATATGAGTTGTGATGTTATATGCTCTCGTATATCAAGAAATCGACAGTCGTCCGTACATTTTTTCACACCTGAAACGCTCGTAAAAATCGCATTCTGAAAATCGACATTTCTCTTCGCACGATATTCAACACAATCAACATCTCTCTGTGTACGGTAACGCGTTGAGTTCAACGAAAAGTGGTTTCAGTTGGTCGATTTCAGAAACAAAAATAAAAATGAAATGTACCGCCCGTCCCCCAGCTGCTTAAACAAAAACCACTCGATTTGATGTTTGACGACACCGCGTCGTCTAGTATTTTGAAACACATATTATTGACATGCGGACTTATTTTCTATCGATCGTCCAAACGTCGTCGTGTACGCGTGTTCATATCGTAAACAAGACCATTTGACAACGTACGCGAGAGATAACGATGGAGACGACGATAAAAGAAAGAAAAAAAAATCTTTCGAATTGCGTAGGACCGGATCGTAACATGTCGTTATTTTAACGCGGCAGCGCGGTGGGCACGATGATCCGTTGAGGCCCGCGCCTTATTATTTAATGGTCGTCGGGAAACAATGCGACCGTTCGTTCCGGAAAGACGGCTACTAAATACAGTCGTCCTTTGGCTGTACGAAACGTATGACGCGACCGCGTGAAACAGAAACCGCGCGTTGTTTTTGTTATCGTTATAATATCATACCGTTGATTTGATCCTTCCGTCCATCGCCCTCGGCGGCCATTGATTTGACCGCAGTCGTTTGGCCGACGTACAAAGTCGAGCTTGAGCGAACTCGACGGTATACCATTCGCAGTGCTCGGGGTTTCGGGCACACTGTGTTTTCATTTCCCCGTCTAAATGATGTAGTTTTGGACGAAAAATTAATGTCGTCGTCTGTACCAACCAAGTCGTGGTGCCGGTCGAAATCGGTTTACACGTTGTTCACGCGCGGTACAGGTCAGTTAGTACGTCGTGTAGTACAAAGTCGAACGATCTACGTGTGCCGGCGTGTTCACCAAGCGCGGCGCAGTTTCGTGTTCGACTTCACACACCGCGCATAGGAACTTATCGGCACGGCGGCACCAGCAAGCGTACCGACCTAACCTAACCCGCTTCCGTAGCGCGTACGTCGTCGTCGCCTTGCCGTGTCGCGCGATAGGTGCCCACGGAAGCCGAACACGACGTTAGGTTCCGCGTCGCGCACGAGTGGACCGGACGCGCTAGGACCGCGTGACCGGTTCGTCACTGTTACCGTGTTTATCACACTGCCCGCGTGTGTTGTCGATTCGCCGACGGACATTCCGCGTGACTTGTACCGCGTGGATATATGTGTTGTACGCGACCCGGCCGACAAAGTCACCCCTCAAGTCCGCTTTGCGCCGCCTCGACGTGCCGTACGGACCAGGCGTTTCCGACGCAGCCGTTCGTTTCCAGCCCGACCCGTCTGGATCGGATTTTTCTTTTCCCGAATCCTCGTACAACGTTTCACGGGTAACGATTTGCGGCACACGCACGCACACACGCACGCACGCACGCACGCACCACGCACGCACACCTTTTTTTTTTTTTTTTGTCCCCTCGCCGAGCCGCACGGTGTTACGTATTTATATGCGGAACAATGGTCGTACGTGATGTGATTTGTGAATTTCGACGGAGGAAAAAAAAAACGGATTATAGTTCGGCGAGTGTGGGAAACGCGTACCGATATTACCTATGTATATACGTTATGGCGTGTGCACGGTACTTGCACGCGCGGCGCTAAACGTATTTCGAGACGACGACGACGATGACCTCGGGCACAGGCCGAAGGACGAAGGGGGGAAAAAAATTGCCGTTTCCTCCGATAAGAACGACGAAAGAAGTAAACAATATACATATATATATATATACGTATATAAATCGCCAGCGTCGTCGTGCTGCGGACGCGCGCAATTGCGGACGAAAAGATTGAATAATAAAATCGTATAAAAAATACGCGTCGACGCGAGAAACGGATCGAAATTCAAACGCATACGTCAACAATATTGTGTTCTGTGTGTGTATAAACGATGACTGCGTTTTCAACGTACGTTTCCAACACCATTTTCTCGACAATTTTTTTCGGAATGCTTTCCGCGTTACGAACGCGCGTCGAGTACACGCTATTCCGATGACGAATTTTTTCCTCTGTCGGGAAATTGGCGAACATTTTCTGAGAGTCGTTAATGGAATGACTAAACGTTTCTGTGGTATTGAAATGCGAGGCCTTAAAATCATCATGTATTGATTACGACGATTGGAAGTGCCGCGCACGTCGCGCGATCGATATCGATCCTCGGCCATCGAATTAGAATATAATGCGAATACGTACAAACACTCGCGTCTCTCGCGTCCGACGGCCTTAGCAGTACGTGATCCGGGACAAGGGCGGTCGGCAGCGGAGCTCTTTCGTGCCCCTCTCCCTCCCTTCTCCCCCCCCACTCACCCTTGACTCCGCCGCTTTCTTATACCGCTTCGTTGGTTACGGCGGAACGGTTAAGATATAGATAGGTCGACGGCAGCAGGCATGTATAAATTGTTTGCATTTCCGACGAGAGAAACAGATAAAACGAGACGAATAAGTGTAATTGCGGCGTCCGCGCGCGGTTTATTCTGTACACGATCGACTATAAAAATTGATTTTTTTCTCGAGAATTTTACCCGCCTATACGATATTTATATATATACGTACACAATAAGTTCGTAATCGGAACGAGACCTCCCGGCTACAAATCGCCGACGCGTGTGAACCATCGGTTATTATTATTATTATTTTTTTTTTTTTTTTGTTTTGTCTAAAACTATCTATAGTACAAGCGAAAATATAATCGATACGCGCTTTATTTCTATGTTTCGCAAACGAAAACTGTACAAATGTAATAAACGTGCTCTTCGCGATCAGTCTAAATCGTTTCCCCACTTATCGTAACAGATATTGTATAATAATCATTATGGTAGTGTGATTGTGAAACGAGAGAAAACCGCCCGATTCATTTCATACCCTAAATATTATATATTATTGCGTCGCGCGGGTTTATAAACTTATACATAAAAAAAAAAAATATGCAATTTATTTTTCACCGCACGATTTGTCGGTTTTCTTCGATCGGAACGACAAATGCCGCGAAAACCGAAATAATTAAGCGCCAAGTCGTCACTAATAATTATTTCATAGAATGTATAACGATAACCGATAATTATTGCACATACTACGCGGACGACAGTTGAAAAGAAATCCCGCAGGCGTTCACGTCGATCATTCCAATTTTTCTGCTACTAACGATCCCAGTTTGCGATCACGACAAATCTCTATGCAAAGTCTTGTGTCGATATAGGTTAAACCGTATACGGATTCCTCCTATAGATAGAAAACAGACCTGCTTTCATTTATTCGTATAACGTGTATATGTTTGTTTCGTTTAATTAAATATATAAAAAATACCATGATACATAGGCGATTAATTATTATTTATGTAAATATAATCGACTATAAGAGTAGACGATCACTACGTGATTTATTGGCTTATTAACTCGTTTGAAAAAAATCAAATCAAATTAATTATGGTAAAAACGTTTAAAGGTGCGGTCCAATAATGTGAATATCGTGTTTGTCGATTCTTTGAATATTTAAATCGCCAGATAAATTAAAACTGTTCAGTGGTGGTAAAGCGTACGTCTTTCACAACACACGATCGTTACGGCGTTGAAATTCGTTCGAACTTCAATAATATATATATATGTATACGGTTCTTTCTGGACAGTTCGTCAGATGGGAATTTCGTCATAAAGTAATAAATGACGTTCATCCGTTTAAAATCTCGGAATTTTGTTACGTCGCGCGTTGGAGCTACACCGTACAGAGAATATCGGCGGACACGATACTACACAAACGTGTAGTAAAATATACAACCGGAAACGGAATAGGAATACGGTAGTGAATTAAGTAAAACACTGACCGGTACCATCATTGCCGCGTAGGCGATTGAAATCGAACGAAAGATATCGTCGTCGGGCACGTTTTCGGTGCGGTGAAATCCACGACGGGTTGTGCGTGTGTATCGTTTCATTTCTGGAAGAGACGTCTGCGTATCTTTTCGTTCATCTCCCCGTCGCGCCTTTTCCGTCCGGCCCGTATCCTTATCTCGGCGAGACGTTCGCACAGAGTCCCGTCGGCCGCCGACACAACAACGACCGCGCAATAGCGTTTAATGAGGCAGCGCGCGCACGACATTCGCGTCTGTACTTGGATCGCAGACACGACGGTGTATGGCAACGGCGGTTTTTTTATATGACGTTATCATGTCGTTACAACCAGTGTTCTCGTCAACGAAATTTCACGGTTCCTCGGGGGTGGGCGAGATTAATAAACGCATTATATATACGTACATAACGGGAAACGATTTTTCGTATCGTCGTCGTTTAAAATTGCATGTTTGAACAAACACGATAACGCCGACCGTCGTATACCGTTATAGTACTGTCACTACGAAAACGGTTATAAATTTTAATTAATATTTCGCGTCGTTTATACGTGTATATATAACTTACTAAAATACTGCGATCGAGAGACAGACGGTTGGATTGAACGGGAGAGTGGCGGCGGTGAGCTATTGACGCGAAAGCCGTTTGTCGCGGCGCGCGGCTCGATTCGCGAGAAATATGCTAATTAATATATAAACCTCCTACCGTCGTACGCCGTTCGCGAGACTCTCCGTATCCGTGCGTGGAATTTAATTACGTCGACTCACTCGTACACGGGCGTGCATTTACAGTGGCGCGCATTATCGTTCTAAAATTTTCGATTATTTCATATTTTCGAGCGCCCGAATTCGGTTTCCGAAACGTGTTCCGCGCGTTCTGACGGCATTGTTATCGCGAGTTCCGCACCGAGAACCGATCTGGAAACGGCCGTATGTGCCGTTCGAAAAACACAAATGAACGTTTCGCGGAGTAGACCGCTTTCGAAAGCGGCCGCGATAATGTTTCAGACCGAGACGTCGACGTGACGACGAGGACCTTGCGGCGAAACGCCGTGTTTTGTCACTCCACCGCTTCGTTTCGACGTAACTTTCTTCCGCGTCCTTTTGTTGCAACGCGTACGGACGTCATTCCAAAACGTTCGCCATCGGAAAACGGTTTGCTTCTCGTTGTTCGCCGTTGTTCTGGCGGTTAGCTACGGGCGACCGAAGTGAGCGGCCGGCAAAACGCGTATGTCTCGTACAGCACGTCATTATTACGTGCGGTCGTTTCGAGTGCAGTCCGCGTTATTTCATAGCGGATATTTCCGTAAACCGTCGAGAACCGTCCGCACCCCCGCCGCCGTCTAATCGAAAAATACGACAACGATATGCAATTACGGGTTGCATGATGTTTGCACGAAAATACACTGCGAAACGCTGTTTCGATGACGCGGCCGTGTTTAACTAATAATGAGACGTTTTAAATTACGCGCGCGTTTTAACGTTAGATATTATGATCCGCGGTTAACGTTACTACATGATATAGTAGCCTTTAAAAATAAATTATTAACACTAAAATAAATTAAATCGTTTTTTTGGCAGCTCGCTCACGCAGAACAAAAAAACCATTAGTCACGAGAGTAAAGTTTATTAATAAACGTGTTGTTTTGAAACAAGTCGGACCAAGCGTGGTTTTTTTTTTTTATAGGTGTAATTAAAGTGTTAAAACGGTTTTTTTTTAGAGGGTATTTATCAAATTAAAACGTCCATACGGACACGTTTATACGTTTATACAGCATACTATGCGTGCGTGCGTGCGTGCACGCGTCAGTAGTTTAAAAAAAAAAAAACAATGTTCTACCTTCACAATACGCGGTTATGCGTGTAAAAAAAGTAAATACCGTTTGGAATTTGATCACAAGTTAATAGTCGATTAATTGTTTCACGACGATATCATCGCGTTGCTCCGTACATGATATACTTCCGTGTATACATACTTACAATATGAACACGGTTTTTAGTTTAGACGGTTTAAATGTTTCAATGGAAATCAATTTTCTTCGAGTATTTTTTTTTTTTTTTTTGTTAAAAAACGGCCGCAGCTCCGCGTACACTAACAATATTATAATAATCTGCCGCTCGGTGGAAATCGTCTCGTCGTTGTCCGTTTAATTAATAGGATTTAATGGCTTGTTCGTCGCCATAATATTATAATACGTATGCGTTACGCTCGGCACTTAACGAGTCAACTACTTTAAGATCGTTTTTTTTTTTTCGTTTGGTTTTTTTTTTTTTTATACGCGTACGAAAATCTCACTCTTTGATATCACGATACCTGTTGAACGCGCCGTTTAAAATATGTTCATTACGTCGTGCGTAATATACACGTGTAATTTATTCGGCGTCAGAAAATTAAAATATTCCATTAAAAGGGGAACACACTATCATATAACCCGCAAACCAGACCGTCGTCGTCACGCTCGCACGGCGTTTGTTTCCGACGCCGTCGCGTGGCGTGTAACGAGACTCCGTATGACGGACTTCCCGGCCGTACGAAACGCAATACGCTGTTTTCGTACCGAGGAATCAAGTCGTCGACCGAACGGCAGAGTCTCCCAATATATATATATTATTATACACAGGGCCGGCCCAAGGTATTTTGACGCCCCGGGCAATTTTTTGAAAGGCGCCCTTAAACAAATTCTCTATAATAATTATGATTATAAAATCGTATGATCTATTAAAAAAAATTAAATAACAGAATATTCTGTCATGGACAATTTAGTCATTTAGCTGTATTATTGTCAATTTGAATAAATGTTACACTCAAGTTTATAAAATATTCGTATATCAAAAGCGCCGCGGGCAACCGCCCGGTTCGCCCGTATCTCTTGGGCCGGCACTGATTATACACTTGTCGCCGCCGCCGCCGCCACGGCGTTATCACGACGAGAGTAACGACGTCACGTAAACGTCTGCGCGCGTACGATATGACACGGAAAAATGTCCGTACACGCGCCAAAACGCTTCACGGGCTTACTTCACGGCGGCGGGGACGATTGGAGGGCGGGTGCGTGCGCGCGCACGTACACACGTCACACGGTACGAGAGGTCGTCGGGAGCGGTGGTCGGTAAGACGCGTTTCGGGAGAGCGGGGTGTGGTCGTGACACAAGGCGTCGGATCTTTAAACGTCGTTCGTGTTCACGCGTGCGTATATATATATTCATATTACAATCCCGTGTGACGTTGACGAGGGGGGTGGGGGGAGAACGCCGTTGGATCGGAATCGTCGACGTGATCTCGAAAAGATATAATAACGAATGTGTATAGATATAGATAATACCTGTGGTCGTCCGTGACGAGGGCGCGTTTCGGACACGGACCCAAAAACGTTTTTCACGGGGCCGTAAGTTTTATGTTTTATTGTTAATAAAACGACGGACATCATATTTTATATACCTCCGTCGCACCGTCATAACAATAAAATCGATAGCTCTCTCGCGTGCGCGCGTGTGTGTCTAACGCACGTTTCATAATACATTGTATGAAATACGTTTACGCGCACAAAAGAAACTTTTTTTTGTTTCATCGAAAGTTCATTCGTTTCATTCAGGGATTTTACAATTTTAGCAACTGTACAAATCATCGGAAAAAACGGCGATTTTTCGACATTAAAACCGCGCACACATTTTTTGAAAAGAATTGGCGATTTATTTGTTTGCGTTTTAATTTTCGGTAACTTTAGCTCGGCGCTCCACAAAAACTGTTGATAAAGTTTACCGATCAGACACGCGTACGCACAGACGAGACAAAAGCGTTCACGTTGCAACAACAACAATGGTGTATAAGTTTCTCTGGAAAACGTACTTGCGCGACGTCCCCGCGACAAAACCTCCCTCCCCCCCGCCGCCGCCGGAAGAGAAACGTGGCGCGCGCGAAAGGTATACATATATATATATAATGGAGTTAAAACGAGCGTTTTATTCGGTACAAACGGTTTTCTAACGAGAGCCGCGCGTGTATATACACGTAGACCGCCCGAGCACGCGGACGGGGGCGGCGGCGGCAGAGGGGGCGGTGGCGGCGGTGGGCGGGAGTGTACGCGCGCGGCACGTTCGGGCGCGGAGGGAGATCAATAAACGAACGGTCGGCCGCCGCCGCCTAGAGAGGGGATGGGTGTGTGTGCGTGGCGGCGGCGGGCGGACGGGGTGGGACGGGCGGCGACTATTATAACTACATAAAACACGCTAATGGCTCAATACGCGCGCGCGACACACGCACACGTAAACCGTTTCCGTATACGAATTAACGACCCTCGCCCCGCACTCCGGTCCGCCCGCGCACGACCGCGGCGGCGGCGACGACGACTACGGCGACGACGACTACGGCGGCGACGACGACGACGACGAATCTCTCTCCGAAAATATAATATATATCACGTGACGCTAGGCGCGGCGGGCGAGGTCATTAATTCGGCCCCGACCGCGTCGCCGGCACGAGGGTTGACGATTTACCCCCACGCGCCGCCGTCCGCCCACTCGGCGCGCGCGGTTTGGCGTGCACGTTGTTCCGTTCTCGGTCTCCCCGCGTATCCCGTCCCGCGGCCTTTTTTTTTTTTGCCCCTTTTTTTTTTTCCCTAGTCTCCCCTGCCCCGAGGTAATCAATCGGCTCGTCGCGCCGTGTCCGTGCGCACCTCGTCGCGCCGTGTTCGTACGCGTTATCCCGGCGACCAAAAGAGAACGATTAAAAAAGCGGACGAAAACAAAACGAAACACACGTATATATATACGTACGTACTATCGCCATTATGGTAATTGGATTTCTCTCTCGCTCGCTCTCCTTTTCACCGACCCCCCCCGCGACGAAATCGTGTTTTACCTTTTCACGAAAACAATAATGGTACGCGCATAGAAAACAAAAACAAAAACAAACAAAAAAATCACGCGCCGCTTTATAATCGTTTGATTACGTAATTCATTGGCTGCGATCCGTTCGTGCGTTGAATCCGATTTTTGTTCACGTCGATTCGCTCCGGTCCGGTTTGTTTGGCACAACTTGGCCACGAGACGTTCACGAACGTGTGCAGTGGCGTGCCCAGGAATTTTCAATGGGGGGGGGAGGATGTTATGAGTAAATAGTAATAATACATTTTAATGAATCGTCATGGTAATACCAAAAACTCAAACGTTTATGTTTCAAGCCGTCCATAATCGTTTCTAGCTCATAATTGTGTACGTTTGTATAGATTGTTCTATAATCGAAATGAATTTAAATTATAACACACTAATACCAAGTTGTTCAATTAACACCATTAAATTGAAAAAAATGTATTGCGTGTTTAAAAATAAAATCAAAATACATGGAAAGTAGATTGCTTATTCCAAACGGAATTTCAAACGCCTAGCTTTTGTACTTTTTTAACTAATAAAAAGTATTAAGTAATGACTCTAAAACAGCTCTTATAACTAATAAGTTGTTTTCTGTAGATCAGCGAAATAGACGATGGAGGGGGGGGATATAACCCTTACAACCGACCGTAGACGACCATCGCGACCAAACCGTACGTACCGGGTCACGTGTCTGGGTGCGGTGTGTACACGTTCCGCACGACGGACGATTTCTCACGTCGTTCTGATAACTGATTCGGAGGCCCGTTTTGAAAATATGCTTTACAACGACCGCCGCGCGTTATCGTATAACATGAATCCGCTGTCGCCGTGTCATTCGCGTACGAGTCTTTCTGGCCGCCACTCGTATTTCGTGCGTTCACGTTACATTCGCTGTTGTCGGTGTTGCACGACGGTCATCGGGACTCAAAACGTACGATTTCCATTGAAAACTCAACAATATCAATGTCCGTCCGGTTCGACACCGTTCAACAGTGGGTATGTTATGTCGTACAAATCATAAAATTAAACGGGCCGTGAACGTTTTCATTGTATCGATAACCTTATTGAAAACGAACAATGGTTTTTATCGTCATCGAGTTTTCAGCACGCGTCTCGTTTTCCTATTAACGTAATGATTATGCGTATAATATGGCACGGTGGTGTAACCGTAAATACTCTTTTGACGGATGGCCGATTATTTTTTAATTTTTTAATCGTTCCTTATTCTTTTTTTTTTTGCGCGGGCTACAAAATTGACGTCGTATCGTTTAGGCGCGCCCGCTCGTAAAACGATTAGCGTTGGAAAAAAATAAAATGAAAATATGTCTCCAGGCATGTTCGGATTGAACAGAACAAATACGTTCAACGTGTATATTTCGGTCAACGCCAAAAGGACGACAAAAACAACAAAATAAAATTTAAAAAAATACTGGCTTCGCGCCCGACTCGTAGTGTCGTACTGTCATTTGTTCTCGAATGCACGTCGTTTGTTTCTCGCGCGGACTGCACCTCTAAAGCGTTCCCGGCCGTCGGCCGTAACGCGTGAAAAACGTTATATTCGCGTCGAGGTTTTACGACGCGATCCGCTCTGTCGGAAACCTCCGCGTTTTTCAATCGTAATCCGTCCGACGCGGCCGTCCGAAACGGCCCCGAGCGAAACGCATCGTACCGCGTACGCCCTGCGGCCTCCGTTCGCCGACGAGATCGATTATTCCGCGAGAAGTACGCGACTTGCCCGACGAGGGGGGAAGAAAACCGATCGGCTTTTATTGTTGAACTGATGGCTATGGACGCACGTACGACGTACGACGGGCGAAACGTGCAAATCCAACACGCGTTGCGCGAAAACCGTAAAGCCGGCGTTGTTATCATTACGCGTACGACGGGAAACCGTATCATTTCTCTTATCGCCGTCGCGAACGTTGCGCAAATGTCGTGTCGCGCGTTCAAAACCCGTATTCAGTCACGTGACGTTATCAATTGATATCGTCGTCTAATGTTATTTCACGTGCGATAGGTTTTTTCATACTTTTAAACGCGCGTGTTGACGGGTCGAGTGTTCTTCGCACCGATATTTCTCCGATTTTGGGACGTCTAGAATCGAAAAGAACGTCCCCGCGCGCCGGTCGTGTCGCGAAACAACTAAACACGTATCCAGTAAACGTCGATTAGTCGAACGCGACGGCGTTTAAATACGACGACGATTGTCATAATATAATGATAAAATTCCGTCACACGTAAAACGCCGTTCGGGCTCACGCGACATAATATACGATACGTAAATTACGTCTGTTGCGTTCACGTGACGCCGGAGACGCTCAGAAATATTTCATTAACGACGAGACTCCCATTAAAAACGTCCGTCGAGGTTCGCGCGCGCCCGCCTGTTATAATACATACTCGTGTGCGTGTGTATAACGTATTCGAAACGATTGTGGTTTTGATTAATATTTTGTTTTCGTTTTAGCCGAGCGCGTCGTTAACGCATTCAAACGCGTGTGTTTGTGGCGTATACGACGTGTGTCGGTATGAGTGATTTTTCAGTCGTTCGTTGAACCGGATAAAACAGAATGCGAATGAAAAATAAACGTCACGCATACCTAATGTTTTATAAACATGTTTACTACCGTGCGGCTACGTGACGATCATCGTGATTAACACTATTATTGTCGTTGTCCTTTACTACTGTACGGACGATAGTGGGTTATGTCGCGGGCGTACGTACGCGTTTCGGTCTCGTCGAAACTCTGACGATGATTTTCAATGTTTCTTCTTCTTCTTCTTCTTTTTTTTTAACGAATTCGCGTAATCGTAGCGTTATCAACAAATGCAATACCCCGTGTCCCTCGTTTACGACACTACGTCGCGTACGAACGATTTCGCGTCACGCCGCAGGCTGTGTGGGCTTACTTTTCAATACGACGTCGGGTCAGCTCGAGATATTCGCGTTAACGAACAGAAACGTTGAAAAACCGGACACGTACTAGAGTACACAATGGCTGTGTAGAAATGTAACACGGCCGTTCGCTTGATTCATTTGCTCGCTGGTCGATTCGTGGTTTTAACGAAACTTTAAAACGTGGCTCGTAATGTATTTTGTTTGTCTTATCGTAAGAAATTTTAACGAGTCGATTCATAAAAAACGTAAAATTAGAAATTTAAAAAAAACAAACCGTATACGTGCGTATGTAAAATGTTTTTCTTCTCCTATAGGATCGGCCGTATTCGAATGTGAAACATATTATTAATAATAAAAATAATGTGTCGGATAAATTAGCTCTGTAATTTTATACGAGGAAAAGTTTTGAATTGCAAATAACACTTGTAGACGTCTTTCTGAGTTATGTGGTCTGTAGCATACATACATACATATATATACGTAGACAAGGCTCTCATAAAAATAAAAAAAAAGAAGAAAAAAAAGAGTGGTAAAAGTTGGCAGTAGTATTTTTATTTTTATATTTTTTTGTACGAGCCCATAACGGTCCAGTGACTGTAAGGGTGTTTACAATGGATATAAAACGGAACAAGTTTTCGTGCAAAACGAAAAGAGGAATTCGATCACATGGCCTAAAAAAAATAAAAAAAAAATAAAAATAAAACACAGCGGAGACCCCATCTGTCAGAGAGAATTAATTTTTTTTTTTTGCTGAGCTCTTTCTCGTAGATTAAAGAGTATTGATTTTGTGGTGAATATTTTCGTGTCTTTGTCAACGAAAAGTATATAATAATATACCTGTCGTACAGCGGTTTAAAAATATACGTTTTGTACGCGACCGACTAATATATATATATATATATTATGTACGATTTCGTGATTGTGTAACGTGCCAAAAAACTTTCTTATAAAAACGTATAAAACGTTAAAAGTAATTACGGTTGGTATAGCGATTTAACGTTACAGTTAATCATCCGCGGAGAGTTGAGTTTTAATATGTTACTATTGAAGAACGAACGTTTCTTTTCTTTTCTTTTCTTTCTAATAATAATTCTTTACGAGTAGCGTTGCGTTACATTAATTAATCTCGTAGGTAATTACGACGAGTGGCTTATATTTATACAACTCAAATCGATAAACGCGATGTTATATCTTATTGGACGAAATCATTAAACGAGATAAACAAAACAAAATGCACCGTGGCTTTTTGTCGCTGTTGTTGTTTTTTTTTGTTTTTTAATCGTTCAAAGCATTATGTGTAGATATGCGCGTACAAAATCATATCGTTTCATATCAATCTTTACGTTTTGAACGCGCGCGGCGGAGCAAAACGTTATTATTTCCTCTCCCTCCCCCCCACCCTTTTTTTTTTTTTAATCTTTTGTCCTTGGACTTTCTTCAAAGCGTGAATTTGTTTAAACCCCTTTTTTCTCGGATCCTTATTTTATTCGCTCAAAGGGAAACGCTACGCGAGAAAACCGAGCGCGCTCCACGAGAACGTATTGTAACGAATTCGCGTCCGGTTCCACCGTGCGCATTCGATTGCCGTTCAAACAGTTTCGTCTCGCGAAATCGATACGTACACGACAACAACGCAAAAACGTTTTTTGTTGTTTTCGACGGAA